>JAFCMP010000290.1:0-600000 GCA_017506865.1 Tribonema minus | reverse complement strand
ATCAAACACTGTGCCGCGCATGGCAATGGCCAGCGACTTGTCTGGTCGAACGCGTAGGCCCCCTGCCGCAAGCCGACGGATCACCTCTGCCACCCCAGCGGCCGCTGCATCGTCGAAGTAGGCAGCTTGCAGCACGTTGAGGTCATCCAGGAAAGCGCAGTGCGGGGCTGGCGGTTCCGCTGTGCTGTGGCCGTAGGCCGGCATACTGCCGGGCGTCGCACTCACTCCATCAGGGTAGAAGAGTAGGAATGCCGCTGCCACTGCAAAGTACAGCGGCCCTAGAGGGTCCCCTTGCTGGCACCCTAGGTGGGAGCAGATAATGCGAGCTTCACCGTTCACCTCCACTCGCATCTCTGGGGCAGTGTCACCACAGTATACGGACTCAAAGTGCGGGAGCAGCTCCGGACAGAAGAGCATAAGTCCCCGCACAATGGCGGCGCGATCCACACTGTTAAATGCGTTCTCACAGTCCAGCTGGATTGTGGTGCCATACAGCTCGTGCCACACGCGCGCGCGCGCTGCCACATGCTCGACGCCAGACCGGTATCCTACGCCAAACTGCGACATGGAGGCCAGCAGCCCCGATATTTTGCCCTTGACACCCCGTGCCGCTGTGGACCCGAGGAGTCTGCGCCAGACACTGGAGCAGGCGATCGGACGCCGCTTCTGTCCTATGCCTGAGAGGGCCGCGGCGCGGAGAAGCCGTTGCGATTGCTCCGGCAGCAGTTCGGGCTCAACAAGCAGCGTCGTGAACACCTTGGCCAGGTGATGGGCGAATGCCGGTTCCATCACATCCGATTCTGAATCACCAGCTAGTCCTGGCGAGGCACTGCCCACGGGGCGGGTGGCTGCTTTCACTGGTGCACCAGGCCCAGCGGCCATCAAGAGGTGTTCATAGCGTAGGCCGTCCAGCCCTCCTGCCTTCCCCGCCCCTGCTGCGGACAAGGTCGACAGTATGTCTGTCGCCTCCACCTCGAGGCGCCGTCCGGCTGCGCTGGCAGCATCCTCAGGCCTATCGCTGCGATCATGCGCCTGACCCGATTCGAAGACGGGACTGCCGCTGCCAGCGGGCCCGGCGGTCGTTGCCACCCCTGCGCCGTGCAAGCAGTGCCGCCGGGCGTCGCGTACCAGGCCGCGCACTTGCTCCATTGGCGTATCGACTACCCCGGGCCGGGTGCCAGTTTCAGGGTGCTTTGCTGCCAGCACCTGTGCCGTGACCTCGTCTGCTGGGGCGCATGCTTCACGCGCCTCTAGTCGTGCGGCAGCCAGGCCTACCCCCCGTCGCTTGCCTGAGAGGGCAGCGCATGCTGTTTGCTGCCTGGAGTCAGCCTCCGTCCAGTCGGCATCGAAGTTCGTTTGTGCCGACGCCGTAGCTGCGTTGTTTGGTTTGGGGGCCCGCAGCGCCGCTGCTGCTGACAGCGTCTTTCTCAGTAGCTCCGCAAAGTCGCCAGACAGCAACGCTGCCAGCCGGGCCGCAGGCGGCATACCGGTTCCCTCCGGTTGCCTACCAAAGGCCATTGCTGCTAGCAGGTGCAGCAGCCTGTAGCCGCGCTGCACTAGAGTCTGAGAAACCTGATGAGCAAACGCCCCGGCACCATGGTGGAGGCGCACCCGTGCCGCCTCACGTGCACTGTCTGTGGCGTCCGCCAGTAGTCGTGTGGCGTGCTCCACTAGCCGTGCCCACTGGGTGCACTGCAGCTGAGTGCGGAAGGGGTTGGCAGTCGTGGTGAACCGTAGCAGCAGTAGATCCGCCTCATTGGTCTGGTCAAGTGCGTGGACGACCGAGGGCGTCGAGAGGTCCCAAGCCAGGGATGCTCGTGACTGGGGCTTTGAGGGCCTGCCACTGGTGGTGGTGGTCGGGGGGGGCGGTGACGCGGCATCGTCCGGCGGGTCCAAGTCCATGTCCGCCCATCCCACGGCCGTCCCGTGGGGGGGGCTGCTGTCCTGCAGCCTTAGGCTGTTAGACTGAGTGCGGCTGCCGGCGCTGCCAGGCGGTGCTGCAGCAGCTGCCGTTCGGCGCCGGCGTTGCGCGCCGGTTGCCGTGGCCGCCGGGCGTTTCTTGCTGGACTTTGAGTTGGCAGCGCCACTAGCCGGCACCGCCGGTGGCTTTGGAGGTGTCGCTGCGGCAGCCCCCGCCGCCGCGGCCGCGCCGTCGCTACCCGCACCCCCGCCCTCGGACTGGCCCGGGGGTACTGCCGGGCGTGCGCGCGTGGGGGCGCTTCCATTCCGTCGACACGTGTGGCATGGCGAGGTCAGCGCGCATTGCCTCTGCCCCGCGCTGGCTGACATATGGACCAGACCGCAGGCACCTGTGCATGCACTCAGCTTCCTTACCGCCCGTAGGAAGTCTTCTGCCGTGCAACCATACATGGTGCTCATCTCCTGCACACGCTTGGCATGGTGTGCCCCAGTGTTGCAGGTACTGCTGCCTGAAGGGGCACGGTCACCGGATGGGTCGTGATCAACCTGCTGCCGGATGCCCTTGGCGTATGCTGTCGCCAGATTTTGCTGACAGTGTGATGTGCTCGCCTCAGGGTTCAGCATCGACCTCGTGCAGCTACCACCGTTGAAGTGGGCCACTACCGGTGCCATGCGGCTCGCAGCTGACAGTTTGCCTCGCTGTTTGCTGTCCTCTTTCTGACCAAGCTGCCAAAATGCCAGTGTGCATAAAGGACACCTCAGTGGCTCAGGCTGCTGTGGCAACTGCAGCGCAGTACGGGGCTGTGTCCGACTCGGAGCCGTGATGTGGGTGCTGTTAGCTTGAGTGGTCGCCGACGCTGTCATAGTGGTTGGCAAGGGCGGAGCTGCCGCAGGGGCGACAAGCAGTTCAAAGTGTCCCACATTTGTATATAGCCCAGGCGGCGTCCACAGCACATCCAGATGGCAGTCAGGCTGAGCTGGAGTTGCCGGTGCGAATACCGCTGGCAGCCCCATCAGTTGTGCCAGCACCAGCCCTGTTGATTTTTGCGTGCTGCCAGTGGCCTGAGGCTCGGCCTGCCACACCGTCACCGAGACCGCGTAGACCGCTGCAACAATGGCCCACACAGACAAACCGAGGGGCCGTCCCCACACGCCCTCTTCCTGTAGGCGTTGCAGCAGGAGCGTGTGCCCGCTGTCCGCGCTGTCCGTTTCATTTGTGCCGTACTCGATTGCGAGGCAGCGAGCGCGTACGTACAAGTGCAAGCATCAAAAAGATAAATGGCCAAAGGCGCTGGTGGTTCAGCACGCGTATGCTAGCGTCTACAGACCTGACACCAACTCTGTTCTGCCCAAGCATCACGTTCGCGTGACTCAATCAAGTGTCAGCCTTAGCAGAGGGCAGCATACACCTGACATTGGCACTGCGCAGCAGTGGAATACACTGGAAGGGCTGTTGTAAGAAACGCCTCACACGTAGGTTACATGCTGTTTCCTTCAGAAAGCTGAGGCACACTGACATCATAATGTGACACGGACGTAGTAGAACTTCAACAAAAAAACATGTCAAAGTGCATGCATTGCAATTTCGTAGCATACACTTTGAAATGTACGGGCTGCAGCCCTGCAGGACTACGCGAATCCCGTCATCAAATCCATGAACAGCAAATTTGCCATGGGCACTACCGTATTGACTAAGTGGCACCCGCTGGACATGCATTGTTCACTACTGCTGAAGCAGCACGCATCAAGCCACGGCTGCCTGACCACATGTTTTCAGCTTCTCCAGAATTAAGTTTCTGTCTGCCTGAGTAAAAGTGTTGTCGCGTTGCAAATATATGCTTGTTTCTAGATTGGGGCCACCGTGTGACATACCTGTGTTGCCATGCGCGTAGAAATCCAAGAACTTGATCTCAGTGACCAAATGGGTACCACATGGCAGCTCCACCACCAGGTCCCCAACGCCACAGTTTGGCATCCCTGTGCCATGAGTATATGAAACAGCCATGCAGCTTCATGTGACATCTAGAGAGGACTTTATTCACTTTTGCTTGAGGGCGGGAACCCTCGTACAAAAGACACAGCAGGCCTAGATGTATAAACAATCACCCTTTGCACCTTGCAAGCGCTATAATAGTCAAGTTGCCAATGGGGGTCTGCGCTGCTTGCACACATGATGTACGTATGGACTTGTATTTATAAAGGCCCAAGGGAGGCCGGGTTGCCTATGCAATCGAAAAGCTTGCGTCAACGCAGCAGCCTAGTCTGCGCTGTGCCCTAGGAGCTTGGATACCGGCGCCGCAACACAGCCCAGCATTCGCGCTCCACGTGTGTACGCCATAACGCGCTCCGCCAACTCCCGCGCCAGCGATATGCTCAGCTCAATGAGGATCTGACGCTTAGCTAACCCGGCCTTGCGTAACACATCTGCCTTCCCCCCCCCCTGAGCACAGTGCTGAGTGCATTGCCAACTCCTTAACAAAAAGGCTTGTCTGCTTGCCCAGCCGTCCGTACGACTCCTGCACGAATGGCACAAAAGCCCAAGATGACGTCAAGGTGCCGGTGTGGTGCTTGACCTTCGCGTCCTCCCCCACCCCAGCAGCATAGCCGTCCGTGTTCGAGGCATTTGTTCTGCCTGTCAGGTTCGAGCTCGCTGTGGGCGCGCGCACACTTGTGTCTAGCACTTTATTCCCTTGTTACGGTATGCACTGCTAAAGTGCAGACACCCTGGGTCAATGACTGTGTCCGCCCGATACCCCGGTACCTTGAAGACGCTAGCGTCCTCATTGCGGACAATAGAGACATGGTGCTGTCTCAAGATGCGCTGCAGGCACCGCTTTTGGGCAGTGTGTGTCGCGTTGTGCCCCCGTATGTGCTGGCTGGGGCAGCTGATCGCATGCGTGGAGGTGGGGCTCACATCACTGCACCGCCATGGGCACACCTCGCCCTGTATGCCCCACCCGTCTATGAAGATCGCAATCAAAATCATCGTGGCTGCTGCCATACTGGACATGGGCGCCGCACCCGGGCGGTCATTGGCAGTGGGTGGCACGCTCATCCACGCCATTGCCCCGGACGCACGCTGGCTGCGCAGCTGCGCCAGGACCCGTGCGCTAGCCTGTTGGCGGCGGCGGCTGGTGTCGCGCGAGTCACCAATAGGTGCAGCCTGCGTCGGCTTGCCCACGGCACCAGCCGAGGCAGCCTCTAGGTCCTCCACCAGGCAATCCTCGTATTGACGTCGAAGAACATTTGAAAGGCCGGCTTGTAGTCCGTGCGTGAAGTGACCGCGCCGGCGGCGGGGCACTACCTTCCTGCAGATCTCATCAGCATAGGCCTCCCAGTCGTCGTCGTCGTCCTCCTGCCCGCCGCTGCAGCTGCTTTCTTCCGCGCTAGTTTGTGTTTTAGCGGGCGTGGAAGGGGCAGCCGCGGCAGCGGCTTGAGGGCCAGGTACGGTCGCCGCCGCAGCGGCCGCCTCGGCGCCAGGCACAATGCCGTGGGTGTGTGGGGCTGGCTCAGTGGTCACTGTCTCCGTGACGGCAGTTGCGGCGTAGATCGCTTGCACCGCAGTGGGGAGCGTCGACGCTGCGGCCGTCGTATCTGCTGCCCACCGTAGCAACGATGCTGGGAGCTGCTCGGCCACAGCTGTGCGTGATTTTTCGCCGCCATCAGCTGTCAGCGCTCGCGTAGAGCGTCGCACGGCCTCGATGATTGGCGGCAGTCCCTGGTCCTCGCGTATTGCGCATGAGTGCTGCGCGAACCAGGTGACTGCGCCGTGTTCGTCAGTGCCGAGCCTCAGGGCCCCTGCTGCCACAGTGGCATGAATTATTGCCGGCCTCAGTGTTGTGCATGCCTGGGCCGTGTATGCGGCTGGTGCCAGTAGCCCCAAAAGCGGCATGCCCAGACCGCCTCGTCGCTCCGGCAACCGTGACGCCCGCAGTGGCACTGCGATGTCCGTGAGTTCTGGCGGGCCCAAGCGCGGCAATACCAGCACGCTGCCACTGCTGGCTTCCTCATTGTCACCAGCAGTGCAGGCGGCCAGCAGGTGTGACTTCATGGCTGCCGCGGTAGAGCAGCTGTGCAGATGCAGCATGCGTTCGAGCGTCCATGCACAGAACCCGTCAAACGCGTGCAACCATGTCTCACTCAAAGCCGTGTCAACGACCCGAGCTAAGAAGCCCATGCGCTTCGTCAGTGACCTGCGTAGAATGAACTGTGCTGCCTGTAGGTGATGCCGCGCCATTCCAGCTAGCTGCCACGACAATCGCCATGTCCCTGCGTCGACAAGATGCTTGCTCATGGCAGCGTGCACATAGGCTGGGTGCCCTACCGGTACCCCGACCGATGTAAAGCCCTGACTGGATTCTGGCATGGTGGTGTCCACAAACGGTATGTCAAGGGCGCGCAGGCGTGCTCTGGCCGCTTCATCAAACACTGTGCCGCGCATGGCGATGGCCAGCGACTTGTCTGGTCGAACGCGTAGGCCCCCTGCCGCCAGCCGGCGGATCACCTCTGCCACCCCAGCGGCCGCTGCATCGTCGAAGTAGGCAGCTTGCAGCACGTTGAGGTCATCCAGGAAAGCGCAGTGCGGGGCTGGCGGTTCCGCTGTGCTGTGGCCGTAGGCCGGCATACTGCCGGGCGTCGCATTCACTCCATCAGGGTAGAAGAGTAGGAAGGCCGCTGCCACTGCAAAGTACAGCGGCCCTAGAGGGTCCCCTTGCTGGCACCCTAGGTGGGAGCAGATAATGCGAGCTTCACCGTTCACCTCCACCCGCATCTCTGGGGCAGTGTCACCACAGTATACGGACTCAAAGTGCGGGAGCAGCTCCGGACAGAAGAGCATAAGCCCCCGCACAATGGCGGCGCGATCCACACTGTTAAATGCGTTCTCACAGTCCAGTTGGATAGTGGTGCCATACAGCTCGTGCCACACGCGCGCGCGCGCTGCCACATGCTCGACGCCAGACCGGTATCCTACGCCAAACTGCGACATGGAGGCCAGCAGCCCCGATATCTTGCCCTTGACACTCCGTGCCGCTGTGGACCCGAGGAGTCTGCGCCGGACACTGGAGCAGGCGATCGGACGCCGCTTCTGTCCTATGCCTGAGAGGGCCGCGGCGCGGAGAAGCCGTTGCGATTGCTCCGGCAGCAGTTCGGGCTCAACAAGCAGCGTCGTGAACACCTTGGCCAGGTGATGAGCGAATGCCGGTTCCATCACATCTGATTCTGAATCACCAGCTAGTCCTGGCGAGGCACTGCTCACGGGGCGGGTGGCTGCTTTCACTGGTGCACCAGGCCCAGCGGCCATCAAGAGGTGTTCATAGCGTAGGCCGTCCAGCCCTCCTGCCTTCCCCGCCCCTGCTGCGGACAAGGTCGACAGTATGTCTGCCGCCTCCACCTCGAGGCGCCGTCCGGCTGCGCTGGCAGCATCCTCAGGCCTATCGCTGTGATCATGTGCCTGACCCGATTCGAAGACAGGACTGCCGCTGCCAGCTGGCCCGGTGGTCGTTGCCACCCCTGCGCTGTGTAAGCAGTGCCGCCGGGCGTCGCGTACCAGGCCGCGCACTTGCTCCATTGGCGTATCGACTACCCCCGGCCGGGTGCCAGTTTCAGGGTGCTTTGCTGCCAGCACCTGTGCCGTGACCTCGTCTGCTGGGGCGCATGCTTCACGCGCCTCTAGTCGTGCGGCAGCCAAGCCTACCCCCCGTCGCTTGCCTGAGAGGGCAGCGCATGCTGTTTGCTGCCTGGAGTCAGCCTCCGTCCAGTCGGCATCGAAGTTCGTTTGTGCCGACGCCATAGCTGCGTTGTTTGGTTTGGGGGCCCGCAGCGCCGCTGCTGCTGACAGCGTCTTTCTCAGTAGCTCCGCGAAGTCGCCAGACAGCAACGCTGCCAGCCGGGCCGCAGGCGGCATACCGGTTCCCTCCGGTTGCCTACCAAAGGCCATCGCTGCTAGCAGGTGCAGCAGCCTGTAGCCGCGCTGCACTAGAGTCTGAGAAACCTGATGAGCAAACGCCCCGGCACCATGGTGGAGGCGCACCCGTGCCGCCTCACGTGCACTGTCTGTGGCGTCCGCCAGTAGTCGTGTGGCGTGCTCCACTAGCCGTGCCCACTGGGTGCACTGCAGCTGAGTGCGGAAGGGGTTGGCAGTCGTGGTGAACCGCAGCAGCAGTAGATCCGCCTCATTGGTCTGGTCAAGTGCGTGGACGACCGAGGGCGTCGAGAGGTCCCAAGCCAGCATGATGTACATGATGTACAGAGCCAAACAGACAACACTTGAAGCGTCCCGATCTCGCAGATGGTGCTTCAGCAGGTAAGTCGGGCACTCTCCTTAGGCTGCTGCATGACATCTACACACAAAACGTCATGACTGGGCCGAGTGCAGCAGGCACGATGCACTGCGTCAGCACGACATTCTGATTTTGTCGACCAATGACGACTAATGACGCAGACCGTACGACACTGGCAGCTTTGCTGCTCAAGAAGGCAGTAGAATAAGGTTGTGTTGAACGTTAACATGAATATCTATACCATAGTCCACTAGCAGCTCTCGACGTGATACATGCCATAGTCCACGAGCCGTTGCTGCAACGGCGAATCTTCAAGGACAGGTGCACGCACAACGCAAATCGAGGATCAGAACAGGTTCATCGACGAGCTCACGAGATTACCTGGCACCACGTCCCACTCCTCCGCAAGCACTTCGCATCCCAGCTGCTGCAGGTGCTGCTTCAGCCACTCGCGTAGCTCTGCCTCCCCGTGAACATCGCTGAGTCCTTCAGCGTAGCGGTCGATCTGTGGAAGGTGGTGGCGGCGCAAAGCATAGCAGGGCTGGCAGAAGGCCATTCGCGCAAGGAGTGCAGGTCAGGGCCGGCAATCCGCGGTGCAAAGCGAAAGCCAGCCCCCGTGGCGATTCATCGAATTCCTGTGGTCACAGGACTACTGGAGGCTGTGGTGGGAAGTGTTGCGCGATCATACACACACATCCAAAGCAATTGTGATCGCGGGCAAGTAGTCCTATCAAGGTGCGGTGGTTTTAAGCCATTGAGCTTGACCAATCTGCAGGTGTGTTCGCAGACCGGCTGTCTCTCTCGAATTGAGAGCCGTCTCCACTGACAAGCTTGGAGTTCCATGCAGATTGAGCTGACTTTGTCGGTTCGCGTACTGGCCATGTTCTCTCGTCAAGTGTATACATGATGTTCATCGACTTTCTTTCATGGAGGCTGACTATCCCGTGTGCTCCTGGGTTTGCATACTGTGCAGCAATCCTATGCAACAATCTAGTCTGCCCCCAAGAGCTGGGACCCCCGGCCAGTGCTGCAACACAGCACTGCAACACAGCCCAACACTCGCGCTCCGCACATGTATGCAATGACGCGATCCGTCGGCTTCTGCGCCAGCGACATACATGTGGTACTACGCTTTCGCTGCAATTCAACAGTATCACAACATGTACAGATGTTTCCGCCACAGCAGGTGCGTGCTGCGATTAGGCAACTGTGCAGCGCAATCAAGATGCAGGGTGCCAGGAGACGCAGATGGGCGCTGCAAGTGTAACTACAAATGGCAGACAACATAGTCACTGACGCAGCTGGTAACGCACTCAGCAGTTTGATCAGAAAGGGATGAAGTGGTAGCCGAGCGTTGGATCGCTGCATTGAGCATATCCCGGGTGCAAACGGGGTCACGATTGCTTACCTGCACAGCGCCGCAAGCCAATGTTCTATCATGCTGTACATGCGTCAAAGCAACCATACTTTGGCGGTGACAGCAACACACCAAGTTGTGAAGAAGAGCTTGGCGCGCAGCGGAGGGGGAGGCACCAACATGCGTTTTGCATCCTCAGGCTCTAACTTGTAAACCTGTACAATTGGTACAAAGCGGGCGTACGAGAGTGTGGTGGGTACCATGGCCACCAGTATCTCTACCCGCAGGAGCTGAGCTGCTCACCGATGCCTCAAGCGCTAGAAAACATCCTTGAAGAGCTCAACAAACTCATCAAAGTTCAACTCCCCGTTGCCGTCCTCATCCACAGCCCGTACAAGTTCAATAAGCTCCAGCTTCGACACAGCGGCAGCCTCCTGGCAGGGCATTGCGCCTTCAAGTTGCATGGCCTCCGAAGGCGATTTCTGTGTCCTTTCCTCCGCACTCGAGCCGCGGGGGCTGGCGCTGGTACGGTAGCGGTGGTGGTCGTAGCGCGTGTCCAAGGCGCGTAGCAGCTCGCCTGTGTCTACGCAGCCAGAGCCATCTGCAAGGGGCAAGCAATGCGCGCGTGTTGCTGTAAGTTCGTCGTTCGATGGTTTTCTAGGCTGTGAAGTAGAGTAATACTTTTTGTGAACGCACCAGCAGAACAGCACGACTGCATACATTGCAGCACTTGGCAGCGGGGGCGGCAGTCGCATCTGAAGTGAAAGATGCTGTTGTGGTTTGGGTGGTGCCCCAAATCATGGCAACTGGTGATTTGGAACAGTTGCCATGCAATGATTCATAAGCTACTACTGTAGAGGAGTTGCACAGGGCATGGTAAACTTCAACGTATGAGACGCGTTTGTGCTTTCAGCACATTTCAGCACATTAGATTAGATTGTCATCTAAATGCTGGCAACTGGGGCTCCTGACCTGTATCGTAGATGTCGAAAAGCGCCTTCAGGTCTGCCAGTTGCTGCTCGGACACTCGCGGTGCCCTCTTAGCTCCACTGGCAGCCGACTTGCTGCGCTTGTCATGCGGCGCTTCCTCTTCCCAGATGTGGACCAGGGCGTGAAAGTCCTTCCTCTCAAAACGCCGCATTTGCGGGAACAGCCGACGCAGGAAGTCATCCAGGGTGACAGGCACAGCGCCGCCTCTGTCGTGGGCAAATGCAGGACAAATGCACGACACAAGCAAGGGTCAGCAACCAAATGCCAGGCAGGCATCAGCTTTGCGCATTGAACCGTGACTCATTAGGAGAATATGATAACTTATAACCGCAGTCTTGCAGAGGCTAGAGTTGAGCTTAAAATCATGGTTAGAGTTTGATTAATCCTGCAGTGTGTTTCACCAGGCTGTCAGTGCCTTTCTGGCGCTGGCTTCGTCATCATTGAAGTACTTCATGCTTCAATGCAGTACTTCACCTTGAAGTACATACAAGCTTGATACATGACACGCTGATGGAGCTTTGAGTGCCTACCTTGGGGCTGAGATGAGCAGCTCTTGCATCTGCGCCTTGTGTGTGCGCAGCTCCTTGGCTCTGCACGGAGACACAGTACACAGGGTGGCAGCGATACATCAGCAACCACACGCATTAAAGCTGTATAGATCGATGCAGTTTCAGCCATACTTGAACATGGCCTGATGGTCTGCTTTTAAAGAGAGTGAAAGCCCCTTCGCACGCCTGCATTGTGCGCAGATATTTTGTCAGCTGAAACAGCACCAAAGATAAACCGTTGTGGCACATACAAGGGCCTATCTGCACATGCAGCTGTGTAAAGGAAGAGCAGCCGCTCACCGCGCCATGTGACTGCAAGGGCCAGCAATATGCAGCGTGTTCCTTCACATGAACTTTATGTGCCGCAAGTGACGCCTTCCTGCACTGGAATCAACGTGGTGATCCCTGAGGGTTATTTTGCACCTGTAAGCAGTCGGCGCAAGTGGCGCGAAACACCTCAAACGCTGCCGCACACTTGTTGCACAGCCACCGCCGGCTCATCGCAGCAGCGACTTGCGCGCGCAGAGAACGCACAGCCCAGTTGCCCAAACTTCAACTCTTTACCTCAAAAGTGGTGATGTGAACGCTCACCTGTACAGGCTACGCACGTCAGCGCGCCCGCCCTCGTCGCAGACGGCGCGAAACGCGTGGAGCGCTGCTGCCCAAACTTCAATTTTTTACTTCAAGTGGTGACGTGAACGCTCACCTGTACAGGCTGCGTACGTCCGCGCGCCCGCCCTCGTCGCAGACAGCGCGGAAAGCGTGGAGCGCTGCTGCTAGTTCGTCCACGTGGTAGGGCCCAAAGTGCATGCGTGTACGCAGCTTGGCAGCCCTTGCGGCCATGCGTGCTTCGCGCTGCTCCCAAGGTGGCCTCTCTGCAGGGTAGGTATGTACATGGGGGCATTGGTATGCATGTATTGTGATGGTGAGCTGTGGGTCTCGTCTGTGAGAGACAGGTGGAGTTGAGCAGCTTTCTTCTGCAAACTGAGGCTGCTTCAAGAAGTTCACACGTTAGGAGGAATCCATTCACAGCACACAGCTGACACTGAAGGACAACTTGTCGTGTTTCACACTGAAAGCACGTGCAGGCCATGCAAATGTGCTTGCATCGATTTGCGGTAGAAGTATCATGTCTGCACAGCAGATTAAACAAGTGCTGATTGATGCAAGGGTGACGTGATGTTGGCACTGAGCCGCTGCATGTGGTATTCTAGTCACTGCTGATGCCAGCCTCCTGACAAACCACACCCAGAGGCAGAACAGCAAACAGGCCACAGGGTTTGGCCGAAAGTCCATTTACGCATGCCAGACTTCCCTTGTATGCTGATTTGTGAAGGTTTTGACCTTGCACTCAAGTTTTGACCTTGCGTACTTCGAAGTAGTTTCTACCGCGTCAATACACAACACTGCAAAGCGTGGTCAGTGTACCTGGTTGCTGCTTTTGCTGAGCAGTGTCGTTTTTGTCCCCAGTGGTGTCCTTGTCACCTGGTGCAGGGCCTGAACGAGGCCTTCCGCCGTGCTTCTCTAGGCGGGTAACAAATGCCGCCACTGCGCACAGTGGACGTGAGTCAGGCAGTAAGCACCAAACAACAGCTTGTGCAGTGTCATCATCGGATAGAGCATGCTGGTTGAAGCCAGCCAGACGCAAGGCAACTACTGCCAAAGCCGTTTGCTTCCTCATCCTGTGCTACAAATCTTACGCAAACCTTACGCATACAGGGCGCAGCAACACTAATTGCCAAATAGCTCTCCCCGCTCTAGGTTGAGCACTGTGCTCTGCCGGCTGCGAGAGGTCTTGCTAATGTACTGCATTGGCGTCACTGACTTCACATGATCTCCACTGCATGGATTATTTCTACATATGCCATTGTGCCATTCAATGGAGCTTCTCACTACTTGGTATAGTGCACGCTCTGCGTTTCGTGTATTATGACACTGCGCCGCAACCTGAGGATGTGGTGCCCATCCAATGTACAAGTGTAATTCTCTTTGTACGTGCATATTAAACGTACCCTTGTATCGCCACCGCGCCTGCACTTCTGCCTGCCGTTGCGCCATAGCAATAAGATCTGCCAGCGTCACCGCACCCGGCCTTCGCGGCAACTGAATCTGCAAGGGCACAGAGCCCCCCTCCCCCCTGAGCCCCTGCAGGAACCCCTCGCTGGCGCTACGACTCAGAGGCATGAGACTCGCGGTCTTGAGTCGTGAGTACTCGCGCTGCAGGTTGGTGATGGCCGGCAGCGGCGCGCACGCGTTGCTGCGCGCGCGCTGCAGCTGCCGCCGTGCCGCCAGCATTTCCGCGCTCGCGCCGTCGGAAGGGCCCAAGTCGAAGCACGTGTCGCCCCCTCCCACTAATACACCCAGTCCGGAATCCAGATCATCCTGCTGCTCAGGCTCGTCGGACTGCGGGGCGGGGGCAGGCAGGCGGTCGCTGCGCTGGCGCCGAAACCGCTGACCTGATTTCTGGGGGTCTTTCGGACTGCCAGCCGCGCCGCACTTGTGCCCGTGGTTCACATGTACCTGCCCATCATCTGTGAACACCACTGAAGGCCCTAGAGACGCAGCCTTGTCAGGACTGAAGGCACACGTGCCCTGAGGCGCATCAACAGCAGAATGTTCCTGAGAACAGTCTCGGTTCTCAGGAAAGTGCTCAAAGTGCGCGTCCTCGCCACACCACGGCGCCGCGGCCTCTGTGGATTGCTCCACATCTGACTGGCTGCCATTTTTGGTCAATGATCTAGATGCTGACTTGTCCGCGGAGGAACTGGAATGCGTCAGCAGGAGGCGTTCTACGTCCACGTGGTGCGGGTGGCGGTGCTTGCGCTTGTGACTCTGCACAAAGGGTCAAGGTCACGATTATTGGGGGTCAGTTGTATAGCAGTCTGCATGATGCACAATACAGAAAGCATGCGTGCACTGGCAGCTTTTGATACGTTCATATGTGCACTTCTCATAATGACACACTTGTCTAGAAATACCAGCATTCTTAAGTGCCCCGGTGTGTGTAGTGCTGCTTGTCATGCTGCCGCAAGCCACTTGGTGTAAGCTCATTGCCTCGCGCAGCAAAGGGTCGGTTGTTTGGTGTGCCAAATAGCTCCGATCAGCTGAGGGTGGGCTGAGGGCATGTGAGGTATAGCGAGGTATTCGATTTGGGCGCCCAGAAGCAGGGAAGCAGTAGCACGCGGCGCTAGCAGTATTTGGCACGCCAGGTCTAAACAAGGTGCTGCTCTGATGTAGCGCCTAGGTTTTAATAGTTCCTCATCAGGTTGTGATCAGGCTTAGGGTCAGGCCAAGATTAATGGCCAGCATGTGCACTTTTGCAACATGGCCTCAAGGAGTGTGTTCAGTCTATATGATAAACAGATCCCAGCACTGTGACCTAGCTACTCCCTGCCATGCAAAAGTGTTCGCGCATGCACTTGTGTTGCATGATCTTGAGCTACTTCAGAATGCGCCATGTGGCAAGTATATTATACACATACATGCATGCTGCACTTGCACACACTGGATGATCTGCAATGGGAAGGGTCCCCAATGCTCCGGTCGTGAACTGCGCTCATGGAGTTCATGTATCATGTCCAAATCGTCACTACCGTCACCCAAGTTGAATACCTCAAAGTACACCATGGTGGGTCAGCAGTGCCTGTCGGTACACGCTCTGTTTAATTTGAATTTTGAGGGTACCCTGACTTGTAAATGGAGTGCGCGGAAGCTTGAGGCGCAATTGAAGATACAGAAGCACTATACTGTGGCTCTCGTGAGACAACCAGGTTGGGCCTCAGCTGAATTTCAAAGCCTGTACTCCCAAAGGCCTGGGTTTTGCTGCTGTGGCAAAAGTTCTTGAGGCTGCGGCGGCATGTCAAGTGTGAAAAGCCACATGTACAACTTTAAGACGTTCACAAGCACCTGCAATACGCTGTGACGCACGTTGACACTTGCAAGAAGTCAGTGGCAACTTGGCTATATTCACACCTGGAGAATGCCATCTTTGAGCTCTGGCAAGTGTGCCAGTAGGAATGCGCTGGGGTTGAGCAGCTCTGCCAGACGCAGGGCCTTCTTCTCACGAAGGGTGGCTCCCATGGCCGCTTCTGCCACTGCTGCGCGCTCCAATTCCTGTGACGTGAGAAAACATGTAGCTCTTGAACCCTCGACATGTGCAAGCAGCAGTGTACACCACCTACAAGCTCATGTGATACTTCGAGCTTTTATATGTACCTCTACGTATGGATGTAAGGCATCATCACGCATGCCTGGCTTCTTCTGCGATCACGCTGCAGATCCGGGGCATGACAAGACTATAGCAAGTTAATGTCAGCAGTGTTCTGCCCCAGCTTTCAGCTGCGATGATCAATTGTTGATGCTCTCAAGTCACTGGCAACTGGTCTCACAATTTTACTGCTAGGTTTCAGCGCACTGGCTGCATGCTTGTAGCTTTGCTCATCATCAGCTATGGTCGACAAAAGTAAGCTGAGTGCCAGCTTGTCTGCTGTTACTAGCTCTGTGGCAGTGCTGATTGCTGTATACCTGATCACTGCTACCTTAGGATTAGGGTATGGGTTTGAGTTAGCTGCATACCTGCGCGTGCTCCGCTCGGATACATCTAAGCGTCATGTACAATGGTGAGAGCAATGGGAACTTTGCTCAACAGCATTGTGATCAACGCTTCCCTGGCATCAGAACCCGCAGTGTGCCTGGCTTCAATCCTAACCTCCATAAGACGAAAGCACACCTCACCTTTGCATCCGACCGTGAAGTGAGGTGATCACCACACGTAGTGTCACATACCCTACGTAGATGCCATATATACCTTGAGAAGTTGCCATACATACACTGAAAGCTGCCATACATACCCTGAAATATTTGCCATACTTGAAGTACATGCCCTCAGGTACTCACCCTAAAGTAGTTGCCATAGAGAGCACGGACACGCTTCTTCTCTTCCTCCTTTGCAGCTGCCCCCCTCTCCTTTGCTGCTTTGGCTTTTCGTGCGGCTTCTGCTGCTTCCTCAGCTCCCGGAGCCTTCTTTGCCCTGCACACCAGCCAGCCATAGCATATCACGTCATTTGTGCTATGCCAGCGACTCTGTGCGGTTTTTCAACAGGCATTTGCTGCAATGACACCATGTATAGCAGATATTGCGCCTGCGGACGCATCAGGTATGTATGTGTGACGACGCAGATTCCCCCTGGTTTTAATTTGGCACATACGCACTCTTACAACGTGCAAGCACTCCACAAAGGTGTTTCAACAGCCTCAGCAACATCTCATTTAGTACCTGTTACGCCGCCGCCGCCCCCCTTTCGCCTTCCCTTTC
The DNA here is from genome assembly GCA_017506865.1 of Tribonema minus. NCBI lineage: Eukaryota > Xanthophyceae > Tribonematales > Tribonemataceae > Tribonema > Tribonema minus. The sequence goes on along the minus strand of JAFCMP010000290.1, from coordinate 583,590 downwards.
CCCTTGCCCTCCCCCCCCTTTGTTGAAGGCCGTGTACCCTTCGGTGGGGTCCCCCCGCCCGCCCCCAAAGCACCCTGTGCTGCTGCCTGACACATGGCACCTAGCGCTTTACGCGCTGCCAGAGTGGCAGCATCGGGGGGTGTTGCTGTGACAGCTTCCTTTGCAGCCATCTCTCTGAGCCGCGTGACAAGGGCGGCGGCGGCTGCTGTCTCCGCTGCTGCGGCCGCGCGTGCGCCGCTGCTGCTGCGTAGCAGCCTTGCGGCATCGCCATTCCTGTGCGATTGGTGGTGAGAGGTACAAGCAAGCCTACAGTCAGGCGTAAGGTGAGGGGCAGCCTATATATCAATGCAGAGGTGCAGTGCCACCAGCAACGGTCATAGCGCTTGATCGACGACAGAAGGCGTGGAGTGAGGGCTGTGATGCCAATGTGTCAGCATGCAGATGCATCTTACTCGATGCTGCTGGTTCAAGTTCAGCCGCCCACTACTAGAAGCGACATGCGCGTGAGTGTTTGCATGTACTAGTAGTACTAAGTAGGCTAGTACTCTACGCGCTCCTTTGCTGCATGTGGTGCGCCTTTGCACATGAATCAATTGTCATTCGATCCCAACACAATGCCAAACACCAGTGTCCGTGACATCATGGCTGCTGCCTGCGATTACGCGTCTGTCACGCTTGTAAGCAGGGGAGATGCCCTGAGGATGTGTTGCAAATGACACATGTCACGCATGAAACATGCTAATCTGGAGCAGGCCATGTCATTCAGTAGATCCATTATGCAGTCGCAATGGTCCCGTAACGCGCATCGCCAACACGCTGATGCCCTCTAATGGCATTTGCTCGCAGTTCAACAGATCGTGCAATCTTGGCGCAAAGCTGGATGAAGTCTGCAGCCTTGCTTCGACAAGCCAAGCACTTTCACAAGGAATCATTCAATGGAAGCCTTGAGAATCAGACATAGAGAGCTCAAGCCACTGTCAGGGTCTAGGTGTCCAAAGACGCTGGGCATGTAATGAGTTTGGGTAGTGACTTCTCTTGAGGAAAAGTGACGCATCACCAAGCATTGCTCAGCACTCGGTCTCACCAAGTGTTGTCACGTCTGCTCCAGTACCTCATATCTGCATATATGACAAGTACATGGGTTTCACGAGCAGCCTATGCAAGTCACAATGAAAACAGTGACAATCAAGTATGGAAAAGCAGCGCTGGCACTAATTGAGCTGAGTAGCACAAAGCGTTGAGGCGCCGCCATCAGCGGAATCATATGCACCTTGAGGTAGGCCTTGGACTCTCCCAATTGGATGGGGGTGGCAAGCCACCCAGTGCCCTCACTTGCTCTGAGGCGCGGGGGCAGCGGGGAACGACACAAGATACAGGAGCGTCATTTGGATAGCCACAGCATCATGTGGTTTTTTACCATTCGTCTGAATGCATGGTGTACTTGCAGTGTCACGTTTTCTGCAGTAGGGCGATGCAGCTGCCTAGCCTAATGCACTACCAGCGCACCAGTACATCTGCACTGCAAGCATGCTTGACTTATAGCATGTGCAGCAGCCAGGGATGGCGACTTTGTAAAGAAAACAATGGAGGCGAATGCCAGGGGGGGTTGGGGGGGGCGCTGACTGCAAATCAGATGTGATGTTTACCAGTGCAGCTTGAAGCCTGGGTAAGTAATGTGCCGCATGCAGTGGCTCGACGAATACAAATTCATGCAGATACGTGCTAGACTGACTTGTGCAACACATCAATTCCCAACAGGCGTGATTCCTCAGGTGCTCCACAATTATGTGTGCACAGTAAAATGATATGGGTCAAAGTAGCAATGAACTAACGGGCACAAGTGCCAGGCATGTCCAGTACTGCAATCAATTCTGCAGTGCGGTGCCTGCATTCCTGCCAGTGCATGGCGTCATTCTGGCAGGTCTTCAAGGGCTACGTGCAAGAGGTACAGGCAGTGGACTGGCACGTGTGGTCTGCTAACCCAACAACTGCATAGCTTCTGCCAGGCGCATCCTATACATACACACACATACTGCAGCCATGCATAACAACAAGTACAGGCCTGATGCCACGCTCGGAGACGCTTCAGTGGTGATCCTTATCACATCTCTACAGGCAGTAAACAGGTACCGTTTACAGTTATATCAGCTCACCCAGCAACTGCGTGGCCTCTGCCAGGCGCATTCTCTGCCTCTCGCCGCTATCAGCAGGAAACCTAAACGCGTCTTGTCGTCTGGCATCCTTCTGGCGCCCGTGCGTCAGCGTGCTGATGCGCTGGGGGGCCTTCCCCCTGCCGCTGATGAGCCTCCAGAGCTTGACAGAGCGGTCCGATGAGGCCGTCATGAGGCACGGGGGGTCTTGAATGACCTGAGACATGGCAACAGTGCTCAGTTGGTGAGTATGCGTGGGGGGTCTTGGGTGAAATGGACAACACAGTAGTGGTGATCACGGGGGGTCTTGAATGACGGGAGATGCGGCAACAGTGCTCAATTGGTGACTGTGCATGGGGGGGCCTTGGATGACTTGAATAACACAGCAGTGGTGATCATGGGAGGTTCCTGGATGACCTGGAACAAGGCATAGGTGCTCATTTGGTGACAATGCACGGGGAGTCTTGAATGACAAGGATCGTGGCAGCCGTGTGGAATATGCACTTGAAAGACCTGCGCCATGGCAGCAGTGCTCATTCGGTGACAAAATTCATGCAAGCGTGGGCAATGCTCCTAAGACATGGCAGCAATATTTGCTCATCTGGTGACGACTTGATGCAAATGAAGGTTGTGCACACGTGCAGCATCTTTTATTATTTCTTTTCCGGGTGCTGCGTCACCTGCTTTCGCTGTTAGCAGTAGTGGCTTTAGCAAGTACAACTGCAGCAGATACACATGCATACTTCTACAAACCCCTTTGCCGACTGTCGCAGCGTCATGCACGGGAAAGCACGCACTAATAGCCGCTTCGACGTTCCACATGCCATCGGCAACTTCACCTGCAGCGACACCACGCCTTCGTCGTGAGCTGCCCAAACTGCAAGCGGTGACACTCCTTCAAGTGGTCTGGGCGGCCCTGCATCGCCTGTTGCCGCGATGCATGCCGCATTCGCCGCCGCTGCTGCCGCCGTTGTTGCGGTTGCGCGGCGCTTGTCTCTGCTGCTCACGCTGTCGTGCTTGAAGGACCTCCGATCAACGACGCTTGCTGCAAGTGCCACACAAAAGAATGTGCCTCATGCTTTGAAGAAACAAGGTGTTGAGTCGTGAACGTGGATGCAAGGGGGTCTCAGCGCTGTTACACTGCTCTGTCGTCATTGTTCCGAAGTGCGCGCATGAGTGCCATGGTGTGCATGGTCGCGAGTGCAGTTTCCAAAACAACCACGAACGGAGATCCATTGCATGGACTGTATTAAGCGAGAAGTGGCAGCCACAAGCGCGCGGCTATTGCCTGACCCTGATACGTCCTCGTAGCATATGAAAGCACACCCATGCTCAACATAGAGTCTTTTAGTGTAGTGATAATATGACAATTTTGCATATGCATGCAAGTCGCTCAGCATCTTAAGGAACGCATGGCTAGCAGGCATCCAGTAGAAGCCAAACACACAACACATGAAAGGCAGTGCAGCAGCAATCCAACTAGGATCAGAGTCCAGTGTAAGAGTAGTTGAATGATTGATGTTGCAGTAGTGCTCAACCTGGAGCTTCGTAAACATTGCAATGCCAAACGTACATATATATGCCAAGACATGAGGTTGTGACCTAAGTGCGCACAACTTTATTGCAGAGGATGGCACAAATTCGTCATATGTACCATTATGCACTTCAAGTTGACGTCGGTGCTTGCAGCTGGTTGCAACATCAACTGACGCTTGGTGTATGAGCTCCGACAGTGTACCACCTGCAAAGGATTCATTGCACTCTGTATTTCAAGTCATGCTTCACGGCAGAATGTCACCATAGGGATAACTTGCAGCAGACTTACCGTGCCTGCCAGCAGGTCGCAATGCATCAGCACCCTTTGCCATCTCAGTTGACAAGCCAGGGCCACCCTGTCCGACGGTGCTGAATGACGCTGATGATGCTGCAGACACTCTGCGATCCGCCTGCGATGCCCCAGTGCTGCAATGCAGTATTGAGGACGCTGCAGACACTCTACGATCCACCTGTGATGCCCCAGTGCTGCAACGTAGTATAAAACAAGTTTGAGGGCATACAGGAAGCACACGACAGAGGGCAGACAGTGAGCTGGCATGCACGTTTCGATAATACTCCTATGTACCAGAATGCTAGCATAACAGGCCAGAGCAGGTTTTTAAATAGCGGCACCTCATGTGCGTCAGAGATGATGTCAAAGTTTTCTGGAGTGCGTCAGATACTCCAGAGGAAAAATCCTACAAAAAAAGGAGGTGTGCTGGAGGACAACGTCAGTCAAGGAAGGGCCTTGACATTAGTGACAAGGTGCGCTCCTGCCAGATGTGCTGTCCCACAATGCAATGCAGTGGAAGGAACTGAATGCAGTAGTTCAAAGCAGGAGCCAAGAACACACAGAGGCTAGATTGAAGTGCAAAGTATTTGGCTTCAGGCTATGGCAAGCACCAGCAGCAATGTGGGCTTCATTGCCTGCATTCAAGGTCGGTACTTAAGATGACAAGTCACTGAACCAGGGTGCAAACCATTACGGCGATGGTCAGGGTCGTTTGAAACACCAGCATGTAGGAGTGCTTCATGCCTGAGCATCATGCAGGCTCCTTGATACATCACTGTTTCGGATCGCTAATGAATTAATCACCGCGTAATACCAGATGATGGACTCTGGTTGATCATGTAGCCCTCCACTGGGCTAAGACTACGGCCGCACCAACTTCAAGTAGCAGTAATGCGGCGTACTGTAGCCCGTTAAAGTAGGGGTTGTATGTCTAGGCGCAATGCCCTTGGGCGTTCACTAGCGGTGCAATGCCTTCGGCAATAATTGGTGTAAGCATACACCAGGCGGAGACAGATTACGGGGCACTCACAGTTCAGTGTTGCGCCTGTCGCCATTTGCATGTGTGTGGCCGGTATGTACAGGTGCCTGCTGCGGTGCCTCTGCTGACATGGATGCTTCCGCCCCCACTGCCGCCTCTGCTTTTGTCCTGCATACACAACATAATGCGAGTTTCAGGACCAGAAGGCCATGCGTGATGCGCCTGCCAGTGTGCCTGTTGAAGGAATGGTATGGCTACTTCCGTTAAACACTTCATGTGATGAGCTTGGCAGATCGTCGAAGGGCACCGGTCTAACATCTAACACAAGTTGGCAGTGAAATCTGCAATGGGGAAACTAGGACAATCCCCAGCACAGCATGGCCAATAATGTGACAGCAAAACCCTGCTACGCAGCTCATGTTGCAACTTGTTTCATGTTATACTGCCAAGCCAAGTGACAGGACATAAGTGTGCAACAGGCTATCAGTGCGCCTGCAGTGCAAGCTCACAAGTGCAGCATACTCACATAGTGACCAGTGTCCCTAACACTGGATCAGCCCACAATCAGGTCAAGCCGGCATTATGGCCACTGAGCCAGCGCATAGACTCGCGGCATCCCCATCCCGAGTTAACATTGATCATGCGGCTCTGTGTGCATGTGTGTGATGCTTCTGTACAGTACGTTGTGCGTAATCAGTGCTCGCAGCATTAAGAACACGGTCACAGAGGACCTAACCCTAACCCAAAGAAACGCTTCCCATATGCTACTGCAGCGCGCTTCACTGCGTTGATGCCGACAAACCGCAAAGCTCAGAGTTCGCATCAAGTCCTTGCTCAGCGCACCCTTCTCGTGCAGACAACCGACCTGTGGAGGCGTCGCCTTGGATTGTAGTTATGGCTACGGTCAGGGTTAGCTACCCGCCTAACTACCTATAACCCACAACCTTAACCCGAACCCTAATCCTAACCCTAACCCTAACCCCAACCCCAACCCTAACCCCAACCCTAATCCTAACCCTAACCAACCCTAATCCTAACCCTAACCCTAGCCCTGACCCTAATGCTGAACCAACCTGTGGAGGCGCCGCCTTGGATTGTAGTTGTTCTTGCTGCGCGGCAGCGCCGCTTCAGGCGCCGCGTGCATGCCCAGACTCTGCAGACACGGCTGCAGGTCCCATGCCCTCACAATGCCGCTCTCATCGCCAACAAACAGTACGTGGCGGCCGCTGCGAATGCCCCTGCCGATGGTGGGCCCCGCATCAGCCTGTAACAGAAATGATGCCAGAGGGATGAGCACTGATGATGGGATGTGTATGCTGAACTGGCTAGCATGGCTATGTATGTTTGGCGCAGCGACGCTGGGGTTTTGACGCGCATGCATGTGGTGCCAGTATGTGCACCACTGCGCTAAGGTTTTGATGCCCATGCATGATGTGCCAATGGCGGGGCCCGCATCAGCCTGTGACACGAATACAGGGCTAGGCAATGAGCGCTGATGAGAGGGCATGTGTATTGGCCGGCATGCATGGCTATGTATGCTTGGCACACGGTGCTAGGGTTAGGGTTTGATGCTCATTTTTTATGTGCCAGTATGTATAGTGCCGGCGTCAAAGTGACTCATGAAAGCGCCTGAACGGCATCCATAAGACCCAGGTGCTCCATGCAGTGCAGTAGCATTTAGAACGGTGACCTATGCGAGTTTGGCAAGATAGGGTGACTGAACTACAGAGCATTGGGCTAGCACATTGGACAGCTGGGGCAAGCCCCCCGGCCACATTGAGCATGAGTGAACTATTTGTAACGAGCTGGGATCGAGTTTGAGGTCAAGAATGTGGCCTTGAGCTCAGGGATCTGTGCTGAAGAATATGCTCACTGCGCACTGTACTTGTTACCTGCAGCATATCTGGGTGGCGAGGCCGGTCACGCCGAATGCAATGAGGACAGACGGTTTGCCACTGAAAGACATTGCAAAGCCTGCTCTCCGCCACCACAACGTTACACCAACACGTTCTCCAACCTACAATCAAAAACTCACAAAGTAGTGCACATCGAGCGTTGTGACGGCTGCTGCACCATCGGTGGGGCTGCCACTGCGTGTGTCATTCTGAAAGCGCAGAGCTGCCCTGTCCCTGGCAGCTGCTCCATTGCCGCCAAGCCATGGCCTGACAGGCACCAGATAGATGAACCCTGCCGAGTCACCTGTTGCCAGGAGCAGTGAGCAAGCAGCAGATGAATGTGGTGTGTCAATTGTCATTGGCTGCTTCAGCAAGGGTAAAGCGTTGACCTGACCCTAGTGTACCCCTAATCCAAAGACAGCGCGCAGAGACCGGCAATAGGTCACACAGTAAGACTAGTGCAGTGCTCAATGGGGAGATGCCTACTGTGCCTGTAGGGCACCTTTAGTAGTGAACAACTTGGGCAGTGACTATCATCGATGGCTAATTGAGCTGAGCACACTCAATTAATACATTCAGCAAGAGTGCTAGCCCATCATGTTGCAGCTGCGGTGCAGTGTAGACTACCTTTCCACACACAAAACGCGTCATCTTCATTCAAATGAAGTAGTACAACCAGCACACAGGAATAAGGTCAGCAGTGCTCAATAGGTTGCTTCAGGCATACCGAGTTCAGGCATGTGAAATCAAGCCTTGTGTGAAATCCGAACATTCATGCCGCCCGATGCTCGCATTTTACACTTCAAAAGCGGATCTGCAAAGGGCGATGGCTGCGATGGCTGATGGCTGTGTGATGGCTGTTGTCAAAGCCGCAACAGCAGGCTAGCACACTCTCAAGCTCATGCTGCATTCGCGTCCTCTATCAGGTTGGGTGCGGTGAAGTTAACGTCCATCCTCTCTCAGGTTAAACGCAGTGAAGTTAGCGAACGAACAGTTGATCAGAGCATCAACTGCAGCTGTGCAGCTTTGTATCAAACTGTGAGTTGTCGCGCTGAAGTCTTAAGTACGGTGTGCACAGCTGTGTAACATACTTTAAGTTGAAGTACAGGGCTACCTGGTTCAAGGTTCAGCAATTCCTGCATGCTGACTCTGCTGCCGCATTCAAATCGACGCCATACGACCCTCAATGCTGCGTTTCCAGGTTGCGTGCACCATAGTGACAGGGCACTTACCAGCAACCAGCAGGGGGTAAGGGTCCACAAAAATGGTGCAGAGAACTTCGGCGCCAGCTAGCGAGGGGGTGGCATCCCCCTCCAGGTACAGAAACTGGAAGTCCCAAATCTGCACATGTGAAAGACAGATGAGTGAGACATGTAATATTGGTGTGTGGGGAAGTTGCATGTGCTTGGGAGGAAAGTGCGTGTACATGCATGCTGTCACTCTGCAAAAGATGCAGACTAACTGGTGATGAGCAGAATCAGGGGTGCCCTGGGCTAATTGGCTTTGCCTTTTTTTCGCAACTATCGGTATCAATATGTCTAGTCTACAGTGCAAATGATTTTTCAACAGGGTAGACCAACTGGCCGCTTTGCGAGTGCCTGTCGGTGCTACTTACAGCCGGCAACTTACATCCTTCCGCATGCCGTGCTGGCGTCTGAAGTGGGCGAGTGCATGATGTTGGTCATGATGGCACAGAAGTTTCAATGCAATGGTATGCTTCCATATGTCACAGTAGTGCTGCCCCGGCAATGCACAAGCCAATTTTAACAGAAACCATAACCTAATCCTAACCCTGACCCTAGCCCGCTAGGCATGGCTGAGAGACCACGCACTGAGCAGCAATGGGGTACCTTCCAGTGTGGGCCTCTGCAAAGCCTGAGAGCAACACGTGCGTTTGTGGTGTATAGGCTTCTCTACATGCACATCTCTTCGACGTGCGGACTCATCGCTTGTGGTGCTTTGAACAAGTTACTGGAATAGTATACAAATACGTTAGTTGACATCAAGAAGAGTGCCCCATCCCATCGACATGAACCACAACATTGGACTTGTATGAACAAGATCTGCAACAGTGCTCATCTCAATGAAAGCATGCACTACAAGCGTGACAGCGCACCTTCAGGGAGCCATCAGCGGCACCAGTGGCAATCAGGCCCAGCGGGTGACTCAGTGCCAGACACGTCATGTCAGCATCATGTGCGCCATCAATAAGGCGCAGCAGCGGATCATCGCGCTCACTGGCAACCTCGTCTATGACACGAATGCGTCGGTCCCATCCTGCCACCGCCATCACCTGCAGATGTGCAAGAACCATTATCATGGGCAGGTCCTCTCGTGATTTATTTGGGGGGCAGATGCAGTCAGAATATATGCAGCAGATTTCTCGAAAAAAGCTCACATGAAGAAGTACAACAAAGCGTATCATAAGCCAGCAGCTGGGCCTGCAGGGATGGGGGTGATTGAGGGTACATTGCTATTCGCTGGTTCGAACAAAACATTGCAGTTGACATTGGTCGTCACCATTTGCAGCTTCAAAATGAAGCATCTGGCGTGTGTCGTATTGCCAAAAGAGCTGGAAATGATGCATATTTTTCCCTCTTCGATCATGAGGTGGTACGTATGGACTACTGTAGAAATTGGTGCCGACACACATACTTGTTGAGAGTATCAAATTCGGCTTACATAGCATCGAGTGCGTTTGCCACCAATGACCGCAAGCACAAAAAGCACTTCCACAGCAGCTGGATCAACTGCAACACCGGCAGTTACAACCGGCGGGCTTCCACCGCAGCTCCCAAAGGAGGTCAGGTCAGTGCCCACCTTGTCTTCAGAAGAGTAGGCCATGGCAGTTACCGCAGCGGTGCTTGGGGGCAGCGTTCTGAGCACAGTGCCCTTCAGAAAGTTATACACTGTGATGGCACCGTCCCCGCCACCTAACAGCAGCTTGCGTTGGCAGCCATCCCAAACGGCACCTGCACACAACACCAGGCATACAAATGTAATTGTTAGCCGTGGGGTGTCTGAGTAGCGGACCAATGCAGTGTGAATGCACATGCACTACTGCTTCTGCTGCGTAAATGCAACAGCAGCGTTCAACATCAACCGTCATAGACGTGATATAATGAGCTGCATGGAGCAGCCACAGTTTTCAGATCACAATAATGCTTTGCGGTATACGTGCCAACAAAGAAAAGCGTGCAAGACTATTGCCAGTGAAAAGACTTCAAGATGGCGTTGCGGCATGCCATCTGAGCAAGCAATGTCCTGGTGCATGGCCGCTTGCGGCGCACGCTGAGCTCTTCTGCACATGTGAATTGAACAACCATGGCCTACATTGCGCACAGTACTTCAAACCACAAGCGTCATTTCAGGCATGCTGCCTGCCATGAAAGCCCCTATATTGGCCGCACATATGCTGACGATCATCAAACCCCCATTATTGGCCACACAAAAAGCAGATGTCCTTGCCTCACAGCGGACCACATTACACAAAAAAGAAGCATCTCACAAGTGACGTCCTGGCCCATGGCCACATGCATACACAAAAAGCGCTTCTATCTCACAAGTGATATCCTCATGGCCACATACATACACAAATGCGCTTCTATCCCACAAGTGATATCCTGATCTATGACCACACACATAAACAAGAAGTGCTTCGATCTCACATACACAACACAACTGCTTCTATCTCACATGTGATGTCCTACATACACAAAAAGCGCATCTATCTCACAAGTGATGTCCTGGTCCATGGCCTGTCGCGACCGCAGCAGCGCTCCGCTGCTGGCGTCCCACAGCGTGACCCAGCCCGCGTTGCAGGTCACAAAGCTGTTGCAGGTGGCGTTGAACAGGGCGCAGGATAGAGGGGGCTCCGCGCTGCGAGGGTCTGTCACGTCAAAGACCCTGCAACGTGGGCAGTTACAGGTTACAGGTCAAATGGGTGTGTCATGCTATGCAGTTGGCTACGGTGCTGATGTAGGTGCCGTAAGGGCTGCAGCTGCAGTGTTGTGCCAAGTGGTTGGATCGTGTTAATGCTTTGTGATGAGGACATTTTTATTACACCTGTCATATGAGTGCGTCATCAAGCATGATATCACATGCTGTATAGTAGATTTTTGCACATCACATCTGGTGTGTTATGTAGGGTGGTCGTGTTGGACGTGCTCTTGGTGTCCGCTGCATGTTTACTGCTCAACAGGTCCATGCTCAGACTGATATTGCGTTCTGACCCTCATGATGGCGCTCGTGTTTACTTGTACAGCACTTGACACCGGTGTCGTGGCGTGTGTAGCGTGCAGCAATGGTAGCACCAGGTGGAGAGAGTATATGCATTCTAAAAGCCGTTGCATGCGTCGTTAATTGAACTCAAGTGCAGGCCAGACTCTGCACTCTGCATATGCAGAGCAGCCGCTGAATGGCCTGCTAAGTTGTCAGCATGTGTAGCAGCAGCTCAGAATGTGCAGATGGTGGTATTTCAAGAGCATCTCCTTGGCACTGTCGAGATCCAGTGCTCTCACGCATTGCCTACACGAGGTGACTGAGATGCAAAGAGCAGCATTGTCACCAACATTCGTCCGCTGTCGCACAAGCGAGTAAGCTTTTATCCCAGTGCTTGTATGCAAGGATGCTAATCATCATCAGATGCGGTTGACTCATTATGCTGCACATGGGCAAAACAGTGCATTCGCCGCTCAGATACTGTTGAGCACATACTCAACCAGCAGCCGGACACCTTGTGTGATCCATTGAAAGTAATTAAAGTACACACCTCAAGCGGCTTCATTGCTGAGAAATGTTGAGCACATCTACATCATCAGTCGAACAGCATGTGATCCAATGAATGTAGTTGAAGTACAAACCTCAAGCGGCGACCGCTGGTGATGACGGATATGCCAAAGTGCCCCCACCCCCCTGCCTCTTCCTTGGTCTCCGTCCACATGGCTTCCATGTGCCATGGAACATCTGGCCCAGGGTCCACAGTGTGGAGTAACCGCTCAGAAGGGTCCAGTGCTGCATGCCTGTATACGTGGCCGGGCAAGGCGCAAGCGGTCATAGTCAGCGCATTTCGTTGCTGGACACCAATGTGATAATTTCCGTTGTGGTACAGCTACAATCTGATGAATACTACTTGAAGTCCTGGGCCAACATACCCTATGTACAAACATGAACATATATCAGTAGCTGAAGTTAGGTCTTCGTTATTGTGCTTATTTGTGAGGTTCACCAGAGAATTGCAGCGTACACTTCTGCTTAAAATATGATTTGCTGTGTCACCCGCAGTCTAGCGTGCTTACTCTTGAATGTGACGTGACTCAAGAAATGATAGAGAGAGTTCAACATCGGCATCGCAACCCTGACCGACTCCTTAGTACACAACTGCTACTTCTCCATGCATGCATGCATGGAATACAAGCATGCATGCTCGAAGCATATACTTCTACTTCAAGCATACGAAGTTACTGCACAGTCACTCTCGCCCTCACTTTTGGCACTCCTCTCAGTGTTGGAATACATTCAAGAGTGCACACACCTGAACCGCCCCGTTGTTGCAGCCTGGCTGCTCAGCTGACTTGCTCCCTACGCATATACTCTTCGAGTACAACTGAAGTACAGGCACAGTTCACCCTGCGCACTCATTACCTCCTGCAGTCCCACAGCAGCAATCTGCCATCCTCGTCCATGCTGACCAGCCTGCCTTTTCTGGGAATGCAGGCTACGTGCGTGACACACACGCGGTGACCCGGCAGCTTGAACAAGGGCAGACCGAGCTTGCCCCACAGATCTGAGGAGTTTTAGAAATTACATCACATGTAGGATGCTGGTATTAGCGCGGTCATTGGGCGTGTGCCCTTTCAATCGCAGTGACAGCAAGGGCTGAAACACCTCATCCTTGACTCTTGCCCCTGATGCTGTTCAAGGAAGTGGACCCTGAATAAATCCCCCAACAGGGTTGGATTCATATACCTCAAAGCTTGCTCCTCAGGCAAGCGCAACTGCAGTACTACTGTCGCAACACTGCCAGGCGTTTGCAAGTCATTGTGAGCAAATTTGTCCGCCGCCCCTGCTACTCACACTGATAGCTTATGATCGTGCTGCCATGCGTTTAGATTAGACGCTCTGAGTGAGGCCGGCTTTTTGTACATGCATGCGGTCAAAATACGCGCAGTCATAAACTGCAGTGGCCAGATCAGCTACGCACATGTGATGCCCGTCATGTAAAGCTGCTGAGCTTTCACTCCTTGAACCCCAGTAAATTCTTGCCAACTGCCGCCTGGTGGGGCAGAAGTCTTTTCTCCCTTCACAAAGTGCACTAACAAGTAGGACTTAAAGCACGCAACGAGCGCGTAGACCATTCACGATCAAGTGCCACTGCCACTTCAACCCTATACATCAAGTGTCTCACCCCAGCATAGCAGGGATCCCTCGTAGCCACCTCCCACCAGCAAGTTGTCATGCGGATCGAAGGAGAGGCTCTTGATGGCAGCCGTGTTGCCAACCTTGCATGCCATGTACTCCAGCTTGTCTGCGTCCCACAGGTAGACCTTGCGATCCAGCGCTGCTGAGACAATGCAGTGGCCACCCTGGGGAGCACAAAGTGCAATGCCCCCCCCAGAAACAACAGTCGCGGGTGAGTGCGGAGTTCAACTTCAAGTGCAGGGAGTTGCACATGTGAAGGGTCAGTCAAGGCACATGATGCGGCGCCTTTCAAATAATGCATCGTGTTTTGCACTCAGGTGAAGTCAACGTTGTGCTGAACTCAGTGAGCAGTTGGCACTGGCAAACATACCTACAAACCGCATGCCCAAGGACTCAGCAACGGGAATCTGGCGTGCTGCGACAATTGGTGGATATGCAAGGCGCCTGACATCGCACTGCGAGTAACCATGCCATAAGCTCTCAGCCTAACTGTGTATGCATGACTAAGTACATGGACCCTCACCCTCGCAAATTACCCAGGGAGTCATCCTTCCGCTCGTCTAATCAAAGCAAGCTCGGCCTTGCTAGACCACCATCCGTTAGGGTTACGTCACACCAGGGGTATGCCACTACGCTCTGCTTATCCTGCACCTGATGTACATATCGTCTGTCACTCATGTGATAGCCATATTATTATCCCTGGCTCCCAAAAGCAACGGGCATCAAGGACAACCTCCAGCACCATACAATGCGGCAGCAACATGCACAGTTGGTGTGACTCGGGTGCTTCACGTCACACACACTCTCCGTCTTGACGTACCACTGTGTCAACCACAGTACTGCATACCTGCATACCACCCACCAAACTTTACCTACATGCCCACCTCCAAACCTACCTACATACCCGCCTCCAACCCTACCTACATACCCACCTCCACGCCTACCTACATACCCACCTCAACATCATCATCCCTGACAGCCAGCAGGGCCAGCACGACGTCTGTGTGCTTGGTCAGTGTTGCAATGCGCCTGAGGCCTAGGCCAGTTTCCACCTCGTTGGTTCTGCGCATGTGCATGGCCAAGCAGCAGAGCCATCAGTCAAATGCGCTGTGCCAAACGTCAATGAGAAATGTGGTACTTGGGGTATTACCAAAGAACTACAGTACTAGTACCATAGATGTACCGTATGAGAAAACAGCCGCATCGATATTGAGTACGCATGCGATGAGCACAATTCGCCGCTGACCATCATTGTGGTGTCAACAGTGAAAAGCAGCAATGTTGATCTTGTATCGCATCACACGGCTGTATTCATATATAGCCGTCATGCACAGTCAAAAGGTAGATGGCACACACACAAACATGCACATGGCTGCGCCCAATGCGGAATTAAGAAGCACGCTGTTGAGAGCGGCCTGCGTTTGCGGCAGTGCTCACCTGCCCAGCTCCCACATGACTATGAAAGCTGCCAGCCACACAATTGAAGATCATGAGACCTCTCTCATACGCACACCTCTCTCATACGCACAATATCCACAGGCAATGCAGCAGTGCTCAATTGTCCAGCTCCCAGACAGCGATGGAAGCGGTGCCGCCCACACCATGCAAATGCAGCAGTGCTCACCTGCCCAGCTCCCAGACGGCAATGGAAGCACTGCCGGCCACAGTTGAAGACTATGAAGATTATCATAAGAACACCACGCAAATGCAACAATGCTCACCCGATGAGCTCCCAGACTGCTATGGAAGCGCTGCCACCCACAGCTTTCAAAAGATGATAAAATCACATCGATTGACATCAAACCTGGAGCCTTCCATGTCGCCGCATGGATTGGTTCAAAACCCGCGTCATCACCTTCTACATTACGCGCATTCATGAGCGCTATCACTAGCTGCTGACCTCTGTGTTGGGCCGCCGGCTGGAGCTGGCCTACCAAACACGTGTCACCTTTCCAATACTGAACACCCATGCCTCGGACGCTGAAAGCTTGCAAACAGAAGTCATTTTGACTGGTGGATACGGTGGTATTGTTTGACTCGTGGCCAATTGCTGCAGCAGCAACGACCACGGTTACTGGTGGAAGGCACTTGCGGCTAACCATCCCTTGTCACTTAGAGCTCTACGATCTTTTGATTCGTTTTCATCAAACAATGCAGCAGTGCTCAAATGCGGCAGTGCTCACCTGTCCAGCTCCCAGACGGCAATGTACGCACTGCCGCCCGCAGTTCATGATCATGAAAACTTGATGATGACAACAACACCCAAATGAAAATGCAGCAGTGCTCACCTATCCAGCTCCCAGACGGCAATGGATGCGCTGCCGCCCACGGTGAACAGCCGCTGCGACACGCCATCCCAGGCGAGCATGTACTGCTGCGCACCTGTAACAGCCGAACCAGCCACTTCAAACCCCTCACCGTCCTTAAAGAACGCAATGGTCTGATCGCTTCGTGCGGCTGCGATGAGGCCCACTTCGGGCATGTGTGTCACGTCGTGTATGGTGGCGGCCTCTTGTATGCGCGTTGAGAGGCGCAGCGTCATTGCCTCCTGCTCGGCCATGGGCCCCCTGATGGCGACTGGCGCAGCTGCCGCATCTGTGGAATAAGTGAAATGCGCAACTTTGTACATTGAATTACTGTTTTGAAGTAGTTTCACTGCTGAATTGAATAAATGTGACTTGAAAGAAGTTTTGAATGGACATGCTCATCTGGCATGTGTCGATGCATCTACCTGCTGTCGTCTCTCGTGCTTCAGCTACTTGTTAGCTTGTTCTTGCACCCAGCATGCATGTACAGCAGTGGCAGGTACATGCTTCTTCATGCGCATGATAGCAAAGGTACCAATGTAGACTGAAGGACGTGTTCCTGTACGCAAACTTCTTGGTAGTTGCACCAAAGTACACATGTTACAACGGCGGTGGTGTACGGCTTTGCCTACAGTGTCAATTTGGTTGATGTAGTGCGCAATGCGGCCCAGGAGCAGAGGGCAAATTCACATGCTGCCGATAAGAAGGTGGAGGACAAGCAGTTGTACAGGCCGCAGAGCAGCACTCACTCAGCTTCATACTCAGTCAACAAAGGTGAAGTGCACATGCACAGACATGTAGACCTACACAATGCCGCTCTGCATACACGTCATGACTAAACTGATTTGAGGGCAAATGCGGTGTCTGTGCAGCGACACTGTTGACCCCCTACACCATGCGTCCTCTGTAGGTATGTGGTGAAATGTAGTCATACATCATCAACTTCGAAGTATAGAAGTACACGTGTGGTAAAAGCAATGTCAGGCGGGAAGTCGCAAGCCCCGCAGCTGAAGCAATACCGGCATTCATGCCTCCATTGAGTGACGTCTGCTGTTTGAGGTGTCAATGTTACCTATTCCTAACCCTAACCCAAAGCCAGAAGGTCCCTACCGACCCCGTGCACAAATCCAAGTCAGCGTATACCGTGACTGAAAATGTTGAATCACAGAGCCACAGTGAGTGTACAGGATGTGATCTATCCATGACTTACATTGCGTGTGAGGACCAGCCCGTATAGCCGTAGTGGGTGACACTGGCGAAACCGCTGTAACTGCCGCATTGGCTTTTTGTCTGACAGCGGCGGCACTGGCGGCGTGTGGCTGATCAGGCGTCAGCGGAGGTGCTGTTTGTATTTCTGCCATCTTGCGGAGAATCTGGTGCTTGGTCTTGGAGTGCTTGGTCACTCGTGGGAATCCGTCGTACACCTGCGTGCATGTCCGGCATGCAGGGGCATTAATAAGCTTTTGCCTGACGAAGTCTCATGTCCGACAAGCAGAGCTGCCTGGGGCGTGTCTGGCCTATGTAGGTATACGTGCCCTGTCATGATTGACAAAATCCATGCATCTGCAGTGATTCCTGAATGTTCTGAAGATATTAACAGGACAACAGAATGTCTTCAAAGTAGTTCAAGTACTTGTGAACCGCGTGCGAATACAATATGCAAATTAGTACAGTAGACTTGAGGTGTTGATGATGAACCCTTGAGACGCCCTTGAGTACTTGTCAAGGCAGCAGGCGTCAAGCCTCAACAAAACAAATGAACTACTTCAAATATTACTTCAAGTACACGCTTTGCACTACTTATGGCACAACAAATCAATCACAGTACCAGGCGCATGTCTCAGAACTATTGTCGAGAAGGTGCTCACACGTTCATGTTAGTGCTTCGAAGTATACATGTAGGCATGACATGCTCACCTACACACACCCGTAGTACCACTACACATTTTTCACACAGGTACTTCAAGAGTACGTACGTTGAGGCACATACGCACATATGCAAAGTTACGTGCCTCCACGCATACTGTACCTGAATGGCTGGGCCAGGACACACTAACAGCCGTGCCAGAGTTGGCGCAAATCGCACGCAACTTGTCTCTAGGCGTGGTTGGCCCCCATAGCATGTATCTTGGGGAGGGGGGTCCCTCTCTTTGAGAAGCTCAGAGTCTGGAGTCTCCATGGTCATGGCTAAGACCTGGTCAATGACAAAACCTGTAAACTCCTCCCATTCCAGGGTGCCATCACCGTTCACGTCCACCTGTCAGTGCAGGCGCAGATTATTCGCATACAATCAGAGTGACCTAATGCAGTTGCTCATTGGCAGTCGCACTTCTGTTGCCAGGTGCCGCTGGCAGCATACTTCTGTCATCATGGTTGCATTCTACTGCAACTCTAGGAATCTCAAGCGTGCGGAGCTGCAGGTCGAGCTGCAGGCCAAGGCACCACAATAAAGAGGCTTACAGAAACATGGCAGTGCTCAGTAAGGATCACGATGCCCAGGTCCTTTATGTCTACAATGCAACTTGTACTTGAATATAGGAGCGAAGGTGATGCGGCAAAGTGGCAGGTCAAATTCAGTTGAGTGATGCTGCAAGTGGTCTGTCAAATACATTCCAAGTTTAAAGCAGAGAAAATGGTGATGTCTCCACTGCTCCATGAGTATAGCTGTAATGCTGCACTGCACTCTCTGTTGAGAAGAGTTAGACGCTGCGTCTTCGATCAACTGTGAGCACCGGCACGACGTGTATAGCAGCAAGGCGCACCATGTCTGAGTGAAGCACAAAGCTCACACGAAAATGTGAGGAGGCAGGTGGTGTGTCTAACCTTAGCGCAAGGGTCCGGGTCAGGTAAACCTAGTTTACCCTCATCCTAGTCTCTGCGCCACGCGCACTTCAAGATCAGAGCTGTTGCTGAAAAGGAGCATCTTTGCAAGTGCTGCACAGGCACTTCAGGTATGCGCATCACCCTCAACATGTACTGTGCGCGCCATGCATACCAGCAATGCTTTAGCACGCATTTCAGATATGTTCCAGTTGAGGTAGAGAGCGTCAGCACTTGAACTTGCGAATGTATGTTGAAGAGTGATCTGATGCGACCAGACCATGTTTGCAGCAGTGACCATGTTCTCTGTACCTGGGCAAATAGCTCCGCCAGGTCGCTGACCATGGCTGTCATTCTCTGCACAGCAAGATACACATGCATATGTACATACATTAACGCGTACATGTCAGAACATCAGGCGTCAGAGAAGGCATCATCACAGCACACGGGCATGTCGCTGCTCGCGATTTGACTCGCGCCAGCATCCCAAGTACACTCAGAGTCACCGCAATGCTCACACAGCACGACGCTCATGCAGCATATACTTCTACATACTACATTGGAAGGCTCAGTGAGAGCCATGAGTTCAGTCAACCAATGGAACAACAGTGCTTCCAAGTATGTGCATTCATGCTCGACTGCGCTGTTGATCATTCTCTCTGAACTGGCAGCCTCCCTATAGTGCTTGAATCTATCATGAGCTCGTTCCACCTGATTTGTATCTTCACATAAGATGTCGGAGTATGACTGAATAACACTTAGAAGTATTACACACCTCAGAAGCGAGTGGCATTCCCATTACGGTTTCAGCGGTTACGATGCTGTCATTATGGACAGGCAAGGCCCATTTTTCATCATGCATTGTTACAACACAAAGCCAGCTCCCTGGACATGAGTGATGGCATTCAACAGCTCGTTGCCTCATAGGTTTATAGCAATGATTGGGCTTCCGTATCATTGCTCAGGCATGCGCACCTGCTCGTCGCCCTGTACATGGACATCGCTGTACTGCAACATGACCGCAACAAACTGTTACAGCGGTTACAGCGGAGCAAGGGGCAGCAGCACACAGAAGCAGCAGACATTCAGCGCAAGCATCATCACATGCATGGCGCTGTCGTTGTGAGCACTTTGTGCGCAAGTGACCATGTGCTGCACCGTTGACATATCTCACATACCTGGAAGTGTCACATAAGCGGCAGATGAGGGTATTTGTAGATAAATTCCAGCATAGGCAAGTTGCATTGCTACTCGTGTCTCATTTTGCAATATGTTCACACAAATCAGGCATGCCTATTACACTACTGCAATGCTGAGGATGCGGGCCATGGTCACTCTGCAGAGGCAATTATTTTCCGACCTGCAGCAAGGCTAGCGGTCGTTTTGATGCCGGTCATGGAAACCTTTTGTTTTAGCATAGTGGCACGCAATCATCAGTGTGGCTAAAGATGATGCTTGCGTGCTGGTTTCAGTGCTCATGCCCCCTAACTTGTTTTTCGCCCCAAGTTGTACTTGGAAGTGTCAGAAATAGGCCAAAAGAGGTCTGAAAGGTTGAATATTGGCGCATAAATGCGGCCACAGGCATGGAGTAGGTTGGGGTTAGGCAGCTCAGCTGTGCCTGCTGTATATTTGGCGATTTGTACAGTCTGCAGTGTGCCGGATGCCAAGCTCGCGCATCTGGCCGCTGTGTAGTACATGGTTGCAAGGCACTTCTACCTGAAGTATGTCGCTTGCACGGCCGACGGAATACGGTCACAAGCAGGGCACATTGACCCAATGGAAACAAGTAGTGCTCTGTATGCCTGAGCCAATAACTTGAGCAGTGCAGTTAAACGCCACACTTAACAAAGTTCAACCTAACCAGTCCAATCAAACACCAACTTCCACAAAAATTGAGGTCACAAGACACTGCAATCAAGATAGGGCTTTCAGGTCGTGCATACGCCTACTTTAACACCCCGACACGACCAGAAGCCCATAGGCAGCCTGCGACACGTGATTGGGGAGCTACACAGCTGCTGGTCTTCTCATAGAGTCGCCTAGCTACAGGATCGGCTCAAAAACTCTCGTGTTGTTATTAAACAAAGAAAGTGCCGTTAGCGCAGAACGCTACACACACACGACCCCAGAGCGTGCAACCGTCGCGCCTGACTTGGACTGCCTCATTTAGCATCAAGTCCCTGTACTGTACTCCTGCCAGTTGACGTGCCACTGATAATTAGACAACGTAGTGTGCCCTCACCAATGGCTGCAATGACAGCGCAAGTGCAACAGTTCAGCCTCGCATTACCACCAGACATGCCAGAAGACACAGGTATTTTGGAACTAGAATGAATTAAGTGATATCACAAGAGTCCGCACCTGCTGCTGCGGAGTGGCGAGAGGTGGTGCCCGAAAATATGTATCATTGGACTCTTTGGATTGACAACCGCTTACGCCAAGCCATCAAACTGCGAGTCGCTGCTGTCAGGTGACACTAACCCAAACCTCACACATCTGAGAATCCGTCGCGCCACGGTAGGTCAGACTTTCGTTCAACGAAATGGTCCAGGTACGAGCTCCACTGTCAAGTCCTTTTTCTACTGTTGACTACTTTGCGTAGTACTACAATGCGATGGCGCAGCGACTGCAGCTTCACAGCTTCAATGCTGCGCCCTTGTAAGATCATTACAGTAACCCTACAGTGCCGACAGTACAAGTAGACCTGTTCACACAAGTTTTGCACTGCAGCCGCGCTGGTATCCGACACCGCTAACTGTGTGCGGCGCGCTACATGCAGTACTTCTCACCTGCAGCTTTGTCAGTCCTTTCTGTTGCCGCCTAAACTCCTCTCTCAACGATGCAAGCTTGTCCGCCGGCAGGCTCATGAGAGTCGCCGCCACAGCTCCACCCAAACTCATGGCGCCTGAACTCGCCTTTGGCGCCTTTACGTCTCTCACTGTCCTGGCCAAACTGGAAGCTGAGAAGTTCACACTTGCCGTTTCGATAATGAAACTGTCAAAGCTTCACTTCAATTCAATCTGTGATGCACGTTTGCACTAGTGCACGTATGGACTTGTATTTATAAAGGCCCAAGGGAGGCCGGGTTGCCTATGCAATCGAAAAGCTTGCGTCGACGCAGCAGCCTAGTCTGCGCTGTGCCCTAGGAGTTTGGATACCGGCGCCGCAACACAGCCCAGCATTCGCGCTCCACGTGTGTATGCCATGACGCGCTCCGCCAACTCCCGCGCCAGCGATATGCTCAGCTCAATGCGGATCTGACGCTTAGCTAACCCGGCCTTGCGTAACACATCTGCCTTCCCCCCCCCTGAGCACAGTGCTGAGTGCATTGCCAACTCCTTAACAAAAAGGCTTGTCTGCTTGCCCAGCCGTCCGTACGACTCCTGCACGAATGGCACAAAAGCCCAAGATGACGTCAAGGTGCCGGTGTGGTGCTTGACCTTCGCGTCCTCCCCCACCCCAGCAGCATAGCCGTCCGTGTTCGAGGCATTTGTTTTGCCTGTCAGGTACGAGCTCGCTGTGGGCGCGCGCACACTTGTGTCTAGCACTATTCCCTTATTACGGTATGCACTGCTAAAGTGCAGACACCCTGGGTCAATGACTGTGTCCGCCCGATACCCCGGTACCTTGAAGACGCTAGCGTCCTCATTGCGGACAATAGAGACATGGTGCTGTCTCAAGATGCGCTGTAGGCACCGCTTTTGGGCAGTGTGTGTCGCGTTGTGCCCCCGTATGTGCTGGCTGGGGCAGCTGATCGCATGCGTGGAGGTGGGGCTCACGTCACTGCACCGCCATGGGCACACCTCGCCCTGTATGCCCCACCCGTCCATAAAGATCGCAACCAAAATCATCGTGGCTGCTGCCATACTGGACATGGGCGCCGCACCCGGGCGGTCACTGGCAGCGGGTGGCACGCTCATCCACGCCATTGCCCCGGACGCACGCTGGCTGCGCAGCTGCGCCAGGACCCGCGCGCTAGCCTGTTGGCGGCGGCGGCTGGTGTCACGTGAGTCACCAATGAGTGTAGCCTGCGTCGGCTTGCCCACGGCACCAGCCGAGGCAGCCTCTAGGTCCTCCACCAGGCAGTCCTCGTATTGACGTCGAAGAACATTTGAAAGGCCGGCTTGTAGTCCCTGCGTGAAGTGACCGCGCCGGCGGCGGGGCACTACCTTCCTGCAGATCTCGTCAGCATAGGCCTCCCAGTCGTCGTCGTCGTCCTCCTGCCCGCCGCTGCAGCTGCTTTCTTCCGCGCTAGTTTGTGTTTTAGCGGGCGTGGAAGAGGCAGCCGCGGCAGCGGCTTGAGGGCCAGGTACGGTCGCCGCCGCAGCGGCCGCCTCGGCGCCAGGCACAATGCCGTGGGTGTGTGGGGCTGGCTCAGTGGTCCCCGTCTCCGTGACGGCAGTTGCGGCGTAGATCGCTTGCACCGCAGTGGGGAGCGTCGACGCTGCGGCCGTCGTATCTGCTGCCCACCGTAGCAACGATGCTGGGAGCTGCTCGGCCACAGCTGTGCATGATTTTTCGCCGCCATCAGCTGTCAGCGCTCGCGTAGAGCGTCGCACGGCCTCGATGATTGGCGGCAGTCCCTGGTCCTCGCGTATTGCGCATGAGTGCTGCGCGAACCAGGTGACTGCGCCGTGTTCGTCAGTGCCGAGCCTCAGGGCCCCTGCTGCCACAGTGGCATGAATTATTGCAGGCCGCAGTGTTGTGCATGCCTGGGCCGTGTATGCGGCTGGTGCCAGTAGCCCCAAAAGCGGCATGCCCAGACCGCCTCATCGCTCCGGCAACCGTGACGCCCGCAGTGGCACTGCGATGTCCGTGAGTTCTGGCGGGCCCAAGCGCGGCAATACCAGCACGCTGCCACTGCTGGCTTCCTCATTGTCACCAGCAGTGCAGGCGGCCAGCAGGTGTGACTTCATGACTGCCGCGGTAGCACAGCCGTGCAGGTGCAGCATGCGTTCAAGCGTCCATGCACAGAACCCGTCAAATGCGTGCAGCCATGTCTCACTCAAAGCCGTGTCAACGACCCGAGCTAAGAAGCCCATGCGCTTCGTCAGTGACCTGCGCAGAATGAACTGTGCTGCCTGTAGGTGATGCCGCGCCATTCCAGCTAGCTGCCACGACAATCGCCATGTCCCTGCGTCAACAAGATGCTTGCTCATGGCAGCATGCACATAGGCTGGGTGCCCTACCGGTACCCCGACCGACGTAAAGCCCTGACTGGATTCTGGCATGGTGGCGTCCACAAACGGTATGTCAAGGGCGCGCAGGCGTGCTCTGGCCGCTTCATCAAACACTGTGCCGCGCATGGCGATGGCCAGCGACTTGTCTGGTCGAACGCGTAGGCCCAATGCCGCAAGCCGACGGATCACCTCTGCCACCCCAGCGGCCGCTGCATCGTCGAAGTAGGCAGCTTGCAGCACGTTGAGGTCATCCAGGAAAGCGCAGTGCGGGGCTGGCGGTTCCGCTGTGCTGTGGCCGTACGCCGGCATACTGCCGGGCGTCGCATTCACTCCATCAGGGTAGAAGAGTAGGAAGGCCGCTGCCACTGCAAAGTACAGCGGCCCTAGAGGGTCCCCTTGCTGGCACCCTAGGTGGGAGCAGATAATGCGAGCTTCACCGTTCACCTCCACTCGCATCTCTGGGGCAGTGTCACCACAGTATACGGACTCAAAGTGCGGGAGCAGCTCCGGACAGAAGAGCATAAGTCCCCGCACAGTGGCGGCACGATCCACACTGTTAAATGCGTTCTCACAGTCCAGCTGGATTGTGGTGCCATACAGCTCGTGCCACACGCGCGCGCGCGCTGCCACATGCTCGACGCCAGACCGGTATCCTACGCCAAACTGCGACATGGAGGCCAGCAGCCCCGATATTTTGCCCTTGACACTCCGTGCCGCTGTGGACCCGAGGAGTCTGCGCCAGACACTGGAGCAGGCGATCGGACGCCGCTTCTGTCCTATGCCTGAGAGGGCCGAGGCGCGGAGAAGCCGTTGCGATTGCTCCGGCAGCAGTTCGGGCTCAACAAGCAGCGTCGTGAACACCTTGGCCAGGTGATGGGCGAATGCCGGTTCCATCACATCCGATTCTGTATCACCAGCTAGTCCTGGCGAGGCACTGCCCACGGGGCGGGTGGCTGCTTTCACTGGTGCACCAGGCCCAGCGGCCATCAAGAGGTGTTCATAGCGTAGCCCGTCCAGCCCTCCTGCCTTCCCCGCCCCTGCTGCGGACAAGGTCGACAGTATGTCTGTCGCCTCCACCTCGAGGCGCCGTCCGGCTGCGCTGGCAGCATCCTCAGGCCTATCGCTGCGATCATGCGCCTGACCCGATTCGAAGACGGGACTGCCGCTGCCAGCGGGCCCGGCGGTCGTTGCCACCCCTGCGCCGTGCAAGCAGTGCCGCCGGGCGTCGCGTACCAGGCCGCGCACTTGCACCATTGGCGTATCGACTACCCCGGGCCGGGTGCCAGTTTCAGGGTGCTTTGCTGCCAGCACCTGTGCCGTGACCTCGTCTGCTGGGGTGCATGCTTCACGCGCCTCTAGTCGTGCGGCAGCCAGGCCTACCCCCCGTCGCTTGCCTGAGAGGGCAGCGCATGCTGTTTGCTGCCTGGAGTCAGCCTCCGTCCAGTCGGCATCGAAGTTCGTTTGTGCCGACGCCGTAGCTGCGTTGTTTGGTTTGGGGGCCCGCAGCGCCGCTGCTGCTGACAGCGTCTTTCTCAGTAGCTCCGCAAAGTCGCCAGACAGCAACGCTGCCAGCCGGGCCGCAGGCGGCATACCGGTTCCCTCCGTTTGCCTACCAAAGGCCATTGCTGCTAGCAGGTGCAGCAGCCTGTAGCCGCGCTGCACTAGAGTCTGAGAAACCTGATGAGCAAACGCCCCGGCACCATGGTGGAGGCGCACCCGTGCCGCCTCACGTGCACTGTCTGTGGCGTCTGCCAGTAGTCGTGTGGCGTGCTCCTACGCCGTGCCCACTGGGTGCACTGCAGCTGAGTGCGGAAGGGGTTGGCAGTCGTGGTGAACCGTAGCAGCAGTAGATCCGCCTCATTGGTCTGGTCAAGTGCGTGGACGACCGAGGGCGTCGAGAGGTCCCAAGCCAGGGATGCTCGTGCCCTGGGGCTTTGAGGGCCTGCCACTGGTGGTGGTGGTCGGGGGGGGCGGTGACGCGGCATCGTCCGGCGGGTCCAAGTCCATGTCCGCCCATCCCACGGCCGTCCCGTGGGGGGGGCTGCTGTCCTGCAGCCTTAGGCTGCACTAGTGCACTTCTGGCAGGCATGCATTACCAGTGGCGGAAACCTGCTGACTGTACAGGACATGCACTGAGGCTGCTTCAATTTTGCACAGAACCGTGTGCGTCACCAAGTTTAACCTTGAAATACAGGCCACTGTCACATACATGGTATACATGCTGCCCAACATAGCGAGCAAATCTTGGTGATAGACATCATCCGTTCAGTTCAGGATAACCTAGTTGGGTAATGAAGGGCTACTTGCACTTCTGTGGCCCGACAGGATCGTATGCTCTTGCCACACTGGATCGAAGTTCACATCAAATAAACGTGGCTCGACACTATGGTGTTATCGCAGGAGGGGATTGTTATGTCTCATGCTATTTACGCTAAGGTGGTTCTTTCACGGTACCTCAAGTTCAACAGCTTGAAGTTGATTCAATCGTTAGTGGTTCAAAAAAAGCCTTGCAAACGCGCGGGAGGTAGTGCGGCAGACACCAGCTAGCTTCAGAGTGATCAGGACACTGCAGGTGCGTACATACTCGGCTGGCGATCCTGGTGAAGTGAGGCTCGTCACACACGTGCATCAAAGATACATCTCCTTTTTTGGGTACGTGGCGCCGCCGCGATAATGATGATTGATCACCTGCGCAAGGCCCGCTGCAGCAGAATAGCCGTAAGTCTTGAGACACGACGTGGCTTTACTGCAGCCAACATGCATGAAGGCCAAATGCTAACGAATTCTATCTTTCGCTCGCCTCTGCTCCTTCAACCTTACAGCAGCATGACAATGATGAAAGCCATCAGGCCAAGTGCTCCAGATGCCAGTGATCCCTCGGCATGCGCCGTAGTGGAAACCGTGTCGACACCAGAGCCCGCCTCCGGCGAATACCAGGTACGCTTGACTTGATATGCAGACAGCACGCAAACGCGTGTTCTGACATTGAAACTAGGCTTTTTTGACCATGATTGTGGCCACTATGTGGTCTGTAGACGTGCATGGGTCACGGGTGCTTCTTGAGCTTGAGTTTGAATGCGCCGAACAGAATCGTGGCATAAATAGCGTGCGAATGAGCACCGTTTGCAGGTCAAAGCTCACATGGTCGTCATGTGCTGTACCACCTTACTATTTCAGGTTGACTTGAAATGTTATTTGTCGTAAGTCTGTATATTCAACATCCTTCATTGAAAGTTCAGCTCATGCTACGCATGACCAAACCATGTGAGCCGGCAATTGCAGGCAAATATGACCATGACGCCAAGCAAATCACATTGATGCACATTGGCCTGCCCTTTACAATCCCATGTACTCAAGACCACGAAACTCAACTTCACTGTGTGCGTCACCTGCTCCAAATTCAAGTACAGGTTCAACTGAAGCTGCGCCCGGTCAACCCCGCCGACGTCTTCTCCCTCATGGGCATCTACCCCGGCTGCCAATCCCCTGAGCACTGGCCCATCACCATGGGCCTGGACGGAATGGGCGTCATCACCAAGGCCGGTCCCGGAACTTCAAAGTTTGAAGTTGGGCAGCGCGTGGCAGTTGCGGGTTTCCCCTTGAAGGAGGGGAACGGCACTTGGGCGGAGTATGCCGCTTTCAAGGAGACTGATTTGGCGGGCATACCGGATACTGTGAGCGACGAGGCAGCTGCGGTGTTCTGGGTGAATCCCGTTACGGCGTACGGGATGGTGCGCATGCTGCAGCTTCCGAAGGGGGCGCAGGTGGTGGTGAACGCGGCGGGCAGCGCTCTGGGGGGGCTCATAGGGGACGTGGCGCGGCACATGGGGCTCAAGACGATAGGTGAGCTGCTTTGAAGGCGTGAGTGTGTGATCACTGATGAAACACAGGACTTCGTCATAAACTGCTCGTCAAGCTGCGATTGCGATGCGAGTCAAGCGTACAAGAACGTCGTGTACTTCATCAAGACAACAATGAGAACGATCACTGGACATGTCATATACTGCTCGTCAAGCTGCAACTGCGATGCACGTCAAGCGTGCAAGAGCGTTGGTGACTTAATCAAACAGACATTGAGAACAATCAATGTGCATCGAGAACAGTGTTGCATATACTTGCCATCAGCATAGGGCAGGGTCTGGTGTATCCTGTGGGGCAGCCAGCTGGTGGCCAACGCCTATTGTAGAGCAACACCGCCATGATGTGCTTAATACATGCAAGCTTATGAGCTGTCTCACCACCTCTGACAGGAGTTACGGCCTCGATTCGTTCCTACTAAAATAAAGTGCCCATGCCAATAGACTTGGGGGCAGGGGCGTTGCGCACTTGATACTGTTTAATCAATGCTGGAGGCGTGCCAGCATGAGTCAGTGTACTCGCATTGCTCTCTGGCATTGATGCAAGCACTTGGCACAGTGGCCGTAGCTCCATCGATTGCCGACAGCCACTGCCTGGCGGCAATGCCTGCCACTGTAGGTACGCGCGTTTGTAGGAGCTCGACCAGTGGTGCCTGTGGCCATACATCTTCACTCTACCACACGCAATATACCTGGTGGCCTCAATACCTGCTGCACACCCACCATCACTCCCCAGGTGCTGCTAGCACCTGTCTCAAAGTTTAAATGGTTGCCAACTGCTTCTTTTTGTCGTGCCTGACGACATGAGGCCACTGCTCACACTGACCACAATGACTCACCACAACTCATAGTATTTACACTCCTTTGCATCCACTCCAAACCTGCGCATACCACCACCACCTGCCCCGCATTCATCGACCCCTGACACTCCGTACCGCCACTGCCTGTAACTATAACTGTTACACCTCAGGCGTCGTGCGCCGCGACGCCCAGGTCGCGGACGTCCTGGCGCGCGGCCTGGATGCCTGCGTGTCCTCCGAACACGGCGCAGACGTGGCCAAAGCCATTCGCGACCTCACACCCAACGGCGAGGGCGCATACGCAGCGCTGGAGTGCGTCGGCGGCGCCGCCACCGAGGCCATGGTCGCCGCGCTGCGCCCCGGAGGCACGCTGGTCATCTACGGCGCCATGGCGGGCTTAACTTCAACTATCGCCGTCGTGCCGATCTGCTTCTTTGAGGTGACGGTGCGCGGGTTCTGGATCAACAACTACGTGGCCGCCATGGGCGCCGCCGAGAAGGAAGAGCTCATTAACGATGTTGTGAAGCTGCTGGCAGACGGCGTCATGCGCGCGGACAAGGATGTGGGCAAAGTGTTCAGGCTGGAAGACGCGGCTGCTGCGGTGCGCGAATCCTCGAAGCCGGCGCGCGGCGGCAAGGTGTTCCTCGACAGTCGTTGAGCGCGATGGGCGTGCGTGTGTGGGAAGGGAATCGAGGGGAGGGGGGGGGGGGAGGGCTGCACCGGTGTGTTCATTGCGTGGCGGCTCGCAAGTTGGTGTCATACATTCTGCGCCACTGACAGCTGGTGAGTGATGCGATGCGTTGTGCCGTAAGGCAAGTATGCAATTCAAACATGCGTGAGAGACCTCATGCAGTCTGCGCGTGGCAGTGAGGGGTGTTCATTATTCTAAACTCAACTCTGCGCTGCGAGGGTCTGCAGCAGAGCTTGCCAGGCACATGTACCGACTCACTCCGTCTACGATTCGATTTGAAGCTGCTTTCAGCTTCCAGCTGTGTTCAAGAGCATGTCATGCGGCTGTATGGCATTACTTGTCATTGTGCGGGTACTTCCTAGCCCGGCCCCTGTGCGCGCATTGCACAGTGATGCACACACACACACACACACACACACACAGTTCAGTGGGGCCCATGGCATATTCGACGAACCAACAACAACACATGCACACACGCGCCCATACACCATATACCCGGCACTTTCACTTTACTTTTTGTGCTCATACAGTTTTGCTGATGTGTGCTGATTGTACGGGATCGCAACACAGGGGCAGCCCACAGAGGACCTTGGTTTCTTTGATGCACATGCTCCATGTGATCTGTCACAGACAATAAGACTGCGCTCTGTGAGATTTGCTTCGTGTATTGCACGGTTGCCCTGTGCCTGTCACGCAGGGTCTGGCAATTCGCAGTATGAGTTTGTCGCCATTTGCTGCTTGCATGGTATGTTTGCAATGCTTGTTGACTGCCGACTTTAGCGCATCCTACTGCCCCAATTGAGCCGAGTAGCTCGGTTTATTCACAACGCGACGCTTTATTCCAGGTGGAACTGCTCTCATTGCCCCAGGGCCCTGCGCACACGCGGGGCCGGCTAGCTACAGTGTTGATGTGGCACCGCAATTCTACAGCTGCAATACTTTCCTGGCCTGCACTTACGTGAGATCCAATGCTGAGAGTGGCCCTGCCAGTGCTGTTACTACTCAGCCCGCGCCAGCTGTGCTGTGGCTGCAACCTGCTGCACAAAGGCCGCGATGCCGACAGCGGCAGCAGCGGCGAGCGCAAGGCTGAACATGGGAGGGCACTGGAATTGGATGCTCTGGGCAACGTGCAGGATGCATTATATAAGCGCTACGTGGGCATTGGTTGCTACTCCGGCGACCTTGCACCCGGGGATAGGGAGCTAGCCTACGCGAAGGGCCAGCATCTATTCGACTATCAACTCCTGTTTCAGCCCATCTACGAATTGGATCTCACGTCGGTGCAGGCGATCGCAGCAGACGGCCGCACGCCGATACTCAACCTGGAATTTCTGGTGGATGGGGATACACGGGCAATGCTGCAGCCCATCATTCAGGGGGAATTTGACGCTCAGCTGCATTCATTTGCGGAGCAGGCAGCGCAGGGAGGCATCCACTTCATGATTCGGACTTTGCACGAGTTCAATGGTAAGTCCTGCATTTCAGGTTGAGATGTAGGCACTACTAGTAGGGGACCATCCATGCATATTGACCACCACTCATACTAGTAGCTTAGGCAGCTGGTAGCCATGCTTCAAAGATAACGAATTTGGGCATAGTCAAAGTGATGTCACACATGCAGGAACACGCCGCAAGCAGACACACTTTCTCTTGCCCACTGGCAACCACAGGCTCAGCCTGGCCAGTGCGGATCATTTTATCGCTGACAATCATATCGCTGACCATCGCTGACCATCATTAAATTTTGCATTTGGAGTCCAGGAGGTGGGCAGCTGCCATGGCTGCAGCAAGCAAGAGTGTAGTAGCAGTTGTACTGATGTAAGAACTAGAGCAATGCCCGTTTGAATGTAATGCGTTGTGACATCAGCGAGATGCTCGAGCAGACAGTTGAGTTGCAGACCAGCGAACGCAGCTGACGCCTCAACTTCTGCCAATGCTTACAACCGTCATGAGCACCATGTCGTGATCTCAGCTGCAGGCATCTCTGCCAACCCGAATCAGAGCAAGCAAGCACATGACCCATGATGCTGAGGCACCAATGTGGACTTTGCTGATGCCTGAATGCTGGTGGTGGCTGAAGCAATTGTTGGGGTTGAACTTGAGTACAGTAGTGTTTACCACTCATTTTGCTGTAAATAGTATGACCGTGTCACTCCGCTGTTTGCCACGTGCACTTCTAAAGTGCGTTGTACTTCAAGTAGCTTGCTGCCAGCTCTTTGCTGCAATATTTGTGCCAGTCAATCTTACTTGCCAGTAGCTGTCAACCAACTGTCCTGGCACTCAGCAATACTACCTGTCGAGTACTCACGGAGCTAACGTACTACAGTATTACCGGTTTACATTCATTGAAACAAATCAAAACATCGTAGAGGTCATATAATGCGTCTGCGATGCATATTCGTATCGATGGCACCATTTGTGCGGTGCAATATCAACTTCTTCACTAACGACACTCCCTTGTGTCACAGGCGACTGGTACCCGTGGGGTCTTCTGTACGATCCATACAACACAGGCAGCTACCTCAACACCAAGGCGGACCTCACACTCGCATTTCGACATGTCATCAACATCTTCCGGGCACATGGGGCACCTGTGAAGTTCCAGTTGAACATCAATGGCAACAATGGTGAGCCCCCGCTTTTTGTTTCGTTAGAATCAGATTTACATCTGAGTTTGTTTCGCCCTACAAGCATGCGAAGCAGCCTCCGTGCATTGTGCAAGGCTTGCAGCCATGTCTAGATCAGAGCATAAAAAATTCTCGATGCTCTTCACTGCTGCTACAACCACAATCACGGCTCATCGATGCTGCAGTGCGTTCAAAAGCTGGAGTTTATTAGATTGCGTTATGCGGCAGGACCGCATGATTGGGAACCTTGTGGGCAGAACAGCGGGCTCAGAGTCAATGAACATACTATGCCATGTCATACAAACAAGGAGTGTGATGTGTATGCGTGCCACAGGACTGGATGATCCTCGGCCATTCAGCGACTTCTGGCCAGGGACGGTGGGTCTGGAGTCTGTGGCCATCACCAGCTATAACAGGGCCTACAGCACACCCGCACACCAGTACTCCCTGTCCTTCTATGACGGGTTTTACGATGCCTATACTCAGGTGGGTAGAAGCTGTGCACTGCGCCACCAGTGCTGCATAGTACACCTAATTTTGGTGCATCAATGGCAGTTACCATGCCACACCTCACCGCCGCACTTGTTGTGCAAGTACTCAATGACAGCGCTAACAGCGCATCACAATCACACTGTACAGTGCACTCAATATGTACAGTATATTCCGGGGACGCCGGCTGTTGTAGCGTGCAAGAGTGGTGGAACCAAATGGAGTGTCGGTGCACTTTCCTGGCCTTACATCAGCTCTATGGTTCCAGTAAAAGTAGATGTTGTTGTTGAAGTTGAAGTGCGGCCATGTCGAAATCAGAGGGTCACAGTTGTGTGCATAAATTCTTCATGCAGG
This sequence comes from Tribonema minus, assembly GCA_017506865.1. Taxonomy (NCBI): domain Eukaryota; class Xanthophyceae; order Tribonematales; family Tribonemataceae; genus Tribonema; species Tribonema minus. Next base: position 551,194 of record JAFCMP010000290.1, on the reverse strand, counting down.
AGTTGTGAAACTGAAGGGACTAGTCAGCACGATGTTGATGCCTTCTGACCCATTGGCGCGTAGTGTCATTATGCAATTATGCAATGGCCGATCTGCTTTGGGGTGCATGAGCTGCAATTACAAATCTGTACTGACCTGTAGCAGGTTGCTTGGGGCACCGGCACGCGCTACACTGTAACCATAACAGATAGGATGCACAAAACGTTTTGGTGCATGTTATGGCTAGCCGGCCACGCACCAACTAAATTACTGTGCTTACTGTCCTCTGCAGATCTGACACTTCAGCTACTGCACTTGTGATAAGCCAACATTGAAGTGTTTCAAAGATGGAGCACAGTGACGCATGTATTGAGGCATGACACAGAGAACAAAACAAACGTCTATTGTGAAGTTGCACCACCTCTGCCTAATGCAGCTGCGGAGCCCTAACCTTACAAGACGCGGAGAGCAAAGTGGTTGATGCCCCAGCACTGACCACGTACACTGTGGCACTTGGTGCATTGAGTGGCACTGATTCAGCGTTGCTGAACGCCGACGACAATGCTACTTGGTACATCAGTAGCGTCAACCATGGCTCCTGTCATCACAATGATGAGGTGCATCGCATATGCTGAGCACTGATTGACTATTCCGCAAAACACTACACCGTGCTGCCACTGCTGCAATTTTGGCTGCAGGTTGCGGCACTCACGGACCTTCCCATCTGGGTGGCTGAGACAGGTACGTGCATGAACCCTTGCCAGCATTCACGTGTACGGCGTCTCACAGCTGTGTTACTGATGTGTGTAAAATTTAAAGGTATGCCGTCGCATGTGTTCTGTTGAGTCTCACTGAGCTTGACGAACAAAGACACTGAAGCGTGCTTTGCAGCGTTGACCTTCCCAAGAGCACATTCACCCGATTCTCAGTGGAACTGGTAACTGGTCAGAAATACATGTAGTTTTGTCACAAACTTCAAAGCATGCAATACCGTGACACCGACCTGGTAAGCCCACTCCGAGTCTCGTTTGCCAGCTGTCGCAACGGTTGAGCGGGCCAAGAACTTCGTCACCTGATTCAGAAGTGATGACTGTCTCATGTAAGTTGTGTTGTCACGTGTATGATTTCCAGGCACAACATCGTACGGGACGGACAAACCAGCATGGCTGCGGCAGATGTTCACGTCAATCGCGCTCGACTTCCCCCGCGTGACGGAAGTTACATTCTTCATGCTCAACAAGGTCAATGAAGGCGTCTACACAGACTGGGATCTCAACACATGGGAGGTGAGGGCCGGCCACATTGGTGAAGCTATTGGCACTCAATACCACAACTCAATACCACATCGGCTGTTGTAATACCTGCCCCCCAAACTGTGCAAGTCTGCCCCAGGGCCTGTATTCCAGCGGTTCGGCGCATGTTGATGTAAACGCTGCTCAGGCGTGACCAGGCTGGGGTGATTTGAAGTTCAAGCATTATGCAAGATCAAGCTGTTTTTCAACGACACCATTGTTGACATTCTCAATGGTTTGTGATACTCAGTAGTACTTCCATGTACCACAACAAGGACTGAGCGATCCTGGCATATCCTCCGAAGTGCTGTATGCCTTTTTGCAGCAGTCCTTCCAGGTCCCCTGGGCCGTTAAACTTTGTTGATGTAATTTCATGCGTAGACCGCCAAAGTCTGCTTCCGCTGCGCCTGAGTACATGCAATCCGAGTATTACTTACTCGCTGGCGCGTGCGCTTTGTGCTACCTTATCACTCATTTGCAGGAGGTGGACGGCTTCATCGAGGGCTTCCGCACTTTGCGCGCCCTAACTAGCTGAGCACTGAGCACGCACAAAAACATGAAATAGTGTACAAGGCCAGTACCGACAACGCCGCGGCGATCTTGAAGCTGACTGCCAGTGGCAGTGCGAAGGCGGAAGTGCAAACTACCCAACACAACTGCCGCAGCGGCTGCCAGCAGTGCAGGCCCCTCGCGGGCCCAACAACCTCGGAGTCTCCAGATCAGCCCCGCCCAATCAGAAGAACAGCCCAGCCGATCAAACGGAGTGCGGATGTGACCGACACTTCAAGTTTAAGTTCTCATTCCATGCCAAGGCGACAAGGTCCTACCCACGGCGGCATGTCGACTCTCGCAGCAACAGTTTACTCTACTTTTCGAGTTTCTTCCCAGTGCGTTTAAATCGCGCAACAGGCAGTGTTCAGCTATTGCTGATGTTGGAATTATTGACAAAAATGAGCTGCAAGGTTCAACTTGGCTGCTTGCCATGGCGGACTGGGAATTGTATATATTGCATCACCTATAAGCCTACTTCTTGACGCTATTGACAGTGTGCAAGGGCTTGCTTTGAAACATTATTAGTGGATACTGCACAGCAGTGATGTGCGGGATACATACAAGGCGGCCCTGGGAAGCATGTCCTGTTAATGTCACCGTTTTGTGAACTGCCAGGAACTTCATTCAACGGATCGTGCATATTGCTTGCTTTGACCAGCTGCAAACGCATTAATTGCATATGCCACTAGCGCTGCGGCATTATCCTTCCTGCTGCTGCTGCCATCATGCCCGGCAATGCTGTGACGGCTACTAGCTTCAACTTGAAGTTGATAAGAAAGCGACTGCACCGGGATGGCGGTGGAGGGTGGTGCCTTCACATGACGTTTAGACGCGTTGTGATGCGCGCTGGCGCATGGGTCTTCTGAGCGAATGGCACTGCCGACTTCAACTTGAAGTCTTGCCCGCGCGATTTCAGATTGTATGCAAGCGAGACGCGACGGTGCCACATCAGTAATTACTTGCAGGTGCTGCACATGGCGACAAGGGAGGCAAGAAGACGGTAATCTATAATTTGATGCACTGCTTTGGAGGCTGGCGCAAAGGGCAACACATGCTTATCAAGGCAGTGGGTCATTGCTTGAGCACGTTGCACTTAATTTCAACATGCAGTGGCGAAGGGTGTGTGCGCTCAACGAGGCGATTGAGGAACATTGCTGTTGAAGTGGTCATTCAAAGCCTTTTTTTCTATATAAAAAAGAGCAGTAACTGCAACATGAGATTGAAGTCGATGCAAAGTGACCGCACCGGAACGGTTGTGTTGTTCGGAAGGTGGTGCCACTGCATGACGTTCAATGCGTTGTGATGCGCGCTGGCGCATGGGCCTTCTGAGCGATGACGCTCACTGACTTCGAAGTTGTCATGTTGACTCGTATGAACAACTCTTGTCCCAAAAACACCTGCCTGAACCTCTTTTCATGCCTCCCCTACCGACACAAAACTTGCCCCTGATCTGGGCATTGGCAACACATAATAAGATCGGACACTTCAAAGCTTGTCTGCAGCTCTAAGACACCTTCAAACCTGTAGCTGAATCACCGACAATCTTTGAAAACACGGTCAACCCCAAAAAACAAGGCAATGCACTGCCAGTATATTTTCAAAAGCCAGTACGCCAACATGCCACATGCAGCATGATGCGATTGATCACCAAGAAGTCCTTTGCAGTCAAGCAAAAAAAACGTCTATTGTTTACAAGTGCCATGTAGCAAGGCTGCTCGGCAGATGAATCACGGGTGCTGCCGCGCTCCTGCTGCTCATGCAGAAGCAGGGTATGCCTTGAAGTCTACAGTACTACCCTCGCGTGCGTACATACATACTCGTGCTGCGTGTCCAAGCTGCCTGGAGTCCACCAATGCGGGTTGAAGCATCCTTCTCATTGTGTGCAGATTCCCCTTGCCTGAACCTAACTTCACACACAACATACAGCTCGAGCTCGAGGCGAGGCCAGTAGAGCTCAAAAGTGGCCCTTGAGCCCATACGGCATGCCCCTCGCAAGCGCCAACTGCCGCGCATGCCGCCGCATGTGTAGCAACACCACCGCCGCCGCCATTGCTGCCGCCACAACTGCAGCGCGCACGCCCGAAACGCGCAGCGCTAACGACAGGGCGTTTCGCCAGTCGCCGCCGGTGCGCAGTTTCAGCAGATAGGCTGCAAGCGATGCGCGGGAGCACGGGCGTTGGCGACGGGAACTGGTCCGCAACGGGGCGTTCTGTGGGGTGGAGGATCGTTCCTCATGTGCGGCGCGCTGTCGTTGCTGCAATCGGATGAATGCATGGGGGGGGAGAGAGTGTGAGCAGCAGCGGTTAGAGGCGTACTGTGGGCAATGCGGCCAATGCTCAGCAAGCGGTTGGCGCAGATGCCTGTCAACGCAAATTCTCCAGGGTTGACAAATACGTTCGGCTCTACGTCTTACTTTCGTGATATACGTATACCGCCCTGAGAAGCTGATACTTTAATGCGCAGTATACGGCCACCCTCACACTTCACATTTAACTTCATGTTTGACTTCATTACTTTTTTTTGCGCGCGCGAGTGGTTGCCAAGCATGGTTTTGTTGACCGCGCACGAGCTGCGCACTACATGTCGTGCGTGGTTGCTTAATGCTGTCATTGTACGACCATCTCTGCTCTGTGTGCCGCCTGTGCTGCCTTGCTGCGGTGCTGCCTTGCGGCTGCGCTTGCCTGTTGCAAGCACCGGTCTGTGTATCTGTCCTGGCGGACTCATACATTCGCTCATAGGTATATACGGTGGATATGGCGTAGGCTGTTCTCATGCACCCTTATGTGAGCACGCGAATCACTCAAGCCATGTGTTCACAGGGAACTCGCACCAGGGACGAGACCGCCAGAAAAGTGGACGGGTTCGCTGGCGGAATTGCATACCAATTCCCAACCAAACACAATCTGCCAGGAGCAACACGCGCATGCAACATCCGTCTGTCACCCAGAAAGCACCAACCCACATGAGATTAATGCACAACTTCAACTTGCACGTGCAGCACCGTGACGCGCATGCAACATCCGTCTGTCACCCAGAAAGCACCAACCAACATGAGATTAATGCACAACTTCAACTTGCACGCACAACTTCAACTTGCACGTGCAGCACCGTGACGCGCCCTTCTCACCTCTGCGCTTGTGGGCAGAGCGTGTCTGGCCAGCGCCAGGCTGCCGCCTGCGACTGCCACGCCGGCACAGCTTGCGACTGCCAGTGCGCTGAGCATTGCCTTGGCTTGCTGCCTGTACAGTATGCGAGGAAAATAATACATAAGTGTGGTCAGTGTCCATCACAAAAGGCATTGAGCGACAAACATGACACCACGGAATGCACCAAACGCCTCAGCGGTTTGCTGTGCATAGTGCGGTACGATGGCGTGTGTTGCTAGTGCTCTGCACGCGCTGATCCATGTAACCATCGCAACACACGCAAGCACTTGCAACCTTGTGCAGCAGCATGCAGCGTTGGCAGCAGCGATCAGCAGCCAGATGTGCATGAATGCAAGTGCCGACGACACATTGACATGCGGTTGGGCAAACCTCAGCGGGACTTGAATCCTGTGGGATCTGATGGCTTACAACACAAACAAACTTTGTATATATATTCTCGAGGGCGAGGGGACTACTAGTCTACATGTATCAAGTTCAAATGAAGTCCAGAGGGTCCGTGGCAAAAGAATGTACTTCTATCAAGTTCAAATAAAGTACATGAGGTTCGTGGCACTTCTGATGGTGTGGTAGCCCCAAGCGCACAACCAGCAGGCAGCGTTACGGCTTGCTGATCCACTCACTATAACATACTTCGAAGTATGATTGTACAGTGCGCACATCCATCAAATCAGAGACAGCTAACAGTTCCACAACCACACACTGGAACGGCTTGAGCACCTATCTGCCTGGAGCCGGCGTGAAATGCACACGCATTCAGCGTACACGTATCAGCCTTCAAATTATATCTTCAAGTGATGTCTGCCTGACATGGCCCAAGACACCATGCATAACGTGCATGCCCATGAGCACCGGCGGCATACTTTGACAATGAAGTACGACGGGTACAGACCTTTGCCATGGCACTGTGGCAAACGGTGCAATGTGGAAGCGTCTAATGTTACTGCATAATGCAGCTCTGCAATTCTCACAAAGCCCACACGTGCTCATACCATCTGCAATGCCTGGAAGACGGCGCGGTCAAGGACACAGTTGAAGTTGCAAAGATCAAGTACCCGCGCTTCATCAAGCAGCAGCCTCACAAACACATCAGTCATCACGTCTCACCTAGCGCGAGCAGACACGCCCAGGTGCACCGCCAGCAGCGCAGCAGCAGCGCCGCCAACCACCCCCGCTGCGTCCTTGTCCACAATCCCCCACACCGCATCCCACGCCGAGCGCACGCGGTTCCGCACCAATAGCCAAGCCAGGTCCTCCACGGTCGGAGTAGCTCCGCTGCCACTGAAACCGCTGTTGTCATCACCACCATGCACTGAGCTGGCGTCAGGGGAAGCGGCGGCCGCGATCGGGTGATCGTGCACTGCACCAGCACTGCTGCTGCCGCTGCTGCTGCGGATGCTGCGAAGCTGCTGCGTTGGATGCTCAGCAGGGTCAGCTGCCGCGCCCGTAACAGCAGCGGCAGCAGCACCGCGAGCGGCAGCGCTGGTTTCGGAGCCGCCAAATGGCGACGGCGCAGCAGTCGCGTTGGCCGACGTGTCAGGGCTGCTGGGGTTGTCCCGCTCGTGCTGAACCCCGTGAGGGGGAGTGCCATGTGCCATTGGCGAACCTAGAGCGGCTCTGCTTGCAGCGCACGGCGGCGACAGGGGTGTCCAGACGAGCCCCCCGCTGTCCTCAAACGACTCGAGATCCTGCACCTCCGAGTCTGAGTCTGCTTCGCTGTCGCTGCTGTCCTCGCCCCCCTCGGACTCCGCCGCCGCGTGCTGAAATGCGGGGAGCTGCAGCTGGCGCCGCCGCCGCTGCTGCTGCTGCCGCTGCTGCTGCTGCTGCTCATCATCATCATTATTATTATGACTCTGCGCAGCACCGTCGTCTGCTGGCAGCAGCAGCGACGACACGCCCTCCGGCAGGCAGTGCAGAAGGCCGGGGCGCGTGAGTCGCTGGCGCATGGCGGGGGGTAGGAATTTGAGGAACAGGCGGGTCTCCTCGGTGTTGGGGCCGAGGCAGAAGAGCAGGTACGGCTTCATGTTGTCCATGAAGCTGTGAAAGAAAAACAGCGGGCAGAGGGGGTGTGCAATTGGTGAGGGCTGTGGCGTTGACAGCGATGCTCAGCAGGAAGTTTTTGTCAGACCGCTGATGAACGTTATGTGTTCGAGCATGCCTGAGAGGGTGCACTGCTATCGCTGAGGGAAGCAAAGTGTAACATGCATGACGCATTACATATCTGAGTTTCAGGCAGAAGGGTTCAAAGCTGCGGCCGTCATATGGAATAGCAACATAACTTCCACGGTAGGTAGACACGCAAGATACGACTCTCATCATGCTATGAGAGGAAAGTTAGCTGCAGCAAAAGCCGCGTCAGCAGGTGTTACAGGCAGAAAAGTTGTGCGAGACAATTTTTGTGAGCACGCCAGGTTGCCTGTAACCTCAACAGCTACCTTACAACTTACAATGAACTTCACGCAGCAGACTGACCTTTTCAATGTCAAGCACATCATGTTGGACAAGCAGGGTCGATGTTTAATCTCATCTAATCCAGGTGCAGCTCACTGACCCTTACGCCAAGCAAGCATACAGCCTCAATACAACAGAACCCCCATGGTAGATGAGATATGTACGATACAACCCTCATCTGCTACGAGAGAAAAGTTTATTGCAGCAAAATCGGAATCGCCGCATCAGCAGGTATCACAGGCAGAACAGTTGTGCAACTCTTTTGCTGTGAGCACGCCAGGTTAAGCCTGTGATCTCAGTCGCTACCTCACCACTTACCTTGACCATTACGCAGCAGACGGACCCCTTCGATGTCAAGCATGCCACATTGAGCAAGCAGGATCGATGTTTCATTTCTTCTACTTGCATGCGGCTCACTGACCCTTACGGCAAGCAAGCATACCAGCCTTGATACTAACTGCATGCATGTATGTACACACATACTGCATACATACCTGGTGTCAGCAACTGTATGCGTGTATGTACGCGCACGATGCATACATACTTGTTGTAGGTAGATGTATGTGTGTAGACTAATGATGGATTCCAACCTGGAGTCAGTAAATGTATGCATGCATGTAGACGCATTATGCATACAAGCCTGGCGACAGTAACTGTATGCATGAATGAGACACATACTGCATACATACCTTGTGTCAGTGACTGTATGATTGTATGTAAACGTATGATGCATTCGTACCTGGTGTCGGTGAGCCACTCCAGCAGAGTCGTTTGCGTCAGCTGCTGCTGCACCCTGTGCAGAGAGACAAGAGACGACGGACGCATGAGCAGCAGTTGCTGTCAATTGAGGGCATGCCAACTTCGCACAAGCCTGCTTGGTACCAGTGGTCCATGGGTAAGGCCAAACTTGTGCGCACACGCTCACGATGTATGTGAGTTGTGCTGCACGTAACATGAGATCAACATCATGCGGACATATAGCACCGCTGCATATAACCGTGCATGAGAGCTATTCATAGCTCCAATCACATGCGGCCATCAGTTAAATCCATCAACGCATTCAAGAGGTCTGAAGGCCTGACTGAACCGCTGCAATCTCACGCTCGGAGAGCAGCACCAGCAATCAACGTTTCGCACACGTGGTACGAGTGATCCAGAAGAAGCTCAATGATGGGCTGACTGACAGGACACGGCAGTGTTTCTGCTGACATGCCAATCAATTGCGCAGGACGTAAGGCCACCGCAAGCACATGCTCCATGCTGCAGTGCTGACTCTTGACAAACCTTGCAACAGGATCCCTTCCACAAAAACACTAATTGATACATTGGAGTATCACGATTCATGCTCAGCGCAGTAGGTCCGCTCTCTCTGTGTCTTGGCAATTCCTGCAACGTGATTTACACCCGCGCAATGCGTTCCTGTCCTTCATTGAAGAACCTCAGGTTATATACTTCTGAAGTAGATACATGATTTCATCACATCATTGCACTCCTGGAGTACCTCAAACACATACTTCGAAGTACGTGTATTGGTGGAAGACATTGGCGGCTAACCACACCTTGTCACCTAAAGCTCTACGACCTTTTGATTCGTTTCCATGGTGTATAACATCGATGTCAGTGCAGTGTTCTCACTCACCCTTCCGGCAGCAGCGCCATGAGCCTGAATAGACATACAATCCATCACATGAATGTACTTCTGAAGTACTTCAAATGCATATAGAAGTACTTCACATAGATGTCATCGCAGTGTTCTCACTCACCCTTCCGGCAGCAGCGCCATGAGCCCCCTACGCCTTAGACCCCTCCAGCTGAGTGCTGCTCCCGCCCCCATCACCACCAGCGCCATCATGGATCCCGCCGAAAGCACTGTAAACACCACCAGCATGGCTCCGCTGGCGCTGATAGTAGCGCCGAGCGTGATGGCTGCGTCGCCTTTGTTGATTGAATTCTGGAGCACCTTGCTGAGCTGCTGCAGAGTGTGTTGCTGGTCGCTGCTGCCTGCGCTGTCGCCCAGCTGCATCAATGCGACAAGCAGGTGTACAGTACATCACATTATCTAGCAAAGCATGACCAGGCAGCAGCACCGCAGCGCATGCCTACATGGCGCATGCCTATCAGTGGCAGTGTTCACTAATTACAGTGCATGTTGGTGGTTTAGATGCAGTTGTGAGGGGTGCAGCTAGTGACACAAGAAAGTGGTCGCCTTGCCGCACGCGGCCTATCACATGGATTCTGACGCAGCAGGCAGGGATATACCGCAGGTTGATGCTGAAGATGTTCTGTTGCATCGCGGAGCTTGTCATCGCCATCCAGCGCACAACACTGCAGACTGAAGCATTATGCGCTGTCGCGCGAGCAGCGTTCCCACAGAGCTGTGCGATATACTTTGTCAGTGGCGGTGAACATGTACGAGAGAGACGCAAGAGGTTACGCTCAACACACAATCGCCCACAGCAGGCTGCTGACAAGGAAACAGGCAGATCGCTACCTGAGCGACAGACACCTTCAGCTGCACTGCGTCACAAAAGCCAACAAGTAACTTCAACGACAGCAAATGCCGCACGTGTTGGCACGCAACTCACACTTCAGTGCGGTAAAGCAAACAACATACACGCGCTTGCGAACCCTTGTGACTTAGAACGCTGCATTTGACAAGAGTTCGGCAGTTGGGTGGCTCTTACCCGATCATATTGGCATGAATAACAACAACGACTCAAGTTTGATTATGCTTAATCTGACGACAATGGACAGCGCCGTTTCGGGACCCTGCAGGGGAGTCAGCACCGCACTTCACCAGCCCAATATGTTTACTTGTGAACGACCGGGACTACGCGACAACATTCAAGTCGAGGAGCAAAGACGCTTTGACTCAAGCTCAATGGCTCGCACGTCATAGACACAAGATGCTATTGATCATTGCACATGTAAGCAGAACGTTCATTGATAACCACAACATTCCGCCTCCATGCCGTTCTTGCGAATTTAGCAGCATCGCGGGAACTTCCGCAACGATTAGAGACAGGGCTCAAGGGGAAGCACAAGGCGCCCAGGCACAAGCATTCGGGACCCAAAATTACCTCCAGCACCTCGTACCTTCCTGCGCCGCCTGCTGCGAGTCATTGTGCTTTCCCCCTCGCACTCCATGATGTGCAGTTCGAATTCCTCTTTACGCTTGTCCCTGAACGCAGACTCCGCCACAGCTGCAGCAATGGTTCGCTCGGCACCTCCTTTTTCAGCAGCTTTCTTTACTGGACATCACCCCCGTCTCGAGCGTGGTCAAAGCCAGCTTTCTCTGTACACACGAAGTCCACTTCAACAGCCAAAAGTGAACGCGGACGCTTGAAGATGTGGGGGTTGATCGCTGTAGCTGTAGCTCCTCGATGCTTAAGGGATAGATTTACGCAAAGCCCATTGGTAAAATCTGGCTCGGTTAGACCGTGCCAATGGGCTTGCGTAAATATTTACGCTAATCACGTGTCAGGGCTTGTAGTTCAACCCCCACTGGCAACACGCGGCAGCCAACAACCATATCACTCAATAGATGGTGAGCTGACTGTGCACATCAGCTATGAGTGTGTGATCTGTAGTCAACAATGTGCCAAGCTTTTACGGCAAGCTGTATGAACATCATTCTATGGTTTATGCTTGTGATGATCGTATTTGGTGGCTTAAAACGTCGCATGAACACCTGATTTCAGCTACTACAGCGGCGAGCGCACGCGCGCGCACAAACCCTCGCTGCGCTCGATTTACTTCTAGCCCTATCCATAAGCACTAAACATTCACCGTAGACTGAGGCCTCCCCCCGTACGTACATTGCATACGACGACACATCGAATATGCCATGCAAGATTACATGACGATTCTAACACAAACAACTAACACAAACAATATGATAAACCCAAAACAATGTTTGTTTCAGCATGATTCCATGCAAACCATGCAACCGCTTTTCATCTGGTGCAGAGCTTGCTGAATGACACAAGGCATTGTGAAGCACAGCACTGATCAGCTGGTGCTTGTGAGTCACACAGTGCAGCTTGCACCAAGCGGGCGGAATCATCCAGCTTGAATTCGCTTTTCCCATCAAACAATCCAGTTGTATGCATGCAGGCATGGATACATACACAGCAGTACATTGCAGACAAAAAAGTAGCGAAGCAGAGCTAAGGGCGGACCTTCATGATGGTACCGGTGAGCATCAATATTAAAAGGTGAGCCCAACCGCTGCACTGATTGTGCGTTTGAAAACACGCCTCAGCACAAAAAACTGCACGTGCGGGTATTGTTCCACAGATGCAGAAACACGCGTCGCCCCAACAAGCTGTAGCATGTCTTGACTGAGGTCGCCAGCCGCTGGATGTTCGATCTGCAAAAGAGAGCAAAATGGTGCAAGCAGGTAGAAGCACATCAGATGGTTGATGCCTCAGTCAGCGTGGGAGATGAGTCTGGACGGATGACGCAGAAGTAGAGGAGCTGAGCTGAGGGTACAACTCCAAACAATGGATGCCGGCCGCATGCGGATACAGTACCTAAAACCGGCATGCGTTCCCGTACTTTCAGCAGAAACAAGGGTACATATCGGGGAGCAGGGGCGGAAGCTGCTGGAGGCTGTGGCGACGGAGTATGCCAGCAGGATGTCAGTGCCCGGAGGAGCGCGCCCTAAAGCTCTCAAGGGCATCGCCCTGGCGCGCTTACGCTCGGCACTGTCGGCAGCGCTCCACATGGCGTACTCTGGCCGTGTCATGACACACATGGCAGAATCCAGGGGGGGGGGGCACATGGAGGAGGACGTAGGGGAGGACCCCGAGATGCCATTTGGCGGCGGCGGCGTTTGAGTGGTTGTCGTTGCGACACTTTCAGACTGTCATACGACATGTAGATTCCTTACAGCTAGATGCCAATCATCTGGGCTTTTTCGCGCCCTGAGCGAGAATTAATAAAAAGTACATATCGCAAGAGTGTTCCAGGGGGCGGTACCGAAGCAAGAAGGCAGGGCTTTACCTGAGAGTGGAGGTGCGGTAGAAATCGTGTGCAGCGATGTGCAGACACATCCTGTGTGCCATCGTCTCCTGAGCAATGCCACTTCCGTGAAGGGCGCCACTCCCCCCAGAAAGCAAAAGGGGGGAGGGGGCACCAAGAATGGGGGACAACAGGCGCGCAACAAGCACACGACACACAGAGCAAGAAGGGTGTGAGACGACGTAGGAAATGTGTCAAAGCGGGTGCACCAAACAAGCTTCGTAGATGCAACTGTTGCATTGTTTAGCACGTATGCTCCATTGTAAGAAGGTAGGGCTTTACCTGGGGGGGGGGGGGGGGAGCGTTGCCCCCCAGGTTGATGCCCTGTCAGAATAGGAATAGGGCGAGACAAGGAGGAGGACAACAGACACAGGCAATGAGCACATCACATATATGTGGCTTCAAAGTACAATGTGAGTTCAACACATATGCGCACATGCACATATGCCGACGCACAGTCAGAGCATGGGCCAGCAACACCTAAGAACTAACTACCAGCAAGGCTTCCGCCGGTGGCGCGGCGCTATTGAGCGAGAACCAGAAGAGACAGAGTGTGAACTCTAATGGCAGCTCAGCCAGCAATGCCATCGCCGGGAGGCGCACGGGCTGCAACTGCAGAGGTATATCGCAATTGATAAGGCCTGAGCAGTCGGCACTCAGCGTTTCGCAGCCGAGTGAAGTCGGAAATCCCGGAACAGGCTGACGGTAGCTTCACATCGCCAACCGAGGCAACACCATAGCCTCCGTGCTGACTGCCCTATACGGCTGGTGAGGGCCAGATCCGGTTTCCTGCTAGCACCAGCAAAAGGGCCACAGACGAGATCTCGACTGTTGATCAACAACGTCGACCGGGGAAGAAAATCACGCAAATCAGCCCACGCGTGCGTGAGACCTGCGCACGACCTGAAGCACCTGACCTGCTACGATGGAGATGCCAGTACGCAAGCCATCAGCCAGGCTGGTAGCACTACTTGCCTGTAACCTCCTCGAGCGCACGCAGGTGACCCTGCGAGGGCGGTAGACCTTGGTGCTCCCTTTCCTGCGCAAAGTCCAAGCGCCAGCTGCCCCAGTCAGCAACAGGCCAGTGATAGACGAGCAGCATCATGATCACGTCATGATCACCTGCCTCCAGCACGCCACACTCACTCCCCCAGAGGGCCCTCCCTCACCTTCCGTTGGAGAAAACCACGGTTGATCCTCCACGTACGTGCCATGTGCCGCCGGCAGGCACGCCCCAAGGCGCCGCCCACTTTCAGCAAGCTGCAGCTGATCACCGCCTCCACCAGAGCCAACACACTCTCTGTGGTGTGCCAACTGTTTTTTTTGGGGAGACGGACAAAGATAAAGTTTAGACAGAATCTTCAGTCAGAGGGAACCTACCCCCCGTTATTGCTCATGCCTACTTACCCTCAAATGCCTGAAATGGCTGCTACCCCCCCCCAATCATATCATACTCTATGCTGCCTCTCTATTGGTGTTTGTTTCTTAAAAGCATGACTGCGGCGCCAGTGGCTGTGCTCAAACGCAGCAGAATCATGTGCACAGTTGCAGCATGAGAGGAGTCTTGATTGCGAGGTGACCATGCCCCTTTTCAAAGGGTTGAACAAAAATGCCATTACTCTCAACTTTAGCTTGTAAACAAGCCTGTAAGCGATGTGATATTACGTCCAAAGGAGCCAGTTGCTGTGTCGAAGGAGATGACGCGACAAGTGTAGCATCGTGAAGCCGCGCAACACGTGCTGCAATGCGCATCAGAAATTATGAGCTGCATCTATGCAGCAATGGGTAGCACCAGATGAGGCAGTTCTTAAGAGTTGAGCACTGCCAGAATGTTCTTTGATATACATATAGCCGAGAACAGAGGACCATGTGCAGAGCATCGCAACATTGGCAGGCAATGAGATTGGCCACTGAGTGTGTGCACCGCCACAAGCCGCATCACAATGGTCACGCTGCAGCAGCTTGGTTCTGCTGCAGATGTCACTGTATAACAATTGTAGCGCAAGACCAGCTTTGCCAGCGCTGCTGTACTGTAACTTTACAGAGTCACAGGAATGACCGATCATGGCATGTTTCAAAGCACCAAGGAACCCTGTCCAAGTAGTCATGTGCAAGGAACACAGTGTTCGTTGTCGACTTGTGCTTCAAAACCTCGGTAGCTACAACAAGATTTGATGCCTGCAATTTCATCTTGCGGCGTGTTTAGAGCTCCATCATGATTTGCGAATCTGGTCCACGCAAAAATGAGAGCAAGTCGCTTGCAGAAAAGTCAGAGGGCTGCTGCACTCGGAGAACGTCATGGTAGCCATTGCACGGCACTGGCGACACATGACAAGGTAGCAGGTGGGCCCATGTGTGACGCTGCACCTACTGCCAAGCACAGAGGCACACGCTTCAGAGCATGGCTACATGTAGGCATGTAGTGGCAAAGCAGCCAACAAGGCACAGCAAAGACAGAGCAAGATGGCCTGCCTTGTTGTGCAACTGCCATGTGCGGCATCAAGTGTGTTGTCTGTCGCGCTGGTGACGCTATTGATGTCACCAATGGCAAGTCCTCCAGAAGGGTTGGACAAGGGCATGAAACACTGGACTTAGACTGATGCAACTCAAACAGATGTAATGTTGTCGGTTCGCGGTTCTTGTTTGGAGCAACAATCATGTTGAGCCTTGCGCATGCTCTGGCCACGGGGGTGCAAGCAGGAGTGCACGCACTGCATACATTGAACTTCAACTCCACCACTCACAAGATGGACCATGGACGCAGTCAGTAGCAATCGCATACCGTAGCACGAGATCCCCCGCTGCAAGGCAGCAAAACACAGGTGCTGCACACTTGACAGCTGAAGGTGACTGGGGGCATGGGCCACGTGTTCATCATAATGGCTACTTTGCAGAACTGCCCGCGTGTGTTCGCATCGACACCTATTGACATCACACATGCGCAATGAGCCTCTGGCGCTGCTGCTGCTGCTGCGGCTGTTGTGACGGCGGCTGCGGTGCAGTCGGCGGCGGACATGAGGACACCACTGCACCATTGTCGGATGACATGACCGCCGGCCCACCCACATTCAAGCCCGCAGTGGTCAGAACAGAGCCGCCCGCTGCAGTGACAGGCGTACCCACAGGTGCCGCAGAACTGCTAGCAACTGCACCCAGTGCTGCGTCGCTCATGTCACCGCTGTCACCACCCGCGCTTGTTGGCACAGTTGTTTCTGAGAGCAGTTGGCGTTCCTGCTGCAGTGGCTCATCGTCCATGTCGCGTGATTGGTCATCATCGCCTTCACCCTCGGTGTCGGTCGTTTCGCCGCTGCAATGGCGGAAGATGGAACGCAGGAATGTCAGGTGACGCAACCACAACGCACTTTGCCAGCTTCGAGATTTATTTATGTAAACACTGCCAATCAGCATGGGCATGTAGCGCATTGTAAATGGCCAAAGGGTGCAACAACCGGTGCCAGCTTGCGTTCGGGGTGCTCAACATCCGGCAGCGACGCTGCTACATGTGCCAACTTCAAGATGGTACCATACATGCTTGGCACTCTGACGATCCTGTGCCACAGCTATCTGGAGCACGGCTATGTAGAGACAGTGGTGGTGACGGGGACGGGGGACGGGGGACGGGGGGGGGGGGGGGTCATATGCTACGGCAGCTGTAGTTTTGGAGATACTGCAGGTATGATGATCACAGTTTGAGTGAGGTCTGCGCTGCAGTCGATTGCATTCCAGTTTCACATCTAGCGATGAGCTGCGTCCTCACTACGAGCGCACAGCGCATTGAACTACTGTGTACGAGTGCCTCAGACGGCTTTACTGAGTCGTGGTGCAAAGCTGGTCACACATCGTACAGGCAACAATGCCTCGATCGCAGTGCATCAGTGTCAAGAGTTGATTGCTGATATTTGCCTTTGTGTGGCCTCTCCCTTGGGAACTTTATTATTGCGGCGCCGGTAGTCTTTGCACATTCATACGGCTTGCGTTAGACCACCCACCCGTAATTCAGTAATTTTCTATCGCATTCAGCTGTCCAACTGACCTGTTAGAATATCCGATGTGATTATCTATTGCCTGCAGCTTGCGTCGCCCACTGCTGCTGTGAAACCACTGCCTGAGGTCGCTGCACCACTGACTAAACTGTTACCCCTACTGCTGTTGCACACCTAGTCACCATGACCACGCCTTGCCAATCACATGGAGCTAGCTCACTTGTAGCACTTATCGTCTGGCGCGCCTAAGAAGAAATAACCATCAGCACGACCCGCAAATCACATAGGAGCTAGCTCACTTGTAACACTTGTCGTCTGGTGCGCCTATGGAGGAATCCTCGTCGCCTTCATCGCCGTCGCTCACAATCTCCATGTCGTAGTCGTCGCTGTCCGCTACAACTTCAACAAGCCCCTTGAAGTTGATTGCCGAGCCATTCCGCGCCAGGACTGCACGAGCACGTCAAAACATGAGTACAAAAAGTTCACGTGAGTACAGCGATTCCACGCAAAAAAACAGATTGCCAGGCCTTCTGTTGTGATGAATTGCTTCCGGAAATACTGATCAGATGGCATGATCCATTTCTGCCATTTACCATGGTCCCCTGTGCGAGTAGCAACCGTTTTATCAGAGATGTCAGCAGCCCATCAGCCATGTCTAATGGTCACAGTCTACTCAGCATCAGGCGATGAATGAATCCTGCTCAGTGAACGGTCTACCACATTCACTAGTATGCTACACTCGCTACATAGAAGAGGCTGACATTGGCGACCAAAAACTCCGCATCGCGACCACAGCGGTCCTCACAATCTGGCTTGCTTGACATACCGCAGCTAGTACACATCACCCACGGATCAACTCATATTCAGCACCTGACTGAGGACGACTGGCTACTCAGTAAGCTACTACTAATTCCGCTGCAGTTGCGACTCACTGCTGATGTTGGCCAGCAGAGACTCGGGATCCGTCCCCGTCACAGGCGCAGCGTACAGCGGGGGGCGCGTAGGGTCCCCCTCGCGCGCAGCCCAGCACTCCGCGCACATGCCCCCCCCCACTAGCGGCACGCCCATGTGGAAACAAGGCTGCCGCCCCTTCAGAAGCGCCTCCGTTGACGCCACAGACGCCCTGCGCTTCGCCTGCTTTGCCGCCGCCGCCGCCTCTGCTGCTGTCGCTGCGGGTGACGCTGCCGGTGACGCTGTGGCTATAGCTGTTGCTGTTGAAGTTGCTGTCGCTTCAGGCGACACTGCAAGAGCTGCTGCCGCTGCCGCTGGCGCTGGCGCTGTGGCTGCAGCTGTTGCAGTCGCAGTTGCTGTCGCTTCACGTGACACAGCAGGTGACGCTGCCGCTGTCGCCGGCGATGGTGTGGCCGCAGGGGCATTGGCGGCGGCGGCGGCGGCAGTTGCGGCGGTCGGTGGAGCTGCGGCCGCTGCTGCTGGTTGTGGTGGCGGCAGTGCTGCTTGTGGTGGCGGTGCTAATGGCGCAGGAGGCGGCACAGGTGCGACTGGCGGCGGTGCGGGGGGAGTAGGCGTTGGCGTTGGCGTGGTGCGCCACATGCCCTGCGGGATGCCTGGTCGTGGTGATGAGCAGCAGGAGCAGGAAGGAGGGGGGGGGGGGGGTCAGCTTCGGCATATTGTAACTTGACTCGCAGGGTGCATCAGTGAGGGATTGCGGCAAGACGAAGAGTAAAAAAATGGCAGGTGAAGCTGCTGTCAGTCGTGCAGGGACGCTACGAAATCTGCCTACCCTGATCTGGAGTGTATGCATGTGCTCAGTTATGCTCAGAGGTGTCACTTTGACTGGGCATAAACCAAATCTGTACATGAAGTTTCGACAGGGCTGCAGAGCCCTTGCTTCTAGGGATTATGCCACGCGGCGCTGCAACTTCAACTTGTGACTTCAAACTTGTGACTTCAATTTCAAGTTGTGACTTGCCTGGCGGCACGCGCATCTCCCCCGCGTCCATGGACACCGGCAGCAGCGATCCCGGCGGGTACATCATGGGCGCAGCGGACAGCGCCGTCGTCGGCGCCGGCTCCCACCCCATCAGCAGGCTGTGCTGAAACGGCATGTCACCCGTTGAAGTTATGGACATTGGGGCTGGCAGGAGGGGGGGCATGGCGGCCGCCGCACCGCCTCTGGCATGGGGATTAGCAGGGGGGGAATTGATGGCGTCGGGGGTTTCGGGGCGCGCTTTGGGGGGACGGCCGCGGCGCTTCTTAGGAGGTTCGGCGAGCGCTGCTGCTGCTGCTGCCGCGGCGGCGTTGCCGCCCCACCCCCCAGTGGCGTCGAGCATGCCCCCCTGCTGCATCCCCCCCCTGGGGGGGTATAGTACGGGTATGGGTATGTTTGCCAGGGCGGCCTCGTAGGCGGCTGCTGCTGCGGCGTGCGGGTGCGCGTTGGGCGCAGGGGCGATAGCTCGTTTGGTTGCTGAGCGCGGGGCCGGCTTGGCACGGGGCAGTGCCTGCAGGACAAGTACAAATGCACATGATTTTTTTAAACATGGATGGAAACGAATCAAAAGGTTGTTGAGCTCTAGGTGACAAGGTGAGGTTAGCCGCAAATGCCTTCCACAATTGATGACGTAGACATCATATCATCATCATCATGCCAGTTTCGGTTGATGGTGGACTGTGGGCGTGAGGCTGTTCAGAGCACTGGTACGCATTTGTGTGGGTGTGCACATCTATAGACTTCATACAAACAGCAAGTGGTGGTAAAGGCATGGCCACATTGGTGGCATAGCTGCTGGTGCACTGCAACCCCATTTCCACATATGATCGGTAAATGCAAATGCAAGTCTGATAAGTGGGCCAAGCGTGTACACGAGGGGTAGGTATCTCATGTGTTTTGGGCGTCGACCATGACTGATGTAACATACCTGTGCGAAGTACTACCTCAAGTCACCCGTGCGTACATGTGTGATTGCATGGTCCCCTCCTTTATGCCCTTAATGGAAACAGTGCTGACTAATAGGCACCTACTCTGTATTTCCCATATACCATTAGCCTTGTATGTACCACTTGGAATGCAGAGGTCTCAATGCAACAAGAGAGTACTATGACAGCCACACGAGTATGAAATTGCAAATTCGCACATTTAAGGAGGCTGCGTTGGAGTTCAAGTTCTCAGAGCTTTGATGAGCACTGAAAATGCAAATAGTGCTACGGGTAGGGTTAGTATTGTTTACTTCAAGTAAGGTTTGAAGTAAGGTTTACCTGTCTGACATGAGCGCTGGCAGGTCTGCGCGAGGTACCGCGTCCGCCCCCCTCTACCGCCTTCCCCGCCGTGTCAATGTAGTAGCTGCAAGCGTAACCTGCGCGCACATTAGCACAGAGTGCATGCGGATGAGCTTCAGCAATCTGCAATTTCATACATTGTCTTGTAGGAGTACATATGCGTGGTGCCAGGTATGGCATCGCGGCTTGCTCGTTTCTCTATTATCATAGCTCCCCCTGTGTCCATCTTGGATTGGCGAGCATGCCTGACATGCATACAATGACGATCGCACGAGGGCAAACCGAACTCTGAGCTTGCTCCGGCAGTCTTGTAGGCATGGCTTCGTCAGAGCTCTTGTTTTTCAAACAATTTTACAGTAAGGAGTCTCTATGTATCCATTGCCCCAGGTATCTGTAAGTTTCCCACTCCTCCAAGGAACACAACTGCTCGCGGTGCATCAAGTGCAAGCACTGTTGACGCATGGCCAATGGATGTCAAGCAGATTGTGCAGGTTGTGAGGTGTACGACTGGCATCCATTCAAGAGCCACAAGACTGTTCAGAGTACAGTAGCGTGCTCACAGGTATATCGTACTGTCGCAATCCATTCAAGAGCCACAAGGCTGCTTCAGAGTACAGTAGCGTGCTCACAGGCATATCGTACTGTCGCAATACATGCATACCTTCCACAACAGGCACCATGCCAGGGCGGCTGTGCTGCACGCACACGGTAGCCACACCCGGCGCCCGCTCTTCCTCCTCCTCCTCTTCCGCTGCAGCCCCCCCCCCCCTTCCCCCCCCCCCCTCCCCCTCCCTCTTCCGCTTCACCCCCTCCCCCCTCCCCCCGCGCGCTGCCGCCCCCTCCGTACCAGCAGCCTGCGCAACTGCGACTGCAGCGGCGCCATCGGGCGGCAGCGGAGACACAAAGGGGGGGACAGGGGGGGGCAGCGCATATGTGCTGGCGCAGTTGGGGGGTACGCGTGGCCAGAGGGACTCGTCCGGGGTCTGCGCGAGGCGCGCCGCGTAGCAGTGCGCGCAGAAGCCGCGCCGCACTGCGGGGAGGGCGTCGTGAAAGCACGGCTCCGCATGCGCGCCCTCGTGCGTCGCCGCCTGCGGCGCTGCCGCCGCCGCCGCTGCTGCCGCTGGCTCGGCGGCGGCGCCAGCGATGGCGGCACCGGCAGCAAGGTGCGCAGCAGCAGCGGAGTTGGCGGAGGTGGAGGCTGCGTGGTCTGCTGGTGCTGCTGCAGCAGCGAACGGCACTGGCGCTGCTGCCACGGCGTGCTGCGCATCGGCGGCGGCGGCGGGCGCAGTGATGGCGGCGGTGGGCGGCGCCAGTGCTGCCATTGGAGCTGCCAGCGCCGGCGTGAGGGCTGGTGCGGATAGTGCCAGTGCGTAAGTGCCTCCATGGTGTAGGTGCGCGGCGGCAGCGTTGACTGCGTCGTGGGAGGGTACCACATCCATGGGTGTTGTCGTGTCTTGGCGGACTGTGAGCTGCGGCTCCGCTGGTCAGGGTAGTAAACAGGGCAGTACACAGAGCAGTACACGGCAGTACATGATGGTACAGAGAGTCAGCGCTCAGAGACGGCGTAGGCGTGGGATAGCGGTGTGAAGCGCAGAAAGCCTCCGGACAATGATGCAATAGAGTCACTGTATAGTTACTACTTCTGGTAGAGTATAGCATTAGCTTACTTCTTTTAGGCAGAAACTGTAGCACAACACACATAAGCACGGACACCAAGGCTCTCAGCCGCGTGTTGACAGCTAATGCATGGCGTTGCTGGCACATAAATTGCGTTTTACAGGATCAGGCTCTTCTTTGGCTTTACGTGCCCTTCATCCACAGCTGAAAGCTGAGGGGGGCGAACAATGTAGTAGTGAATGGCATGCATTCGTGTGGACAATGCGGTACAGGCAGGGATGTACAAAGTCACAATTTCCCAGCAACAACATCAAATTCCATCAGGTACCACCTCGCCACTGCGCGACAGCGCGCTATGTGCCATTGAATATGCAAAGAAGCCACCTGTCTGCAAAGCATATGTACAACAGCATCATAAAATAACAGCTGTAGGTATGTGAAATGGGCAGCCATCAGCGGCACTGCTGCTGATCAGGATAACACAGAAGGAATTTTGACCGCAAATCGGCACCAGCAGTTTTATGCGTCAGCTCAAACACATTTGGACTGCCAGGTCTGTGGGCACTGGTGCAACATTAGTACCTTAAAAGGTGATTTATTGTATAATCTGATAAATCAGAAGGGTTTGCCATGCACATCTCGCGCTGGTGCATTCGTGGCTGCCAAACGCAGACAGCAGGGTGGCATACCCATGTGCAGCATGCATTCCACTTCAAACTCGAAGGCAACATATGCGCTTTCTCAGTCTGGCTGAGCTGCTCCGGCCACCCCTATCAACTCGCATGGCTTTAGGATGAGGGTCAGGGTTAGGTTTAAGTACTTGCTGATGTCTATATCAAGTTGCTGGCACTTGGGAGATGACTGAAGGCTACATGAGGCCCAAAAGCCAAATGCACGTACCAAAAATACCACTGTCACAGCACTCAACGCACTTTGTGTAATGTGTTTGGTACCTTTTGGCGTACTTGGTGACATCTCAGGTGTGTACAGGAATGCGTGCGTGGCCTGGAAGGTGCAGCGCTTGTTGCAGCACCTGAGCACTGGCACCTGCAGCAGCGCTCGTACATGCGCACAGTAGGTAGGTATGTATGAGCATCACTTCCTGCGGTATTGCCTGAGCACTGGCACCTGCAGCAGCCTTCATACATTCGCAGGATAGGTAGGTATGATAACACTTCCTGCAAAATTGCCACAGAGCTTGATGATGTGCACCAGAGCTCCAGAAGACATTCAACTGCAAAATTGCGTGCCTTCAAGTGATGGCTGAGAGTTGGAGCATTTCACAAGGCTGGCTGTTGTTGGTCTACGGTTGTGCAACTGCTTGCGCACTTGATTTTGAAAGGTGATCAGATCAGCATGTGCAGCATTGAGGGGAAGAGACCACGAAGCCTAATGATTGAAGCCTTTGAGTAGCTAAGAGAAATACGCTGGTCTGTCAAACTATGCTGGTGTTGAAACACCTGAGGAGGCATTATCTGCATTACCGCGCAGATTTGCACGGCAGCGTGTAGCGCACGCCGCTGCTGTGCAGTGAACAGAGAATGAGTATTTTAGGCTATCACATGTTGCAAAGCGTGCTGCCACAGTCAATGGCAACCTGCACGATGAGAGACTTGACTTGACACACGTTACTCTGGCCTCTCTACCGCCATTGCGTTCATCCTCAGCGACACGTCAGTCATGGTCGGTGATGATATGCATCATGATGACGACGAGGACAGGTCATGCGATACTTTTGCTAGCCGTCATGAGTGGGGCACAATCAAAACCCATGCTGTGCGCCGCACGCAGGATACGTGCCGGATGCGTAGCACACGTTCAAAGCAGCTTGTAACTTCCAGAACCTTCAGCATCTACTGGCTGCTCGCTGAATCTTTCAGACACAGCCACAAGTGCGAGTCACGAGCACTAGCTTCCAAAACCTTCAGCATCCATCAACGGCTTGCCAAACCTTCCAGGCAGAGCCGCAAGTATGACTCACGAGTCACGAGTCACTCACCTCCACCGCATCAGGCACGCCCTCGCCGTGCACGGCACAGAGGGTAGGTATGCTAGGCATGACGTCATCCCCAGCGCCGCCATTGGCTGACGCGACGGCTATGACGGCAGCCAAAGGGCAGGGCACTCGGCCCTGCTGTGCCGCTCTGTTGGCGTCCTCTGTCGCTAGGGTGGCGGTGTTGCGGATTCCCTCAAGGCTGGCCAGCTCTGCGACCTGAGCAGAAACGTTTGCAAATTCACATGAAACGCAATGAGGGCAGTGAGAACTGAGGAGTAGGAATTTTGGCAGTATTGGGCGGTGTCCAGGATCAGGAGCCAGCTCAAGTGTGCTCATGAAGTCAGTGTGGGGATGGAACTCTGAACCTCAACCAGCGGAGTTTAAGTTGTGCGTGATGCATGGTGGGTTGAGTAGCAATACAACGGCTAACAGCAAGCGTCAACATCGTTGGCAGTTGCATGCATCACATGTCGCCAGTAAACCTACTGGATTGAAGGCTGGTTGCTAGTTTTACTTTGTGTTATTTAATGCAGCCTGTGAGGGTGTGCTCCCAGGAATACACACAGGAACAAATAAACAAACATCAACAGCGTGAATATCGGATTCACACAGCAGTTTCGGTAAGACTGTGGACACCGTGCGCATGCAAACTTTCACATACTTTCTGTCAAATGCATTGAAAGGCGGCAAAAACTACATGTGCACATATGTACACGTGCATGGCCCTCAGCCAGAGCCATCAAGTCACCTTCTCCTGGGCAACAATCCATGGCCATGAGACCGCTGCAGACACCTGCAAAAACGCCAGCTAGCCTGCTTTGGGGGATCAGCTAGTTCACTTCAGGAAATTCAAACACGGGGGCTACGATCGAAATCTCACGTACCGCAGCTGCTAGCTCGTCTGAAGCCTCTATGACAGGTATCAGCACAACGCTACGGTTGTACGATTACAGGTACCACATACGATTACGGTTACGGTACAGTACGTTTACGGCCTACGGAGTGTATTCTCAAAAACCTATGGTTCTGGCAACCCGACACGTACCGCAGCTGCTAGCTCGTCTGAAGCTTCCATGACGGGTATCAGCACGACGTTGGCGGTGGCGCTGCCGCCGTGGTGCTGCGAGCACGCGCGTCGCATGCCAAAGGGAACCTCGTCTACGCCTATGACCTTCTGGTTGGCGGCGGGCTTGCTTGTGCTGCCTGCGCATCAGCAGCAGTGACGAGGAAATCAGCGCTGTCAGCTAGACTTGACGTACAGATGAACATTATGAACAAACATTGATGGGAGCAGTCCAACAGTTCAAGCCCTGTCGCGCGATGGTCTACACTGAACACATGCGTGGACACGGTGATGCAAGCATTTCCAGGACCGGTGCAAGACCTGCAAGGACGCGTCGCGATGTGTCAGTGTGTCTGGTGAACAGAGGAGGAGTGCTGAAGCATGAAGCTCTTGTTGAGCGTGTATTGATTGACAAAGCTGAGTGAATCGCGTACGATGCTACTGCGAGTTCCGATGCCTCAAGTACGCTTGAGTATGGCTTCGAGCAAGCATAGTAGCCATAACCCACACTCATTGTCGAAAGTATGGGTTCTGCTAGGAGTAACACTGGGGCTGTATCTGGCAGGAGATGCAAGACACAACTTAGATCAGTGGTGATCATACTTCACAGTTGTGCAGTGAGCGCGGCAAGAGCTGAACGCGCCAGCAAGCGCAGTGCTGATGCCTGTTATTCACGGCAAGGTGCGCAGTACATTGGATATTGAATGTTCTACGCAAACACCTTAGTTCAAGCGCAAGTATATGAAGCATTGGAGCGGTTCACGCATCGTCGCATATCTGTGAAGTATGTTCGTAGCCTTTAAAGAACAAGATTTCCAGTCTGCAGCACACGCACTTTCAATCTCGCACGCTATCAGCCCCGCGCCAAACAGATGTGAGCAGCGACCGCATAAGCTGAGCAATAGTTAAAGCGGTACCTTGGCTGGCGCCCGCTACAGGACCTGCTGCTGCCGCTGCTGCTGCTGCTGCCGCTGCTGCTGCTGCCGCTGCTGCTGCTGCTGCTGCGCCATTTGCTGCAGCCTGATGCGTCCCATCAGCGGGGATGCTATCCACCAGATAGGTGGCGATGCGCGCGCAGTCGGGTGTGTCACACTGCACGCAGCAATTGCGAGTTAACAAGCGCAGTGTGAATGTGTGTCGCACTGCACGCAGCAACTGCAAGTCAACAGGCCCAGTGTGAGGTGTGCAACAGAACACGCTTGAGCGCAGTCGGGTGTGTCGCACTGCACGCAGCGATTAAAAGTCAACAAGCATAGTGTGAGGTGTGAAGCATAACGACGCTGACATGTATGCGCAAGCTACATGAGTCAAGGCATGAGTCAATTCATGTGTACTGCAGAGTAACGAAGGTGGCGATGCAGGCACAGTTGGGTTGGCGCATTGCGTGCCACAGGCATGCAGCCACAAAACACATTGTAAAGCCTCGTTTACCGGGACTGCTTAGCATTGTTGCTCAGCAGCAGATGCAATGTGCCAGTCAAATGCAATGCCAAATAGGCGGCAAAGCACGGAATATTGCTGCCGCATTGCATGCCTCAGCGCAAACACACACACACACCGGTCACAGCACTTGACAGCGGCATGTTTGCACGTATGCATCAATGTTCACTATCTGTTGTCCGAGGTGCTCAGCCCGATCCGCAGCGCCACACCACAAAGTACTCAATGCGCTATGCCACACTCGCCTGCTCGTGACCTTGACTTCAGTGCAAGGCCAGATAGCATATGCTGAAGACCTTTGGAGGGTTGGGTTTTTAGGCGAGCGTTAGGGTTTCCACCATTGCGCCATCTGATGGCGGCTACGGAGTAATTCGATGTAAGGTACACACGGGGGGCAACAACTACTGCATGGCGCACTACAAACAGGAGCACCCCAGGAGCACCCGACATTGGGGGACGCAACGCTTCTCGAATGCTGTGTGATGTCAATTCCGCCCAATGTCAAGCACTCATCAGGACATTGACATATATATAACATGCATTCTGGTGTGAAAAGAAGGGCAAGCTGGCCGTTAATAATGAACACCTTACCCTAATCCTGATCCTAAGGACAACTCAGGTCTACACAGCAAAAAGAACGCATATCAATCGAACGAAGGTGTTACAGCGTACCTCAACCTTCAGCACTCTCTCGGGCCCGAATGGAGCGTGCTTGCTGCACAAAAAACAACAAGGCAGGAATGTCAACAAAAGTGTGTCAGTACCATTGAGTTCGCGCTCTGGAGGCGCACATGGGATTGAACGTGCATAGCATCAAATATGCTCTCATGCGGCACCTGCTTTGTTGAAGCTAGCTGGAGAAGTTTGGGCATCTCACGTGCTCACACCACCAACCTCGCGTAATTGACGCTGAAATAGCTGCAGTCCAAATATACTGCACGGTGTCAATTGCTGGTCGATTGCTGTGATATGGGGCACATTGCAATGGCGCACAGGGCCACAGCGCATAATGAAACTGCAAAGGCTGAGTACACAGCGCCCTCCTACAAATGGTCAGCACACACCAATACGAGCGATGTTGGCACCCCCGCAAAAGCTGAGTACACATCGCCCTCCTGCAAATGATCAGCGCATGCCAATACGAGCGGTACCCGCGCACTGCGCGTGAGCATTGACACCAGTCTCAGGCATGAAACCTCAAAAACGCTACAGCACACGGGGCTTGTGTGCAACGTCATAAACATTACGTAAGCACAATGTACCTGCAGAAGAGGGGTCTGCCCCCTTTGATGAGGCGTGTTGTAGGCTGTCACACGCATATATCTTATTGCGCCATGTCCTTTACATAACATCAGCACACTGTACCTGCAGAAGAGTGGCCTGCCCCCTTTGATGAGCCGTGTTGTAGGCTGTCTGGTGCACGCCTCCACCCGGCACTGCTTGCTGCGCAGGTTGATCATGTGTGGCGCCTGTGCGTGAGCCAAGCATGAGCGCCAGTGACAATGTTAGTCTAAGGGAACACCCCCCCAAAAAGGGATAATCATGTTTTAGCGGCTGCACTGCCAGCAAATACTTCGAAGTGATTCAATGCATAACTTCAAGGCAGCGTGTGACGAGCATGAGCGCAAGCCACATTGCTATGCCAAAAAAGGAATAATCATTGATCATGTTTCAGCGGCTGTACCGCTAGCAAATATTCCTATGTACTGCAGCGAATAACCTCAAGGCACAAAACGCTGGAGTCTATTGTGGCAGACTGAAGCGGTTGAGAGGTTTTGAGGCTCCCATGATGGGTACCCATGTATTGCCGTGACAGTACATACACACCTGGCAGTGCAAGACGTTCACTCACTCATCTGCCATTGACCGAGACATAAGCAGGTTTTCAAGAGGCGCTATGTATGAGAGCCTGAGTGACAGGAAAGTACTTGGCATAAGCAGGTTTTCCAAGAGGCGCTATGTATGAGAGCCTGAGTGACAGGAAAGTACTTGGCATGTTTCGTGTCACACAAAAAAAACTAACCCTAACTCTAACCCTAACAAAAGGTGCTGCGCAGCAAGCTTACATTCTATGCCACAGCCTGGTTCGACACAGCAGCGCTCAACACAGCAACGCTTGTGCCTACGCACCTGACCCTTCGTCAACGGCTAGAAACTACAGCGTTTACACGCATAGCACGATCCCCTCATTCAAGCCCCGCAACAGCTGCAACAGGGGGTATGTATACACTGGTGGCCTCCTGCAGCCACTGTCGAAGCGGAAGCTGCAGCATCTACGATACTTTTTTTTCCGCTCACCTTGTGTGCGACACAAAATCTGACAGTGCCATTGGGGTCTCCATAGCTGGGCACAGTGGTGCAGCCGGTAGAGTTGCACTTGGCGTGCCGCACATTGGTCTGCGGGACAATTTCACCAAGCAAGGGGGGAGGCATAAGCGACTTCAACTTGAAGCAAGCAATTGTAACGACAGCAAACCGTGTATCTGTGTGTGAGTGTGTGTGTGTATGTGTGTAAGTGTGCGCGTGTGCGGGTGCGCGCAGCCTCACATGCCAGTGGCGCGTTACAACACTGCCTGAACACTGTCATCTTGAACTGCAAGAACTTCAAGTCTCCATTTTTCTGAACCACGCATATCATGCACAGGCTGCAGCGTCTTCTACTGTCATTTGAACTGAGTACAACTGGCAGGCCTGCATAGTGCCGTCACCAGCCAAGGACACCGCATGCTGCGCATGCTCAGCAGCAAGCTATGGTTTTGCTAACAGTATGCGCAGTGACCGGACCCTCAGACTTTTCATTGAGGCAGGCTGTGTGTGAGTGTGTGGAGCGCCATGTGGGCCGGCATCCTGTACTTCAAGAGTGACGCTACACTCATGCCTGCAACTGGGGTCACACTTTCAAGCTTCTTCTGCTCACATTGCATCGAGTGCAAACACTGGCATATGCTCCAGTGTTTGTAACATGAAATCGGCAAGGGGGATATGTACTTAGTACTTCAACTCATCATTCAGAACAAGGTGACTCACCATTCCCGGCTGCTTGTGCTTGGCACAGTGTGTGGGGCGTGTGTTGGCGCCTGAGTAGGAGGGCACTCTCTGGCAGCCTTCAAAAGCGCATTTCTTCTCATACTTGTCCTTGAACTCCACCTTCAGACCAGCCTTCGTCTGCGCTGCGCCTGCACGCTCAGCATCAAGATGTACACGGTGACTCTTGATTGAGACCTGTGAGTGTTGACCTGTGACTCTTGTCTGAGACATTCTCACCACAATTGTTGCTGATCAGACAAAGCACTGGTACGTTTTGTCAATGTCTTCACGCTCATTCTGGCTTCAAAGCAGTCTGAAAAACTGTCACAGGCGGCGAGTGATTCATCTTGTTGGCTGTAGAATGTAACATTGTCTATCACAGCAGTGCTGTATCAGTGGTGGGGCCTCAGCTGGTGTGGTATTTTTGGGTACTCTGGTTGAATTGTGGAGCGCAGAAAGGCATCACCACCCACCTACTTTCCACTGTTTGCACAAGTGCCCACGTACACACAATTGCGTGCTTGTGACTACACTGTAGTAACGCAGGCCTAGAGGTGTACCACACACAAAGGTTGCTTGCTCTCACCTTGTGCTGCCGGTGAAGCGCCACCATTGTGAGAATCGGATGCAGCTGGCGCGGAGCCAGCTGCAGGCGATTCCATCGCCTCACCCTAGAATATCCCACCCTCAGTATGCCTCCAGCAGCAGAGTATTCAACTAGTCCTCCTCCAACTTCAGATCCGTGTGCTGGCACCTGTTGATGCCTTGGCGCCTCGCGTGTTTTGGCCTGATCCAGTGCAGGTGAGGGCAGCAAGAATCATCACAGATCAGGCAAGTTGACAATGTCAGCTTCTTGTGGACCTGAGCAACTTGACAAGTGTCCACATATGGCGGGTGCTGTGCTGCAGAGCTGGCGTTGCTGATATCTTTAAAGATGCAACAGCACAAGAATGGCTAACAATATGTGATATCGCCCCAGTGCACCATTCTCTGCATGGCAGGCTTCACAGCATGTTTGCCTGCGCGCACGACAGCAGCTGCGATTCGGCTCCTTGCCAGTTTGCAGGCATTGGCATTCAACTTTAGACTTCGAAAGAATGCGTTGTTTTCATCAGCAACAGCAGAATGTTTGCGTCTGAACTTCAACTCAATGGGGACAGAGCTGCAGTTTTAGCGACGTGTTTGCTTGAGTCAGTCCCCTGTTTACAACGCCATCTGGTAGTCACAGCTCGTTTGGGTACGTTGTGCTGGTACAGTAGGTATACATACAATCAGCTTGTAAGCCCAGAACCAGCGATGAGCATCCTAAATGTGCCTAGCCTGACTTTCAAGATATTGTTCGCCTGTGAAGGAGTGTTTCATGAAACAACAGAGAAATTCTTATTTTCCACTCTGCAGTTACACCAATGTCGAACCCTGTCCAACAGCAGTTACAGCAATGTTGCACCCTGTCCAACATTGCGTGCAGACACGCTAGCCCACGATGCAAGTCATTCTGCAGCTGCAATCATCTCAGGTCAACGACCTTCAACTGCCAGTAGACAGGAAGCTCTGTTGCATCAGTTATATGTTCAACGAGCTGGCCGTGGTCATGTGGATATGCACGATAACCGACACTACATCCAGAAGCAAGCAGCCTCGAGTGCTGTTGAGCATACTTTTTGTATGCATCGTGCAACATTCTAAAAAACATCAAAGCCTGCAAATGCTTTGCTGACGCCACTGAATCTGATGACTGACACAACACTGAATTTGATGCCCGACACGACGGCGCAGCTGCAAGTGTGAGAGCTGTGCAACCAGGTGGAGAGGTCCCTTTGGAGAGGGTCAGCACCGATGGATTGGGCGCATGGACCTGGCATCTCCATCAAACTTGCTGCCCGTGTGTGCAACGTTCAGCTAGCTTCCGGCAACGGCAAGGCGGTTGCTTTGCTTTGGCCTTGCTGACAAGCTGAGGTTGAATAAAGAGCAGTATGACACCATCGACGGTGTGCACACAGTCCCTGCAAGTCCTCCTGAGGAGGGATCTTGACCATCTGTCCTCTACATCTATTAAATGTGTGCATCTGTACTGCCACATTGCAACAACAATTGCATGGCAACTTAGATGCCAGTCAAGTGTGTTTACAGCCGACGCACCCGGTGTGTATCTTCCAGCACACTGCCTCGGTCCCGTCACCCCGATCTTTTGCACACGTCTGTCCAGAGGTCACGCCTGCGGTTATAAACGCAGTGCCAACTTCACCACACCTGAGACTCTTCTGCTTTGCCGCTGGTTAATCACCAACTGTCAGATTAAGTGCTGCTCGCATGCTGGCAGCGTGACATTGGCAAGCTGCACCTTCAAACCCCCCCAAAGATATCTTGGGCATATTCTCGACAACACAGCGCCTGAAGACCCACCGGTATGAAAAACGGATGCTGTGTTGTGCCTGTCGCCGTTTGCCTTTTGCCGCTGCTCCACTCCACTCCACAAATGCTCCTGAACCTCGCGCCTATGTATGCTAGCCTTTTCTCGATCCCCCCCATTTTCCCCTAGCCAATCTTCAAGTGGCAGTTGCTGAGGGAAGTCCGGGAGGAGAGAGCGAGCGATGGCAAGCGCGGACTCGCTTGACGTAAGTGCTGTGGACTCGACTGATTCTCCACAGGAGGAACAAAAGCAGCTGCGGAAATCGGATCAGGACTGCCGGCCAGAGGAGCCATTGGCGTGTCCACAATTTCCTGCTGGTTGCACATCGCTGTTGGCACAAACGCTTACACCAGGTCAGCACTTGATAATGATATATGATTCTATTGTTGCTGATGATACCTGGTATCCCGCTCCTTCAGAGCAACAATATCCGGGCCATGATCCCAAGAACTCTGAGCCCTGACGTACCATCAGGTATTGACACACAAGCAAGGTTGAAGACCGCAACAGCAGCGACCGCCAAAGGTATTGCACCGCCAGAAAAGAAGTTGTGACGCCAGAAATTCAAGCACTGGCGTACAAGTCGACGACCCGTCTTTGTGCACCAGCGTTGCCAGTTTACAAGTAAAGCGCTTAATCCTCAGACCAATAGCGCTGATGTCGACAAAGAAGGCCACCCATGGCCGCAGGCAGCTGTAGGTGTTGCATTGCAATAACCAGACCAGTCATGCCCACGTGTTACCCTCACAAACAGGCGTTGCTTGAACATTCCATCATGCTGGGAATTCATCTATTGCTGTCATGCAGGAGCTAAATCTGTTAGTGGCACCAGGCTCTAGTTCAGTGCAATGCGCCGGTCTTGCTGGGGTGTTGTCAGTACAGCGAGCCGCAGTAGCATGAAAACCTGACTCATTGCACTATGGTTGTTCATGGGAATCAGCGGCTCATGACTACGCTGATGCGGCGCTGATGGTGACATAAACTCACAGAAAAACAACGCACTGGAACGACGGCAGTGGGTTGTCGAGTAGTTGCTTTTGCTCAGCAGGCCATGTAGAGGCCACCTCGATGCGATCCTGCAGGAAAAGTGCATGATGTAGAATGCGAAGCCTTTGCGGTCATTGTGCTGGGCTAGACCAGAAGCTCACCCCAAATATCAGCCTCTAGCCGCTTGTTGATGTTGAAGCTCAATGAGCAGCACATATTATATACATGCATGTGTGTTGCATCACAGTTCAGCTTTACCGTATTGTAACCGCCCTGCTCGGCCATGAGGTCTTCAAGCAGCTGTGCACTGCAACATTTCTACATGATACATGCTGTTTCATTGACCATCTAATTGACCTTCAGAACTCAGCAGGCGTCCCCCCCATGCACCTATGTGCCCTGCAGATTTATTTACTCAGCACAGCGCCCTGAGCACAGCGCTGGGCTGTACGCTTTCGGACTGCATAGTGGGGGGCGTGGTGTGCCCTACGCATCCCGTGGGGCTGTGGGCAGCAGACGCGGAGTGCTATGCGCTGTTCTCATCCGTCTTCCTGCCGATAGTTCAAGCCCTTCACCCCAGGTCAGCCCACGCGAATGGCACTACCAATGTATGTGCGGTCAGTCTTGCTGAAACTTCTGGCCTGCCCAAAGTATGGCGGCATGGAGTCAACAGCTCTGGTGACTTGCAGATGAACCAAAATGTGGGGGTGGCGATGCTCAACCCGCTGGTCACAGCGCGCCACACATCGAGATAATCGACCAGATCTCGCGAGCATGAGTGTGGCTGCACTTTGTGACCACGGACGTTGTAATGGTCAAATGCACCAGCGCTGAGCACTGTGCATTCTTTGGGTTTATGTTAGGGTTACGGTTAGGGTTAGGGTTAAAGTTAAGTTTTAGGGTTAGGGTTGGGCCAACAAATCACGCCTCTCTCTGTACCCCTTGCTGAGCCTGGATATTGGTGCAGTACCACCGCAGAGACTGTGATAGCAGCTACATCTCTATGTGTCGCGCTGTTCAGCTCAGTGCTGTGTTGGTCAACTCAATGCATTGGCACAGACGCCATGATGAAAACACCAGTTTTGGTTTCACAACTCCTGCCACTTAGGTACTTACACTTCACCCTCCATCTAGTCTTGACTAGTGCCAAGAGTTATGCCCTGGAACGTCAGCTTTGTGAACCACACACTTCAAAAGTGATGTTACCATATGCCATGCGTTGTGCACACCATCATGAAGTGTGTGTTTGCGCTTCGCCACACAGATGCGGAGACGTGCTGCAGGGCTGGCAGCATCCCATAGACGGAGCGTGGCAGCGGTTGCTTCTCGATGATCCCGATCCATGGTATGCTCACATCACCAGCGTCAGAGTATCGGCTGCGCGCAATGTGGCGGGCGTTCGGCTGGCGCCAGCAATGATGCTTGGTGACCGACAGAAAGTGAGTGTGACTGGCTACATGGAGGTTCTGGGGATCGATGAGTCCTACTGTTGTACACCCTTCAAGCAACACCACTTTCTATAATGAGTTGATGTTGCAATCAATTGGTAGACAACCAGCCAGGGCTATGGCCTGCCAGGAAATTGAGCCGACTGACGTTTTACTGTATACTTCAAAGTGCATGTGCGGTCCTTGTCATGTTCATAGCAACACATTCGGGTACCTGGCAGCTTTGCATGGATATTGCCCGTATGTACATACATCACTGCCGCACTTCATTGACTCCCGAGCGTACATGTTGCTGCTATAGTGCTGCTCTGCAGCCTGTTGCGCGCCTTGTACAGGTGCCCTCTGCTGCGTCTCGTGCGAAAGAAGTACTGTGAAGTGCTTGCGAGTATCGACCATGGTACACTGTACTCATTTGATCGTGACGATGACTTGTCTATGCCCCTGTGTCAGCTGCTATCTGCTGTGGCTGATGCATGTGGTCAGCGGCTGGGGGGCCTTCCAGGGGGCCCACATGCTCTAGGAGACCTTCTTGGCACAGACATGCATGGCTCGCAGCAGGAGTACAGCGCTGTCTCGCCGCAGTACACCGATGGACTGTTCAATGAAATGGGCGAACGGCTTCGGCAGCATGGCCTGCTCCCACCACCAGCAGGCAAGCAGCTGTACATGTCTGCAGTTCAACAACTCTGCCCCCAGTCACTGTGTCACAGCAAGCAGTTCCACTTGGCGCACATGGCATGTGTGTAACGCATATGGCCCATGTGCAACGATACAACAGAGGCTCTGGCTACAACAGTCACAGTGACGACAGCATTAAGCATAGCATTCACATATGTTGTCTTTGTGGGATCAATTGGGGAGTACACGCGTGAATACATGCCAGCAGTCTGTGGGAAATTGCAAGACGTGAGGGGAGTTGCTTGCTGATTGGCGATTGCTCGTGCAGTGATTGCTCATACTGCAGAAGCACACTTTGAGCACACATTGAGGTATAACTTTTGTGCACGACAACGGACCGTGAAGAGTTTAAAGGTAAGGGCTTGCTGATGTGCCATGCTGTACAGTTCCTAGCCAAGTGATGCGTAAATATTTCCGTCCTTCTGAGAGATGTAGTGCAAGCGGCAAGTTCTGGGTTCCCGCTCATGTGATCATGGAGTAATGCAAATGACACTGTTTTCGAGCATTCACAATACATATATACCTTCCTGCCATCCTTGAGCTCCCTGCCGCAGGCAGTTGACATACTTCGAAGTAGTCCGGTACAGTACTGAGTCCAACATGTGCTGCGTTGTTGACTTTGCTTTCAGGCAGAGATCCCTACAAGGCTGCAGCTCATGTGGCAGACAACTGGCCAGTAGGCAGGGGCGTTTGGACCAGCGACGACCATCGATTGGCAGTCTGGATCAATGCGGAAGACCACATACGCGTCATTGCAACAGAGGAGGTAAGTACATCGAATCATCCCAAGTTATGCTCATTATGACTCATATGACTAGGGGAAGAACAACACGCGAAAGAACAACACTAATAGCGTCGTTGGTGCGTATACAGGGCGCAGCATCGGCGCTACGTACATTGGACAGGACGATCAAGCAATTCATGTCTGCACAATTGTTGGCGTTTGAATGGCAATGCTGATCATCACATACATCATTGCAACAGAGGAGGTTCTCATTGCAAGAGTTCCAGTCCAAGAATGTGCATTGTGGTCCCTCAGCCAAAGGCCTTCCAAACAAGTACTTCAAGGATGAAGTTGGCATATCGTGTCCGCACATGGCCATGATCACTCTCACTGCATACACGAGACTCTGACTTCAAGAGCATGCACTGGTCTCAAATCTGAAAGTTGACCCCGAACAAGGAGAACCCTACACTTTGAAGTATAACGCAGCATCAGCAGGTGCACGTATTGCCGCAAGCACATGTCGTTGTGTGCTTCATCATTTAAACCTCTTTTCAGCAAGTGGTGACTTGACTTCATGTGCGCTGCGTCAGCCTGACGGCGGCAGCATGAGCTACGCAACAGCCAGTAATTACTGTAATTGCAGTGTTGGCACCTGCGGATCAAGGTCCTGAGGCTGCAGAGTAGTGGTTGCTTTCATGGCTTGCACCGCTCTCTCATCATTCTTCAGTGGCAATGTTTTTGTGTTGCCCCCTGCCATGCTGGCTCCCATCTTGGCACAGGAATGAATTATTCCAGTATGTAAGCAAATATATTAGTCTGCTTCAGCTGATTTAAAACACCCTGTTCAACATTGCTGCCGTTGTGCACAGGTGCCGGCAGCAGCGGGGGATGCAGCAGATGCAGCCACAACGGCGTATGCGCGTCTGGGTCTTGCGCTTGCACAAATAGCCAAGGTATGCAAGCATCAAGGCCAAGCCATGTGCATTTGAGAGGAGCACCATTTCAAGTGGCTGGCAGCTTCACCGCCAATGTGAAGACATGTTATAATGCATGACAGAAGTAGCCCAGAAGTGTATCAAGGCCAAGACATGTGCAGACAGAGGTACAGGGGCGCCTCTCCTTGTGAACAACTTCATCACGAGAGAGGCACGCAATCACTGTTTCTCGGTTTATGACAATACTTGAAGTATTACTCCAGAAGTATCACAGCATTTTCAATCCAGCCAGAAGTATCACAACATTTCAAAAGTTTGGGATGTTGTTGCGCCGCGGGCATTCATCTAGGATGTCAGTAGGCAAGTGGTTGGCATACAGAATCTGATACAGCGCGTGCATCGTCGGCACCAACTGCAGTGCTTTTATGTATTGTCATTGCGAAGTCAGCTCACATGTTCGGCCGCACAGCCATCCCCCATGTACTACCACAATGCAGCTTGCTCGCCTGTTAATGCTTGTCACCAACGCCATTGCCTGTGTCTTTGTCACCCTACATTGGCCTGTTGATGCTAATATCAAAGTTGCCTCATCAAGACAAAACCGGAGCTGAAGCGCATTTCCAAACCGCAATGCATACTGTTGTGTCATGCAGGTGGTGCCATTTGAAGTCAGCCCGCACCTAGGCTATGTGACCACTTCGCCCGCGCTGCTCGGCACAGCACTGCGGGTGTCTGTGGCCGTCCAAGGCATTGTGCTGGGCGCTCCGCATGCCCGCGAGGTGTGCGATGCGCTGTGGATGGATGCGGATGACCTTGGACAAGGGGAGTTCTTGGTCTCAAATCAGGTGAGGTTGATGTGGATGTCTAGCTGACTGCGAGCTTGTGTGTTTGGTGTTAGATGGTAGGATTGTGAAGGGCACTATTGTGTAAAGGTGACACTGCAGGCCAGTGGCTGCAGCGCAGTGATTCATTGTAGGCCAGTGGCCAAGGTGCCTGACAAAGGAGTAGGCGCGTGCGTAGAAGGCTAAACCTCATGTGCTGCATACCTGTCTTTCAGACAATAATATGAGAACCACTGTCCCTGATGGTGTTGGGAACCAATGCAGGGGCTACCAGCATTTGCAGAACGGTGCTTAGTTTCAAGCACTTCTTGGAGCCTGCACACGCTGGCACCATGAACTTCGAAGTGAGCCATATCATCAGCACAGCAGCTCATCTCAATGTGTGGGCTCGCGCTCTCGTCCTTGTCTGCTTTGATGCAGCTGACACTCGGTATTAGCGAGGTGGACACGGTGCGAGAGGTGCTGGACTGTGTGGCCGAACTCATCAAGCTAGAGCGGCGGTTGGCCAAGGCACACAACGCAACTGCAGACAGCACCTCGGAGACGCACAGTGACAGTGGGGCGTAGATGATGGTTTCAGACAGACGAGAGAGTCCCCTTTGTTGCGTGATGCCGGCTTGTAAACAGGACACCTGTAAGTATGAGCAGTTTGGATCAAATTTAGAGCTCATATCACCATGTCAACGACACCCTGTTCTCTTGTTGGTTTGATGCAAGCTGCTCTGCTGGTCACTGTTGCGGTGCGCTCGTACATGACACCTGTTCACGTGCTGAATGATGTTTGAACTGTGCATGTACTGCCAACAATGCACTGTGCCCATGCCAACAAACAGCAAGTTGCCAATCATTCGTTCAATTTACAATACCTCGTGTTTAATGAAGCATCAAAATGTTCTTGTGCAGTGCAAGCTGTGCTGGGATGATGGCCTGCACTTGCTGCATGACTTGCCACAAGCAGCAGGCCACCTCTTTTGAGAGCACGAGAGGGCAACCTGTCTGTGCTCATGTATTTTGGAATGATCGCATACTGAGAGTTGCAGCGGGCAGTTGTATGTTGCGGAGCCAGCCGCACTCCTGCCGCTGCTGCGCGCACGCTGCGGTGATTCGGAGCGCTGCCCCTCGGAGCGCTGCCCCCCTCCCCCACAGCCCCCCCCTCTGCCCCCCCACATCCCCCTCAAATCCCCACTCCTTGTTGTCCCCCTCCTGAGCGATGAACGAACTGGCGGCGCGCACTGCGGCCGCGCGCGCTGCTGCCAAGCACTGACATGAAAACTCATCTGCTGAGTCGTGCTGCTACGCGGACGCGCCGACGGCGTCTCCCTGAACGCTGACCTCCCCCGGGAAGCAGGCCTGCAAGGGCGGCCGACGCTGCTGAGCGAGCCTGCGGCGGCGGGGGCGGCAGCGGCAGCAGCGCAGGAGGCAGCAGCGCAGGCGTGTGAGGCGTGGCGGAAGGGGCGGAAGGCGCGCTCGAAGGCGGCGGCGGCGTCTGTTGTGAGGGGGCTGCCGGTGCTGAGCACTGTGCAGTCGGACTTGAGGAAGAGGCTCAGCGAGCTGCCGGCCACTCTCCTCATGCCCCTGCGCCTGCGCAGCGGCCACCACCGACTGCGTGCGCGAGTTCAGCTCGCCGTCCATCACAACGTCGCGCAGCGGTATCATGAGCGCGCCGATGTACCTCGTAGTGAGTGCGCTGCGTATGGCGCACGGGCGGCACGTGACAGGTGTACATACATTGGGGGGTGGGGGGTGATTTAGGGTAGCACCTTGCCCCCAAACAATTGCTGTCACTCAACGCATGATACGATCCTGGTGCTGGCGCTCAATGGCAAGTTGCTGCTCTCGGTGATGATGAAGCCGTGGTAGAAGCCGCAGTGACGCGGGCCACGTGATAATGATCTCGCCATCACTCTGCGACCACGAGCGCAGCGTAGTAATAAGGGTGTTGAAGTTGGCGGTTTGAAGTATACAATACATCAAGAAGGCAAAATCACACATGACCATATGTCGTGATGTTTTAAAGTTGTACATGCCTGCACCAGCAGTCGGCTGCTTGCAGGCAGACATACTGAAAAGCATGAAGGCTGCATATTTTGCATGTGAAGTATGGAAAGCCTCCGCGTACAAACAATGACCCATGAGGATATGAGTGAATTGAGTCAGCAGCATCAATGCATCGCACATTTGGAAAACTATAGCAAGCATTGGACCAGGTCACACTGTCCGCACAATGCTAGCCCACCAGTCAAACACTCTACACATGTACTCAATATTACATGTTCAACAATAAGGATTTGTGCAGCGGGGATCTTTTGGCATCGTAAAAGCAGGTTGCAAGCACTTTTGATTTTGGTACGGTGATTATTAGTTGGTCAGCTCATATGTACCACGGTTTGTGGGGGAGTTGCACAACTTTAATTGAGCTTGTGCCATGCATTGTGCACCTGAAGCAGCTGCCACAGGCTTCCCACACATACCAACAACACATCACAGTATTGCTAGAAACTGATCGTTGATCCTGCAGAAGCAGAAAACCACTTCACAGATACTTCTACAAAACAACCACCCACAACTTCATGCATGCAAGCAAAACACCTGAAACAAAGCAAAAAGCGAGCACCTGGATCCAAAAGTGTGTGTAGAGTGTATATGTATGTGACTGTGTGTAACACGTAACAGCAACCCGCTGCTTACAAGAGCCAGCAGTGCTGCAAACTCTCAACCTAATACATGTAATGGGCAGGCGCGCGCTTCACTCCCCCAGCCTCAGCAGCAATTGCTTCAAACAGCCAAGTGCCACATCTGCTGCTCCGCTCAGCAACCCCCATCGCCCCTTAACACCCCCCCCACGGTGTAATGCCAGCCTTGTAGCCATGGCAGCATTTTAGTCTTGTGTGTGCTGAACTGAACGCGCATGCTCCTGTCTCCTGTCCCCTCTCGCCGTGGCGTGTGAGCTACTCAGTTGCGAAAGAAAATGGCAAGTACCCCCTCGCCCACCCTTAGATCTGCTGGCACCAAAACTTCACAGCGCCGGCAGACCGCCTGTGCAGCGTGGTCACTGCCCGAGCTGAGCACTGTTGACCAATGATTTAGTAGTCATCCGGGGTAGGCTTGCCCTTGAGGGACCACATGGTCCAGAGCGTTGCGCAGCTGACCAGGACGCGGAAGGCGCTGTTGAGGTTGCGGTACGCGCCAGAGACGCCGCGGAAGCCGTCGGCGCGTGCCTGCAGTGGCGGTGAGAGGCAACAGACAAAGCGGCGAAAAGGGCGGAAACATTGATGACTGAGTTGTTGGGAAGATACAGTAGAGACCATGGGACAACTTCAAAATGTAAGTAGATACACTGTACAGTGCTTCTCATGAGGCAGAGTCACGAAGAAAGTCATAAAGAAGGGCATCAGGCGCACTTGATGTGTGCATTTCAGGTGCCACAAATGGGATGCTATTATTAGTTACTGTGTCACCAACATGCCCAGAGCGAGCTGGTCCACACTGATTTGATGGCCGTGTTGCTTTGTGAGGTAAAAGATATGCAGCACCGTTCTTGGCACCAACACTTTTCTGACTGTAGCACAGACATAAAAGACTGGCCACTACCGGCACTATATAGCAGTACTATATGTATATTAATGTAAACCTTTCCCATGAAAAATCAGAAGGTTGAAGAGCTCTAGGTGACAAGGCGTGGTCAGCCGCAAGTGCCTTCCACCAATGACCGTGGTCGCCGCTGCTGCAGCAGGCAGCCACGCGTCTAACAGTGTCACCACATCCACAGGAGCCAAATGACTAATGTGTGCAAGCATTTAGCGTTCCGCTCGGAGCCCAAGCTAGTGGCGACAATGCCATGTGCCATACAACTGTAGAACATCCTTGAGATCAGAGGATCAACTTACCGTAAGCTGGTCCACACCCTCCTCAATGACAGTGCTGCCCAGAGTGATGGCATTTGCCAGGCGCAGAGAGTCGCCGTCGCTGTTGATGGCAATGCCTGCAATGGCCAGGCCCTTGATGAGCTCACGTGCGCCGATCATGGACACGTTGGTCTTGTCCGTGTCAGTGATGACGTAGCTGTTGTCAAAGAACCTGCCAGCACAAAAAACCGGTCGCAACAACAACAGATGTGCGGATGGTTAGTGTGGATAGCGACAGCAAAAGGGGGGGGCAGATGGTACGCAATTGAATTCTACGTGCGAGGAGAAATCAGCACAAGCAGAACCCACGATGAAGTCAGGCGCATCGCACGCACTACCAAGAGCTTCCAAACACAATCTGAGTGCTTTTGTACATGGTGGCATTGCAGTATCCAACAGCACTCCAGGGTGCATTGTAGGACAAACTTCACTGTAAACACGCATGCTGTGTGCCGGTGGCGTGATTCGATGTGATTCCACATTGCTTTGGGCGTCATTATCGTACAGGCGTCAACAGCAAGTCACATTTCAAAAACCAAGTTGATTCACACCTCAGTGTGACAACGCACACAATACTCAACAAAAGAAGCATTGCTGGGGGGAGTATCTTCTGTAATACTTGACCAAGAGCTCATTCAGTGAACAGCACATACCTGCCGCTGCGCTGAGGGTTGATGAGCATGTCAAGGCCCTGCGCAATCGCCACCACGCCCACTGTCAGGGGCACGATCTGCTCTGGTCGGAGCTGCGTGTGAAGAATAGGCAAGAAAAGGGGGCAAGGGGGGGGGGCGATGCGTATTCAAGAGATCACATAAGTGTATGATTGTCTGACCAGAATAAACCTGTCAGGCATGACAACCTGGAAGGAGGCCTCACGAGTGAAACCAGTGCAACGGCGGACGATGGCGCTGAGCGCATCTTTGAGGCGACTACAAACGAGAATCAAAGAACATTCGCACAACGCAGCTGGCGTCTGATCTTGAAAGCGTCATTATCGCAGCTGCGCAGCCACAGCATCCTGTGCGGCAGCCACTGTTGGTTGAGTGGCGCTGAGGTGGTATGCGCGTGCAGATGTGAAAGATGTGCGTGTCGCAGAACACTTGTCTCATGACGCCACATCGAGGGCACTATTATAGGCACTGTTGCTACGTGCGCAGAGGTGTTCGGGTAAGCTGGCTGCGCTGAGTATTGAAGGCCCGTTCAGTGTCAAGCCACATGGCCCCAGTAAGCCACATCCGTGGCGTCTGAACAAGATCTGGGCAGGAACAAAAGATTCTTTTTCACACCAACACGATCAGCGTGGGTCTAGCTGCTCAGCAGACAAACATACACACCTCCTCGCTCCTGCGCTTGACCTTGTTGACGCCCTGCTCCCCGCGCCGCTGCGCCCTGTTGCCGAAGTCCCGCGCATCGTCTTGGACATTGCCTCCCCCCCGCACGCTGATCCACTTCCCAAACTTGGGAGTGGCTGAGGCGGAGGCCGTGGCCAGGAGGCCAGCAACGATAGCTGCGATGCACTTCATGGTGGCTGGCGGTTTTGGTGAAGTAAGCGGCTATGAACTCTGCAGGGCTAAAGTACTGCTGGATAGTCACGATCCGCATCCGCGTTCCGACTTTTTTTTTTCAGTTCTTCAAGTTGAAGGAACAAGAACGTTCCTCTCGCGCCGCGAGCTGTTTTTTAACTCCTGGCAATCGTGCATGCTGAGAAGGTTTCTTAGTAAGGTTGTGTCACACTGACGTGGACCAAATTCACATTCAATGGGCATCAAAGACTGCATGCATAGGACCCAGGAATGCAGTCATCGAGAGCGCAAGGCTCTCCAAACCTCAACGTTGTGGTGGTTGTTGCGACCAGTACTGGTGCATATATGCCGCTAGTTGCAAGCTGATCTTGGTGTTTTGCATCAAGCCAGAGTAAAGCCGTTGTCTCAAAAGGCCAGTAAATGATGATGCCCTACTGGTCACTCCGTTTGATCAAGCCCTTGTTGCGCACAAACAGGATCACAACCCTAACTGCCATTTCTTGAGAGCTCTCTGCGTTGGACAAACAGGCACATCTGCAAGGCCAACGTGACGTTGAACGGTGCATGGTGCGGACCTTTCCTTTTGCAGCAGTGGAGGGCGCGCCGCAGTCTGGCTACACAAGGCAAGTGGCTGCATCATCTGAACCTCGCGCAACATCTGAAGCTCGCATTCCTTTCTATCATTGCCACGGCGCGCATACAAGCGCTGTGGGACCTGGCTTCTGTGTCGAGCGTTGACAATGACACGAGCACGCTTCTTCATTGGCGAATTATTCGTGTCCGGCGTATCAGAGTCCGCGTAAGCACCCGCCGCTACAACCTGCGAGTTGCTGAGTATTGCGCCTGCGGCTTCGCTTTCCTGACGCTCGGTGCTGGCTGCCTTTGGGTTTGGTTTACATAGCTTCTAGATCGAGCAATGGTGCTTTATGAAATTGCACCATGCATCAGCATCACCAGGAACTGTGTACATGGACGCTCGCAACGAAGCCTTGCAGTTCGTCCAAAGCACCATAGGTGTGCCTGCACTGTTTGTGTGCAGGTTTGAAATATGGCCTGCATGGCGTGTACACAGAAACAGCATCGTATGTTAGTGATGACTATTATAATTATCCGTGCAGATCTGAGCCTCCAGGGGGTTCACCTTGCACTAACCTCAACCCTGATGATGACCTAACCCTAGTTGAAGATACATGTTGAAGATCCCGTGCATCGACCTGTGCATGATCTGGGTGTTTGCCATTGCCTGAGAGGTGACAAATTATGTCTGCGCTGGCGAATAAAGAGAGTAGGGTATATGTGTCAGATGGAATATGCAGGTGCTCAATGCTCCCATCCCATGTTGCTGCATTGCCACCTGCCACAGATGCTGCTGGAGCTTGGGAACTTCACCATGGAGATTCCATTCGATGAGCGATGCTTCAAATGAAGGGAAGTCCTGTCTCTGTGGTGTCTGAAGTATGACTGCGCGATGTGTTGGAATGAGTAGACTAACGAACAGGCATGTAGGACACTCTATGCGCCTGAAGCAT
The DNA here is from genome assembly GCA_017506865.1 of Tribonema minus. Classification (NCBI taxonomy): domain Eukaryota; class Xanthophyceae; order Tribonematales; family Tribonemataceae; genus Tribonema; species Tribonema minus. Next base: position 507,387 of record JAFCMP010000290.1, on the reverse strand, counting down.
GCCACATGTCTCAGCATGTCACAACCTGGGCTGTCATGTTAAAGCTTGACGTGGATGCGTAGCTGGCTCCCCGTGCCAGATCAACGTTAACGCAGCGGTGTCACATATCTGCCGTTCTGCATCGTTTCTGGTCTTACTGTGACGTGCATTCCGCTCAGTATCAGACGGGTGAGCGGCCGGTGTTCACTTGCATGCAGCCAATTTAAGGGGGGTGACAGGCTCCAGGCCTGTGCATGCAACATGCTAGTATAGGGACATGCTGCTATTACATGGTGCTTCATGATCTGGTTCTCACATGATGCCATGTGTCTGTCCTTCATGCCCCTCCCCGTCCTCATCATAGGGGGGCGGGGGCAAGGGGCATTGGCAGTTGGAGCAGCCCTGTGTGGCGGCTAGCGAGAACTTGAAGTGCGGGCTGCTGAACTTGTATTGAGCTTATGAGAGCTTGCAACACGGTGAGATATAGTGTGCATTTTCAACGAGCGCTCAGAAGTTGCACCTGTCACACCTTGAGAAGGTTCTGCCGCTTCAGTTGCCAGGACTCAAATAAATTGTGTTGACAACCAGTGAAGTGAAGTCGCCACATCATGCTACTGTATGACGACTACTCGCGATTGTGAGCGAATTTCATTGTTTTCATTTGGCAACTGCGTTGGCTCGGCTCAATCTTCTTTTGAAACATGTGAGGTCTTTAATGATTCATTTCAAAACACAGTGTGGCCGGCTACTTGTCAATGCCGCAACAGCTGTATCATGCAGGGTCATTCATTGCTCAAGCGGCGCTTCTCATTTCACAATGTTTTATTCACAAAGCAATCACCTTGTCTCATGGCTGCAATATTGTCTTCCTTGTGTTGCTGTTATTCGTTCCTCTGCAGAAAGCCCTCATCATTGCCGCCAGGACAATAGCACCATGAGACCGCATTAGTCAAGTACATTAGAGACCGCACTAGTCAAGTACCTTACACGAGCCGGCCAGAGTAGTTGTGCAGCAGCACTGCAAATTTACTCATTTTTCCCTTATCCTAAAGACATGTACGCTCGCTTTTCTATGCTGTTATCCGTAACTGTGACTGTTGCGAATGGCATGCTGTGAGTTACTGCCTCTCTCATTTAAAGATGATCCATCATGTTGCTTGCCATCGTCCGTGTTGCTTGCCATTGTCCATGTTGCTTGCCATTGTCAGAAACTGCCATGTTTTCACAGGTGCTCTGAACAGCTGGGGACACAATGCAAGCCTCTGCTGATGAGTTTTTGGGTCATGTGCGCACCAAATGTCAAGGCGTGTTATGCCGGGCATCTGCTATTGTGGTGATGAACACACATATACATTGGCAGTGCATGCGTTTATTTCTGTAGCACTGGCCTTGCAATGTGATGCCACAGCCTGGTCTTTGGCGACAGAAGTATGTTCACGTACTGGTTGCATATATAGTCGAACTTTATGCTTTGAACTGTTGAAACTGCACAGGCGCATGCAAGGCGCATCACATGCACGTCCTCCCTAGCTAAAGCACCTCAACCTAGTCCATGCCGGCATACGTGCACAGACAGTGTGCGCCCAGGTGTAGTCGATACAACGTATCTCGGTACCTGTACGGCACTGTTGTATCCATAACACCTGGGCGCACAACGGTAAGCGGGGGTGCACAATGAAGATGCTCCATCACTGTGACCTTGTGCTGGTTACATTTCCAATTACATTGCGCACAAGCGTATTTTGAAGTTCGTTTGTGAATTGAAGTGCCCCCTTGTAGTGGACTGTATGCTCAGAATCGGGCAGACTCACCACATGCCCCACAAATACGCCCTTCGTGCAGTAAGATATTCTCCTGGTTGCCAAATACGCCCCAAATACGCCGTGTTTGTGTGACCAAATACGTTTTTGTACAACCCTACAATTGCATTTGTCTACTCCAGCAGCACACCCTTGCAATCATCGCCCTTCACATGAGTTCCTGATGCAAATGGCATCAGTGTTGGTATAAAGCGCAGCAACTGCAGGTCAACTGTGATCAATGCTCCTCAATTTCATGCTGTGCTTTCTGCGTGCAATTTCAATATACTAGCTGGCAACCTGGCTGTTACTATGGCACATGTATATACCCTAGGGCTGTGCTTCAGAAAATCTATCGGCTACAACGCACTCTGCACGGGCGAGATTGATGTACATCTACTTAGCCAGCACCAGCCAGCACATACGGGGGCACAACGCGACACACACAGCCCAAAAACGGGGCCTGCAGCGCATCTTGAGACAGCACCATGTCTCTATTGTCCGCAATGAGGATGCTAGCGTCTTCAAGGTACCGGGGTATCGGGCGGACACAGTCATTGACCCAGGGTGTCTGCACTTTAGCAGTGCATACCGTAACAAGGGAATAGTGCTAGACACAACTTGAAGCGTGCGCGCGCCCACAGCGAGCTCGTACCTGACAGGCAAAACAAATGCCTCGAACACGGACGGCTATGCTGCTGGGGTGGGGGAGGACGCGAAGGTCAAGCACCACACCGGCACCTTGACGTCATCTTGGGCTTTTGCCTAGTCTGCGCTGTGTCCTAGGAGCTTGGATACCGGCGCTGCAACACAGCCCAGCATTCGCGCTCCGCGTGTGTACGCCATGACGCGCTCCGCCAACTCCCGCGCCAGCGACATGCTCAGCTCAATGAGGATCTGACGCTTAGCTAACCCGGCCTTGCGTAACACATCTGCCTTCCCCCCCCCTGAGCACAGTGCTGAATGCATTGCCAACTCCTTGACAAAAAGTCTTGTCTGCTTGCCCAGCCGTCCGTACGACTCCTGCACGAATGGCACAGGCTGCTGCGTTGACGCAAGCTTTTCGATTGCATAGGCAACCCGGCCTCCCTTGGGCCTTTATAAATACAAGTCCATACGTACAAAATAACTAGTTCATCGAATATTTTACTGCTGGCGTTGCGCAGGCGCAGGTGTGCCCCACAGCCATATGTTCCGTTTGGATTGAAACCGCAAGTGCCCTTCACTGTAGTTCATGGTCACAACCGCCTTGTCATGTGTACTAATAGGGTAGACTGTTTGTTCCACAGAATGTGAAGGTTTCGAGATGGCATCCTTTGAGCTGCAGACAGGGTGCCTGTACTTAATGGTGATACAGGTAGGAACCAACAGTCAAGGCCGTGCACATCCTGATACTGCATGTATTTTCTCACAAGTGGACATGAGCGTGGGCACGACACAGACTGCCAGTGGTTCTGCCTGCTGCAAGCTTCGATATGTGGAATCGATCTTGCAGCGCAGGCAAACAATGGTACGAAACTGCAGGGATTTGAGCTGATGGCAGTGATAAATGCGGCAGCAGCACACCAAGTGGTTAGAGCCCAAGGCTCCTGGTGTTCTGTAGCAGGTGTGATACTGGTCTAATACTGCATCACGTACCTAGTATCTCAGTCCTGGTACGTAGCATATGCGCTTCAAGTTGGCACACTTTACCCATATGATACATGTGAAGTATGCATATGCAGCAAGCTGTGATGGCCGCGGTATTCGCGCACGTGCACTACTACCATGTGCCATTTGCAGGTACAATACCTCACCTAGCTGCCATGCTGACACATCATTGTGCCTGTTGCCAAGAAAGACTGCGGACTATGCCACAACTGCCTCGTTCGCTGGTACCACACTGGTCGGATACCAGATGTGACTCGTAGACGGGGCGTCGGCATCTCTGGTACACGCCCTTGGCGCAACACTTCAGTCATTACCCCTGCCGGCTGTGTCCTACAACACTCCAGCTTCAACTTCAACTCCCTTAAAGCTGGTGACTCGACGCTGCTTGAAGATCGGTGGAGTTGCTTAGATCGTTGATGCTCCTGTCTCCTGTCGCCAGAGGTGACGTAGAAGGCCGTGGGTTTTCTTCCGAATCATGAACCTCGTCAGTCCGCTCCTTCTCGCCTTGGACAGATCGGGCAGCTGAACCTGTACATCACACTGCAGGGACACACCAGCACTGACCTGAGTGTAGTCTGCAGCCGCACCGGGAGATGAGTGAACGCCGTCTGGGCTGCGCACTGTGAAGGTAACGGACCGAAGCTTTATGCCAAACACGTCCCACATGTTGATCGTCGTGACGTTTGCATTTCTCAAGCCTGGCTTTCATCACCTTGAAGTTGTATATTATGTCCTGGACCGCATGGGCTGCGCGCACGATAAATCGGGCTTGCAATAACTAAATCTACGGAGGAGCCGGCGGTTCGGCGCTGGCCGGCGAGGGCCGCGGCACTTGCAACAGTGCGATGCGGCGGTAAGCGCTGACGTCGCCATCAGGGGCAATGACTGCGTTCCAGTTGTCGATCACGACACGTGTGAGCGCGCGCTGTAGCGCGAGGGAGGTGCGGCGGCGCCAGAAGGCAACGCGCTGCGCGAGATTGTAGCTGCCCTGCGAGCTCTGCTCGGCGAGTGCGTGTAGCAGCGCTTGGGTGTCGCGTGACATAGCGCCGAAGTGGTCAAAGGCTGCGGAAAATAGGGTGTGTGTAGTGGGGTCCAGGGCCCCTGAGACTACGTATGTGTCTATCTTTTCCTGCGAAGCCGATTCAAGCACGCGCTGCACATCGCGCGCGCCCCCCTGAGCCTGACGGAGGCGGGAGGGGCATGAGCTGTCACGTATGGTGACGTCTATGCAACAAGCTACTTCAAAGCCGCCGCGCAGTTTAGTGCACCGGCCTGCTGCTACCGCGTCGGCGCTCGGCTGCACTTTAGGGACTGGAAGGCAGACCTGGTTGCTGCCAAAGACGATGTCCATGAACTTGTTGAACCCGTGGCGCGCCGCGTAGCGGCGGAAGGGGGCAAGGGTGTCCCGGTCGAGACCGCGGAGGTGGGCCACCTGCTTGAGCAGCTGAAAGAGCGCGTCTGCGAGCAAGTTGTGTCGCGTGACGTTAAGCCCTTGTGTGCAGCGGCGCAGGTGGGCACCCGAGTCCACTGGTCTATGGCACTTGGGGCACCGCGCCGCAGCGGGGGCGGGGCGCTCCACGCCCAGGTGGCGCCGCAGCGTCTCGCGGAATTCCGGCGGGGACATGGTCTCCGCTGGGTCAGTGCTCGGCAATTGCGCCAAGAAACCCATGGCCCCCTTAGAGGCGCCGCTGCGCCACGCCGCGACTGCTTCCAACGCATTTGCTGCTTCAAGCCGACGCAGCTGCGTGGCGGCGAGCGCTGCGTCTAGCACCCGTGATAGCGCCGCTTGACGCCGCGGCAGCACGGCGGCCGGCGGGGCCTGGGCAGAGCCTGGCTCGCGCGCCACCGCTGGCGCAGCAGCGCGGCGCGCGCCGGCGCGAGTCCGCATGCCCGGCCCCGCAGCTCCGCCTGCCCGTTGCAGCAGATCGCGCAGCGCCCGCCATGCGCCGTCGTCCTGGCGCCAGTCCTGGTACCAGACCGTGGGCAGGAGCAGTGCGAGGGCCGCTGCAGCCTCATCGCTGCCGCTGCGCAGCTGCTGCAGGCAGGTAGCTATCTGGGTGAAGGTGAAGCCATAGCGGGCATGCTCTAGGACGCGGCTGCGTGCCGCGACTGGAAATGCCGCCAGTGCCGGCCCCATGCACTCGAGGGAACGTGCAGCAAATGCGGCACATGCACGGGGCGCCGCGCCCAGCACGCCAAAGCCACCACTCCCCAGCCGCAGATGCACGCGTACCTGCTGATGTGCTGGTAGCGTCACTGGGGCCTCGCCACCCCAGTCGGCGCCGCGTACCCATGCCACTGCCGCCGCCCACAGAGAGGGCGGCGCCGCCGCCGCCGAAACCGCCGGCGGGCCGCGGCAATCGTCACCCGCCGCCGGCGCGCGCTGGTGGGCCGGCGGCGTAAGACCCGCCGATGGCTCCTGCGCCAGCGCGGCCACGGCCGCTAGCGTGATGGCGTCGAAGCGCCGTAGCTCCTCGTGCGTGAGGGATGGCGCTGTATTGCGCGAGACATGCCCTGCGCGGGCGGGGACGGCAAGACGCAGAATGGAGAAGGCAGCCTGCACATCCTCCATCTGCACAAGCTCCGCAACCAGGCGGTCGGTGCCGGGGGCACGAAGGGTCGCCGCCACTTGCGCGCGCACGAAGCCCTCGGTGCCGACCGGCACCCCCATCAGCGTGATGCCGTCGTCACATACTGGTACGGGGACATTGGCGGCGGCAAAGACGGCGGCGGCGCGCTCGCGGGCGCCGCCTGAGGCCGGCACCACCGCCGCGCATTTCGTGACGTTGACCTGAATGTTGAGCTCGCTCAGCGCCTGTTGTATGAAGCAGAACGCGCGGCCAACGTGGTCGAGCACCGGCGCGTCACAGCTGGGCGTCATGATGGTGAGGTCATCGAGGTAGCCCGGAAGCGCCAGTTGCGGGAACTTGGCGCGGGCAGCCACCATGGTGCCGCGCAGTGCCAGCGCGAACAGCAGCGGCCCCAATGGGTCGCCCTGCTGCACGCCCTGTTGGGAGAGGATGATGGCGGCGTCGGCGTGCCCATCTAGGCCAAATTGTAGCCAAGGGGCCCGGCCGGGGCCGTAGATGTGCTCGACGTAGCCGTACAGGCCAGGCAGATGCTCGGCCACCGCGGTGAGGACTGCCGAGCGCGACAGCGCGTTGAAGGCATTACTGCCGTCAATGGCAAGGAGCACGCCGCCGCACTCATGCGTGAGCTGCGCCATGAGCGCCACTCTCTCTGCGCCCCCCCGCGCGCCGACCCCAAACTGGCCAATTGGTTCCAGCAGCGCGGAGACGCGGTCCCGGGTGTCCGTGCAGAAGGTGCGGGCGAACAGGCGGCGGATGGTGTCGCCGCACGCGATGGGGCGCGCCTTCTCGCCCACAGCGCTGAGGCGCGCGGCCGCGTGAAGGCGCCAAAAGGGGGCGGGCAGCGCGGCGGGGGTGGAGTACACCGCGGTACCCAGCCACGCCAGCAGCTCAAGGAGCCAGTCAACCGTGCGCCCCGACGTGTGCGCCGTGTGCCGGACGCACTGCTGGAGGTGGGAGTTGCGCAGCCCAGAGGGACCGGCGGCCGAGCCAGGGTTGGCGGCGAGGATGGCCTCGCGTAGCCCGTCCGCCGTGAATGAAGCGCAGTTGAGTGGTGCCGGCGCCGCCAGCGCCGCCGCCGCCACCAAGCTGCGCGCCCGCGATGCCGCGGCATCCAGCTTCGCAGACGCATCGCCAGCTGGGTGTTTAGCCTGCAGTTTATGCAAGGTAGCAGAGTCGCGGGGGGCAGATGTGTCAGCACCCTCCGCCAGCAGCCGCGCGGCGCGCCCGACGCCGCCCGGCTGCCGCGCCGTCGCCGCCGCGCGTTCCCGCACTGCCGCCGCCGCCTCCATCATAGACCTAGCGCGGCGCGTGCACGCACGGGCGGCGCCGCGGCGGCAGAAGGCCAGCGCTGTGCGCGTGAGCAGGTCCAGGTCGCCTGCCACGAAGGCCGCAAAACGGTGCGCCCGCGGCAGGGAGCCGTCGGGTACAAGCAGCAGGCACGGCAGCAGATGCAGCAGCTTGCACCATGCACCGGCTGTGGCGGACGCCTGTGCCGCTGCCTCAACCCCGTGTGCCTGCGCTACCGCCGTCTGCGCTTCCCGGAGGCCCGCCAGCGTGGCCGTCAAGGCGGCTGTGAAGTCCGAGCGGTGCTCCAGGCGAATGCGGCGGCCGACCACCAGTTGCTGCTGCAGAACATAGTCAAAGGAGAGGTCGTCAAGCGCTGCGCGCGCGGGCGAGAGCGGCGCCAGCGTCCAGAGCGGAAGCGCGCTGCGCCATGTTGGCCCTGCCGCAGCCACAGCGGCAGCTGCGCGGGCGCCGGGGCCGCGCGCGCCGCCGCTGGCTGTAGAGAGGGGGAGGATGGGGGGCAGAGGCGCGACGCGGGGCCCGTGTGGCCGCTGCGTTGCGGCCGCCCCCCGGGACTTGTACAGGTGGTCGCGCTGGTGCAATTTCGTGCGCACGCACCCTGGCTCGCCGCACGAGGCGCATGCGCAGAGTAGCAGCTCGGGTTCCACGGCGTAGTAGGTGCCCGCGCCGGCTCGGTGGAGAGTCAAACACTCATCGTCGACCGCCTGCATACGCGCGAGAAAGTCGGCAGGCACATTCGGATGCTCGCGGCGCTGGTGATCCGCCAGCGTCGTGGCGATGCGGCGCGCCAGCGCCAGCGACGCCGACGTCTGCGCCGTGAGCGTGTTCGCCTCCCCGTTCCGGCGGAGGCGCGGTTTGGGCACTGGCACCCGAAAGAGGCAGCCAGTGTCATATAAAGGGCAGCGCGGATAGATGGCAGCTGTTGCAGGCTGAGCGGGCGCCTGCACTGCCTCAGGCTGCGCAGGGTCTATGCCCGCCGCGGCAGCCGCTGCTGCAGCAGCAGCTGCCGCAATGGCCGCCGGTGCGGCTCCCCCTGAAGTAGAGTCAGACATCATTACGGTGGATGAGGGGAGCGCCGCACCGGCGGCTTACAGGCCCGAGGCGCCGCCGCCTCCCTCCGATGCCGGCGGCTGGGCCGTCGAGGTGGAGAGGAAGCGGTCGGCGGCGGACTGACCTTGGGGCAGCCCGCGCGCGGGGCGTGCAGCGGGGGGTTCCGCCGCCGAGCCCGGCGTGCGCTCAGCAGCCGTGCGCTTGCGGCTGGCGCGGGGTGTGCCACTGTCGGACATAAGCGCGCTGCTGTCACTGGCAGGCATGGGGGGCTGCCTACTGCGCGAGGGGGAGGCGCTGCAGTCGCTGCCGTGCCGAGCCGCTGGCGACGATGCGCGCCGACACCGCGAGCGCCCGCGTGAGCAAGAGCGCGGCGGCTGCCGCGGCGCCGCCGCTGCCTCCAGTGCCACCGCGGGGTCCGCTGCCGCGCTTGCGGCCGCTGCCGCTGCCGCGCTGGCAGCGCCTACAGCAGGCGGCGGCGCGCCCGCCGCCGCCGCGCCTGCCGCCGCCGCGCCCGCCGCCGTTGCCCCGTCCGCCGCCACCGCCGCCGCAGCGCCAGCCGCTGCAGAGCTAGCCTCAAGGTCTCCCGCCACGGGCGTGGTGGCCACCGCGCCGGCGGCGTCCGCCGCCGGCACCGCCACGCTCGCAGCGCGCGCCGCTTCCGCTGTCAGCTGCGCCTCGAGTCGAGCGGTCGCCGCAGCGTTGCGCACCTGCTCTCCTTCGCGCAGGCTCCGTTGCTGCGCCGCCAGCCGCTCCGCACGAACTTGCTCTGCCAGAGACCGGTCGCGATCGGCCTCAGCAGCCCGCTTTCCCGCCTCGGAGGCTGCCAGCAGCTTTGTCAGTGCCTTGACCTGCTGCTGCAGCCCCTTCCGCGCGGTCCTCCCCTCCAGGATGCCCCCCTGCAGCTGCTGAATGCGCTGCTCCTGGCCCAGCTGCGCAGGGTCCGCGTCGGCCGCCGGCGGCGGCGGCGAGGCGCCCGGCGACGCGCTCGCCAGCGCGGGCGTCGAGGCGGCGGCAGCGTCCGTCGCGGCGGCGCCGGTCGCCGCCGGCGCTGGGGGGTGCGAGGCGGCGGCGCCGGTGGGCGCACGCTGCGTCGCGGCGGCTGCCGCCGCGGCGGCTGCAGCCGTGGCTACCGCAGGGGCACCGGCGGCTGTGCCAGTGGCGGCGGCTGGCGTGGTGCAGGCCGCGGGGAGCGTGGTGTGCGCGCAGCGCGTTGCCCGGCACTGCTGACCCGGGCGCGTGAAGTGCCGTCGCAAGCAGGACGGGCACGCTGTCAGATTGTCAGGGCCCAGCAGCCGCAGCGCTACTTCCGTGCCGTCCACCGCGCATAGGACCGAGTGCGCGAGTCGCCGCGCAACGCCGCGGACCACTGTTAGCTCCCAAACACCCGCGGCGCCTGGCGATGCCGCCGACGCCGGCGCCGCGGATGAGGCCGCACCGTTAATGCCTACGCCGCAGGTCTTCAGAGCGCTGGCCAGCAGCAGAAAGGCGGCGGAAGTGCCGCCGCCGCCCGCCCGCAAGCGCACCGGCGCGATGGGCATGCCAGGAGCTGCGAGTGCGGGCGCAAGCAGCATTGCAAGCTGCGCTGCAGACCACGCCGCCGGCGCGCCGCGCACGGTGACCGTGACCGGGGCGCTCATGTCACCAGCGCGGGTGATGCGCAGGCGGAAGCCGCTGAAGCTGAAGTCAGCGGAGTCGCCGACCGTTCCGAGCGCCGCGTCAACGAGCGCGGCCGGCGCCCGCAAGCATAGCGTGCGGAAGTCATCGCGAGGCGACAGAGGCCCCAGCGTCTCTGCACCCTTGAATAGGGACGCAAGTGAGGCAGCGTCTCCAGCGCCGGCCCTCGCCGCGTCGTGCATGTGCGTGAGCGCCGCCGCTAGCAGCTGCTGGCGCCCCCGCGTGAGTCGGGCGCGGCGCTGTGCAGCCGCCGCAGGGGTGCTGCGCTCGCGCTCGTGAGGCTGACGGGCCGGCGCGAGCTCTGCTAACAGTGCGCGGACGCTGGCCGGCAAGGCAGCCAAGTGCTCCTGGGTGTAGCAGGTGACTGGATCCACCGTAAACGAGACTAGGTCTGTGCCGGCTGCCGCCGCCGGCGGCACAAATGGCTGTCCCTCCGCTGTCGGACGGCCCTGCACGCGCGCCGCCATCGCCATGAGGCGGCCCGCAGCGGCTCCACCCTGGCGCCCCACCGCCGCGACAGCGGGGGGCACGAAGAAGTACTGCTCCTGTTCCGCGGCGTGGAACATCTCGCTCGCCTGTTGGTATAGCTGCCCTGGAGTGAGGGCGGATGGGGCTGGGGTTGGCGTGTAGCTGCCTCGGGGAGTGAAGTAGGCTCCATCGTGGCCGTGCAGCAGCCGTGCCTCCTCCCGAAGCAGGTTGCTCTTCGCTGTAAGCGACGGGGGTGTTGTCGCAGTTTTGGCGGCTTTGGCCGCCCACGAGGCAGCAGCAGCAGGAGGGGTGGCCGCGCGACCATTTGGGCCAGCTGGCGTGTCGCCAGTCGCCGCTGGCAGCACCACCTCCATCGCTTCGGATGGCATGAAACGACTTGAAGTTGAAATGGGGCGGGCCCTGCCCCGCCCCTGGGACACGGTGGCGGCTGCCCCTCGTGGAGGGTGCCGAGCGTTGGCTGAACAGCAGGCACACAGGGTGGGAGTCACCAACGTGGCGCCAGCAAAATCCACCCAGAAACGTTTTGACCTTGAAGTTCCGCAAGCTGCCACTTCTGCGGCTTCTGCCCAAATCTGCCGACGGCAAAGGAGGAGGGCGATTCAAGTGGATCAGGCTGTGTGGATGGACCTCTTAAGCTTGTCCACGTATGACAATCAAGGCATGGGATCCAATTTTGCAAGTGATATCTTCTTGCACATTTTCTATTCTAGGGCCAGCAGATTGGTGTAGACAGACCACCGATCTATTTGTGCTGCTTGTAGGAGCGATTGGTCATATCATTGCACTAGGCAGTGTGGCGGCACTGCCGGGAGGGCGAAGGCGCTGCTTGAGGTAGCCGAACAAGGTTCGGCAACAACGATTATGCTCTGCAGCACACATCGGGGAGTTTGTTCGCTGCGGAGCTGGCACCATTCTCCATGCATGCATGGCAACGGTGCAACATTGCGCTTATTATCTCCTGCCCTGACAAGTGTCTGTATCTTTTTTTTGTGTGATGCAGCTGGGTTTTTCAATAAATTTGTGCCGAACAGCTTTGACCAGAAGGGCTGCGCCAACGGCGGAGCATGCAGAGCCGCTGATTGCTATGGCGTCATGACCAGCAGCGCCGATAGGAACTGTCCCTACTTCATGCATGCGTGAGCCCTTACACTGCGGAGCGGGCGCTGTACTCCCTGCATGCAGGGCACGAGGGCCCCAATGGCATGCTGTTGCTCTCCTGCCCCAATAAGCGTCCAGGCGCAGCACGCAACGAGAAAGTGCGCATAGGGTGTGTACCTCGCCAGGAGCTGAACGAAGACCACCCCATGTACCATCTGGTACACCGTGTGTGGAGTGCAGGAGCTCCCGCAGTCGGCGCGGCGCTGCACTACAAGAGCAGCGTTTTTGAAATCTGTGCTGGCCTACGACGCTAGCATCAGCAAGTGAGTGCATAATTCTCCCCTGTCAAATGCAAAAGAAACTCTGCAGCATGCCATACAGCCACCGGCGGCTTCGCTTGATTTTGGCAGCGCAGGTTTTTTATAAATACACGCAGGAAATGTCTGGTTTCATTGCTGGCTGCATTTCTACATACGTCTTTGCCTTGAGTTGCATGCTCCATAGCCAACAGCATCTGAGCGCGCAGCAGGAAAACCGAATGTCTTAGCGTCCAGTCGTCCTCAGGTCCATGCTGTGCTCAGGCTGCCGTTTCTGTAGGATTTGCATCAAAAGTACCCAAACCCTGTGCCTCCAGGTGTATTGACCTGACAACAGGGGCTGTGAACAACAATCAAGTGATTTAATCGGCAGCCAGCCAATCAGCGCGCGCGAAGCTTGTGATGACGTTATATGCGCTGATTCACACAGTGTGCAGAGGCTGCTCAACGCCGTGATTACCAGACATCAAGCTTCTGTTGCTTGCGATACTTGAGGTCTGCTGAAGCCATGGTCGCTAGCACTGCGAGTGACATTGCTTTGGCCGCCATGGTGGAATAGCTGCTGTTCAGAGTGCATGACATAATGCAAATCACGTTTTCACATCTCCAGGGATCATGGCGCAAATCTTGCTGCACACACCAGCTCCTAACCACTGTGTTCACTGCTTTCCCCAAAGCTCACTGTAGGTGGGTTCGCCGCGTCAACTGGCTTTGCTGCTGCCCCCTGATCCCATCCCCCCCCCCCCCCATGTGGATAGGGGGGGGGGCTTGCAGATTGGAGTCACAAGTATACCACCAGCATTCATGAACACGGAGAGTTGATGGGTCGTTGCGCACAAGTCTTCATCGTGTCAGTCATCAACAACAGCAATGAAGGGGTGAGGATATTGCTGTTCATGCTCACATTATGGGTTGCCTGTTGCATCACCAGCTTTCAACTGGCCTGACTCTTGTACCTCGGAAATGATGCACTGGTTAGCGAACTGTTGCACAAGATGCGTCTGTGCATGTGTGTGTAGAGGTGCACCATGAGAGATGCGAGCTTTGTCACAACACAAGGTTTAACAACATCGTTTATGATTCTATAGCTTTTTAGCACCGCAGGCAACTGGATTGCCCACACAGCATAAACTCTGTCATGCGGCATCAGCGATCAAGGCTTGCCCTTGCCATTGCAGCACAAGTCCTGACATGCAACAGCAATGGCCAATATGCGCTGATCTTGTGCAGCATTTCCGCTCACCCTGCCTTCGCCCCATCTGTCTCCGATGTTCGCTGCGCAGGTCTTGCGGCATGGCTGTTGTACTTGACAAGAAGCACGTCTAGAAGGATTCTTTTCACCACAAGTGCGTGCTCGTGGTGTTGCAGGAAAGGGCACAGCACCACTGTACATGGAGAATATGTACAGCATAACAATTTGTAGGCCAAGTAGGAAGTTTATCTCCAGCTTGAAGCTTGAAAAGTGCTCAGTGCTCATTTTGACAGGAATAGTTTGTAGGCCAAGTGGGGAAGTCCATCTCCAACTTGAAGCTTGAAAAGTGCTCGGTGCTCATCATGAAATTATATCCACTGGCAACTCTCTAATGTTAATTTCATTTTCGAACTGCTGTTTGCATGCTGACATGTGTGGGTCTTTCACTCTGCCTTATAGCTATGTGAAGACAATGTTTATTGTCCACGTACGCTGCTGTGCACATTTGTCTATGTGAGCTGGCCGCATGTTCCAGGCAGTACTTTAGTTGCTTCCGCTTGGGGGGCGGAAAAAGCAAAATATGCAACTCGTGTACGCATGTGCTGTGTCAAGCGTGCAACACATGCGCTATTAACTACACTTTTGAAAGGTCACCGCCAAGCCAACTACAGATGGGCTTCCAAAAGGGTTTGTCCGCCTCGGAACCCCCATGGCCGCTACTGCCCCTACAAGTTGGCGCTGCCTGATACGCCATCACTCGCTGAGACAAACTCAGGCAACACAAGCATCAAGACAGCGTCATGCTAGATGCAACGTATTGTCCACATCTGCAATCATCAATAATGACAGTTATGGCTCTCGCACTCTGCGTTTTGCGACAAAGGCCATTTTGCATGCATAACACAACACGGGGCCCTGAAGCATACTGCATGATGCATCTGCTGTGCCAGACTATATGAGCTTGGGATGCGGCAAGCACCAGCAACGCCATATGGCCATATTACAGCACATTGACAGCAAGCAGATCATGTACAAGTGCAAGCCATTTTTGAACATTTGGCAAGCATTTGACGTGGTTGGAGGTCGCAGGAGAACAGCAGAGTTAATGGTTGATTGGTGGTGGTGGGGGCCACAGCAGTGCTTGCTGTGGCGGGGATTGAGCAGAGAGAAGTGTGCATTTACAGCTGCGGCTGAGCACGTAACGCTCCACGTGGGGCTTGGACTTAGGAGCTTGCACCTAGGGCTTGGAGCCCCTACATATCCATGCAACTCGACCCTCCGAGCGACGACCATGCAGATCTGAGAGCTTGAGGCAGAGCCTCCAGCTGCTCTGAGACAATTGTTAACATGATGCTCCTGAGGCACACTAGTGCAATGCCAAGCGTAATGCACCCGCAGCTTGCGTTGGTATGACTCAAACTCTGGAGTGTCGTGGACAGCTTCAGTTCAGTTGATGCTCGCCAGTATGGAGTGCTTCCTCACTCGGACAGCGATTAGCCATCATGTAGCATCCTATTCACATGACACTTGAAGCTTTGCTGCTTGCAACAGATTTTCATTGGGGGCATGATGATGACATCTAAGATGATCCACTCCTGGGATGTGTGATACAGAATTACTGTGTACGCCCCTGATGATGATCAGTTGCAACAGTTGAGTAGGTATGTACAAGATCTTTGTGTGTGATCATTTAGCGTGCTATTTACACGCGCTCCTGTTTGTTCCATTTACTGATCATCATTTTTCGGAGATGGCAGCAGGAAGGCGCTGCTACAGCCAACTATAGATGCGGAGGCTCTTCAGCATGCATGGTTTGCCGCTAAGACATGAACACACTCACAACTGTATGTGTCCATCGTGTGCAGAGCTACACCCTCAGACAGGTGAAAGCCTGCTGTAGCCTTGAGGCATATGATCTCTACAATCAGCACAATAGATGCACACACACACACACGCTTATGTTTTTTCAACTTCTTCGATCTTCAAGATGGATATCTTCAACTCTTCCGGTTCGGAACAAAAAAGATTTCGCCCTCGCTCCGTGGCCATGCAGCAGCAGCAGCAACAGCAGCAGCAGCAGCACGTGACAGGTGAGAGTGAAGCAGCGGCCCTGCAGCCCGGAGCTTCACAGCCTGGTGTCCCCTTTTGTGGCCCAGCTAGCACCAGGGCTGCCTGCCGATGACCCGCAGCTGCGCCAGCTCGACGCGCAAGCCTTCAACACAGGGTCTCGGACGGGTGTCAAGGTGACTGCCTTGCGATGGAAGCGCTGTGCTATGGAGGGTGGCACAACAGTTCCTGTCGTTCCGTTCGGAGCGAGCCGGCGCGTCGCGGGGAGCACAGCTGAACACTGCGGTGGACCGTGTGCAGGAATCGCTGCGGGTCACGAACGAATGTGGCATGTCCATACACACATATGTACGCACAGGTGCGCCGATATATTCTCATTTCGATGAAAGCCTTTGATTTTGGGGGTGCGCCTCAAAAAGGAGGTGCACTTGGAATCGAAGGCTTTCACCAATATGAGAAAACGGTTGCGCACCTGTGCGTGCATGGACATGCCACATTCGTTGGTGTCCGTCAGCGATTGCTGCACACGGCCCACCGCAGCAGTCAGCTGTGCTCCCAGCGACGCTCCAGCTCCCTCCGAACGAACGACAGGATCTGTTGCGCCACCCTCCATAGCATAGCGCTTCCATCGTAAACAGTCACCTTGACACCCGCCCGAGACCCTGCGTTGAAGCTTCGTCCTTCGAGCTGGCGCAGCTGCAGCGGGTTGTCATTGGCAGGCAGCCCTGGTGCTGGCTGGGCACAAAGGGGACACCAGGCTCTGCACCAGCGGGCCGCAGGGCCGCTGCGTTACCCTCACCTGCCACATGCTGCTGCTGCTGCATAGAGGCGAGGGCGCACCTCTGTTGGTCAACACAGATCTGGGAAAAAGAGTTGAAGATATTTGATCTTGAAGATTGAAAAATAAAGCAGAGGGTGTGTTTGTATTTGCGCTGATGCTGTGGAGCCTCGTAGGGATGCCGGAATCGTCAATTCTGGGTTTTTAAGGACGTAAATCGTCATCGTAACGTAACGTAAGTAAATGCCGTAAATCCTGTTCACCTCCTTTTTAGGACGGAAGTCGAAATCGTAACGTAAATACGCCATAATTGTAAAACGTAATTGCCGTAAATGTCGTAAAAATGCATCCAGGCATCAGGTTTGAGCCATTTCGCATGCACCAAGAACCTGAACAATGATCCGACATGTCCAGCGGTTGTGGGAAAGAGGGAGCAAGCCCTTCAACGACGAACGCCTGCTGCGCTAGTGAAGCAGTGCAGGGATCAAGATGCGCTTGTTGGCTGGCGCGGAATTCTCCATCATATCCGTGCAGCTGCGTGGGTCGCTTGAGGGGTGCTCCCTGATCAATTGGCCGTATTGACAACCGAGAAGTGCTCGCTGCAGTAGTGGCACTTGATGAGGCTTTGTTTCTTCGCAAAGCTCGCCCACCAGAATGTCAACGGTTTGCTACTTCGCCCTTGCTCTGCTGAAGCTTGAATGCTTAGCGCAAACAAGCACTCGCTCGGCTTTGCGCAAGCCCTAGGCCTGCCTGAGGCTGTCAAGCACCTCCACCTCCACCTCCACCTGATCGTCATCACAGCAAAACTTGCGCACGCTCACAAAAAAAAAAGAGAGTTTGGGTTTGGACAAAAGCGATTTTTGCGCGCAGATGAACGGGAGCGACACGGAGCGGCTGCTGCTGGCCACATTTTGCGAGGCGCGGCACCTACGGCTGGCGCCACACAGAGCGGACGGCAGCAGCAATCCGGGGAAGTCGTTTTTTGGGACTCGTTTTGAGCCCGCCCGCCCAACCCTTTTTTGCCAGGAGGGGGGAGGGAGGGCTGTGGGGGGGTCTTGGGAGGCTTGGGCTTTTGAGCACTGCAGCGCGGGGGTCGATTCTCCACGGGACCCCCCACACACCGGGCACATGGCAATACATCCTGACTACCATGTCACATGTGTGTTCCCTGTTTTTTGTTTGTCTCTGCCGGGAAGCAAGAGGAAAAATGAAAACTCAAACTTCATTTCAACTCCGTGGTAACGGTAACGGCAATTCAAGGTTTACGGCAAATCATCAGCGTGAGTTTACGGCATTCAAGCGTAAGTTTACAGCACTTGAGCGTAAACTACGGCAGCGTAAGTTACTGTCTTTACGAAGGCGTCCAGACGTTAATTTACGGCGATAAAAATTACCGTACCCTTGCGATCTTTTTCGATTCCGGCAACCCCATGTGGAGGTCATTGGCACAGATGCTGGTGCCAAGGCTACAGCCTAAAGCCTGCTGATTACAGGTGAAAGCCTGGGCTTTCACCTGTGAAAGCCTGGGCTTTCACCTGTGAAATCCTGGGCTTTCACCTGTGTGAAGGTACAGCTTTGCACACGATGAACACATACATTTGTGGATGTGTTTGTGCATGTCTTAAAGTGCACACCATGATGCTGCAGAGCCTCCGCATCTATTCCTTGCTGTAGCAGCGTCTTCCTGCTGCCATCTCCGCAAAATGATGATCAGCAGATGGAGCAAACAGAAGCGCGCGTACCATAGCTCGATGTTCACACTCTTTCTTTCATCTCATCAGGGTGTACAAAGCTCCATGTACGTTTTATCAATTCTCGTTCAGGGCGCAAAAAAGCCCAGATGAATGGTATCTAAGCTTGCTGGACGGAGTCTCCATGTCGTGTGACAGTCTGAAAGTGTCTCAACGACAACCACTCAAAAGACACCGCTGCCAAATAGCATCTCGGGACCCCCCCCTACTAGGTCCTCGTCCATGTGCCCCCCTCCCTAGAGTCTGCCATGTGCGTCATGACACGCCCAGAGTACGCCATGTGGAGCGCTGCTGACACTGCTGAGCGTAAGCGCTTTAGGGCAATGCCCTTGAGAGCTTTAGGGTGCGCCCCTCCGGGCACTGACATTCAGCTGGCATACTCCGTCGCCACAGCCTCCAGCAGCTTCCGCCCCTGCCCCCATGCTGCCAAATGACCCAATAGTTACTTCTGTGCAAGACACCCATTTTTTGGGCCTCACCAGAGCGTGCTCTGTGGGGCAGTCTATGTAGTCAATGGCGCATTCATCGTCGCTGATAGCAAGGCAAGTCAAACGAGGACCAGGAAGCAAGCAGCTGTAAAGAGAGAAAGGTACCCACTCACTCGCGGCTACATTCCGGGTCAAGCAAGGTGGAGGTGTGGACACGTGGGGGTCTGGAAGGGGAAAAAGTATACAAAAAAAATGTTGAGGGGGGTCATGGTATAAGAGCGGGTCCATACCGCCAGTAGATCCGCAATTTTACATTGACCGCTCCTATATCGTCCTGAGGCTTGAGTAGGGGTAGGCTAGCCCCTAGGCAAACCCTAGCCCTACTTAGCACTGTTGAAATGAGGAAGTGACCGGTCAGGGACGCCCCATAGGCAGAGCAGAGAGAGGAGATACTATAGAGAGTCGAGCTGCTGAGAGCGTGAAGTGAATTAAGGTAGATGGGCAAGCAAAGCGTGCCCTGAGAAGGAAACGTGCTCTGGAGAGCAACATGGAAAGACCCAGAAATGTGGGGAGGCCCAGATCTATCTGAAGAATATGCTGTGACCCTGCACTGCGCAACTGTAGACCTTGCATGACCTACTTGACTGAAGGCCTAAGAGAGCCTGCTATTCCGACCACTAGGGCCAGAACTGAAGTAATCAGCTAGGGATGGTGAGCCAGATTTGAAGTTGGCAGCAAATTGCCGGTCGATGAAAAATCGTTCCTCCACAGTCGCGGCATTGTGCACATTATCGGCACCAGATCAGCTTGAGGCATCGGTAGTCAGCATCACATCAGGATGACATCAAGATGACAGTCGTGAAGTGGGGAACGCTATCGTATAGTGGACACGATGTATGAGCGGTCAGCAGCCACCACACCGCTGTCACATGGACTATGGTCTGTCTCCAGCTGCCGCACAGCACGCAAGCATGGCCA
Source organism: Tribonema minus (assembly GCA_017506865.1). Classification (NCBI taxonomy): domain Eukaryota; class Xanthophyceae; order Tribonematales; family Tribonemataceae; genus Tribonema; species Tribonema minus. Next base: position 488,241 of record JAFCMP010000290.1, on the reverse strand, counting down.
TGTGAACTGACAATCGCACGAAGCATGAGACGCACTGTCACAAACACAAACAAATCAAGACCAGCACACACACAAACACACCTATGGCAATCATATGTTGAAACACATGCATTGCTCTGAGAGCACCACACCAGCACGAAAGCATTGGCCACGCAAAAGCGCCCCTCCGCAATCGTGCAGCACTCACAAGACTATCCAACTTCCCGGCCCCTTGCACACACTGTTGCATACCTACCCTGTTGATGCTGTGGACAGGCGACAGTCAGCACGCAGTCGACTGTTGCCGCATGCACTACACTGCAGGGCAGTTGCTGATGGATTTGAATCAGGCAGCTCCAAGAACACTTTTCAACTTCTACCAGGAAGCATTGAGCCCTCGGTGATCCTGCTGATGGCATTCGTGTTTGTCAAGGGTGCAGCATCAGGGGACATGGCACTAAGGGCTCAATGCTGTCTACAAAACCGCAAATACGCTCTGGCATGAAACGCATACGGCAATGGGCTGCCCTTGGACACCACAACGCCGATACCAAAATACCCCCCCCCCCCCCCCCCCATCCGACGCGCCATCGCGATACGCTCATCCCCCCCCCAACCCCCAGTGCACGTCCGTGATACGTGCACGTATGCATAACCCGCCGTTTGATGAGCAGTGTGCCCCAAGCTTGTGCAATAGGGTGCTTCACTGCCCACAACATTACCACGGCGAGCTGACATGGACAGCATGCCTGGCTCACCATGGGTGCCCCAATGGGACTGAATGCTTCATGCACAAAGGCCTGCTGCTGCGTTGAAGCTGCTGGCCCAAGTACGTACGTTGGTCCACCGTGTGGTGATAATGTGTAATCTTGAGGGCCCAAACGGTAAACTCCTCCCCCACGTTGTAATTATATCTGCACCAGACACAATCACAGCACATGAAAAGGGAGCGCAGAAATCACTTCGGTTCAGAATGCACATAAACTGAGCGTGAGCATATCTTGTTGTTACTGCGCAAGTGCTGAGAGGACTGGCATAATCATGCTAGCTGCACCGCGTAGGTGACAATTGCACACAGAATTGTCAAACTCCAGCAGTGATCAATATGTTGTGAAGCACCTGCATCCGGACATTTCTGAGCAAAATGGGTTGATTGGGGTGCATGGATGCAGTACGAAGAAAGACGAAGACACACCGAAATGCAGCCTAAATCTTCAAGGCAGGTACCAAATCAACAATTTATGAAGCCACTTTGAAGAGGTAGGTATGTGAATCAAATTCTCTTCACCTAGCGTTGAGCACAAATGCAATTTTGCACGATGACATGCACGAGGGTCACCAGTCCATATATGAATGAATGCATTTAGAACTTTCTGCATCATTCGGGTGCACAGGGCATACAAACTCTGTTCTGAGCTGCGAGCATCTTTGCAGTGGCTCAACATCAGGCTTGCAAGCTGTCCGGTCTTGATACTGATGTAAGATGCTCAAGCATATTTACCGACTATCATGCGACACTCACTTTTCCAGCTGCTGCAAGGCTGCTGCTGGCAGCGCCAGTTGGTGGTCGTATCAAACACACGCACTACTTCGTATCGGCAGCACCTGCCATTTCAGCAGGTGCATGGACATACTTATGCTGATGCTGTGAATTGATCATATTTGAACATTCATGTGTGTGACGCGTGCATGAATGTGATGATAGAACGCCTATCCGTATCGCTTACCTCTTAGTTGGTGTTGGCGCTGCCATCAGTGTCGTCCGCCGTGGCAGCAGGAGACACCGGTGAAGCATTGACGGGCAGCAAATCACACATTGCCAGCAGCACCTCAGCAGCCACCCGCTCTTGCTCAACGTTCACCGGAACTGTGGACACTGGGGCAGGGCCTGCTGCTGCTGCCGGTGGCTCTCCTGGCTCGACGTCGGCCGGTGCCTGAAAGAGTCAGAGTCAATTCAAGTCAGTGAATGAGTGAATGAGTCAGATTTGAGTCATTGATGCGGTGGGACCTGTAGCTCACTTTCATATGCCAACAGTCATCCAGATTTGGAGTGAAGAGTAGTTTCATGAGGGCATAGCCATGGCTATACAGTGCTCATCCCACACTCATCCCACATGATTAAAAACTGCAGGCGCTGCAATAACGCATGTTCAAAGCAAGCAAAATGTGCAGCGTTCATCGCCTCACAGCCTCGCATGTAATCATGATGCTCAGCTGTGCCAAGTGTTGGTCAGTGAATAAATTGCATGGACATGGACGCAACAGTGGGTGCTAGTAAGAGAAACCATGATCGTGGAATGCGATACATGTACTTGTGGCAGGTTCCTGCGTGTCTATGCGCCAATAATATGGGCTTTCCTTTCCACAAAAACTACAAACCTGCTTATCAGTGGTCCTGCCCACTTACCAGTGCCGCGTTGTCGTCCTCCAGGCACGGCTGAAAGGCTTCCGGAGGTGCCGAATTGGTATCGGCGATAGGGGCCAGCCTGTTGGTGCTGGAGCAAAGCAACAATAGCACAGAGCACACCACATGCTTCCATGAGCATCCACTTAGTGACGTCACCAGAGCGCCTGAACTTAAACACGGCCCGTTTTGTGCATACTCACCTGACAGTGCTGACCCAGATGACATGCAGCTATGTGTTAACCCCTACATTCCAGCGTGAACCTTTCAAATGACATATGAAATATGCGGCTTGAGCAAATGCAACATGTATGCGCGTGATGCTGGCACCCGTTCTGACAGGGTTGTAGGCTAAAGCAGAAAACTGGCAGTTGGCTTTGAAGCTGAAGTGCCCCTCGAACCTCAAGTAATTGAGGAGTTGCGCAAATGCCAGTTGGCAACAGCCGTGTGCATGTACCGCATTCCTCCGCAGTACTGACGTCACTTCATGGTAGTGACGGCTAATAAGCACTGTAATGATGTATGCTGACGACGCATACGCATCTCAGCAAACCGCCTAGCCTATCTTCACATGCACGTAGATTGTGGGCTTGTCATACCTGTCCTGCTGCGCATGCGGTGAAGCAACCAGGGGTACACTTTCCGCAGCAGCAGCAGCAGCAGCAGCAGCAGCGGGAGCATCAGCCGCTGGTGGTGATGACTGCAGATGTTGCATCAGCTCGCTGACGAGGTGTCTGGAGAACTTCGCGTACAGAATGACGTCATTGCACGCTGCCTGCGCAGCCTGCTGGAGTGCTAGCTGGCCGCTTGCAGTGACCTGCAGAGAATAGCAAGCGAATCAGAACAGCACCGGTGAAGGTGTAACTAACAAATCAGCAGCAGACCTGACCTGGCGTAAGCTTTGAGAAGCCAATGCATAGCATGTGCTAAGAACTTGCCGTAATTTACATGATGGTGATGTGAGGCTTGCAAATGGTCATGAAGACATCCAATGTGCAGCTAATGACAAGTCGCAGCATACGTGCATGCGTTGTCGTCACTATCACAGGGAGCACCTCCGTTGCTCATTCAAGGCCAGTTCGTGCACTGAGACTATGTGTGAGCATCCCACGGCGTTACCAGATAATGTTCTGGCGGTGCCACTGCCATCGGAGGAAAACTATTGAGACACGGACGGCAACCCTGCAAACCGAGTTCAGCCTCAGAGAACCTGCCTTACTGATGGCAGGCCAGGAACAGGTACTGTATGGGGCATCAAATCAAAGGAGAGCGCTGTTGTATCTTGACCATCGGGTCGTCTCGCATACAGAAACCAGAACTGCCATTCAAACATCTACCGTATTAAGGCTGTGCCATTTGAGCATCAGCAGTTCTACGACATATTGTGTTGAAGGGCGCCTGCCCATTCACAAATGCGTCACCCAATCTTTGTCCTCAATCAGAGGCAAAGTCTACGTCGACTTTTGTCCTCATGTCGAGGCAACGTATAGGGGACGTTGGTTTGACGTTGGCACTGGAAAAAAGACTTTGGCGCCATGTCTGCTTACACCCGTTGTGAACCCTACGACAAATGGCCTGAGCAGACTACTCCACATCATTGCTCATTTTCGCTGTTAGCTTGTCTGTTTTGAAAACCAGGGCCTCGCCGATCTGTCCAGCCCTTGTTGTTGAATTCTACTGGTCACAGTCCTGGCCACACAAACAAGTAGCAAGATATGGATACATAGCAGCGCCGAGTGCTTTAGACACCAATGTATCAGCCTATGGCTACCTACTACCATGAGGTACTTTTTACATCTGAAATATCAAGCACCGCCTGTTCACTTAGCACGCGCACTGATACATCAACCAATAACAAATAAGAGTTCATTGGCGCACCTGCTCGTGGAGAGTCTGCGCGTTGACGCTAACGGCCCTGAGCTTGCTCTGCACACGCTCCACCGCTGCAGCCAGTTCCTCCTCCAGCGCTGTGCAGTCTGCTCCCTCCACAGGCACGGCAGCAGAGGCTGTCATGTGCTGCAGCGCAGCAAGGCGTTGGCACCTCGTATCATGCAGTCTGGCACCAGCCTGATACCCAGCCTCAAAGATTTGCTGCTGCTGCTGGCGCTGCGGCAGCGAATCGCCTGGCAGGTGCACGGCCTGCAGTGCAGCTGTGAGCACCTCAGTGCAGGCGTCAAACCCTGGACCATTGGTGCCATCGGCTTCATTGGTGACGCCGACCCTTCCTGCCTCAGGCTGTGAAGGGAGAGGCTGGAGCACCGGGGCGTCAGCAGGCTCAGGCTCTGCGCCACAAGGCTGCATTGCTGCTGCCGTTCCGCCCATCGGCTGCTGTTGCTGCTGCTGCTGTTGCTGCTGCTGCAGTAGAGGCGCCAGCACCACTTGCTGCGCTGCAGCGGGTGTCATGTTGAATGAGACCTCCGGACGACGAACCCATCTGTACAACAGCAAAGGAACAGCCTGACTATGTCAGTGCATGTCATGGAAATTGCAGCATAGGCACAATTGCTGTTTGAGACACAAAATCTTGCCTTCCATATTTTAATAAAGTAAGGCGGTGTGAACTGCACTGTCGGATACGGCATGAATCGTGCTTATAAATAAGTTAGCGCGCTTAGCACCACAATGAGCATGTATACTTACTCAAAAGTGTGGAGGTCGTACAGCATCAGAGCGCCTGTGATGCTGCGCTTGCGGCTGAGGGCCACTCCGATGGCTTAGGCTTCCACGCACCCGCGCAGGATGTACCAGTTGGTACATGGCGGTCTCCGGGTCGTCACAGTAGTGCTGCTTCAAGACCCAGCCGATGCCCATTTTTGCGGCACCGCGAGCCCCCTTCGTCAGGTTCGTGCACAGGAACACCATGGGGGCGTTCTGGAGTGCTTGGATCGCAAATGGGCTTCGCTCCGCCTCCGGCAAGCGTGCCCATGTGCGTTGCAGGGACCACTTGTTGGTGGCGCTGACTGCCAGCACTCTCTCGATCAGCGCCTCCACCTGCTCCTCCATTGGCCCCCGTGCTGCCCCAGCCTTATCCCCCCCTTTGGGCAAAAACAAACTTCAATCTGTCAACGTCAACAACTGATCCTTGATTCTTCAACAAGTTGTAGCAGGAACTGGTGTGTGGGTGAGACAGCTGGCCGGGAGCCAGCTGGCTGAGCTTTCATGTACTCTTTTACACGATCTGCGACTTGGCAGTAGCACACTGACACACAGCAAGAAGGTGGCCAAGAGATCTTGATTGATCGTCATCAGCACATCAAAGGGAAGCATGAGCAACTACCATGTACATAATCCATGTCTGAACCCGTTCTATATGCTTATAAGCAAGAATTGTACTTAGCCGAAAACCATAATCTGTGTCGTCAAAGAGTACGTAACAATGCTACCATGATTGTGTCCTGCATGGAAGCACCCTTGAAGGCTATCCTTGCACAAACCGCCTTGCGCCTCCACTCCACTTGAACCTTACACCTTGCTTTCAAGCCCCCGCTGCGCGATGTTATAGTACTGCTTTCCCCGTTGCTAACAGCCGTCACTAGATCCTTCAAGTTATGGCGTGGTGGAGGCAGCGCTGCCACCCCAGCATCAGTCTATCATTCGTAATGGCCGCTGTGGTAGCATCGGGTGTCCCCTATGCTTAGGGCTTGCTGAGCAGTGACAAGTGGAAGCGTCACCTGCCTGCCTGCACTTGCACAATGATCACTCTTGCACGGGATCTGGTGGTTCTTCTGCTGGCCAGTGGGCCTCCTGTGGGCCGCAAGGCCCCGTGTTTCAACACTGCAGCAATTGACAAAATGATTGACAATGTGTGCCCTTCAAACTGCTAACAACCAGTTCTGCTAAGGGGCGCCCATCAAAACCTGGTCACTGCCGCAGAGGAAACCGCGCATTGCCCCCCCCCCTCTCTACTTTCTGATCGTGGTGACGTTGAACTCATCCCACTTCGAGTTTCACCACATCGGCGCTGCCATGATGGATACCAAAGCAGGGTAAGCACCCAAGCCAAGCAGCAGACCAGCAAGTGCAGCAACGCAGGACAAGAGAGGTGGAACAAATAATCTCAACAGCCGCGTTTAATGACAAAAGGCTCCAGCCTGGTTGTGATGAAGGAGGGCACAAAAAAGCAAGATGGACATCTTGATGTCGACACTGCATGCAATCGGACAAGAGTTTGTGGATCGTTATGCTGCATGCCATTGAACAACAGTTCGTGAATGAGGCAGAAGGGGTTCTGCTTGGAGCACCTGCTTGAAACCTGTACATAACGCAGGCACACCATGCACACGATGAAGGGATTGCAGCTGACATTGTCTGCAGCATTAGACGTGGCAGAAGCAAGAAGAAGACCGTGATTGTCAGAGCCGATTCTACTTGGTGTTCTGAGCTGACCTAGAATCACATAGGCTGTGCGACACAGCCAGGTGTTTGCGCGATCCTGCAGGCCTGGTAGTGTAGCAATTCATTTGACTCGACACGCGATATCAGTACAACACAGCCGATTGACATGCTCTCAGCATGATGTGCCACTGCCCCTACGTCAACTGCCACATCCCCTGTCACAATCACTGCATCCCCCACAGCCATTACCAGGCAGTAGTCTGTCGGAAATCATGCTCTCGTGTAACTGCAGAGTCGCGTAACTGCAAGGACATGTAACTGCAGGGGCGTGACTGGAGCAGGTTGCACGAGCAGGTTGCGCCTACTCGTGCCATGCATAAGACTCGTCGCTTGGACCGCTCACTACATAGCTGGCTCTATCGTGCCAGCTCTATTCACGACCTCGGCATTATACTCAATATTCACTTCGCCTTAGCACGGTCCTCCAGCCGGAGTCTCTCGTCCTCCCTGCTGCCTTGCTACCTGGCTTGGCATCTAGTCATGGAGCTCCAGCTGAGTCGTCATTCCCGACATAGTCTATACTCTCCGCACCTGTGACCTACACGTATCGCACTTACGCAACGCTTCTGTTCGCGCCAGTGTGTTCACGCCCCTGCCACTACCGCTACAGGCAATGCACCTGCCTGCTGTATACTGAACGAATGTGTGTGACGCATTCCGTGCTGCCATCCTACCATGGGTTGTGTGCCAAAAGCGATATGGCCACATACTATTGGTACAGCTGCGCAGGAGCTGATAGTGGTGCAGGTACCTGGCCATTCGGCGCATGCCCGCATGCTAGTTTGAATGACTGCTGTGCAATTATCAGGCCCATCAGAGATAAATTGTAATTGCACCGCGAGCTCCGACAGCGTGCCTGTGCGCTGTGCAGCTTCGCATTTTGTACACCAGTAGCAATGCAACTTGCTTCTGCTACCTTAACTCTTCAAGGTTCACACAGGAAAGAGCGCAAGCTGATAATACTGGGGCAACTCCATCAACTAACTCCATCAACTGCCATCTCGTAATCAGACTGTACGATATGACTCCCTCACAGTCGTGGCAGCTGCACAGTGCAGCGTGTACCAAGGAGAGGCTGCCAGTGCTTGTGGACTCTCAAGCAAGCACGCGCCGCTTACTGCCTCCGCTGAGTTGCTCGCTCGAACTTCCCGCGCTAAGGTCAGTGCGTTCCCTTTCCAACAGCCCGACTGCGATGCCCAAGCCAAGGCGACAGTCCGTCCACAGACCTCCCGATTCCCAGCTGCACAGCATCAGCGACCCTCGCTCCTTTGCGACTCAGCTTTGATCCGCATCCAATTGTAGTGCTCATCGTATTTGGCGACCGTCAGGCATCAAAAAGCTGGCAGCTTGTGGCGCACTATAGTAGGTCACGCACTCAGCGTGTTGAAGGAATGCCCCCCCACACAACACACAACACACAATCACCAACACAACTTCAACTTAACTTCTCTGGCAACTTCACTTCAAACAGTAAATCGGGGGCCCTCGCATAAACCGGCAACCGACAGGGCATTCTCACCACCTCACCAACACACGCCATCTAGGCAGAGCTTGGGCTTATCGTGCTGGCGTGGGAGGATTTGGCGTCTACACTGGACAGCGCCACGCCATTGCCGCCTTCGCTGACGAGCAAACAAATCTACCGTGGAGGACTGCAAGGTGACTCCTTGATTCACACGCAATGGCTTCCTTGATGGCTTGCGGCCACAGGACAGGACGCTATGTGTGTTCGTGATCTATGCGCGTTTTGTCCGAGACCAGGACTCTCGCTGTCGTTGACCTGTCAGCTGATTTCCCTGTGATTGCGGGATCTTCATGTAAGCACGTATAACGGGCGCTTATTGTGATCGGGATCCATTACGCACGTGATGCACTGCTCTCAGGCCGACTGCGGCTTTGCAAGCTTGAGGTCCACACGTTGTATTCTACGGTCGCAGCGTCCGCGCATCTGTCCCACCCTGCGCACTTCAAAAGCCACGCCCACGGCTAGTTGAAGCAGTTGCGTCCTTCGGGTGATCCTCCTGCGAGAGTACTGGCGTCTGATGGCAACGGACCGCTTATGAACGTGGGTTTTCTGATGTCCCCTACTTGTCCCATCCTCTTCCTCTGCAGCTGCATCCTGTTCCGGACACGGGAAGGACACGAGAAAGTTGTGTTTTCTTGGAATCACGTACGGATAGGGTCAGCTGGCGGGGGTGGTGGTGGCGCTGGTGGATCGTTTTCAGCCTACATACAACAGGCAAGTTGGTCATGTCCATCTTTGATCGTCATGACAACGCAGCACGTCATTTGCGACTTCAACTCGTCTGATGTTATCAGTGAGGTAGAAGTGCCACAACGCCTGTGTAGTGTGATGTTGACGAGCAATCAACACGAACTGGTGAGTGCATGGTAGTGTATATATGCACCTTGTGGGTGATAACGCGCCAGTGACAGGCATCTCATTGTATTCATTCCTGTTCTGCCATCCCACAGAATCTGCGCTCTGACATGCCGTTCTGGACGGGATGGAGGCTATTCAGCTTGGCTACGGCTACCATCAGGAAAGTTCATACGCAGACTCTTGGCTGCATCATTGTCTGCAAGTAGGGTAGTGGGTAGGCACGCCCTAGTGGGGGCATGGTGCAGGTCTGTATAGGGCATCCTGGGCTGTGTGTGACAGGTTGATTCAGGCTACAACCGGCTCCCCGTGCTTGATAACGGTACTGCAGCGTGACACGATTCTGCGATCGACTCTGTCCAATGCACCTACCAGGTGTAGCAGTTTCCCGCCGATCTGCGCTGTTAATAAGGTCTAGCTGGAAAGCGCAATTGCCATCCAGTTTTAAACGGGTGCGCTGTTGGCGTTAGCCTGCACACAGCCTGACGCGTGTTTTCCGACTACAGACTTGTCCGTGGGCATTGTCCATGCCCACTCTAAGGCGTATCATTAGCATTGGTATGGTCGTCACCCAAGTGTCGCGCCGCATACATCGCTTACAGCTCAACCGACACTTCTTGTTGCCCCCTGCCCCCCTATTCCCCCCCCCCCCCTCCCCCCCCCCCCCTCTTGTGCAAGGGGGAGGGGGGGGGGGGCTCTGCAGTTTGCGCCACAACAAGCAGCTGTTGAAGCGAAGGGAAGCTGAACGCTCTCACAATTACGTCAATTGTTGTGTGGACTTCAGTGTACTGAGAGGTGAGAAAGCTGCATTTCCATTAAGAACTGTTCATACTGTTGTTCGATGGAACTTCTATGCTTCTTGGTCACACTTCAAGTTTAGGTCACTTGCAGATTGAAGTGCTCGTCTGTGATGCATGGTGGGCAATGCTGTTACAACGTTTGAATCCGTCGTATACGGTATACTAGGTGGGCAACTTTGAGCCCTGCTCATATGCCAGGCATCATCATTTTTGATGCAATGGTCCGTGTAGCCAGCAGGCAACTGATTTGACATTGCAACATGAGCTTGTTCAACGTCAATGATTCAACCGAGTTGTTCACATAGTTGCCGCTGACACACTGTGCCTTTGTCTGACGTTTCTTTGATTGTTGCTGTGCAGGTTGCGTGCATGGCTGATGTTTTCACTTCTCAAACAAGCTCTTGTCTATTCCGGCGAGGAGCACAGCACTACACGGGAGACCACAGCGGCAGATGTGGGTCAGAGACAACAATCTGAGTTGGTCAACGAAGCAGCACGACATGTATCAGTAATGTTTACTTGTTTTCTATGCTTACACATTGCCCTCTCTGAGTCTTGTTGCCTGTCATCGCTGAGATTTGCATGTTGATGTGTGCTGTTCTGCCATTCTGCATTATGAAGCACACACATGTGTCTGATGTCCACATCTGCACAGTCAGCCTGTGTTGCGAATAGGCAGTGTGTGCACGCTTGCAAGGCGGAATGAGCGAAGCAGTTACAGGAATTGACTCAAAGCATTCTTGCACAAACATTTGCTGTGCCCCGCTGCAGTTTGCAGTGCATTTGCTCTACCACCACTACGTTTGCACTATCGAAATGGAGTCTATAAGGTTGTGAACATCTGCTTGCCTGTGAGATCAGCTCAAGAGCGTAGAGGATCCTCCTAGGACGAACATGGCAGTGTAGAGCAAGATGCAACTTGACATCAGCAATACATTGACAATGCCTCAATCCTGAAGGCTGAGATCTAGTGCCATGCCGTTTTGCATGCTGATTATGCTGTTCTTGTGTATCATCAACATAAAAGTAGACCATAGTCATTCTCCAACACAGGGGTATTGTACTCTCTGCGGGCTTTTTATATGACTGGGTACTTCAAATGAGGCATGACGACCAACTATCTGTTGATTTAAAATCAAGTACGCTAGACAGGAAGGCCCATCTTTTGTGCAAGGCAGAATGGTGCAAATAGAGCATCCAAATGTCACACACTCAGGAAACAGTGTCACTTGTGGTCAGGATGGATTGGCATTGTTTGTGTGGAGAAGGAAAGGGGGTATGGTGTTTCCCCCGCCGCCCCGGGGAGCAGACTACAGGGCTTAGCCCGTTGCATAATCCATTTGACTGCTCCCAGTGGACGGCCGTACTCCACATGCCTCCATGAAGTACATACCGTATAAAAAGTACACCGTGACCTTGCCTCCTGATCTATAACGGCTACCAGCCAAAACCGGCCCCATTCGTGGGGGTTCAAAAAAATGCATTTATAATAAATCTCTCTCTCTGCGCTGCTGAAAAACACATCCCTATTAGGACTCACGAGAGCGACAGTGCTCTCTGTGGGCAAGTTACAGTTTCGTCTTCTCTGGTGAGGCCAGCAAATGAGGACCAGTAGGCAAGGTGCGGTAAAGAGAGAAAGTGCCCACGGCTACAGTCTTTTTTGAGCGAACGGGAAGGTTGTGAACATGTGGGAATTTTGGAAGGGGGTAAAAGCTGCACTCCCAAAAGCACAGGGAGGGTGTCAAGTCAAAACCTGGGTTAAGTAACAGTTGTAGGCCTAGCAATTGGGTCGCAATTACTGAGCTAGGACTATTGAGGCAGTGTGGTCACAAGGTTGGCAATCAATCGGAAGCCAAAACATTGCGCAACCGCGATCGCACGCATGATCCGTTTCTGATGAGATTGAGACATGTCATGTCAGCATCACACCATGCTGACAATCAGAAAGCTTTGCGCGATGGTGGGCACGATGTAAATAACCGGCCCGAGCAATCACCGACCCGCTCTTACATAGACCAGATTCTGCCAGACCGCTCTTTTAGTGTGGCTGTCCTAGCGAGCGCTCTTATATCCTGACATAGTCAACTTGCACAGAAGGCGTCCCTCTAGGCACAGCACACAAGCGTGGCCATGTGAACTGACAGTTGGGTGAAACATCAATATGATGCACTGTCACAAAAACATAAATTAAAAACAGCACACAAACAAACACACCTATTGCAATCAAAATGTTGAAACACATGCATTTGCTCCGAGAGCACCACACCAGCACAAAAGCATTGGCCACGCACATGCGCCCCTCTGCAATCGTGCAGCACTCACAAGACTATGCAACTACCCAGTCCCCTCGGACACACTGTTACATACCTACCCTGTTCATGCTGTCACACAACAGGCGACAGTCAGCATGAATGCAGTCGACTGTTGCCGGGTGCACCACACTGCAGGGCAGCTGATGATGGAGCATAATGGGGCGGTTTCCAAAAACACAATTTTCAACTTCTACAAGGAAGCATTGAGCCTCTGTGCTCCTGCTGACGACAAGTTGTCAACGGTGCAGGATCAGGGGACATGGCACTAAGTGCTCAATGCTGTCTACAAGTACACAAAAACGGGCTGGCATGAAACGCATACGACAATGGGCTGCCCTTGGACACCACAATGCCGTTACCAAAATTCCCCTCCCCCCCCCCCCCGTCCGACGCGCCATCGCAATACGCTCAAGTATACGCCCCCCCCCCCCCCCCCCCCAGTGCGCGTTTGTGATACGCGCACGTGTGCGAAACCCGCCGTTTGATGAGCAGTGTGCCCCAAGCTTGTGCAACAGGGTACTTCACTGCTCACAAGATTACCACGGTAAGCTGACATGGAAAGCATGCCTGGCTCACCATGGGTGCCCCAATGGGACTGACTGCTTCATGCACAAAGGCCTGCTGCTGCGTTGAAGCTGCTGGCCCAAGTACGTACGTTGTCCACCGTGTGGATCTATGTGGTGATTGTGATGGCCCAAAAGGTAAACTCCTCCCCATGTCGTAAGTATATCTGCATGAGACACAATCATAGCACACACAAAGGCAGCAAGGCAATCAGTTCAGCTCAAAACGCACATGCATCCGGTGCCACCGCGCTTTTGTCCTTCCCTCGCACCATACGAGAGTTGAGCAGTGAGAGGACTAACATAAATTGTGATGCCTGAAGTGACGGCGAAGTATGTATGACATGCAGGAATTTGAGGTTGGTAACACAGTTCATGTTTTCACATATGTCGAATGTCTTGATGCAACTTCCACATGTATGCAAATTATTGTCTGCTGCTTTGTTGGGTACAAGTGCAACTATTTTGTATATATATATTTATACTTCGAAGTGAAGTGAAGTACAACTATATTGTGTATTTATATATACTCGCTGCTACAACCTGCTGGCCAGGAATGAACGTCAAAGTGCACAACAAAATGCACTAATGCTAGCAAACTGAAATTGACTACAATGACCCTGCTGAGCCCTTTCATTGCCTCCAAGTCCGCCTTTGAAGTCAAACTGTGCCACTGAATATTATCTACTTGGGAGTAACAATACCTACAGAGCCGTCCAATGCCCCTTGAACTGCATTCTGTGTTGTTGCAAGGCAAGTGCATCTGCTTTTGTCAGCTGTGGCAGAATGAAGCATGTTGGTCTCTTGCTACAGCGTCTTGCACACCGGCAGCACACATACTGTGACACAACCCCAGCTCCTAAGCTGCCTGCACACTGCGCAGCAGATCAGCTTTCCGCTGCCATACACTGCTTTCACAATGCTCCCGTCTGCACGTTTACAAGCTGCAAGAGAAGCATCAATTGATCACCTCCACCCAATTGTACTGTGCATCAGATACGCATGTATGTAGACTTCCCACTCACCGCTTATTTGGTCAAAGTCTTGTTGCCGCCCCTGTTGGTCCTGGTGCTGCCCCTGCTGCTGCTGCCACCACTGCCAACATGGCGCCTGCCGTTGCTGCGTTGACATTGTGCGTCTCTGCGCCACTGCGGTCGCCGCCTGGATGAAAGTGACCATTTATGTAAGCAATGATCGCACAAGCCGCAGCAGCAGTAGGTATGGCGAGGGCACGCTGCAGTGTCGGCGCGGTGGCTGCCCTAGGGGTAGATGCAGCAGCGGCGGAAGCAGCACCACCGCCATTGCTGTTGCTGCTGCCATCAGTGCCACGCGTTGGTCCAGCAGGAGGTCCCAGCGGCGCCAGTGCAGGAGCGTCACTAGGTGAAGCGTGACCTTGCGCAGTGTCTTGGAGGGCAACACTGGAGACTGGAGCAACGGCTGCTGGCTGTGGCTGTATGAGCTTGCCGTCAGTGGTTTCCTGAAAAGAGTCAGGGTCAACGCATCGGAGAGCGCAGTGAGACCCTTGCTATAAAAAGGCGTTTACAGCGGCAATGCTTCATCCACATGATTTTCGGCCAAGCTCAGTAGTAGCAGCTTTATTGCGCCTTGATGTATGTAATCACAGATCAAACTCACTAGAACCATGCATTGACAGTCACCTTCTAGTGGCTGCTAGTATAGCTAGGTTAGCGCTTATAGCTTCTGAGTCGCATGGTAGGACGCCAATTGCGGCAGAAGAAGATCACGCAAGTTTGTGCAAGTACGGATGTCCTTCCTATGCTGCGCACTCGTCGCACACACAGATACAGCTAAAGCAAGCCAGCGTTTGCCATTCATAACCCGTAAAATAAGCTTCTTCACAAGAGGTACATACAGGAGAAGCATAGCATACACATGTTTTGAGCAGCCATGCTCCTTCGTAAAGCCATATGATCAGGCAGGCTTACGAGCAGCTACATCTGACATGCTGCGAGGTCTAAACAGATTAACGTTGAACATAGGCCACATCCATTGGAGCAGTTCAGGGCTTAGCGTGTTGATGTTAAGGACTGACCATCTCAGCAGAGGAAGAAATATGTTGACAAGTGCAACAGTGTTTTTCATACTATAATATCAGTGTCTGTACTGCAAAGTGCAAGCGCCTGTGTAGCACGATGTGCAGCATGCTTACACACAGAAAAAGATGCATGCTATCACATGCCACATGAGGCAGTGGCGGTATGTAGTCACACAAAAAGCACACTAAACGCTTGTGAAAAGCAGTCTCTAGCACTTACCCTGTCACTGTCGGCAGCATCTAGGAGCATCTGCAAGGGTGTGCGCGGGTCCGTGTTGAGTTTGGAACCAGGACGCCGTGAAAACAGGGAGACCGAGACCCTCCTGGAGCTGCAGCAAAGCAAAATCAGCGCATGTGGCACAGCCATGAGATGAAAGGCATTGCAGTGCAGGAGCTGGCTAATTCCAAAACTGTGCTGATGATCACATTGTTCAGTGTGAGGCACAGATTTGGCAGTGTGATGTCAGGCCGCAGACTCACTGCTGTGATCATACATTCGCAGGCCAGAGTTGTGCTCACTAATGCATTTGTTGAGCATTAACAAACTAGCATCGTGTCATGACACTATAGCTATTGGTTGTACCCTAGCAGGACGTTCAGCACATGGAGGCCTAGCCATGATGTGGTGATGCTTGCGTAGACTGTGTACGCGTGCACCTCGAAGTGCTGCAGGTAGTCGTCCATCTCATGACATTGATGAGGTGAAATGCGCCTTGTGTTCAGTGGACCTTGTGCAAGCCCAAACAGCTTTGATAACGCCAACACCTGGTCCAGTAATGTTCTTGTTCAAATTGCAGCCACACGAAGCAAGTCGTTGATCAGCAGCTGACATGGCAGCATGCCAAGCGTGCGACCTTCAGCACGAGCTTGCGCTGGCTCGCAGGAAACATGCTGCATGCTTATCAAGCAGGCACTTAACGTGAGCATATGGACCATTGGGCAGCAGCAGGTGCTCTACCTGGAGCATTACGTGGTAAGCTGGTGTGGTATGAGGTGCCATACTGGCACCTCGCCCTCTAATGTGTCATATGTAAGACATGTCTTATGCAAGGCATAGCAGTCCTGCGCAGCTGATCACTGGCATGGGGGTGCATCCAGAAATAACATCTCACATAGCGTCACACTGATTGATAGCTGTTCCTTCATCCACATTGCCCTGCATGTGGAGTACAGATGCAGAGGACACGGTTTACATGAAAAGCACTTGAAGTGATTCATGGGATTACCTGCTCTGCTGTGCCCGTGCAGCGCCAATGGGCGGGGCGCCGACTGCAGCGGCGGCGGCAGCAGCAGCAGCAGTGGGAGCTGCTGATTCATTGACCTGCTGCTGGATCTCACTGATGGTTTGCGCACTGCAGTCAGCATAGAAGGCCAGCGCGCTGCAGGTTGCCAGCGCAGCCTGTAGCACCTCTGGCCTGCGGCTTCCAGCAACCTGTAAGCAGGCCAATTGGGTGAACACATTGCTGTGAGTCACAAAGGGATAAATTGCCATCAAAACTGTGGAAGTTTGGGAGAGCAACATGACAGCTGACACACACGCAGAAGAAGACATATCATGTGTTGACTGCCGATGGTGTCATCATGAAAGGCTCACGTCTTGAGCATCACTCATTGAGACAGCAGGGTACAATGAGGTTCCGGCAGCACAGACCTGAGAGGCGCAACAATAATTTCAGATTCGATGCTCAAACTCGCTTGTAACAACTCTGAACTCAAGAGCCAGAAACGAAATTGTGGAGTCGGCTTTGGATATCGAACAGCGGAATACTGTAGACAGTGATGTCTGGCAAATAGATTTAATGAGTAACGGTACAAGACATACACTGCAACTGAAGGAAGCCACAACGATAAAACAGCTGCGAAAAGCGCGTCCCGAGTGCAAGCAAACCTGACACCTGCATAGTGAGCATGCAGTCCCACAATCACTGATTGGCGACACATATGTTTGCGCACCTGCGTTACAGCGGCGGCAACATCCCTGAGCGTGTCATCCACCGCAGTAGCCACCTGTGCTCCCAGTGATGCTCCAGCTGCATCCTCAGCACGGACGCCAGGAGCTGGTACCCCCCCAGTGCGCTCGGCACAGTGCTGCCATCGCAGGGCCGGGAGCCTGGCACTCATACGTAAGCCTGCGTCAAATATCCGTAGATTCCGCTGACGCAACTCCCGCTGCTGACCCGCTGCGTCGACCCCGTCTCTAGAGGGATGGTTTACATGAGCAGGGGCTGGGCCGTTGCTGCCATCATCGTCATTGGTGACACCAATCCTTCCAGCCTCGGGCTGTGAAGGGGGAGGCTGGTGCACCGGGGCGGCAGCAGGCTCAGGCTCTGCGCCAGAGGGCTGCATCGGTGCTGCCGTTCCGCCCACTGGCTGCTGTTGCTGCTGCTGCTGCTGCTGCTGCGGTGGAGGCGCCAGCGCCACTTGCTGCGCTGCAGCGGGCATCCTGTTGGTGTATTTAAACTTGTAGTGACGAACCCACCTGTGCAACAGCAAAGGAACAGCCTGAATTGAATATCATCGCAATGCAGCAAAGGCACAAATTTCTGCTGAGATACAGGCGTTTCGACCTTCAGTACACACGGCGCAGTGAAATGCAGGCAAAGAGAAGAAGCAAAGACGGTGCTGCAAATGAAGGCTGAGATCTTGCCTTCTTCTATTGCACAGTACAAGCCACTAGATTTGAAACGCGCATGTGAGATAGCACTTAGCACCACAATGAGCAGTATACTTACTCAGAAGTGTGAAGGTTGTATAGCATCAGAGCGCCCGTGATGCTGCGCTTGTGGTTGAGGGCCACTCCGATGGCTTGGGCTCCACGCACCCGCGCAGGATGTACCAGTTGGTACATGGCGGTCTACGGGTCGTCGCAGTATTGCTGCTTCGGGACCCAGCCAATGCCCATCTTTGCGGCATCACAAGCCCCCTTCGTCAGGTTCGTGCATAAGAACACCATGGGGGCGTCGTCGCGTGCTTGGATATAAAATGGCCTGCGCTCCGGCAAGCTTGCCCAAGTGCGCTGCAAAGGCCACTTGTTGGCGGCGCTGACTGCGAGCACTCTCGCGATCAGCGCCTCCACCTGCTCCTCCATTGGCCCCCGTGCTGCCCCAGCCTTAGTCCCCCCCTTTGGATTTACGCAAAAACAAACTTCAATCTGTCAACGTCAACAACTGTGAGCTTGATTCTTCAACAAGTTGTAGCAGGAACTGGTGTGTGGGTGAGACAGCTGGCCGGGAGACAGCTGGCCGGGCTTTCATGTACTTTTTCACACGATCTGCGACTTGGCAGTAGCACTCTGACACACAGCAAGAACGTGGGCAAGAGATCTTAATTGATCGTCATCAGCACGTCAAGAGGAAGCATGAGAAACTGCTATGTCATGTCTGAACCCGTTCTATATGCTTATATTGTACTTAGCCAGAAACCGTAATCTGTGTCGTCAAAGAGTACAGTAACAATGCTACCATGATTGTGTCCTACATGGAAGCACCCTTGAAGGCCATCCTTGCACAAACCGCAAGGCGCCTCCACTCCACTTGAACCTTACACCTTGCTTTCACCCCCCGCTGCGCGATGCTATAGTACTGCTTTATCCATTGCTGAGAGCCACCGGAACATTGGCGTGGTGGAGGCAGTGCTGCCGCCCCAGATGCAAGTCTATCATTCGGTAATGGCCTGCAGCAATTGACAAAATGATTGACAAGTGCGCCCTTCAGACTGCCAAGGGGCGCCCATTAAAACCTGGTCACTGCCGCAGAGGAAACCGCGCATTGCCCCCCCCCTCTCTACTTGCTGATCGTGGTGACGTTGAACTCATCCCACTTCGAGTTGCACCACATGGGCGCTGCCATGATGAATACCAAAGCAGGGTAGGCACCCAAGCCAAGCAGCAGACCAGCAAGTGCAGCAGTGCAGGACAAGAGAGGCGGAACAAATAATCTTCAACAGCCGCGTTTAATGACAAAAGGCTCCAGCCTGGTTGTGATGAAGGAGGGCACAAAAAAGCAAGATGGACATCTTGACGTCGACACTGCATGCGATCGGACAAGAGTTTGTGGATCGTTATGCTGCATGCCATTGAACAACAGTTCGTGAATGAGGCAGAAGGGGTTCTGCTTGGAGCACCTGCTTGAAACCTGCACATAACGCAGGCACACCATGCACACGATGAAGGGATTGCAGCTGACATTGTCTGCAGCATTAGACGTGGCAGAAGCAAGAAGAAGACCGTGATTGTTCAGAGCCGATTCTACTTGGTGTTCTGAGCTGACCTAGAATCACATAGGCTGTGCGACACAACCAAGTGTTTGCGCGATCCTGCAGGCCTGGTAGTGTAGCAATTCATTTGACTCGACACGCAATATCAGTACAACACAGCTGATTGATATGCTCTCAGCATGATGTGCCACTGCCCCTACGTCACACAGTCGTAAAGCGTGTTTCCGACTACAGACTTGACTGTGCCGTACCCATGTACGTCTTTCATGGCGCTTGGTAGCACTGGTATCGCAACTGGTGCGTTTCACACATCTCTGACAAGCTATGCCGATTGTTGCTCCCCCCTTCCCCCCTCTCCCCCTCGGGAGGGGAGTGAATTACAGGACTCACAAGCAAATTCAGGCGCAGGGCCTTCCCACTTCGTCAACACCAGGCCTCACACGCAGGTGAGACGCTGTATTCGGTGAGCTTTGCACTTTTTTGAAAGTTGAAGTTTGTTGTCGGCACTTCAATGTGATTGCTTCCGGGGTTCACAGGCTTGGTACGGTACATGGTGGTCACCGGGACTTGTTGGTGTGTTTGCACCTCAGCTATGATCCAGCCTCAGCTTGCTATCATATCACATGGCATGGTACAATCTTGACGCTCAGCTATCCATTACAATCTATAGTTTGTCATCATGTTGCTGTCATTCATCTTGTGCGTTCTGGGTTCCCTTTGTCATTGTGCAGGCCTGCCCTTGTTTCAACATGCATCAACTGCCGCCTTTGAGAGAGCGCAGCACCTGCCTAAAGGAGCGCGCGCATGAAGACCTACTGCTATTGTCTGAGAATGCACGATGCATTGGGGCCATACGAACAAGCATCACACCGCTCAATGTTAGTTGCTTGTACCCATATACTTGTGCGCTGCCTTGGTGTCAACTTTGTTGCCTTGTTCTGTGCATGCGCCGTTGTGTTGCATCATCAATGATTTGATTGCATGCCTGTTGAGCACTGTTTGGCCTTGAGCTGCCGTTGAGGTCATTGACTGATCACAGAAGCACAAGGTATGTGGACTCTGAGCGCATGGCAGCATGTGTCAAACCATTACAGTCAACTACATTGGGGTACATTGCATGACGTTGAAAGCGTGTGTTGGAGCTCCAGGCTCTCTCTCATGCATGCATTGTGATAGGCTCAAGCTTCGCCGTATGGCATCAGCGTTGGTATGGCAGGGCTACATACATTGCTTGTCGTGACGGGTACAGCTACTGTTGCCGTCCAGATTTGAAGAAGGCTACGATGGTGTGCACTGAACATAGCAGTCGCAGCATGCATACTGTGTGTGTGGCAAACGCAACGATGAAAAGAAGCAAGATGTGCGACGGAACAGATCACTGCCCATTTGCGGTTCCCGCAAGAGTGCAATTGATCAGTCATAGCATATTCTGAATACATTTACCAAGACTGCAATGACTCCGCAGCAGCACAGACACCTATCCGACTCAGGGCTCTGATACTGTAGCAGTATGCAATAGCTGCGACACCGCAAGCGGTCAGCAACGCCTGTGCTTCGCATGCCAGAGTGGCATCCACCACCTGTGCCAACCCAAAGCGAAAAAAAGGACGTGCAAGGATGCTTGGTCCCAGCCCATCATTGCGGGAGCCTGTGCAGAGCAGTCATGTCTATCGCCTGCCCTTGCCTTTGCTGCGCTTGCCGCCCTTCTTGGACTCTGCGCGCTTCATGCCGCGCTGGTCACTGCGCAAGCGCGCATCCACAAACTTCACCTTGGAGCCCTTCGTTTTGCCCTGCGCAATGTGAGTGAAAACATATGGGCACCGGTCAGTTGTCGTGCTGTGCTCTTAAACTCAACAGGCACTTCGCACAGAAATATGTTGAAGTACTTTGAAGAAGTGCACCCACATTAAAGTGCCAGTAGAGTGATATCCAATCTTTGCTGCAGTGACTTTAACAAGCGGTACAGGTCAGCTGCCATCTCTCGCTGCGTGTTGGATTCTTTCATCTTACAACAAACGCACCAGCATGTGGAACACATGCTTCTTCAGGGTTTGCCAGAGTAGTGCTGTGATGAAACTTCAACATGTCAGCAGCAAGCTGCAGTCAAAGTGAGGTGACATTCAGTAAGATTGGTACAACCTTCAGTACGTACCGATGTAGATGGCTTGCCGCCCTGGAACTTCTTGGCAACGACATAAGACTTGGTGGGCTTGTCAGCAGCTGCACCCTTCTTCAGGGCCTGCTGGATGACCTTGAGCTTCTGCCTGTCACTCATGTCCGGGTTCGACGCCATCGCATTGGCCTGCAAACGGGAAGTGTCACATGATGTATCATTAGCTGAAAGCATAGCAATAAGCCTGACAAGGCAGTTGAAGGCGTCTGCTCAATAAATGCACAATGCTGCCCAAATGTACAATTTGAGCTCAGCAGAATCTCATAAGTAGAGCTGAATGCGCATCGTGGCCCAGCTGCAAAGGTTTTCCATATAGTACAGCGCTGCTAGCAGCCAACAAGCGAGCATCTCTCCTTTCAAAACAGTACAACAGCACGTGGACAACAGCTATGGAACAGCGTTGTTAGCGCCGTTGACGGGTCTCTCAGGGGGTGGCTGCTATGCGACGGCTTCACATGGGGAAAAGCTGCACTGTACTGTGAAGAACTTGCAGTGTCATGTGCTGACCATGCGCATGATGCAAATTATGCTGCATATACGTGACACTGGCATCCAATAGCGCAAGTCAAGTAACAAAAGACGGCACACACCTGCTTCTTGGCGGCCTTGAGCTTGGTGGAAGCGCGCTTGCGCTTGCGCGCACGCGCCTCCGCAACCTTCTTGATGGGCTTGCTAGACAAGCTCAAGAACTTCTCCTTCATCTGAGCTACCAGCTCTGGAGGAATGGGCACCTGTGACAATCAATGGGACAGTATCAAGGGCAATGAGTTATGAGAGGGCTGAAAAGGGCAAGGAAAGTAGTCATGTGACCAGTGCTCATCGACTCTGCTTTTTGAGGCATGCAAAGTGCGAGGAAACAAATGGTTCAAGCAAGCGTGATAGGTGTGCGTGCATGCGATGTGCATATGTACCACCAGAGCTACCAGGAAGGTACAGCAACACCTCGCAGGCACAATTTTGCCTTGTGCATGTTGTGCGTTAGGGACACCGCTAACAGATGTCAAGTGTGACAGTGATGTCTGCATGTGATGCAGGATTAAGACTGTAGTATTACCTGAGGTCGGTAGTGCTTTCGCTCATCGTCGGTGAACCACTCTGGCAATGCCTTGGGGTCGTTCCATGTGTATCTGTTGTACGCAGCATCAAGAATCTGATTGGCCAGACGGTCAAACACAGAGAAAACAGAAACAAAAGTCAGTGAGGCAACCGCGTTCAATGATGATAAACAGGAAATGATGTTCAGAATCAGTCATGAGGTGTCTGCTGCTTGCCCACAACGGGGTTGCTACTGAAAACAAAGGAAGGGGTGAGAGAAGCCGAAGTTCATCCCTGACAGGACAGAGACGAGACGCAGCAGCCACTCCAAAGAGCCCGTGTTCATTGCCATTCTGACAGTGCCAAAGCAGCGCATCGAGCCAGCTACTGCATCGCAGGATGCGTGTTGAGGGTTGAGAGCACATGCACAGCATCCCTCCTTGACGTGATATTGCCAGTGCTACTGGACACATGAGAAGCGTCAAAATACTGCCATGAGGCGCTGAGGCGATGCATGACGTATCACAACGTGGCGCAACAGATGTGGTCCAATGCGGCCCTTGCTCCGTCATCCATGCACCGACAGACCCAGCCAGAAGACAATATGATGCATACGCAGAAATGCCCATAGCACGTGCACACCTTCAAGTGCAGACATTTTCATTTGTGCGTGCCGTGCACAGTGTGATGCGCCAGCAGCCCTTTGCCATCACCCAGATAACATAAGTTCGTCAAGTGTAGATTAGATTCAGATGCAACTGCGTCAAGCATGTGCTGCTGTGTCACCAAGGGCTCACCTCCTTAGCACGATGTTTGCGCAGCATCATGGTGCCTAGAGCTAATTGCCGGGCCCTGCACGCAGACAGCAGCACAGCAGCAGATTGCGGCACTGTCAGTGAAGCTCAGCTGCAGGATGGTGCGCAGCTGAGAGCAACGCCACATGATGTTGTGGGTACATGGTTGAATAATAAGGCGTGCACAGGAGTCCAATTTGTGGAGTGGAGCAACTTCAGAAGTATACACATGTTTTGCGCTGCAGGGTGATGGCAACCATGTGAACATCTCAAGTGGGTTTATGAAACGCACATAAGATTGGCACCCACAGCAGCCCAGAATCTCAGTAAACGAACAAATTTCAGATTACAAGTTGCAGATTTGTGTATGTCAAAAACTTGTCAAGTTACCACTTTCAGACACTTGCTCACAATTGCTCTAACGCCGATGTGTCACATGAATGAGCTGTTTTGTTGTAGATATGTGCAAGTTGTGCACACCTGTCCTCATCATCGTAGTCCTCCTCTTCTGACCCATACTCGCGGTCATCAATTGGCGGCGGCAGCCCATTGCCAGCACTTCCATTGCCCTTGAGCGCAAGCATGATTGCCTGTGCTGGGGCTATCTCAAATGCCTTGCTGTGACACGCACAGAGATCAAGCACACCAGCAAAAGCATGTGAGTTGTGGTACAGGACGCGCGTGCTGTGTGGGCACTGCAGTGAATTATGCTCGCATGATTGCAGCGCAAGAGTTCAGATCATTGCTGTTGTTGCAGCAAATAGCTGGAAAGAGCTGTCTGCTTCTGCATCAGTTGCTGTTGTTGCAGCAAATAGCTGAAAGAGCTGTCTGCTTCTGCATCAGCAACTGCGCTCGTATGGCAGAAAACAGCATCAGCATCGCATCTCAGATCGCGCCAGCAAATCATAACACCGGCATTGCATATCAACTCGCGCCATCTCATTCTGCTTCATGTGTTTGTGCATGGACCAGTGACGACTGCCATCTCAAGTTTGAGCAATAGCTTCACAGCAGCAACTTGCAGGGTACACTCACCCGTCATCCGCCTGCTGTGGCTGGCCCATGCCTGCTGCAATAAGCTTGCGCGCACGCAGCTCCTTCTCCTTCTGCTTGGGCTCCATGGCAGCCAGGGCCTACACAGAGGCACACAAAAAAAGGTCAGAGACAAACTTTGCCAGCATCGCCTTTAGTGACGGCCCCATACTGATGGCATACAGATCAGCACAGACGCGCCTGGATGCCTGGCCTGTCGTGCGAGTTTCATGAGATGTCTGCAAGTACTTCTATGGGCAACGGCCACCCGCAGCTAGCTTGTCACGGATCCAATAACTGCAGGCAATGCGCCAGCAGACACAACATGTACTCCTTCCCGGCTACACGTCAATATCAACAGGCATCAAGACCAGAGAGTATTGAGCAATGTAGTCAGTGACAGATGAATCACACACACGCAGATGACTTGCTCTGAAATGCATTGCAGGTATAAATTTCTTCATACACGGCATGCTGCACATGTAGTCCCACTGGTCATCAATGTCAACAAGCATCGATACCAAATTATTCAAGCTGAAATGTCAGTGACTATCGTGAAGACATGAATCAATTGGGTGTAGGGCTGATTTGCTCTACTACACTCAGGCATGCACATCACTTAGTCTGAAGGTATCACTCACAGCATCGCCAGCAGACACGACATCAATATCTGGCTGGTCGTCGATGTCCAGGCCGCGCTTGCGCTTCACATCCCGGCGTTCCTGAGATTGGTGGCAGCAAAGTAGAGACAGAAAGTTACTTACTGTAGGAGGTGCGCTGCACGTCCGAGCAGCATGTCTGTGATATGGATGGTTTATGATTGCACTCTAAGCATCATTGATGATGAATGAACAGGCATGTAAGCAGTATGCATGATTTCGTTATTGCGTTATTGCGCTCTTTGGAGCATTTCAGAAGAGCGCAGGAGAGGTTTCTTCACAAAGTAGAGCAGTCAGTGAGTGGCCAGCCAGCATCAATCAGCCACTGCTGATTGGTCACTGACGTTGGCAAACTGTGCCTAAAGCTACCATCTGCCACAGGAAAGGAGCGCATGAGAAGCACGCGTATAATGCGTGTTTCATCGTCAACACATATCAACAAGAGTCAGACATCAACAGTGTGTCAGACATCAACAGTCACCGGAATGTGCAAATGTACAAGGATGCAGTGGAAAGTCGCCACACTTCAAGACTCAAATACTTACTCCAGCATGATGAAGTGCACACCGCAGCATGCTGAAGTATGTGAGCGACAGCAGCTGAGTCGCTCACAGGCTTTATGGTACGGCTCATGGTGAGGACAGGAAGTTTGCCCAGCAATGGAGCGCTTTTGAATTCACTGTGCGTTGTTGACACTGACTGCTTCAAATCAACCCTGCTCCTGACTGACCTTTCTCTCGGCATCCTTCTTGCGCTTTTCACTCCTGATCTGCTTGTCCGTCTTTGGCATGCTCGACAGCAACTCAGCTGCAGCACCTGTGATGTCTGGGTCGTCAACATCTGGGGAAGCGCAAGCAGAAGGGCAAGAAGTTCAGATGACCAACCTATGAGTGATGGAAGAAAACAAACATATGCAACCCATGTACAAGACAAATTCATGCTTTGCGAGACAAACTCATACTTTATGCAAATAATCAAATGCATACATGCAACTGAAGGAAGCAGATAATCGTGCCAAGGCACCATTGTGGTGTGGTGGCTTCTGATGCTGCACGATTGCAGCACTGATGACCAAATTAAGGCAAGGCTGGCTGAGTGGCAATCATTCAAGGCAATTATGGCAAGAAACCCTTAAGTCAGAGCAGCTAGCAGTATAGAAACAGCATTGACTACAACACGCCATGCACATTGACAGCTGCAGAAACTGCTCTAAGATGCACCACAGCACTGTAGAAGAGTAGATTTCATCCCCAACTCCAATTCTTACTCTCAAGTGACAACACCAACTGCAATCAGGTCTTGGCTTGCTTACCCATTGCGCTGCCCCCGGCGGCTGCAGTGCCATTGGTATATTTGGCGGCCTTCTTAGTCTTTGCGAGCATCTTCCGCGCTTTCTTGGACATGCGTGTGGGCTTAGCAGATGCATCATCATCAGAGCCTTCCTGCACTGGTGCCTGCAACATAGCAACAGCAGAGGATACGGCAAGTGTTAGTTTGGCATGATTGCTCATCATTGAAGAGTCTCTGCCACGAGCCTTCTCTGTGTATGTAGCCGGTGGCACGACAGAGTACAGCTTGACTCCTGCCTGGTATAAAACTCTAACATCAAGTGGGTACATGGCGCTACGTAATGGCTTTGCTTTGCAGCCAGCAATGGTGGCATTTGCTTGCAGCACAGCGAGACACTCGCACACTTAGCATAGCAGACCAGAAGGCTGCCAAGGCTACTTCCACTGACATTCACATTGCTGCCGACAAAAATACCAAGAGCCCCGCTGCCATGTGCTGTCATTGTGCCCTTGAAGCGCGGAACGACTACATGCTGGCATCTTGTGCCACCTTGCATTGCTACGGGCGCTGGGCGATGATTTGGCCCTCCGAACATAATTTGGCTAACGTCAAAAACCAGCCGGAAAAACTTGTAGTTTCCATTGATTGCTGACCTGAGCGCACAACTCATAAGTTCCAGAAACATCAGCTGTTCGATCTTTATGCCTGCTTTGGTTCAAATTGTCTGGCGAATCGCTGCAATGAGCATGGACATGTGCTTGCAAGTGAGAGAGCCTACATATGCAAGTAATGTACATGGCACTTTATTTTAACCGCTGCGACATTTCTCACCTCTTCATCCTGCTCATCCTCCACCTCTTCGGCAGCATCTGCATGCTCCTCGCCATCAGAAGCTTCAGGTGCCTCAGGGTCCTGAGCATCACCATCATCATCGTCATCGCCATCGTCCCCATCCCCTTCATCAGCGCTCTGTTCCGCATTGCCACCCGCAGAGGGCTGCGCCAGCTGGTCCTCTGCGTCTGCACCAAACGCGTCCTCCACGCCCTTGAAGAGCGCATTGCTGAACCACCTGCATGAACGTTGGTATCATTAAAAAAGTTGTCACGTGAAGGCACCACCAGTGTTGCAGGTACACTTGAACACTTCCACAGTATGTTCTGCTATTTTGTGGATGTATGAACGCTGCTGTAGTTGGGTTCATTGCTGAATCACGCATCAACTTATTCAGGACAAGACAAGACAATGTGTTGCATTGTTTGCTGCAGTGAACAAGGCAGTCTTTGTGTCCGCATAGACGTGTCACAGCTTTGCTGATAAGCCGTTGATGACTCATGGCAGATAGAAGTACGGAGAACCTCACCACAGGCCGCTATGAGCATGACATGCCAAGATCAGCACTAGACACTATACGCAACACAGCAATGAGAAGATGAGGAGCAGGCATGTTGCTGCAATGACTGTGAACAATGCAACATGATGCGATGCTGGGCTGCGCTGACCTCATCAGTCAATCCACATGAGCGATACTTCACAATGCATGAACCATGCGCAAAACCTCTTAGGTTGCCATCCAAAATCGATGTCAAGAAAACTTTTCAGACTGCTCCTTGTTGCCTCTCCTTCCTTGCGCGAGCACTCCATCAGGCATACAATCAATCCAGCATGACATTGTCTTGGTCGTTCTCTCACCTTGCTGAAGCACCTTTCTTGGTCTCCTCAATGTCATTGGCAGTGAGCAAGTCTGTCAGGAGACCGCCGCCAGGGGCGCGCTTGGTCTTCTTGACAGGAGGCGCCTCGTCATCACTGACTTGGTCAAAGTACCCATCATCTGTACATGCACAAGACGTCGCATGTGTGTGGGCACTGCTGCTGCTGCTGCTGCTGCTTTGAAGCTCAGCACTATTATGGCAACTTCAGTTGTATGTGACATTCGTGCCTGAGCAACATGCTCATGACGATCAAAAGAAATTTTCATGCGGCAACGTTGGCGTGGAGGATGCCATGGCAGGCTTACTGATCAAGGTGCTGAGACCAAGGTTCGTTGACGCAGATGAAATTGTCGAAGTCAAACCAGCATAAACACAATGTTCAGGGCAGCCCAGTTCCACCTCTCCTCATGATACATCCGACGACACATTCAGGTAACAAAAGTGCCATTGAACCCTCAAAACATTGTGTTGCAGCTGCAGATGCTCAAGTGCGTTTCTGAACAAGATGTTGAAATGTATTTGTAGTTGGAGTAGTGCTTACCATCTTCATCGTCGCTGTCCTCCTCATCTGTTTCCTTCTCGCCAGCAAGCATCTCCAAGTATTTTTGCTGCAACACATGACAACAGAGCACAACATCGACAACAGTTACAGATGGTGAGCTAGCTTAAACGTCAATCTAAACCTAAACCTAACCTGCAACGCTGTGTAGCACTGCTGTATCAAATAACACACATGTACACCACCACCAGCACTAAGCAATTATTTGCATCATGGTCACAGTCGATCACTGCCATGTGTGTGTGTAACCATTGCTGAGGGTCAGGAAAACCTGAACTCAACGGAAATACTACCCTAAAACGCGGAAATCTTTGCAAACAAACATTGCGTGATACCATCTTTGAAGCAATGCAGGAATGCCAGGTCTCAACTGGCCCTGGACAGACTCGAGCCGTACTTCAAGTGAACCCACTTCAACTGCATCAGATTGAAGTAGTAACCGTACCTGATCGCCGTCATACAGCACTGTGTCCTCCATCTCTTCCTCCGCAGCCTTCACCGCCTGATGTGCAGCAGCAGCATGACAAACACAACGGCAGGACAAGAAATTATTAATGCTAGGTATTGCACAGACAAGCATCCGTTACTGTGGTGCATGTCTCGCAAAGAGAGGAAAGCAATATGTGAAAGGATAGGCACATTGTGCCTGCATGCATATGGTAGGCTTGACAAAACCTCTGACAACGTATACGCGCATGAATTGCACACATTTTGACGTATTGCAAATACTGTACCTTGGCCTTCTTAGCCCGCTTGGCCATGCTGGTGCCCTCCTTAGCCTCCGTCTTCTTGGTAGTAGACAGGTACTCCTCATACGCAGCATCCAAATCCTCCTCCAAGCGCCGGTTGTACTCTGCATCACAAAAAGGGAGACCAAGCAAGCTTGTTGAGTGGCGAAACCAAACTTTTTTTTGACCGAACATGGCTCTGTCGCAGTGCCAGCAAACGGTGCTTGAGAAGTATTTGTTTTCATCAATGCTCTCGCGGGCACTCTAGTGAACAAAGAGTAATGCATCCATCTATTTATTCATGAATAGTTGAAAAGGCAGAACACAATGTGTGCGCTTGACTGCACACAACAGCCGTACCCACAAATCACCATGTGGTGGTGGTTATCACCGCTCAACAAAGCAAGCGCCCAGGCAGATTGGCAGCCGATGTAATAGTTGTGCAGATACGGTACTTGAAAGATATGCACATGCCCAAGCAGCGCTGATGTCAATTCGTGAATGTCATTCATTCATCCGATTGCGCATATGTCATCGCAATGCCGACAACCCCTTGCTGTAAACACCAAGGCTTCCAGATCCGTTTTCCGTTAATGATTAGATCAACTGGCAAGTACAGATGGTGGGCCAGTACAGCAACACATGAGAAATGTCGCCCTTGGCGTGCACAGATCAATGCTCGTACACACATAGCACATCCTTATGTATGATGAATGAAGAACGTGATAACCAGCACAGGCGCACTGCAGTCCTGCCAGATGACTGTTGATTTTGCAGTTGAGTCAAGTTCACAAATGCACAGACCAGCATAGTACTATGCACAACGACAAAAGCCGTATTGACGTCGCTCGACCTCACCGTCTTCATCCATAGAGTCTTGATCATCATCATCAGCAGCCTCGTCCCCACTGACGTCCGACCCCAGCCCGAGCTCACCATCAGAAACCTGCCATCAAATAATGGAGCACATTACATGTGAGTGAGGCGAATTCTCAATGAATTGATGTACCTGAGGTGCGTGCTTCGGCCAAAGATGGCACAAGGCAAGCATGCTGCTTGACGATTCAGCAGTGTAGGTAATGGTAACATTGAGCAGATAGGGACAGGGTTGCACAGCGACTCAAGAAAGTCGTTACATTCACACACATGCCATCGAGACTTGAGCTTTGTGTGTACGTCCACTCCTCCGCTGGAACGCATCTCTCACGAACAGATGCTACAGTCAATCAGCACACCGTTGTCACAGCAAGTATGCAGCACATGCTACCAACATCACTTGGTGCCTAATGCACGCGTGCGTCCATGTCTTGTACACCATGGATGCTTGACATGGCCAGCACTGCAACTCCTGGGTATGCACTTGCTGCACACCTCCTGTGACAGCAGTAATCCAAAGCACGCATCAAGCGCTGCAAACAGCAAATCAAGCTTAAATTGGGCACATAGGCACACTGCTAGGCGCCCACCTGTCCCAGGTCGACTTCACGTATAGCGTCCAAGTCTCCATCGCCACTGATGGTGGCCAATGAGAACACACCCTCGTCGTCAGCAACCTGCAGACAAGCATACACAGAAGCGATGCATCAGTTACCAACGGAGTACTTCAGTTGAAGTACTGTAGCAAATCTGGACTGCAGCACGTACCACAGTGGTGAGGAGAATGCAAGCGGTAAACATTTCACAAAAACGAGTAGCAGTCACCAACTACGTCTTCCATCCTCAGCAATATGGCCTGACAATTGTACAGAATGAATGCGCATGGGCTTTCCATAGTGTGTCCAAAAGACTGAGTAAGAAGGTCATGTCTTCCGGCACAACTGAGAACCCTCGCAGGAAGGCTAACAATATATGCTGCCGTGATGCTGCGCAGTTGCGATACACCCTGACTACCTATACTTGTACATCCCTTCAGTGCTTGCACTACGTCCCAGCTAGCGGCTGCTACACATTGGGGTACGTGGTATTTATAGCAGACGCACACTTACCTCAATGGGACCAGCCTCCATGCCCATGGCAACTCTCTGCCTGAGCTTGGCGGCTGCCTCCCTCTCCTTCTTGCGGCGCCGCTTCTTCTCCGCCAGAACCTGACATTAGCCATGCAGAAAAGAGGCAAGAGCTTATTATTTCAAGGAATTGTTGCGGTGACGGAGATGTGAACTGATAATGAAAACGCAGACACTGCATTGAGTAGGCGTACACTGTGCTGTGCGAGCATACAGTGTCTGCGCAACACATCAAGCTGATGGTCACAAGCGTCAGTATGTGATTGTAAACGTGTATTTGGTTTCAATTGCGGCTGCATGAGTTAGCCTTCACCAGCACGTATGTCCCACATTGAGTAGGCAATGCACAATGGGAGCATGAACGAAACCTACATGATGCTTACTCCAAAGTCAATGTCTGCTGCACACCAGAGCTGCAGATATCAAGTCGCAAACGCTCGAGTAAATAGCATCTGCAGGTTCGACTGTGGTTACATAGCGCACCTTGAGCCTCATGTCCCTAATCTCTGCCTGGATGTCCTCTT
This sequence comes from Tribonema minus, assembly GCA_017506865.1. Classification (NCBI taxonomy): domain Eukaryota; class Xanthophyceae; order Tribonematales; family Tribonemataceae; genus Tribonema; species Tribonema minus. Next base: position 456,631 of record JAFCMP010000290.1, on the reverse strand, counting down.
CTGTCTCTTCTCGGGGGAGTTTCTCGCCCATCTTAGGCTCATCCTGTCCCTCCTCTTGACCTTCCTCTCCTTCCACGCCGCTTGCCCTCTTGAGCTCCTCCCTGTAAGCAACCTGTCACGACATTGCATACGCATATTTCACGTCAACAATTCGCTTGCAATGCGCTGTGAAACTGATTGCATGCATAATGCACCTCTACATCATTTGCTGTGTATTGCATTGAAACATCAGCATGCGACAAACCCGCCAATGCAGATGTGGCGCATTGGCATGGCGAACCTTGCCATTTCAGTTCCTTTCACATTCAAACGCCACATTATACAAATACATGGGCTGAAATGACAACAACCGTGGCAGCCTTAACATGGCCGATTGAACAATATATTGATGCAATGCACCATTGGCATACACACAGGTTGCAATGTTGGTCCATCGGCTAACCGACAGCGTTAAGCGCTGTATGACGTGCCAATGGATTGACGTGGCAGCCACGTTCATGCAGCTGAGACTCAAAAGTTATTATCTCCCAACAGAGCCAGTCTCCATGGTCAGGGAGGCGAGGCGGGGGCTATTGTAATAATTGACGTTCCACTCACCATCTTCAAGCGCCACTTCAACAGTGCCTTGAAGTCAGATTTGCCCAGGATCCTGAGGTCTGAGCACAGCGCCAGGATCTCAGGCGTAGTGTCCTGAGCACCAACCAACAGGAATGGCAGCATACAGTCAGAAGGCGGTGCGCAGGGACACCGCTGACGTATCTTCGAAGATGAGAACACCGAATTACATCACGATAAAGTGGGCCCAGAACCAGCCCATTAAGACACAAGGGACTGAGCCCATGCCAATGACTCACAAGAGCATGAAGTGCACTTGGGTGAGACATGTTAAGCACGACAAGCCTGGCACACAAAAGAGTTGTCATTGCAAGCACTGAATTCAATGTAGCAGCGAAGGCCAGCTCCACAGCAAACAGGAAGATGCTGGATAATGATAACTCTGGCGTCTTGCTGCAAGTGTAAGCTCATCAAATAGACATGAATTCAATACCGCAGGCAACACGAGATGCGTGATGCATGCACAACAACGCGCATCTGCAATACCGCATCGCGCAACAACGATACCAGCATCATAGCCATACTGAGCCTCATCATCAAACAAAAGCCTCGCGTACTCGCTCACCTTGTGTTGCTTGTACACAGCGCACATGTCAGTGAACTCCAGCACGTGCATGTCCGACAGCACACGGATGGGCTCCTCCGACTCAATGAAGGCCTGCACGCATCGTTAAACACCAACACACAAGACAAGATTGAGTGTTGAACACATGCGGAATAGGAGCACACATTGTCTTCATTGAGTACAGACAAGGTGCAGCCATAACGGCCAGTAACTGCCCAGTGCTTGAGCGCAGACCATGAATCCCCGACTGAGCCCTTTCACCTCTGAGCATCACTGCACTGACCGCAAGGCCCTGCCATTCAAAGCTGCTATCGTTAACCATAATGTACTCACTGTACCTACTGTATGACAAATTATCTTTGGGTTGTGTCTGCCTCTCGAACAATCATGAAGCAGCGCGCTATGAATGCCTCTCACACTCCAAGCAATTGTTGCCCAATAACAATGAAATCATAAGACATTGATATCAAATCCGTGAAGCACTTACCGTGATGGTGCCTTTGCGTGTGAGGAGCTGTCCCAGGCTTTCGTCATAACCGCTGCGGTGGCGCTTGTTGTGCTTGTCAAACTTCTTGTGGAAGACGCTGATGCTCTTGTTCATGCCCTCCTCATAGCCCTGGGTGAAGCACGCCGCAAATGAGCAGCAAGCACCTTAGGTATCAGGTAGATTGTACGCCATGAGACCCAGGTGCCAAGTAGACCACCCTGTATGGCGCTTTATCGTATGCTCAAAGGATCCATGATGTTGCAAAGTGGCGACAGACAAGACCAAGACTGCACTCTGCACGACACGCATCACTGAAATTCCACGCATGTAGCAGTGTCACGCATGCTACCCTCATGCCGCTGTCCAGCAGGCGCACAAGTGGTGATGCTCAAAGCAATTGGGCAACTGACAGATTGTGCAATCGCACCAGATGAGCATAGCAGTTCTGGTTGCGAGTGGTGTGGACGTGTCAACCATACAACATAGCACCAGTACTGCGGTGAGCTGCCAACATTATTGAGCACATCGCAAATCAACAGCTGGGGAGACTTCAAAGACTAAATCACAAATGTCAACCATGCCATGAGTTGGTATTTGCACGCCACTGTATATTGAACGAACATTGATTCTACCAACATTGCCATGCCCACAGTGCCAGCGACCAAGTTATAACACAGTATAGTCACAGTACAGCAGCATCTGCGCACCTGATCAAAAATGTGCTTGGGGTCAAGCATGCGTGGGTCGATCTGGTCAGGGTCCTTGTAGCCCATGCCGACAATGAAGATCTCGGCAGACTGCGAACGGGAACTGGCGGGCTTGACTGCCTGGTACGAGTCAAAGAACTGCTGGACCGTCCATAGCAGCGCATTGTAATCCTGCGACCTGCAGAGCCAAAGAAGCGGTTTGCGTGCAGCGGAATGGGGTGTCAGCAGGCGGTAGTTGAGCGCAATCACACAAAACTACTAAGACACAACACTGATTCTTTGCTCTGCTCAAATAGACAACATTGTGCACAGGCTTGTGCATACACGAGGTACATACCTAGGGAATGACATTAGATTCAGAAGATACCAGGCTGCATCAGTAAGCAGTGTACGAACTATGTAGTTCCACTTGTTTGCTGACGACACGAATGTGTGCAGTGCACTTACCGGTACACCTTGGTCACAAAGGTGCCCCCCTTCATGAGGTGTTGTGTTGCCACCTTGAGAGCTGCCAGGGCAATCTAATACGAAAGCCAGCAGCAGCAACAGCGGTTTCAGCATAAATGGTCAGTCCTCAAACTTCAAAATGGTGCGCAGCAAGGGACAAGAGCAGGAATTGCAATGTACTGCAATGTTGAAGTGATGCTATTCATCTTCAATATGCGCTTGCTGCACCAAGCTCACTAACAGACGAAGCTGTACTCGAACTTCGAAGCATGTGTGTTGATGCGCTGTTGGGGTCGCAAGCAACTACATTGTCATCCTACAACATGTGCTGCAGACCACTGCCTCCCAGAAATGCTAGGTACTTGTGCATGTACGGCTTGCACCGCACATAGCTTAACCACACTTGTAGCAACTTCAAGAGATCAAGTAGCAACTTCAAGAGAGGGGCAGGCCAGTACAAAGTGTGCATGGTCTGGCATGGGAGTAGGCACACGGCCATCAGTGCACTCCCTCGACAGCAACGAGTCCACAGACTGGACTATGCCAATGCATCCTCTGTGCGCAAAGTTATATGGTTAGAAAAGTTGGCTCAGAAAGCCGCTGCATGTGTCATCTATAAGCAGAACCTACTGCTGCATGTGTCATCTATGCGCAGAAAGCTACTGCTAGTACAGTAGTGCGGGTGTCTGTTCACGACTCTTTGAGGCAGCGCTATTGCTTACCTCGTTTTGCACGTAGGCGTCCTTGGCATACGCTGTTCCCACGTTGGGTGCACCATCACACAGGACCACATCCGCACGCCAGGTCTGCAGCTCCTTCTTGATCATGCTCCTGTCAGGGCGTTTTGTGCAAGTGCAGCAATCACATCAACTTGTGATAACGAGGCATCTGATGCTTAACGTTATTGGGACTGAAATCACAGACCATCACAGCACGGACATCAATTGACAACGTTTGAGTCACCGATGGCAGCCATTGGGCATATGATTGAGGTAAACACCGCATAATAAACCTGCAGAAGCACCTCCGGTCCATGTATGGCCTTCATGAGGTACTTCACCTACAACACATAAACCACTTGTGCTGCCAGTGCAGGATGCATCACTTACAAATCCATTCCAAACTCAAGCGTGCACTTGTCTATGGCTAGCACATGCGGCATGCATTGCAGCTGTGTTACCATAGCTGTGTTGCCATGTGCTTGACCACATGTAGCAAAGACATGCAAAATCAGCAACAAGAACCAGCTGCATTGCATCATCAATAGGCGTCGACGGTGGCATCCGCACAACTACTCTACTGTAGAGTCTCGACCCGACTGCCGCTGAAAATTTATTCACGGGTACAAACTTGAGAGAGAGTCATGTGACATGTCATACCTGCACTCCTCGGTGGTGATGTCGCTGATGAGCGTCTTGACATTGGGAATGGGGCGTATGGGTAGCAGGTCCACTCCCAGAATGATCCTGCAGCGTGCAACAATGCATCAGGGTACGTATGCTGAGTAAACATGCACCAGGACTGCTTTCTGGCTTGTACCATCAAGGCACGAGCAATGGAAGAACTGCTATGGTCATGTTGTCATACACGATGAGCGTAACACTGGAACTCTGCACCTTGGGGTCAGAGTATTGCAGCATGCCAAAAGCTCCTTGTGTGGCATCACATGATGTGTTCTCAGCGCAGTCTGCATGACCTGCTAATGGATGCAAATCACATGTGAAAATCACTCGTGCTTCCTGACCCACTGCAACCTCGCATCGATACCCATAGCCCTCAGCCGACACTCGCCATGCCTTGCAGCAACTGAAGGCATCAGAGCAGAAGCATGCGCACAGTGTTATCTACGCCACGATCACATCTTCAACGCATGGCAGTGTGGTTGACGGTGCAGCTAGCACAGTCACCACGGTACACCAGGTAAGTGTGCTTGAGAGCAGAGTGCAAATACTTCGAGTATGACAGTTTCACTTACCCGCCCTTGGGCATGTTCTTAGCGGCCACCTGGCACCAACCACCTGGAGCTGCGCAGAGGTCAATGACGACCTTGGCCTTGGAGAGGAAGTCATGGCGCTTGTTGATCTGCGCAGTGCAAAGGGTTAGTTGACGTTGCAGTAGCGGTTACAAAACTGACCCTTGCACACCGTTTGCAACTGCACGAGTCGCACCTGAGTGATCTCCATATGTTGCTCGCGGGTAGTGAAGCAATGCATCATCTGGTCAAGAAGACGCCAAGCTGCTATCTTGGTAGTGGGCATACTGATTCTGCATGCGTGGTGAAGCTAAGAAGCAGCTACGGAAAGTCACACTGGCTCTACCCAGCTGTTGAAGGTCCCAGTGCCGCTCCGCATGTGCTCCTCTTTTTTCTTGTTCGGTCACGTCATGTCTCATTGAACACCCGAGCCCACAAGGCTTGCTCGTTGAGTCAGACACCCCTGCAACCCATCAAGAATTACATAATGGCCATGCGTGCTACATGGCAATGCTATTGATGAGACTGGTATGGCATTGGTACAGCCAGTGTAAAGCGTAAGTTTCAATGAGCCATGAGCACACCAGTGGGCCAGCAGCTACCCTGACAATGCCCTTGAGGTGGCTGCACAGTGCTCAGCCTGCACGTGCACCTCGCTGCAACAGGGGCATGCTTCTTTTCTGTAAGTTTAACTCATCGGATCACTGAAATGCTAAACAAGTACCTTGCAGCATTGCTATGTCTTAAAAGCTTATCCTGAAATATTCATGCATCTGCAGGCCCTGTAGAGATTGCAGGCCTACATGCCCGCCTGCTCCCAAATTATTGTACAACAGTCTCAGGAAGTGCCCCAGCGCAACTGCCACCCCAAGAGTTGCGCGTCGTCGTTGGTCTACTGCTGAAACTTGTCTGAACTACGTCTGTGCTTGGAACTTGCTGCATTTGACGTGACCACGCTGTGGACAGGATATTTGAGGACACTGCTTGACACTCAAGCCAAGCATCTCATGTGCAATGTTGAAAACTACATTTGTACTGTCTTTGTCAGCACGCATAGTATTGCAATTGCCGAAGGATGCTTTGTGTGAAGCTGAGTATGTTATGCGAGCATCCTTTGCGGTGCGTAAGCAGGGCCGTGTGGTCTACCAATGTCCATGTCAGTGCATCTCTGTGCGGCTTGCTGCGCAGGATCATGTGTTTGCTGTGCAATGAAACTTATGTTTGGTGTCACTGTTCTCAAGAGTTTACGTGCTGACACATTTGCAGGCGCTTGTTATTGCTATTGTTATTACTATTGTTATTGTTATTACAAAGTGGCCTGCCTCGACCAATGCTGAAGTCTACTATTATGACACTTGTATTCTCTTGCAGCAAAGTGGACCTGCATCACCAGGTCAAAGCGTCATGAATGAAGCACACTTTTCCAGCTGGCAAAAGCCGGAAGCTATACCAGATAAATTCAAATGCTTATCAACAGCCGGTGCAGCCCGCAAAATTTGGAGTTGCTGCTGTTGTGGTCCTGCCGAAAGGAGAGGAGACACCACGCACCAGATCAGCATCAATGTTTGACCATCATACTTTGCTGATAACGTTGCATCAAGGCATTGTGTCCAGCCAAACTAATGATTAGTGTTACTTGGCATTTTCTCGAAATGTACAACGAGTAGATAGCATGTAAACTGTGTAAACTACGAGCTGATTGCCAACAACGATCGCCAGCCTTGCAAGCATGACAAAGACGTATACACACCGTGCATATGGTGACAGCTGATGAAGCATAAAAGATTTCAGTGAACTGCATATCATTAGTGTGTAATGATGTTCCACATGTTAAAACCTAAAATCTGAGTTGTTTGAGCAACCTTTGCATTGTACACTAAAGTGACACCAGGCGTAGCAAGTGCTGCTTTTGGCCTATATGTGTATGCGTGCGCGTCCAATGCACAGAGGCACAGACCGGCGGGTAAAGGCACAGTGTATGATAGAAGGATTATAGCTCCAAGTAACTTCACTTTCAGACGTTTACTAAAGAACGAATGGTGTGTGGTGTCAGCGAGGACGGCTGCTGCGCTGGAAGTCATTACTAAATAAATTAGAGTTAAAAGCTCACCTCAATGAGTTTGAAAGCTGACCGAGCCCTGTATCCCTGATCCTTCGCCAAATGGTAGTACTTATCCCTATCCTGACCCTTAGTACGCTTCCCCATGGCTGCTCCCTGTGTTCCTGCTAAAGCTCCCGCCTATGCTCCTGTGATTGCAGCTCTGTTGTCTCCACTTGAGAAAGTGCCGTTGACTGTTGAGCGGTCTTCTGCAGAATGCAGAGTAGAAACAAACAGGTCTAGCAGCTGAGAGGAAACGAAGCTTATTGGTATGCAGGGGTGTAGATGATTAACACACAGCACAGCTGCGCACATGCCTGAGCAGGTGGCTGTAGCCTGTGGACGCTTGTATGTCAGCGAATGTGACAGTCAAAGTGTTATTTGAGCAGTAATTAGTGTGCCAACCTGTGCCTTGCATTGATTGAGAAAATTTGGTTGCATCCATTACGAAAGGAACTTGCGCATCGCAGTCATGTTTCACACCGACCTAAGACAATAAACTTGGCATACTGAACTGCAGCATTCGATGATTCTCTGCACCCAGACGCAGTATAATGCTATACATACCGATACCAGACGCGAGAGATTGGCATCCGCAATTGGCGAGAGAGTGCTGATGATTTTGCCCTTACTTGCGTTTGAGATAGGCCCTGAGTAAACAAAGTGTGTGTATGCATTTAGCGTCACCATGCACGAGACATTTCGATCAAGATCTGAATAAGAGGTGACCACAATGGCTGCTTGTACGCATTGCCACAAGTCCAGGCAGCATCAACATCAAGCGATCTGATAGTTGCCATGATGCTAGCACCAGACCCGGATGGAAAATACATGTCCATTCGGCACTTGTTTAAAGCGCTGAACCATCACTCAAGCACTGGTGCCTCTCATAGCTAAGTACGCTTGCGAGAGTCAAGGCTACAGATGGAGGTCACCAATGGTAGCCGCAAAGAAAGCCGAGTTGAAGCCCTAGTCAGCTTACCGTTCAATCCCGCTAGGCAGGACAGCTTTATCGCCAGCTGCTTCCGCGCTTTTGCTGCCCGCCTTTCTCAGCCGCCGGGGAGATTTGGGTGTCTGGTTCGGCTCACACCTCACAAAGTAGGCATGTCACGGTTTGAACTTTGCTCAAACTTCCTTGAAACCGAAAACTTATTTTCAGTTCTCGTACAGCTTGCTTGCCAAGTAGCAGGGAGTCATCACCGACGGCACTTGGAAGTGTGAAGGTGCGCGGCGGTAGACCATTGCAACCTAGCTGCGACCCGACGACATCTGCACAGGCAACATAGATGAGCAACTCTGTTGGCACTGAGGGCTCGGACTGCAGCTGAGCGATAACAGGAATTGTTTCCTCTCAGCATTCGGCGCTTTGCCGACATTACAGCAGCAGCAGAGCCGGCGCGGAGGCAGTTCAGGTGCGTCACAGCAGGTCATGGACCGGTGACAATCACCTGAAGCGAGGACCAGCTGGTGGCGAGGGAGGACGCAGGCGAAGTGATCATGGGGGCGGCGGCTTCTCTTACGGAGGAGCAGCAGCTGGTGGTATACAATGTGAGTGCTTCTACTGCTGTTGGTGATGTTACTAATGAGCTGTAGCAGCACATCAACAAGTCGGTAGGGAGCAGCTGCATTGACTGTCTTGCGTGATTGACGTTACTTGTAGCAGAAAGCGCACACAGCGATGCTTTGTACCTGGAAGTTAGCGCTTGGACTGTTGATGTGGTTGAGTCAGCAACTGACTGACGTACAGGACGACTTTACTGCCTTGAACAGTTCAGATGTTGGCACCATGGGGGGTGCAGCACACCCAGTGTACTGGCGATTGGGGCTATTTTTCAAAGCGCAATGTGGCAATTGACCGCAAGAGCCAACTTGCGCAGGTTAGCATGTACATATAAGCTTGCCGGATCCTCCACAAGCATGCCATCGAAAGCTGAAGCCATTGCGCTATGAGGCACACATGGGTCCTTCAAGGTGACTGCACTGATCGCTGACTGATCCCGTGTCAACAGTACTCAGTAACATCCTGAGGCCAGACTGCCAGACGAAAACAATGGCATTCATGTTAAGCGCAAACCGCAATGAAAACATATCAGTGCCGGCTGGCAACAACGGCCCGCTTGTTCAATCAAAAACAATCCATGCTGTTGCCATCATGATGAAGGACACAGGTGGTCTGGCCATGAAACATAATGGGAGTGGTGTGTGACTTGATGACTACAACCAGATGGTATTGCTATAGCAGCTGTTCTGTATGGCTTGCACGCACCAATGTCCATTGCAACATGATGGCTGGTTCGTTGGCTGCAAGGGGTCAGTACACAAGATGTTTTCTTTTTTTCCAATAGGCCAAGCAGGTGCCCTGTACAATGCACCTTTGCTAATGCAATTCGTAGCAACAACTTCTTTAAATGTATAAATGGCTGCATCTAATGCGAGGCATCACCCACTCTGACCCGCGCAGCTCAGCACTGTGCTCGACATCCTTTTCATCGGCCTGCCAAAAGGTACATTGATGAGTCCAACCCAACTAAAGAACAGTAAGTATGCAACAAGTACTAGAAATATGTAGCAGAGCAAGAGTACGGGTGGCGGATGTTGATCGCTGGTCGTGGGAGGGGGGCCTTGATTGGGCTAGCAGAAGGTGTCCTGCCTCTTGCCAAGGAGTTGTGCTGCAACAATCAGTGGAAGAATCACTTGAAATACTATACTTCAAGTAGATGTCGCTGCTCATCACAAATTGAAATACTTCGAAGTATGTTTGTTGAAGCCGAGTATTCCAAGATGATGGCAGAGCTCAGTCAGCAACAGCAGTGTAGGTGTCGATTGCCAGTAGCATTTGGTGATTTGCACCATAAACTGAGCTGCGCATGCGACATTTTGTCTCCTCGAGACTTCCTGTTCAAGATGTCAGCTGACGCTTTCTCATTGTTTCTTTTCCTCTTTTCAAGATATTCAGCAAGTAGTCACGAGCCTCACATCAAGTGTCCTGCCTCTGCCTGAACAGAAAATGAAGACGTACCTGGAAAGCAAGGATGTGGACGACATGCCTGATGCACAACGGCAGCTGTATGAGGAGCTGCGGTTAAAGTACAAGCACTTTGCATCGGACGTGAAGCGGGTCCCAAAATCGAGCAAGGTGCGTCAGAAGATTGGTCAGAGATGGTTCATAGCCTGTAGACAAAATTGAGATTGAGATTGCAGCGACTGCACCACCATCATCCCCTGTAGAATAAATTACCTCAGGAGCAGGCAACAGTTGCATGTGAGTGTGTGTTCAGCAGCGGAAATGAGTTGTATACGATGTGCAACAAGAAGCCTGCGTTTGGAGTCAGTTACTGCTTCATTCAGGGCGGTGAAGCATCAAAACAATGCAGCGATCACACGGTGAAGTGCTGAGCACTGCTGGTCACTATGATGTTGAGCACTGTGCTGCCGGACACAGAGCTGTATGAGCACTGAAGGGATCCCTGCAACTCACATTGATTCAAGTGCTTCATTTGATGCATTGCGGGCACACATTGCGGGGGCGCATGCACAGCATCCAGCCACTGCACCAGCACCATCATCCTCCCATGAATGAACTTGCATCAGGAGTCTGTTGAGCACTGTGATGTCAGACACAGTATGAGCACTGAAGGGAACCCTGCGATTCACATCGATTGACGTTCTTCAATTGCATGAATTATGGCACGCCTTACGGGGGGGGGCGTGCACAACATTCAGGCTCTGATGCACAGAACCAGGTGACTAGTTTCAGCCATGTGACACCAGCCCTCTGCGAGGAACAAATGCAAGGCATCAAGTACGATACTGTACGGCGAACTGTCTGATTTTAGATTTGACCTGAGAGGGCACCACGATCATGTACATGGCGGTGCGCTTGTAACAGACCTGCCTTCTTTGGCATTTGTTGTAGACGGATGTGGTGTCTGCTGAGGCTGACACATATCGCAGCGCACATGCGTCAAGCACTTGCCTCGTGCATCAGGCATTGCTGCAGGCGTGGTTGTGTGTCAATTTGGTGATCTCGCAGCAAGCACTCATCGAGCATACATCGCGTGGGTAGTTGAATTAAGTTGAAGCGTTCAAGTCATGACGATGCGCCACGTGCACCATCATGAGGACAGTATCGATGTCACTGACTTTGGCGTTAGCACTTCAAGCTTATGCTTCGTGCCGTGTGGGAGCCCTGCTACGTACTAGCGTGACTGGTCTGATTGTAACATGGTATCTGACCGACCGCTTGCATCTCTATTCCTGCTCCTCATGACAGGACACGAGGCAGAGTTACTTCTTGAACTTGAATCAGAGTACCGCGCCAGAGCACCAAGGACTGCTTGTGGGGGACATTGTGCGAGTCAGAGATAGCCATGATGGTAAGGGTTAATCTGCCGGCAGTGATTACAATCGCTGGTGCTTACAGACCTCATTTACATACCTAATGTCATACGCTGTGAAGTTCACTGGATGTTGTCATTGACAGTGTATCTTGTTCTTGTCAGAAAATGCAAGGGACGAGCAAGTGCAGCACATGATTGCTTATCAATTTTCGGCATGCAACCCCAGGTTACTGTGAGCGTGTCACAAGCATGTACAGGGAGCAGCATCGGTTTTTGTGACTCAATAAACGCTGCAAGCTTTGACTCGGTGCTGTCATGCTTTCTGTACCGGAACCCGCAACGGCATATCTGGACTCACATACTTGCATGCATGCATGTCAACGATTGTGCGCAGCATGCAGTTCTTTGATATCGACGGCACTATGGCGCAACCTGCGCATCAAGTCATCAAGTCATTACGTTTTGCAGACAGCATCTACCACTTGAAACTTTTAGGTGGAAAGGTTGTATGGGATGCTTGTTGAATGGTCCCACATGAGATTAACCCCCCAAGTTCTTTGCAATCGTTTGTCTGCTTTTCTTCAATAGCATCAACCCGTGGCATGTGGTTTGAAGGCCTGCTGGTGGGCGTTGATCTGCAAGCAAATGCCTACACCGTGGAGCTGGAAGATTCACAGGTGAGTGCCGACACAGCTGTAGGCGACTAGCAGTGTATCTGTCCATTCACAATTTATGCTGGGGCGCAACACACTGTAAGCGTCATGTACTTCAGAATGCATCTTTTTTTTTGCTGTCATAACCTGCACAGTATGCTTGCCTGCCATTGCCATCTGCGCATTTTATGGAAGCTCCACGATGTGCAATTCTACACCAACAGGTACCTTCGAAGCGCCGTCAGCTGTAGTTATCCTGACTTGTGACGCAGTAAATGTATGCGAAAAACTTGCATGTTGTCCCAGTCTTTGCAGGTTCAAATAGCTATGCTTTGTAAGGCCATGACCACAACAAGCAAGTCACTCAGTGACTTGCGCTTTTCCCACCATCATGGTTGTGCGCATTACAGTGATTTGATGTCCGGTGATCTCTTGCATCTCTCGCCGCGCAGGTGTCTGTACCACTGGCGGACATACAGCGTGTGCGGCCTTGGCACTTTGTGGAGCCAGGCGACGCTGTGGAGTGTCGACCAGATGGGCAGGTATGTATTGCGGTTGATGTACAGTACACAGTACACAGTACACTGTAGTACAGTACACAGCACTCCCGCCCATGACTTGCGTAGACCCTGAACATATCATGCACACATCATGACAACCTTTCTCACGATGAGCGAAACGCAGTGCGGTTTGGCTCTGTGGCATGAGCACAGTTCACTTTTCAAAAACCGCAGTTGAAGAAAGAGGCCCTTGACGTACCATTTTAGTTGATAAGTATTGTCACTCTTACTTGAGACCAGGCGCGCTCGAGGTGCGTACATGAAAGCACGGAGTCAGCTTCCAAAGGAACGAAGTGCTTCGCACATCTGCATACATATCTACATGTGTTCAGGCTCAGGCAGACACAGACCGCTTCAGTGGTCTAAATAGAAGTACCGGTACTGATTGTCCCCATGCAGCACAGTACCTTTGATGAAGGGCTTAGCATCGGTCACATGGGCCTGTCATGCTTTGAAGTATGCACAGTCTTGGGCTGGAGGACATCGATGCATTGATCAGATTAAGGCGTTGGAAGGTCATATGTTGTTGCGCGGTCACGGCATTGCTCATTATACCTGTAGAACGCCACAGGACACTCTTTGAAGCTTGCTGAGCGCTAGCTGTGTGGTCATGCTTACATGCTGTGGCGCATGCAAAAGTGATCAAGTTCAAGTTCAAGACATGTGCACAGACAAAGACGTGTGGCAAGTGTTGCTGCATTATCGCGTGCGCTTTCATGTCGACGTGGCACCCCAGCATTCACTTGCAGATCACATGAGCAACGTTAACGACAACCCTTTGCCTGGTGCAGGCGATGTGGTTTGCTGGATCGGTAACTGCGTGCAACGAGGACAATGACACCTATACAGTGCTCATGGATGGGGATGAATCCCCAGAAACGTTGAAGGGGGATCAGATTCGCAAGGTGCGTGCGGCATTCATTCAACGTGCTTTCATGTTCAGTGGCCACTGACACATGTACATACATGTAACTCATAATTGGCAACATCTGTTTCTAACGCGCTTTGGAGATTGCTTTCTGCGGTATGACTTACCTGCATGTATATGCTGTACTCTGATCTTGCCATGCATAGTAGTTAGAACAATTCGCCACTTCACGGATTCTTGCAAGGAATGCTGCTAGGCACAAATACCATATGCTTTATTTGTGGAAGAGCTGGTAGTTGCCAGGGCACGATATGGCAACCTCAAACACGAAACAGTGCCTCACTCAAAATCTGTGTGCACGCCCTTTGTGCGGTATGGTGTACACACAGGTGCACAGCGTGCGCAGTCGTGCCGCACGGCGGTGGCGCCGCGCCATGATGGTGCTGGCAGGCGTGCGCCGCATGAACTCTCACAGCACGCTGAACAAGGTAACTTCAACTGAGAGCTGTCACATGACATGTACCAGTAGATTTCAATTTATTGACCACATATGTGTGTGTTCAGCCTTTGCACTGGAAGTTTGTTTTGTTGAGGCAGCTGCACATAGCTCGCACGATCACGCCATGGCCGTGCATCCGTGGACAAGCACTGGTAGGACTAGCCATTGTTGATGACCACTTGCTGGACGAAAGACGGGCATTTAGCAGGCATGCATATGAAAGACGGGCATTCAGTAGACATCTGTGAAGGCTGGAAACCAAGGCGGTAATCTCTTACTTCAAGTTGTACAGACAGTAGATAAAGAAGTGGTGATTCGGTGCCGGAACATGAGAAGATGCGCATCCTGAGCATTGAGCACTCTGTATTCATGTTTAACGCTTGTACGTTAGTACTTGTCACCTGCCACACCAGCCAACGCACTCTAGGCACACATGTAGTATTGTCACCTCCCTAGTGGGTGCTGAAGCATATGAATGTTTGCCGATGTCAGGCAGTATAAAATAACAGTCGACAGAACCAAGCGCTTTAATTTGCACTGATCAGCCCAAATGCTCAAAGTTTTGCTGCGGCAAAGTGTTGACTTCAATGGCAAGTACTTTGAGGTAGCCAACATGTACCTTGAGACGTCAAACCTGGGTGCTCTACCAGACCAGTAAGCTGGGTAAATTCAGCCTCGCTCTCCCCTAAAATCAAATCCTCTCCAGGTAAGGCCTTGCATGCGCATGACAAAGAGTGAAGAAGACCTACTGCCTGTGCTGCACGTGCAGATGGCGACGCGCGAAAGCTGGGATTCCAGCTGCGATCTCGACATCACAACTTGAGCTGCCAATGCACAAAGTCGGTGGCGGGCGTACCTTGAAAGGTATTGCAACATCAGAAGCATTGACCAAATGCATGGCGCATCGTAGCACGACCTCTTCAAACCGAGGAAGGCTTTGTTTACAAATGTTTGAATGATTGTGGCGTGAGCTGACTGTAGTGACATCAATCCCTCAACTTCAATAACATTGACATGTAGAATTGTTGCTTGTTTGGTGGCCCTCTGCTAAGGCATGCATCTTGCGCCGTATATTTTGCAAGTGACGTGTCTGATGGATATTCAAGCAGTGGTTCAAAAAGGCTCCAAGCACCAAATATGCTCCACAACAGCGATGCTGTGGTTTTCTTTGTTCACACGGGCTTCAAGACACAGCGTGTAATGCATTGAGTTATCCAGATGTACACGCTCATCACTCGCTGCCGCTGCTAACTATGCAAGCATCAACTCCCATGTACTACAATACCGTATATGCCCGAGTAAACGCCCCCCCGGGCGTGCGGACCTGGGATTTTGCACAGCACGCCCATGGGCGTATACAGGGGGGAGGGGGCCTGTACAAGGGAGGGGGGGGCTTAGCTGCTCCATTTTTAATTGCCAGCTAGCAGGGGGGGCGTTTAAAAAAATTAAGGAGGGGGGGGGGCGTTTACTAGGGCCCGGAACGCGTTTACAAGGTGCGAGCACAAAGTTGAGTAATGGCGATAACGGACATCTCTGATAATGGCAATGGCGGTGCTGGCGGAGCTGCTGCAGCTACGTCAGCTCTTGTCCAGCAAGCATTGTTGCCTGTGTGACCATGCGTCGGCAATAGGGAAGCGACGCGATAATGAGTTCAACTTCGGCTTGAAGTTCGGCTTAATTCGGCTTTCGGGGGTGTTTTTTGCGAGGCCGCGTGCCAACCTGCAACCATTTTGGTTGCTAAGGGGCGTTTACAAGGGGGGGGTGGGCGTTGTTGCCCACTTTGCCCTGGCAAGCACGCCCATGGGCGTTTACGAGGGGGGGGGCCTGTACAAGGGGGGGGGCGTTTACTGGGGCATATACACGGTAGTGGTATGTCTCACCAACTGTCACTATTTGTCTTTGCTTTTGTCATTCCAGGTAAACGACGTGGGTCAATGCTCCATTAAGCGTGACCTACTCCAAACTCTGGTCTAGGCACAAGTCGACGCATACAGCAGGGACAGGGGGGCAGCACCCATGCTTGCTGCCTGGTGGCGCAGCAATGGCTGAACCAAAGCACTGCAACAGATTCTTTCAAGTGCCATGGCAACTTGCTTGTGGAGTGTACCAATACTACTTTTACATACATCCAGCATGACATGATGTGCATGGTTGCCTTCGCCCGCGCTGTTTGCTCCCATTTGATCTCCTTTGCACTGCGGAGCTCTCATTGCATAATGTTACTATGCAATCTGGGTTGCGTCTTGGGACCAGCAAACAGCAGCAGCAAACAGTGCTGAACATCTTACAATAAGGTTGCCTGTAGTTGAGTTGTGCGCTGTGATTTGATGGCCATGCGCAGCCATGCAAGATTTTGACTTGCTGCTGAGCACATTTGCTCAGGGACGCTAGATGTGCAGATATTGATGGCGGTTCAACGACTGCTTGTACAATGTGCTAGTAGGCGTGTATTCATCACCAGACTGTAGACATGATTTGACAAGTGCCATCTGCATCGTGTCACACAAGCGGCGTCACGCTGTTAAAATGCCATGCTTCAACAAAACCTGACACGATCGATGTTGGCACCCTGTCAACAAGCAGAGTAAAGAAGCCTGTGGCTGATCAGGAATGGGGTAGAAATCCCATGAAAATCCAAGTGACATTCACAACACTGCTCAAATGCCTTGCACTGTTACTACGCTTGTGACTTGGGCAGGAACAGCTGTTGACCCACATGCGTCGCGAAGTTGCGAACGAAACCGCTGACTTGCAGCCTTGTTGTACTCTAACCTTGCGGCAAAACAGCAGCCTGGATCTGTGCGTGTTGGCACAACAATGATTACTTCCCCCCACAACACACACACACTCTCAAGCTTATGCTTCTCTGCAGCACGAGTTTGCTCGGTTTGCATCGCGTCCTGCCGACCATGCTGAACCCTTGCTAATTCAATCAGGAACATCTGCACACACACAACAACACACACAAGGGACGGCGGCGTAAGCATTACAAGTACGGGAGTGACGTGAGTGTTTCAGTGACATTTGACACAAAGACTACAGAGGCCACATAATAATCAGCACTGCGCCTCTGAACATGAGTACCAATGCGCGCAGCAGCAGGTGAACAGCATTGTCAATAGGCTGGCTAGCTCACACAGAAGTATGCTTGACAGCAAGTCAATGCAAACAAACGCAGCGCGGTGCGTGTGCAGTAGCATGTCGAGCATGTGCATGAGCAGAACCATCAAAACGCGCATGACAGGTAATGCAGAGTGCGTCAATTACAGTTACATACCTTGAAAGGCGGGTGTACACAGAAACGCCCAGACGTGTGTACATGCGTGCAGCAGCAGTGTGCCATTTGCACCTGCGCCTGTTCATCTGTGCTCGAAAAACAGTAAGGGGTTTACAGAAAGGAGAAACGCAGCCATGAGTGCACCGCAGCAGACTCCAGGATGGCACTATCTCTGCATCAGCGCCAAGGGGCCGGGGGAGCTCATGCAATGCGACAGCCATTGTTGCCAACTGCTCAGGTCAAAAGCCGGGTGTCACCTGCAACCAGCTTGTGGGTCACTGCACTTAGAGACGCAGCGCATGACTGACTGTACTGTACTTGACAACGTGTGTGGTGGTACTTGTTCACATAGCCAGGCACGCAGCAGCTGGCAGCTTAACAACAAACTCATCAGCTCGGCCTTGAGCCTGCAGACGCGCACGCAATGCTGCAGCCAATGCAGACTACTATGTACATGTGCAGGTAGTCGCACAAGCTAATGATGTAACCGGTGCAACCAGTCTGAATAGCACCCCGCGCACCCCTATTACTCACCTGTACGAAGCGGTTCTTTGGATGCGTCTATGGCCATCTTGCGCTCATCTGGTAGATAGATCGGCACTCACTCCCAACCGAGTCACCTGCGAGTAGGTAGCATGCATACGTCAGTAGCATGCATAAGATTGCCGCCAGCAGCCGTAGTCGTTGTGGCCGACTGACATGAGTACTTGGCAATGCCATGCACCTTGCGCCACTGTGAGCAGTGAAGCCGACTTTTTACCTGGTGTTGATGGTCCAGACAACTGGACTCCATGCCGCATCATCTCGTGGTGTGAACCTGTCAACCTCCCTTCCCCCTCAATAGGGGAAGGGAGGGGGCATGCGGAATGCAAAAGAATGCAGGCATACCATGAGCACATCAGTAGAGAGCAGCACTGCAAAGGCAAGCAGCATGCCATTAACACCTGTTACCGCATCAAACTCTATGTTGGAGCATGAGAGCGTGTCTCAACGCCATGTGCCTAAATGACACAGCCAGTGCCACCTATGAACAGCCTGCGAGTCAACCGCAATGAGGGGGTGCAGCGCATCTGAATCGTGAGGCATTTCACCACTCGGCCAAGAGACTAAGAAGCCGGGGGCGACTTACAGGCAACCAACTCACGGTGAGTCAGCTCCAAGTTTGCGTAGCGCGCAGAACGCAGCTGCCACTCAAAACCCCTCACACCCTGAACGTACACTGACCAGCGACCTGTACCTTACCAGGTACAGTCCACATCGCAAACTGAACAGCTTTCGGAAGGGAAAAGCCAGGTGACACCAGACACAATGACTGCAAGCGAGCTGCAATGGCGGGATAGCGCATCGTCACCAACTGGAGTGAGAGCCTGTTGAGGGGCTTTTGCCCCACCCAGCTTGTGACACATCGCAGAGGGAGGGCGCTTGGAGGCCGGCGACCAGCGTCAATGTGAGCTGAATTAAAAGCGTGCCGGCGCGCGAACCGCTGCAGCCGATGCAAGCTTCCACGCATGCGGACAAATGGTGGATGCCAATGTGCAGAGGCGCGCGAACCGCTGCAGCCCACGCAAATTCGCTCGCACCAGAGGTGCGCTTGCGCAACCTGACCAACGAGCAACCAACCTCGCGCGCTCGCACGGGATACCACTTTTGGTACGTGTGTGCCAATCGCAGCGCGACGTCGCAGCCAATGCGCCTTCGCATGCTACAAAACACGCATACGAGCCGCCATAGGTACAGAGTCACGTATTGTGGCTAGCCAAGATAAGCAAATGGCGATGGTGTTCATCACGTGCGCAGGTGGTGTGTGTACTGTTTTGCTATGACGCTACAGCCTGATGCGCAGCCTAACCCACCTGATCAAAAGCGCACGGTCGATGTCAAGCATCTGCGCATTGGCCAGCTCCCTGAAGTGCCGCCTCGATGCGGCCAACTTGTCGTCTGTCCGCAGCTTGAAGATGAGCGTGCTCCCGCACCCTGCCGAGCGGCAATGTCATGTGTGTGTGTGTGAGTGATCGCTCCCCAGATCTGATGCAGCAGTGTTCAGCCGTGACGGACACACTACTTAGAGTGAAGCACCACCAGGTACGCGCCCGCAAAACACACACACACACACACACACACACACAGGGCACCAGATACAACACAGGACAGGGTCCTGCGCATGGAGGCGTAACGCAAGTCAATCTGATCAACGCGCCTGCGAAAGGAGGACCTAGCTTTTGACGGAAAACCGGATTTACAGGCAGCATCGTCACCGTGCTGATGGAGGCAAGGTCACGTGCAGGAGCAAGCTCACTTGTGGATGCCCTGCCACTGGCGGCGCACTTCATCCTTGCTCAGGCCCTCGGCAAGGATTTTCCCTCGTACTTCACCCGCCTTTTTCCCCTGGTGCGAGCGATCATGCATTCGACACATGCAAGGAGGACGAGTCCAATGAAACCTGGATGGTGGTCCAGTTTCCTAAGTGGGAGCGTCCGCTGCAGCAGGGGCACAAGGCCTGGGCATGGGAGGGGGTGAGCCAGCAGACGGCCGAAGGTGAACCTGACGATACAGGGTGCTGTATCCGGACGTTCTGGAGGGCAGTGTTGTTAATGACGTACGTACGGGGGAGTACGTACGTACAAGGTAACAGGGGAGTACGTAGGATTTTCAGAGTATTACCGTATTACCGGCTAACCCTAGCAGTAGGGTTAGCTAGGGTTAGCCAACCCTAGCCCTAACCCTAACCCAACCTGCAGTGCTTTTACCCCAATGGGTAACCCCATAGTCCTTACTTGTTCTGTCTTATGTCCTCTGATGCTGGTGCTGGGACCGTTTATTGAGTGCAGACTGTGCTGCTAGCACGGTAGCGCCTCATGCATTCACCTTGGCAGCCCTCTGTCCGCTGTGTGTGTTGCCGTAGACCTGCTTGCTTTGCCTTGCCGGCAGCAGCTACACGTGCAGCCTGTCTTGCGCTCAGCGACAGCGCGCCTCTGTGGCTGATGCCATTGCGTCGTCGACGCTTTTGCATCTTATCATGCGAGAGTCGTGCGAGAGCACGAGCACGATGTGCACAAGAAACTGATGACCACCAGATGCGAAGTCGCAGAAATTGCGCTGCCACTTGGAGCCCGCACGCACACGGCTGCACAGCGGCCTTTGTCAAAACAACCCGAGAGTTCAAATCCAGCGAAAAGTAATATTGTTGCGGGTAGAATGTGCTTATTTGTCTAAACCTAGTTGTGGAAGTTCAACCCTGCTTAGTAACTTCATCATTATGATAACCTAGCTATCAACTTCAACATTATGCTAGCCCTAGCCGGTAATACCGCACGGTAATAGGATTCCGGCTGTTACCGCGTACGCATGTACGTACATACCCAAAAGTGCCGGTATTAACAACGCTGCTGGAGGGGGGGGACGCCAAAGCGGTGCTCGCCTATCTGAACATGGCCGGCGACTGCGAGCTGTTCGAGTCACTCCTGTTCCTCAGCTCGGACTCGAGGTGAGGCTACAGGCCATCCCATGTGTGCCTTGGACGTGCTGTAAGCATTTGCACTTGAATAATTGTGTCCTGCAAGCAAGTGGCGCAAGGAACTGAGCAGCAACTTCCATTCTGTCACGAAGTATCAGCTATCGTGCCAACAGGAGCCACTTCAACACCAAAGCGCTGGGGACCTCATGCACTGCATCCTGGCGCCTATTGCGGGACTGTCCAAACGCTCTGACGTGCGTTGAAGCCACATGAACACTCAAACAGCCCTTGCGTGCTGCCTTCACCTGTGTGCCTTTGATGCAGGTGGGTGGACCATGCCGAGATGCAACACAGCCTGGCTCTTCATTGCCAGTGCTGCCAGGCGTGGCTGCAGAGGCGGCGGCGGCCGGCGTGGGCCCACTGGCAGCGGCGGCGGCAGCAGCAACGCGCTCACACCGGAGAGTCGAGCCTTCGACATGGCCAGCAGGATCATCAACAATGCCTTGGCCAGACTTCCCGCGTCGATGTATGACCCAACGCTGACTGGCGCCAAGCGTGGCTTGCAGCGTTCGGCCTCTATGGAGGATGCTCATGCAGGTGGAGGCAGTGCAAGCAAGCGTCGCCTCCAGAGTGCCCGTGGCACCGACACTGCTGCCGTCCACACGACGCCAGCTGATCGCCAGCTGCTCATTGCGACAGCCATGTTCAAGCACGCGCGGACTGCCCTCGAAGCTGCCGCTAATGAGTGCATGAGGGCCACTACGGCAATGTATGGTTATGCGCAATGTATGGATATGCGAAGCAGGTGGGTACAGCGTTACTCAAAACTTCACTTGCATCATCTTCTGGTGCTGCCATCGATCTGATTGCAATATTGATAGCACCGACACCGCTGCAGTCCACCCGACGCCAGCTGATCGCCAGCTGCGCATTGCAACAGCCATGGTCAAGCACGCGCAGACTGCCCTCAACGCTGCCGGAGGAGACGCAGTAGCGGTGTGGCCCACTGGCTTGGCAAGGGGGCCCGGCACATGCGATCGCGATCTCCTGGCAGGGCATCCCTTTCGTCGGAAATATGTACCTGTGATGTTGTGAGCGTGAAAGCCAGACCTGCAGCCGCTGGAGTGTTTTCAGCCGCTGGAGCGTCTTCAGGCACTGGAGCGTCTGCGCCCCACACGTCCAGGGGCAGCTCAACGCAGCTCATCTGCTCATCGTGGCACTCCAGTGCCTATGTGCGCCGCCCCTTTATTGCACACGCCGCCCATGCCCATGGTCGATGTCTGCAGTACGACGCTAGGGGCCTGCAGAAGCAGCACATAATACATCAACGTGCCGGATGAGACTGGTGAGCATAACTGCTCATTGCTCTTGTAATCTGATTGCCAGCGAGCACTGCCTCATCAGCAAGCGCCGGTCAGCGGCGATTGTCGAAGGATTGCAACTAAACGCATGTGCCAGGCAATAGTACAGCAAGTTGCAGTGTCGCACGTGAAAGTTGTCAATCGCAAGCTGGATGACCTGTGCATGGTAGTGCACAATGTTCCTGAGCGCATGCCTGCATGAATTTCTATGTACGCTGCTGGGTGGTACACCTGACTATGCAGACTTCATGCATGATTGGGTGGCAAAATAACCAAGACCACTTGCACAAACGTATACTTGTGAACTGGAACCTACTTCTATCACGCATCAGTGCCCAGACAGCTGCAGCGTCCCCAACCAGCGAGCCCCAAATGCCACTTACTTCGAAAAGTATAGTATGCTGTCGTGTACTCGGCGACTGCAGTGTGCCGGACCTAGCGGCAATCATTGTTAACATTAGACAGCGGCAATCATTCTCAATGTTGGCAATCAGATCGATTGCAGCTCCAGAAGATGATGCAAGTGAAGTTTGTGTGTAACGCTGTACCCACCTGGCTCGCATATCCACACATTGCCGTAGTGGCCCTCATGCACTCATGAGCGGCAGCTTCGAGGGCAGTTCGCGCGTGATTGGCCATGGCTGTCGCAGTGAGCAGCTGGCGATCAGCTGGCGTCGTGTGGACTGCAGCGGCGTCGGTGCTACCGGCACTCTGGACGCGACGCTTGCTTGCACTGCCTCCACCTGCATGAGCATCCTCCATAGAGGCCGAACGCTCCAAGCCACGCTTGGCGCCAGTCAGCGTTGGGTCATACATCGACACGGGAAGTCTGGCGAAGGCATCATTGATGATCCTGCCGGCCATGTTGAATGCTCGACTCTCGGGGGTGAGCGCGTCGCTGCTGCTGCCGCCGCCGCCAGCGGCACCACGTCGGCCGCCGCCGCCTCTGCAGCCACGCCTGGCAGCACTGGCAATGCGGAGAAGAGCCAGGCTGTGTTGCATTTCCGCATGGTCCACCCACCTGCATCAAAGGCACAAAGGTGAAGGCAGCACGCGAGGGCTGTTTGAGTGTTCAGGCTCCAAAGCACGTTAGAGCGTTTGGGCAAATCATGCAATGGCGCCAGATGCAGTGCATGTGGTCCCCAGCGCTTCGGTGATGAAGTGGCTCCTGTTGCCCACGTTAGCTGGGTACTTTGTGACAGAATGGCAGTGAGAGCTCAGTTCCTTCAAGTCCAGCTCATGCTTCATGGATCGCTGCTGGGGACCACGACAGTACTCCGGACTGTCTCTTTCAAGGATCTTACAATATTAGTCTCAGTACGCCACTTGCTTGTAGGACACATTTTTTCAAGTGCAAAATTTTGCTTACAGCACGTCCAAGGCACACATGCGATGGCCTGTAGCCTCACCTCGAATCCGACCTGTAGAATAGGAGTGACACGAACAGCTCGCAGTCGCCGGCCATGTTGAGGAAGGCGAGCACCGCTTTGGCGTCCCCCCCCTCCAGAACGTCCGGGTACAGCACCCTGTATCGTCGGGCTCCCCCTTCGGCCGCCTGCTGGCTCACCCCCCTCCCATGCCCAGTCCTTGTGCCCCTGCTGCAGCGGACGCTCCCACCTAGGAAACTGCACCACCATCCAGGTTTCATCGGACTCGTCCTCCTTGCATGTGTCAAATGAATAATCTGGGGAAATAGGCGGGCGAAGTACGAGGGGAAATCCTCGCCGAGGGTTTCAGCAAGTCGGAAGTGCGCCGCCAGTGGAAGGGCACCCAAACGTCAGCTTGCACCTGCACGTGAGCTTTGTCTCCATGAGCACAAAGGCGATACTGCTGCTGCTGCCTGTGAAATTGACACTCTACCAGTTTACGCTTTCCGGTTTCCGTTACGCTCCCACCTAGGATACTGGACCACGAGCCAGGTCTCAAGGGACTCGTCCTTTGTCAAGTACAATGCGTGCGGAGACCAGCACAAGTGCACTTGCCCTGTTGATTATGTTGTGCCATCAGTCACTGTTGATTCACAAGAGACATGGCAACACTGCTGCGTAGTGGAAGAATGGGACCATTGTGCAAAATGTAGTACTATGATGTGTGCAGCTCTGCATCCAGTGTTCACATCCTGCAATGGAGAACCCGTGCCCTCTGTGCACAGGCCAAGAGGAGTGAATATGCCCATCTACCCCTATTGTGTGACATACTCGAGCGGCAGCTGTGCCCCAATCCATGCCGAGGAGCACAATAAGCTCATGTACTCGTGAACTATCGACATGGGGTATGTATACATGCAGTGCGCTGGTGAGCTGAGCAACGTCACGCCGGCTGCAAGCAACGCTGCTGCGCTGCAATGTTGATGAATTATGTGTGGCAGCCCGACAGCGCACCAGCCATTGTCGGCGCATGACGCGGTGGCTGCTCGGAACTGCCCTCCTTTTGAAACCTTCTTTTTAAGGCTGCTTGTGCCGACGCGTGGAGCTAGTGTAGAATTGAAAACACTATCAATTCTCTTTGAGAGACTCCCTATGCGATTGCTGCAGGTGCTTGTGGTCCTCAGGAGGCTCACATGATTGCACGTGAGTACCAGCTCCGCGCTCTTGGGGTAGCGTTATGGCTCCTACCCAGCAACTGCAGTGCAGCAGGACCAATCAGCGCAGAGAAACAAAAAAAGAACAGGAGGGGGGGGCGTGGTGAAGTGTGTACGGCGTCACAGCGGATGTGACATGATCATACATGACCAAGTGTCAAGTCCTGTGCCAAACTTCAAAAACAGCCCCCAGTTGAAACAAGACATTAACTGAGGTGTGAGAGCGACAATCTGCATCGGGTCAGATCAAGCATTAATCGCAACTTATGCAAAGATGCAGGACGATATAGCAACAAGTCAGTCACATATACTGCGTCTTTTGACAGTTTATGTACTGTATGTGCCCAGCTGTTGTAAGTGAAAGCGCAGACTAAGAGTGGACGTAGGACAACGCGCCGCTTCTCTTTCAGCATATACTGGCTGTTGCGTAGCTGGCAACAGTGCTCTTGGGTTTGCGAGTGCTTCACCTAGTCAGTTTTGAAGGTATTTTCTCAGCATGCTCGCGTACGCGTGCAGGTAGCGCACGATGCCATCTTGCCCTCAGTAAGGTATTTCACACGAACGGCCTAGTACATTGAAACAAAGGAGGCACATGATTGCAGCAGTTGCGGGTCAATGTCCAGTGGAGAGTCAAGTTTCTCTGTACTTCGAGGTGCCTCAGAAGATTATGCACGCCACTCATTGCACCTGCATGCTTGCAGGGCCAACGATGTACATGTACCTCAAGCTACTCCTGTACATGGACAGTCAGGGGCAGGCCCATGCTGAGCCTTTCCCCCGTTGCACGAGCGACCAGGTAGAATGTGGCGCTGTAGGTGCCCTGCTGAGGGGGCGCCTTCAACCACACTTGCACCTGGCATCACACAATACGGCATCAACAGAAATGACATAAGAGTATATGGTGAGTGAGCCTGTTTCTGAAGCAATTCGCTTGTGGCCGGCACTTGTGTGATGCATAATCCAAACAGGCCAGCCTTGCATCAGACTGCAGTGATGTGCAGCTGGACAGCACACTCCAGCTATGAGCACTGCAGACAACAATGCAATGTGGACAGTTGCACCTGCAAGCCTCGCAGCAGCTACATCGGCATCATCTTATGACCTCAATTTGCAGCGCAAACCGGCTGTGTGCATCAAAGCTACTCAGACTGTGGGCTTCAGCGAGCCCATCACCATGGCTCATTCTGATAGAGTGCTTTTACCGAAACCTTATGTGCCGCATGTCATCATGTCGAAGGTTCAAACACCGTCACCAGAGTTGCAAATAGTTTGCCAAACACTTTACAGTATTGCATTCTCATGAACGTGGCCGGTATTGGATATGTCAAACACATACACGCAGTGAAAGGGTGCCACTTAAGTACGGCGGGGTGCTCATGAAGTAACCAACCCGCATGCAGCACACACTCCGTCAGCTGCTAGTCGTGAGCCAACCCTTATACTTTCTAACTATTGGTTATGCATCACAGTAATTGGTGCACGCATGCACCTGTGCCTGTTCGCCGCTGCGCACATCGCCAACGGCAATTGAAGTTGGCCTCATTGTCAGCAGTTCCGCTCCATCACCTGGCACTACAGCACACGCCTGCAGGTACACCATGATTGCAAGAAGCAAGCATCAAGCTCAGCATGGATGAAGCCACTGCTTGTGTTGTTGCAAAGTGCTGGTGCAGAACTTATTAAAGAATGGCAGCTGCTGACAGTCACATGGGCTTTTAGAAATGCTGCAGGCCTGTACTTAAATTGCAACAGGACGTCAATGTCACTCCTCATAGAAAGATAATTCAGGTGAGCGGGAAAATGGGATCAAGAACTATGTTGTTCCCTTGAAAGATGAACAAACACACCAGCAACCTTCAAACCTCAAATAAGACGCACATGTGCACATGGCCCATTGCTTTCATCAAGCAGACTGGCCATAGCAGCACAGCTACAGTGCTGAGGAGTCTTTGAGAGGCATAATTTGTACTTTGGAATATGCAGCCCGTCACAGAAGCGACACAGCATTTGCGATTTGCCGAAATGTGGGAGTCACATTCGTGCAAAGTGGCAACAGATGCTGATGCAGTAAGTCAGCTGATCGTAAACCAAGAGCTTCCATCAGCTACATCAGAATCTGCTACTAGAACGTTGATCTACCTGATCCCAGCATACACCCTCATGCCGGCCCAATATGATTGTATACCTCTGCATTATAAATGAAAGAAGTTGATCTTGAACAACCGTACATGGTATTTTGATGCTGAAACATACATGCAGGAGCAAACAGTGCAATGCGCTTCATAGTCATACAGTACATTTCAGAGTGTGGCTGCATACACAGGGAGCGCAGTGCATCCTCTGACGCACTATGTGCAGATCTAGACGTGACACTGTCGTTCTGTGTAAAGTCTTGACAATGCAACCTGAGTATACTTTATGAACACGTGCAGCACTTGTTTTCTCCACAGTGAAGGTTCACCAGGCCTGCATGGCAATCAACACTTGAAGACTGCAAGACAGCACTTTCTGATGGAGCCGCTCCGCTCCTGATGCATAATAAACTACTACTGCTGCACGTCAGCATATCGTGAAAGTGTCAGCAACGAACCTCTGGCCAGGGTGTGCTCGAGTCATTTTGTAGCACCCACGCCTTCTTGAATCTGCAACCTGGGGGAATGGGCACGGCCCTGTGCACACAGCAGGTAGATTCATGAAACAGATATGATGTTGGGCAAAAGCTCAAAGATCATGGTGACCGTACGCAGCAGCTGCGAAAATGCCCCACGGTGGAACACATGCTTCAAATATGCACTTTAAAGTGAGCACCAGCGACATACGGCATGTAGTCAAACATGTCAACATACGCGATCGCCGCTGTTGCAGGTACCACTTGAAAATGCATCTGATTATGCTTGTACTTTGCGAAAGAAAATCAGAACAGCATTATCAGCATTCGGCCTGAGTAGAGGCCCTAGTGTAAATACACATACAGCACGTACGGCACGCATTTTAACGTGTGCGACGCAAGTTCAACTGGCACTCGAATGGCATTATTTTCGCATGGAGGAGAGCGATGATTCTCACTTTTGTGCTGCTGCATTGCCAGTGACATGTGCCTGGTGCACATGGGTTATGGGCACTGGTGGCAGATCCCCAATAAGCACAGCCATGTCGCCACCTCCAGCTTGTGGCTGCACGCAGGTAAGCAACAGAAGCATCAAGCACTTGGTGAACCATTATCGCTTGAATATGGCTCTCACACTAAGAGAAAGAGAGAGGCACATTGCCATGGCAATACAGAAATCTATTGCAGAGGTGCACCCTCCTGTGACAATTAATGGAGCACTTGTGATCACTGCACATACAGCCAAACAGCCATACCATGTATGCTGTTGTAATAATAGTGGTGGTGGCGCTGTGGTCGTTTGCATTGGATGCTTCCTGTTGATGATGCGGGTGACTTAGCTTTTGCGTCAAAACCAATACCGGAAATCGCTTCTGCTTTACAACTGCAGGACGTCCATGCCAAACAGTTTGCAGACTTGAATCTAAGCATGAGAATCTAAGCATGAGCAAAGCACGCACAGATGAACTCACCTGATCTACAGCATCGCCTTGTCCATCCCCATGATGTCGCCGCCGGTCCTTTGCCCCCCTCCCCCCCCCTCCTCCCCTCCCCTTTCCCCTGCCACGCCACCTCCCCCCTCCTCTCCAGTGCTGCGCATCGGGTGGACCAAATGGCGGCGGAGGCATGAAGGGGGGAGGCGCCATGGGGCCCCAACCCCCGTGTCCAGGTGGCCCTCTCCACCCAAACGCGCTGGGGCCCCAACCTCTGCCCATGTTGTTGGCCCAACCGCCAGAGGCGCCACCCCAGCCACCTCGTGCAGTCTCTTTGCTGTTGCCGTCGTCAAGTCCGCCTTCACCTGCTGCCGGACTCTGCTCAGGTGATTGGTCGGTGGCGTGGGCGGCATTGGGGGCGGGTGGGGGGCCCCAGCGACCCCAAGCCGCATGGCCGCCCCACTCCGGTCCACGAGCCAGGTTAGGGTATGTATGGCTCCCATGCATATACATGCCGGGGCCTGCATCCTGGCCTTCTTGCTCATCATCCTGGCTCTCATTGTCATCACGTTCTTTGTCGGCATTGTCGTCAGCATCAGCAGGGTCATGGCCAAATTCACCCCACCCCCAAGGAGGCCGGGGGCCGAAAGGGTGTGGGTGGAACATGATATGATGGGGATGGTGATGGTGGATTCCATGATGGGGATGGTGGTGGTGGTGGTGAAATGGGGGTCCCGGAGGGAAGGGGGGGGGGGCGTGGGGGGGAGGTGATGTGGCAGCTGCAGGCTCAGCAGGTTTTGGCGTAGTAGTCCGTGCCTTGCGTGTCTTGCGCTGGCTTTGCAGAGCATCCCTGAGATGGACCAGGCGACAGCAGTCATAAGCAGAGTGATCACGTTATGTTCTCCGTGCAGTTGTGCACTAATAACATGCCTGCCACGAGTTGTGAAGATAGCAAGGTAGCCGTCACTGTCACACGCCACGCTGGGAGTCGCATGAGCACTGACTGTATTGGAGTCGCATGAGCACCCACTGTATTGAACATGAGCACTGACAGTATTTGATCATGTTTTGTAATTGCTGGCCATTTGACACTACATAACAACTTGCACATGCTGCCATGTTCAATGTGCGCTGCCTGGCAGTTGCTTTGAAGGCAAAGAAATGCACAGGGACCTCTCTCAAATGGCGACACTGCTGCTTCAGTTAAAATACTCCGCATAATACTCTGCAGCGCACAGTTGACCGATGACAACCAGGACGCTGCTGTAGTGGGCAAATTCGGCTAACGAGTTTGCCCAGTATCTCCGTGAGATGCACTAGCGTAAACAGTAACTGACGCACCTGAACGCGGCCTTGTCAACCAGCTCCAAGCGCACCTGCCACATCACACGCCCGCCATTGTGAGAGCAAGTAAGAGCAGGTTGACATGAAGACTGAACAAGCATGCCAGCGTGTTGCTGTCTGAATGCTGTTTCCCAGACAGTCGACTGATGGAGCAGCGACTGTTGCTTCGCAGGTACAAGTACAATGATGGCTCGATGGCTCACTTGTACAGAGGAGAAAGAGCATCCAGCTCAGCATTGCATTGAGCGTTCAAAAGGCAACTGCCAGTGATGAGGCAGACAAAGTGGCCCGTAAAGGCGCTGCACAGGTGTGCTTTACGGGGTTTGCCAAATGGGCAGAGACGAGCTGCACAGCATTGCTCGATTCACTTTTGAACTGGAGCAGCATGCGTTATGCTCGCAGAACAGACCACTGAGCTGACCAGACCTTGCAAACAGCAAAGGTGACCTGAATGACACCTGTTCAATTTGCCGGTCCCAGGTGCTAGGCTAGGTGCATGGAGTCATGTCATGTCACCTCATGTGCCGCAAGACGTACAGAGATGTCCGTGCCAAACAATGCCACCCAGCGCTGTTGAGCTGCAATAGAGTCTATGAAACCGTCGTGTCATTTGCACCGGTGTGCTGATTTCAATAATACCGGCTGCAGTCATTTCAGTCATGCAATGAACGCAGGTTGATTCCGGTGAGTATAGTGCCAAACTGTAAAATTGTATGCAAGGTCAGCCAAGCATGCGTCAGTGAGCACTTGCCATTAGCCGCGGCCCAACGCCAAGCTGCCGCAGCAGCGCACGCACTGTGGCAGCAGTTATTGGAATGCCCGCCTTCTGGAAGGGCTCCGCCAGCAGCGCTCCAAATGCGTCCCCCTTGCCTCCACCCGCCTCAGCATCTGCGCCCCCCTCCCCTTCCCCTGCATCATCAGAGTCCGCTGCTTCTGCGCCTGCAGCCTTCTCCTCAGTGACCTGCTCCTCGCCAGTTGCTGGTGCCCGGTGCACTGACACGGATCTGGCTTCTGTACTTGACCCTGCCGGGTTGTCTGTGGCACCGCCGGTGGTGCCGGCAGCAGCAGCAGCAGCGGCGCCAGGAGAAGGGGCTAGTCCACGCATGACAAGGCGCCGTGGCCGTAACTGCAGTAGCCGTAGCACAGCCTTGAGCTGTTGTGGCGTGAGCACAACCGGCACCCGCGCTAGCTTGAGCGCTTCGCATGCCGCTTCAAGGACAGGTGATACATCCGGCGCTGCAAAGTCAGTCTGCTCGTTGGCGCTGAGATTTGGCACATTGTCCACTGCTGCTGCTGCTGCTGCGGCCGCCGCTTCTGTTTCTGCTGCTGCTGGTGGCACAGCGGGCAGATTCTGCACAAGGGCGGAGGGTGGACGGTAGCGGCAGTTGCACTTTGGCATACCACTCCTCTGCGTCTTCTAAGCTCGATGTCAAAGAAGATGCTGGCAGACATTGAGCAGGAGTTGCTGTGCAAACGCGCGCATGCATGTTACTGCCAGCAGTGCTACTGCGTGGCTCGTGATAACGCTCTACCGGTAAGTCGCCGGTTAAGTGAACTGAGGCAGCCGTGCGAGCTCACCTGCTGAGTGACATCGACAGCAGCGCCGCCTGTGTCAGTGGCACTGAGGCCAGCAATTACGACACCAGCGTTTTGCGCAGCTGGACCAGTGAGATCTCCATGAGACGGATCACCATGTGTCTCGGCAGCAGCTCCGCCACCGGCGAGGTCAGCTTTTCGCCCTTGAACAGCAATGCGCAGGGGAGGACTGCACAGCCTCAGCGCCAACTCCAGCTCCGAGTCGCAGCCCAGCGTGACATCATCTCCATCGTTGTCTTTGTATGTGATCCGCTCGACCTGAGTCATGCCATGAGCCGACTTCACTGCGTCCACGATGTCTTGAAACTTTGGGCTGGACCCAAGCTCAAACAATCGCAAATCTTGCTTGTGCCGCGATTTCACTAAATGTTGGTGCTGCACGTGCTGCATTTGCTGCGCCTCCCGGAGAGGCTGGCGATCTCCTTCGGCGTCCATGATGGGTTCTCGACTCAACTTCCTCTAAACTCAACTTCGGAAGTGGCGTGAAAACAAGGCATTTCTGGACGATACAAAACGTTGCACGCGCGTGCATGACTCTACGTATCCGGTGGCTTGATTTGGGGGAAATTATGGATGCAGTTTAGACAGACTTGTGCAATCGCGAGGTTTCAGACATCCAAAACCTCGCGGGTTCACCTTGTTGGCTACGGCAACTCACATGATGAGTCATTGCTTCTGCATGAGTGATAGAGGTCATGTTGAGCTGCGCACAATGTGGTGTGTATGAAGCGAAGTTTTTCTGCCTACCACCTATCACACATGCAGACGCACGAGACTCATTGATGGTCAGCAGAGTTGCGGACAGCCAGCAGATCCACAATGCAGCGCAGGGTCGCATACGTGTTGGTGCCCCAGACAACCGCCAGCCTGCATGGTGCGCGGGCATGTATCCTTACTATCATCATGCTGCTGGCTGCACGCAATCATATCTTGCACAGTCGTCAGTTTTGTCACGCATGGACCTACGGTTACTGTACGCTTGAGTAAATGCGAATGTGCAAGTCAATGGTGGGACTGTCCTGAAATTTTGTTGAATGCACATGACTGCAGAGAGAGCGTCCTTGCCCCCATACAACCTGTATGCAAGCAATGGTCTATACGTAACCTACTGTGGCACAAACATGTCATTGCTACTGTTATGAAGCTATAGAAGAGGTCATGAAGGCATGCAGTAACATCAAGGTGCTAGACACGCAGGCAGCGCTAACATCAATCAGGCAATAACATGCATGATTGCGGTCAACGAAGTACTGGAGCTCAAAGCTGTGCAACACGTGAACCAAAGCAGTGTCCCTCATGTGCAGATTGCACCCACAGTCAAGCTTCTGAGAGCTGGAGTGGCAGCATTGACACAGGTGATACTCAGCAATAGTCACTATTACGCTTGCTCAACACCAGTGGGACCGAATGCTGCCCGCGACGGCACACCTCAACAACAGACAAATGTCACTCAACAAATATGCAAAAAAAAACCTCTTCCCCTGTTTGCATCTATCAGAACCCCTACCCACTGGTGGCCAACATGAAGTGGGCCACTGGCAACACCACCTATTCCCCTGCAACTCTCCATCGTCGGCCAAGCTGCACGGCCAAGGCGGGACCAATCCAGTGTGGGTGCTGCTCCATCTTGCACATATCACTACATCCTTCTCACTGCCTGGAACTGGGTGAAGTTGTGAGCTCCCACGTGCCCCATACAGTGCGAAGGTGACTTAGGTCGAGTCGGCTTGCAGAGGCTGTTCAGTTGGGGTGGGCTCAAGAGTTTGAGTTGGCTCAGTAGTCTGAGTTGGCTCAGGAGTCTGAGCTGGCTCAGGAGTCTGGGTTACTGCAGGAGTCTGGGTCACCTCAGGGGTCTGAGTTGGCTCAAAAGTCTGAGTTGGCTCAGGAGTCTGGGTTACTGCAGGAGTCTGGGTCACCTCAGGAGTCTGGGTTACTGCAGGAGTCTGGGTCACCTCAGGGGCTTGAGTTGGCTCAGAAGTCTGAGTTGGCTCAGAAGTCTGAGTTGGCTCAGGAGTCTGGATTACTGCAGGAGTCTGGGTCACCTCAGGAGTCTGGGTTACTGCAGGAGTCTGGGTCACCTCAGGGGTCTGAGTTGGCTCAGAAGTCTGAGTTGGCTCAGAAGTCTGAGTCGGCTCAGGAGTCTGGGTTACTGCAGGAGTCTGGGTCACCTCAGGAGTCTGGGTTACTACAGGAGTCTGGGTCACCTCAGGGGTCTGAGTTGGCTCAGAAGTTCGAGGTGGCTCAGAAGTCTGAGTCGGCTCAGGAGTCTGGGTTACTGCAGGAGTCTGGGTCACCTCAGGAGTCTGGGTTCCTGCAGGAGTCTGGGTCACCTCAGGAGTCTGAGCCACCGCAGCAGCCTGGGCCTGCGGCTGAGGAGTCTGAGTGACCTCAGGGGTCTGGGTGACCACAAGGGTCTGTGTGGCCGTAGGGGTCTGAAGCTCAAGCGGAGCAGCGTCAGGCGCAGGCAGAATCTGGTACTGGGTCTCATTCTCTATGTCATCGTTGTCCTGCATGCTCTGCACGTCGCGCGACTTGCAGCACACCTGTTGAAAATGAACGTAAACACAGGATGACAAGAGGAGTGAGTCCTTTAATGCATGACCCAAGACGATTACCTCCGGCTCAGGGATGATGATGCCAGTGGTGATGGCTTGTGACGGATTGTGACTGATGTGCTGTGCCTCTGCATCAGATGGCATGCATTAGTGCGAGTACAAGATGCGCTCATGGAGACCATGCAGCAATAAGGCAGCCATTAGGGAACGGTGAGGCAAACAAACGAGTACGTGCAGGATAAGGGATACAGACATATGCATGTGTGCAGCACCGGTGTTCAAGCTACTGATAAGTTGCTGCATAGGATGTGGAGACTTAAAACACACTGGACACCTGGCCTTCCTCAAAGCCTTTCAACGAACACAAGACTATGACTACAGCTAATGCCGTGCGGTAGCGCCTGTCGACAAGGTCTGGCACAGGACCGAGGTGACTGCTTCACTCCTTGTATGTGTGCATCGATGTGGTGAACATGGCCAAAACCGCACGGCGGCTTTGACTTTGGTGCCTTGCACCAACTCAGGAAAAGGAATGGGACGTCAGTGCCTTGTATGCATCAAGCATAGATCTTCAAGTCCTTGCAACGGGCCAGTTCATTCCAAATAACAGTTGGTCAGGGTTGCAACTGGTCATTCACAGCAGCCTCACTACATTAACGGCACGGTTTGTATGTGCCTGCACGGGGCATGACATTTATGGGGGTTGCCAACACTGGAATGTATGGTCTCACCGTGCCCAGTGCGCAGCCCCTGCTGGCTATCTCGCCACATTGGTACTCGCCCACCCAGGCATAGCCCGCGGCCTTGGTGGTATACGCACACACATCGCCGCAGTTGCACGCACAGATGCCTGAGAGTGACGTGCACAAATGCAAAGGCATCATGTCAGATGTGATGCTTTGCAAGCCTGCCGGCACATGCTTGCCGCTTCGTGTGTATATATGCGTGTCAGGTAACCCTGAGTGCATTGCCAGTGCTTCGATAAGTTACGATAACACTATCACATCCATGCCATATCAATGAAACGCTGCGACAAACGGGAGAGGAATTGGTGAAATCCATGAGATCTCATCTAGTGGTACTTCAGCATCACACAATTCCTCAAAAGGACTCATGCAGTACATGCGTGACTGCCTGAGGCAGTGCGCGTAGAGTCCTGCCACGTACCGCCACTGGCCTTGCAGTCCTGGGGCTGAGCATCACCGTCGTACTCGTCCATGGGCGCAGCCTCGCACTCCGCAAGCTCAATGGCAGCAAGCTCAGGCGTAACCTCCTCCACCTCATTCTCAATCTTCCATGAGGTGGTCCACTCCTTGAGGTCCTCTTGGGAGCCGTCACGCATGGTGATGCACTTCTGTGAAGGTCACAACAGACAACAGCGGCTCAGTGTCTCTAATGGTGTTATGCACTCATGGACTTGAATCAACAAAGGCTCCAAGAGGACGCCAGGGTCCGGTGTGCTTCTACCGTTTCCATGCTGTGCAATGACCTCGTCTGCAACGCAACGCATCTACGAGGAAGTGTGAGGCATGACTGTCACAGCAGAGACATGGATGTTGTAAAGCAGCATGTTCCGAAGCACTTGTATAGCAGAGTGCTCCAGGCACCTGGGCCACGAAGCCATTGTCAAGACGCACAGTGGCGTTGATCAATACGTGTACAGTGTTTGACAATGGGCAAGCAACGTCACACTCGGAGTGATGTCACTTGCATACTTTGACGTTCAGTATCAATTTCTACCATCACGCTCAAATGCCATTCATTCACAGAGAACACAGCGCTTTAGAGTGGCGACCTGCAAGTATTCGCTCACCTTGCCGTCACTGCAGGTGCCAGATGCTTCGGTGCACTGCGCGGCGCTCCATGCATTGTAGCCCTTGAGCTCACACTGGTTCTTCCAGTCGCTGCATCCATTGGCAACGCACATGGCTGCTGCGCAGAAACGACAATACCACAGTAAGCGGAGTCTGACAGCGGAGGTTGCCTGAAATTTGTCAGTTTGTTCAAAGTCTGTGTGCTCCTCGCACTTTCATGTACACCTGTACATTTGCTTATGTGGTGAGGAGTTAACCTGACAACGGCTTCAAATACCTGCTGTAGAAGGTAAATGTGGCCACCTGTGGCACTATGCAGATGGAAACATGCCATTCAGTACAGTATATAATACTGTGTATGTCAGCGCATCATCAGTCCCGTATGCACAAACCACAAGATCAGGTCTCGGCACTGCTACAAATACCAGACAGCGGGCAGCATAGGTGCAACAATCCTCAGCTATAGCCAGCTCATCCATCTGTATGTATGTAGCAGTTCTCTGCGACACGGTTACAGCGCTCCTTGTGGGGACAAAGCAACGCTCAGCGATATACAACAGCGCTCAATCTAGTGCAGAGCTTGACAAATGTGCAACAGCATTCGACACGAGTGCACCGCGGGTGCTTGTAGCTGCACGCATGCACACGCACGCGCAACCGTGACATACCTCCCGCATCCTCGCACTTCTTGATGGAGCAGCAGACGTGTCCGTCCCACTGGCACTTGGCGACGCCTGCAATGACACTCTCCGCAGGGCAGTCCCCGTGACACGAGCCGTGCTGCGACTCACACGTGGGCAAGGCGGCCATTGCGGGCGTGACGGCGGCCGGCAGCGGCGCGTGCTGCGCTGGCGGCTCCGTGTGCGGCGGCTCTGTGTGCGCCGGCTCTGTGGGCTTCACGGCTGCTGTGGGCTTTGGCGTGGCGGGGGGCTTGGCAGGTGCCACCACTGCTGCGGCTGCTGCCTTGACGGCGCAGCATGCCTGGCCCGTGGCGGGGCAGTTGATGCCCGCAAGCTGCATGCACGTGGCGCCCTTCTTCCAGCCCTTGGCCTTAGAGCACGCCGCTGCGGTGCAGCTGGCGGCGCAGCTGCATGGTGTGGGGACAGTAGTTGTAGGGGCGGTGTGCGCGGTGAGAAGATTGCAGTAGGCGCACACGTGCACATAGATGTGCTGTTTGCGGCAGAAGGTTTCGCCCCTGCACAGCATTGAAGGTAAAGTGTGCTGTTGCGTCGGACCTTTTTTACTGTCAAAAGCTGCTCAGAGCTGCTGTGCCGAGAGCATGGATATGAAGCATAGAGGTCTGCACATGCAGGTACGCACAGGAGTGCATTAGCACAGGCCTACACTACAACAACAGCATACTTCTCCTGGAAGCAGCACGAGGTGAGGTACACATGGCTTTCACTCACATTCCGCCAGCTTTGATGCAGGTGTCTTTAGCGCAGCACACGGAATTGGCGTCCTTGACGCTCCCTGGCAAAGTCGTGACGATCTTGCTCTTGTCTTTGCATTTTTTCTTGCTCACCCAACTGCAGCATCAGCGATCCAAACAGCAGCAGTGTTACATGAGTGCAGTGTTGTGCAATCTTTCAATTACAGGAGGAAATACAGGAGGCCACAGAAGTGGCGCAACGACTGCCCATGCCACGGTGATGAGCGTGTGTCAACAGTGGGCGACTACACGCGACACAGATGCTCAGGTATGGCCTTTACTACCAGCAACTATGCTCCGCAACAATTCAGAAAACAAAGTAACCAAGAGCTGCAGCCGATGCTTATGCCATTACAGAGGTCATCATAGAGCGTTGCGCCGACTTGCATGCAGAGCATATTGGCATAATCCGGCACTTGCATGACAATCGTCAAGCATAGATACGCGCACAGTTCTAGTGATTGGGGTGCCATAGAGTACAATTCGAAGTAGGTAACATGTCAAATAGCTGTCAATGTGGCTTTGATGCTGTTGTGAACACTTACGCGCCATCGCTCCACTCGCAGGCCTTGTTGCACTTCTGGTCACACTGTGATGATAAAAACAGACAAGCAGCATCAGCATGTCAGGCTTGCTGTGGTTCAAAGAGGCCCAAATGCACAACTTGGCGCATGCATGGTAATCTGATCGTCGTGTTGCATTGTGCAGGTGCAATCCTTTTAAAGTGCTTTCAAAGCAACACAACGAGCCAGTACTTCGATGAATGCATCTGACATTGTTGCTGTACCTGCCAATTGCATAAGCTTTGCTTCAACTACATAACTGTCCCAATGAGTCGGCATGCCATCAGTGAGTACCATGCACTTGTCATAATCAGCGTTTCACAAGTGGCGCATCTCAAGGGGGCGATGTTGCTAGGCTAAAACAGATGTTCCCAACAAAACTGGTGAGTTCAAGGTGTCAGGACTCGACTTGCTACAGATATATGGTTGCAATGTAGGATTTGTGTGGCTCTAATATGCCCTTGAAAGCCAAGTACCAGTCACAACAGTGCTGCTGCGCAGCCTTTTCTGCATTTGGCTGCATCCAAAGCGGCTCAACCAGCAAGCACCATCGCGCGTGACGAAAAGATCTCACAAGCCGTCAGGAGTCTCACGCTTGGTGATAGGAGCACCATTGCGCTGCTCAATAGCCATCATGCCATTATTAGTACTCTCAGATAGTGTCCTTGGTGCTGGGGCTGTAAGGCCAGTTGAGCTCAACTGGGCCAGTGGTGGTTTCAGCAACTTCACGACATTGTGTCAGCTGTGTATGAACTGTCCAATTGATTCGAGACCTTAGATCTACAACTCAAGTACTGTCAAGCCGAGATACTTTGAACGTGGCTGAATTCACTCTCTGTTGCTGCTGCTATTTGAATGAAGTATGGTATTGCTGGTGCCTGCTTCGAGCTCGCTAGCAAAAGGCAATACGCCAAGGGATACCTGACCACCTGTCATTAAGGAGCAGACACTCACCATGCTTTTGCAAGCCTTTGGGCATTGCGGAGTCTTTCCCTTCACGGCTGCATACTGAGAACAGACGCACACATATACACTCGGTATCAGTACTGCCTGACATGCATCAAGGCCCGTCAACGCTGATGTGGCTACAAGCATGCTCTACCTGACTCCTTATTCATCAGTAGTCTGCAATCGTCGGACTGCCGTCGCTGTGGTGTGCTGCCGACTCCTCGTGCAGTGATTGCACATGCAGAAGCAAAAGGAACAGCGACACACGTGCAACAACTCCCACTTGCGACTTGGCGACTCAAGAAATTTGGCTCACCGGGCAAACGATGTCAGAGTACTTGCACTTGGCTGCAAGTTCACGCTGCTCTGACTCCTCGAATACATCTTCCTGTTCGCCTTCTGCTCCCAGCGCTCGAAGTGCTTGCGGTTTCTTGGGGCACTGACAGCGGCCGCCGGCAGACGCAACGGCGAGGGCCGTAGCCAAAATCAGAACTGCTACAGACCGCATGACTGCTCTCGTCGATGTTGCTGCTTAAGTTCCTTGTCTGGCGTTGGGCTCCGCGAGCTATCGCCAAAAACCCAGAAGCGTTACAATTTGGCGGTTACACTATTGAAAGGGGGGGGGTTCTAACAAGGGGAAGGGGGGAGCGGGGACAAGCGAGCGAGCACATCAGCATGACGTGATGCGCGAATATTTTAAAACACAAGTATGTGCATGATTTCTGACTTCCAGACTTTCATTGCATTAGTCATGACAAGTCACTAGTAGTCAGAACGCCATAGGTACTTCTGAAGACTATTAGTAAGCTGTGTCAGCGCATCAAGCAGCTGAAGTTTGCAGCTGTACCATACACGCACGGAGCACATCAAATTCCAACTGACGAGCATGTATGCAGGTGAGCAGACGTGTTTGACTTGCCGTTATATGAGCCAGCCTGTGCCTTCGTTCTCATGTCTGCATGCAGGTTAGCTGCCAGTTCGAACCTCTGACAAACAGCCAATCAGTGTCGTAGATTCAATACATAAGGGAAGCGCGCTTTGATCGCTGGACGCCTTGATGAAGCCGCATTGTGGTGGTGCGCCTAGAAAATTTTCTAAAAACTTCTGACTCCTGCTTTTTCAAACAAAATCTGAAGCATTTTCTTCTTCCTGCTGCCACAGATGGCGATGACCTGACCCTGTGATCACACACTCTGGATCAAAAGCACCGAACGATAGCCGCCGCACCAATAACACTGCCTCCTGGCACGCGACTGAACATACACGGCACTGGCAACATGAGCACAGGTCTGGGTCGAGCAGCAGCTTGCGCACTGATTTTGCTAGCACAGGCGAGGGCAGCACCGACCGTACGCGGCTTTAGGTCAGGCATGAGCGAGCCCGAAGTGGTGAGTCCTTTCATCACCATGTAACGAAACCGCCACGATGCTCGAAGCTCGATATGTCCAACATCGCACGCAGGCCTCCCATGAGCACTTTCTAGCGCTGTCCTCCTTGTGCGGCGTACTTGCTGCTTGCTTGTGCTTTCATGCCTTGCGTTGATAGCACGTCTTGCAAGCTGCCCCGCCTGCATCGGATACCTCTGAACTGATTGGACGTATCTCCCTCTGTGTCCACTTCAGCTTGCCGCCGACGTCGACGATCTGGTAGTGGAGCAAGTCTGGGAGTGGCAGAGAGACACAGAGGGCATCAAGACCGGGTTTGCCGAATTGGGCCCTGTGGTTCACATGAAGTGGGTACCTGGCCTCGGAGGAAAGCTGACGCAGCAACTTGTCACTGTGCACAAAAACGGCGTCATACGTCTGTACGACAGCGTCGATGCCGATCCCCACACAGAGTTCACGGAGGTCCTCAGCATGCAGGATGTCGTGGACAGCGATGCCGACCACGGCATGCTCGGCTTTGAGTTCCACCCGGACTTTGCCACGCAGAAGGTGAAGACGGCATTCGTCATGTACAGCGGCAATCCTCAAGGCAAGCTGCCAAACGCCAAGGCGGTCGCGCCACTGCGGCCCAAGGGCTGGGGCGCTGCTGGCTTTGAGTGGCAGAATGACTTCTGCCCTAACCTTTCAGATGACCCCACAGTCCCCAACGGCAACAACCTGGGAGGCAAAATATGCGAGAAGGTAAGGAACACTTTTGTGATAACCTGCAGACTGTGCATGTTGCTGCAGGATTGACGCCACATCAGCTTCAGCTCAGTGATGAATGCTAGTATTATGTGCAACTCGATAATGAATGCACTTTACTGATTCTGCATGGCCTCTTGTGCTCTACAGGTGTACAAAATCGATCGACTCATTGTGGACCTGGAGGGTCCAGCACCCACATTCACAAAGGACATCACGATCTTTGAGGGTAAGTGGGATGTTCGTTACAACTCGCCTGGCAAAGTTCTGGTCTTACTTCGTTCAAGAAACATCCAGTGCAATAGCAGCTCGTACCTGGTAGGCACATGTTGTTGAAGCTGAGCGCTGCCCCTTATCAGACTGTATCCTCATTCAGCTGCAGTGCATGCCATCTACCACAAGCGGGTGCTCTCAGCGCTGACTTTTGGGTAGCATCCGGCATTATCAACCGTTGGCGCAGTGACTAACAACATTACCTCTCAACCCCTGCTTGGATGCTGTGTAGGCACGTGCGGCAGCTCCAGCACACATGGCCCCGGCACCGTCACCATCATCGACGGTGCACTAGTGTTTTGCATGGGCGAGGGGGCGCAGTATGAGCAGGTGGAGCCAGAGTACCTGCCACCAGCCCTTCAAGCATACAACGGCGTTGACTTTGGCTACCCCGCCATTGATGGCTGCTACGACCCAACGCAGCCAGACATCCCCCAGGGCATCTTTCGGTCTCAGCTGGACACATTTGCGGCGGGTAAGGTGATGCTCATACCGCCAGAGCTGCTGGACTCCAAGGTGACCATTCCCTTTGAGCAGGTCAAGGTGCTGACAAAGGGCAACAGGAACCCCTTCCGCATATTCTACAGAGAGAAGGACGACACGCTGTTCATTGGAGACATCGGGCAAGGAGGTAAGCAGTGTACATTTCAAACCTGTCATGATGTGCAGATTCAAAAACTACATGAGCTTTACTTGACTGTTTGTATGGTATGGCAGTTTCATGCAGGACGCTGTGACCACCACTGACTTCAAGCATGTAGCTTTGATGTTGTGCTAGTGCTGCACAAGTTTGCTGTTGATGTTGCTTTCTTGAACGTAAATGGTGAAATGAGCAGCAATCGGCAAAAGTAGAACAATATTGCATGCACTTGTGATGCACACTTTGGGCAAT
Source organism: Tribonema minus (assembly GCA_017506865.1). Lineage (NCBI taxonomy): Eukaryota > Xanthophyceae > Tribonematales > Tribonemataceae > Tribonema > Tribonema minus. Next base: position 415,061 of record JAFCMP010000290.1, on the reverse strand, counting down.
ATGCACACAAGGTTCCCTTTGCTGACAACAGCCGCTTTGATAACCTTCCCATACTGAGCATCCTGTCAGACTGGCCTTAGAACTATGCGTTTGGCATCTTCAGCAGCACCAGCATGATCGGTCGTTGGATGCAATGAGGTGCGCATGTGTCAGCTTCAGCATGTCCACAGCTGAGAAGCGCATGCCACTGTGTGCTGTGAATTCCCATGCAGACGGAGGCACCACAGAGAGGATATTCAAGGCTCCTGGCATCTCCAAGATTGCAGCAGCGCCCAAGGCCAAGCCCTACAACTGGGGCTGGCCCTGCATCGAAGGCCTGTACCAGAACTCCATGTTCGTGGGCACAGACGAGTACAAGCTTTATGATGCTCTCTCCGAGGTGCAGCGCCAGGAGTACCTGCAAGCTGAGTACGGCGACGACAACGTGTGCGGCCCCGTCTACACTGCCGCAACCGACTACACCAACGGCGATCTGCCCTCAAAGTATGCCGACGCCATGTGGAAGCCACCCATCTTCGAGTACCGCACCGGCGCGCTTGATCCCAACCACAGCGGCGTCTGCATGGGGGACACGAGTGCTGCCGTCACTTCGGTGCACGTGTACGACGGCCTAGACCTACCGGAGGCGCTGCAGGGCAAGCTCATCTTCTCGGACAAGATCATCGGCTGCATGTGGTACTTCGACACGGACAAGGACGGCCAGCCCACCAATTTGAACTCGCCGCATGCCCTCATGACCGCATCCAATATCATCGACATGCAGGAGGGGCCCGATGGCGCGCTGTACCTGGTGCACTTCGACGACCAGGTATGCGCATTCACATCCCTCAAAAAACTTGACCTCAATTTGTACAGGAACACTGCACTCACTGGCTTTGCCTTGTTGGCGATGGCGCCTACTGCATGCTAAGCTCATGGTCTGCCTTCTAATATGTGCAGCGGTGTGTCATTGCGTTTTCCTTCCACCATCAGCCTGAATGTACAGGGCTTGAAGTACTTCAAGGCGTGTTTTAATGCTAGTTGACCACTGGCATGTATGCTGAGTTTTATTGATGAAAACAATTCAAAAGATTGTAGAACTCTACTGTAGGTGACAAGAAGTGGTTAGCCGCAAGTTCCTTCCACCAATAATTGATATTTGCTGATGAATGCTTGCCAGTCTTTGACTCCGTACTGCAGCACCGCACATGCAGTGCAAACAGTGTGCAACATGTGTCAGGTACAACTTGCGAGCACATAGTAATGTGAAGTACTCACTTCAGCGCATGCACTCATGTCCGTTTCGCAGATCAACCGGATCACACGCATGTATGCCGCCGGCATGGGCCCCGCCAAGGGTGTGGACACCCCACCGCCGACCAATGCGCCTACGGCGGCCCCCTTTGCCGCACCAGAAGTCCCTGTCGCTGAGACATGCTTCGCACCCGACAACATGCCTGAGCTGGAGTGGACGGAGCAGGCGGACGGCTCATTCAGCGGCACGCTTGAGCTGAGCGCTGTTGAGATGGTCAAGGGCGGTGGCACCATTGTCACGCGTGGCTTCAACGGCATGGTACCGGGCCCGGTCATCCGCATGCAGGTGCGTGGTGCACGTGCATAGTCACAGCATGCAGTACTGCAGAACCTACTCTAGCGGGTTGACGCTTTCCTTTCCTGTTGCATGTTTTTCAAAGAGGAATGTTGGCGTTAAACTTTGTGCTTCAGTACAGAGCGCAAAGGAAGGGGGCGTTGACTGCCTCTCCCAACATGCATTCTTCAAAATGCTGTGGTGTGGTTCATAATCTCTGCACTAACCATTATGGTGATCCTGCGCATAGGGTTATACATTAGCGTGCTTGCTAGCAGAATCCCGCTCTCTGTGATGTTCAGGGATCGTGTGACACTTGTTGAGACGCTGCAGTGCTTGTGCTATAACGACATTGGACAGCTCTCCTAGTTATTACGAGCCGGCTTTACGAGGAGCAGCTTTACTTGCTGGTGCAACAGCAGGTTGTAAGTAGCACTGATGTCAGCTGAAGAGTGCAACGCCTTCCTTCTTGACTCCAGCCAAATTGTGAGGGTAGGCCGCAAGCTCCGAGCTTTACTTGAAATTGGTGCGTCACTTGAAGTCATCACCTCCACCTGCGGCTTGACACTCACTCTTCTCTGTCATCCATCATTGCGGCTCACTGCAGGCCTGCAACACATACAAGCTGCGGCTGGTCAACGACCAGGCAGGCTGGCCTGCAGGTCTCAACGCTGATCAGATTGGCGGTGTCAACGGCTTCCACGACCCCACCGTCACCAACCTCCACCTTCACGGCCTGCACATCAGCGGCATGGCGCCAGGCGACAGCATGGACACCCTGCTTGAAGCCGGCGAGATGAACGTGTACACCTACACCATCCCCTGCGAACACGCCAGCGGCACGTTCTGGTACCACCCCCACGGGCACGGCAGTACTGCGCTGCAGGCGGACGGCGGTGCCGCGGGCATGCTCATCGTGGAGGGTGCCCCACGCGAGTCGGCAAAGTTCCCCCCAGCCTACAACGCCATGCCTGAGCAGCTGCTGGTGGTGCAGGACATCAACACGGACCTGCTGGGCCGCCTCGCCGGGTACTCCGGCGACAGCCTCTTCAGCAAGTCCCCCATGATGAAGCCCTTCACCATGGTCAACGGCTGCGATCCTGCGGACGCGCCAGCTGATGTCGCGCTGGCAGCCGGCCAGTGGACAAAGCTGCGGATGCTCAATGTCGGCACGCAGTACAACAGCGTCCTCAGCATTGTGCCGGCTGTCCCTGCCGCCGACCCCTGCGACGTGCAGCTGCTGGCCAAGGATGGCGTCTGGCTGAGCGATGCACCCCGTGTCATCACACCGCTCGACAACGCCATCAACTTCAAGCTACCAGCCAACGCCCTCAGCCTCTTCTTCTCGCTGTCCTCGCGGGTCGATGTCGCCATCCGGTGCCCCGCCGCCGGCATGCACAAGATCGTACAGCAGCGCATCAACGACCCCTCGTGCCTGCCTGGCTGCCTGAAGGACACTTACCAGCATCCCACAATCGCAACCATAACCGTGGGTGCCGCAGCGGGTGCACCAGCACCAGCGCTGCCCAAGCTCAAGCCTTGCCGCCCCGGCTACCTCATGGACATTGTGCCCACAGCGGCCACGGAGCAGGTCGATCTCACAATCCGCGTTGACGGGTTTTCAGTCAACAACCTGCCCGGCGCACTCTACACCGGAGTTGCTGATGCCGCGCCCATGACGACCATGACCCTGGGGCAGCCGTACCAGTGGGTCATCGACGGTAGCGCCAACCATCCATTCCATGCGCATGTCAACCACATGATGCTCTCCGTAGACATCCAGCCCTGGGATCAGGTACAGGCCAACTGGCACATGCCAGGCGACTGGCTCGACAGCATCTCTGTTCAAGGCCAGGCGCCAGTGCTCATACGGCCCGATCACTTTTCGGGGCCCATGGTCATGCACTGCCACATAGCTGCGCACGCAGATATGGGGCTCATGGGCTTCAGCACCATTGAGGGCAAGGACGTAGTGGCAGAGGACTGGGGCACCTGCTGAGTCTGGGCATGCAACATCTGAGCACTGTCGCACAACACCGGTAGCGTTGTGCCGCCCTGTAGTCAAAGTTGCCTACACCCATAGCAGTAGGTAGTAGTGGCCACAGCCATGAGCCTTGTGACATGGCGCCACGCTGCTCGCTGCTTGCTAGGAGCAGCAGCAGTGCTGATAGGAGTCTATTTATTATTCATTCATGCTGGCTAATGCTGCTTGCCTTTGGGCACGGTAGCATACAGCAGCATAGAGCTCGTGAGCTAGTGGAGAGCTGCCACACAATCCGGTTTCCACCAGTCTTTGCTGAGCTGCACGCGTGTGAATGGGGTTTGATTCCACCCCTTCATTTCCGTGTGCAGCAATGTTTTGACCGCCAATGTGTTCTGTCACGCAGGCCAGCCCACCCTTGTGGAGGGCACGCACTGCACAAACACGATCATTGTAGTGAATCCACGTACAGTATTCAACATGGCATTACATTACTCATACAGGATTGCAATCAGTACATGATCAGGATGGGGAATTACGTTTGCGTTCACTCAGTGCTCTCAATACAACATTGCTGGCCATGTCACTGATTCTGTTTTACTCTTCTTGGTTCTCTCTGACTTGCTGGTTTCATGTGGCGCTGCTTTTGCTGTCACACACAGTGTGTGTTTGAAAGGCTGTATTGATGTTTCATGCTACTGCTGCTTCGCATGCTTCAGTTGTCAACATCAGCTTGGCCAGTGCTTCAATATCAAAAACCAACGCAAGTGCACAAGGACTTGTAGTGAGTGAGCCCAGTGTGGTATTTTGACACCTGTCCAGTGATGTCATGATGCGTTCGGCAGGCCCTCAGGCAACTGTCATGTTCACCCACAAGCAGAAACAGCAAACCACAAGCAGGCAGTGTTAGCAGTCTCGCTCCGGTATGCTCGACTTGAGCGCAGTCTCAACTACCCGCACAGGTGCGCAACCACATTGCATAAGCTCGTCTCTCCCTTTTTAGAGCTGGAGGAGACCATTACTACGCACTCAAATTTTGCCTATGCAGCTGCGCGCAAATCAAGAGTGGTGAAGGCTCACTGGCTTGCAGTGTATGACAATATAGAAACAAAGGCTGGTGAAATGGCGCCCGAGAACCTGCAGGCAGGCAGCCTGAATCTTTCCAGTCAAACCAACTGAACTGCTATTCAAGCTCCGCTCACACATGATGTCAGCCCCTGATGGGCACACTGGCATCCTCAAGCGTTCGAATGCAAGTTTCTTCAAACACAACCAGTTCAGTACTCCGAAGTACAGCAGAGCAGGTTATTCAGACACCTGTGACAGTTTGTTGCTGCACAGACTCCAATGCCTTTCACTAACGACACCATTCCTTGATTTCAATCATGATTTCCAGCCACATGGTCTTCATGAAGCATCAATATGACTTTGTCATGCTCGTTGTCACATGATCGCAATGCACACACACAACATGTTGATTGAATCAGCGGAGAATAATCAACTTTAGCGAGAGCGCCTTGATGTGATGAGGACTGCCAGCTGGTTCACAACAAGTACCACCAGGCTGCATTCAAACAATTGTTGCATCGCATACACAAAGACGCGTCGCCTTTATCTTGATTGTCAGCATCCAGGGGCATGCCCTTTGTGACAACACGGTTGATGAGATGGCATGCTATAGCCTGTCGCGTGGTAACACATCGCAGCTCCTCTTGACGTCGCTCTCTCAAGAGCCAGCGCTGCCACCACTTCAAGCTCAACGATGCGCGCTGCCCACCAAGCTTGAAACCCCCATTACAGGCAGGCGGCCATTCCATTAGGAAGATGTATCAGGGGGCACTGGTGCAAGTAGTCAATGAGCATCACCTCGTCGGCTGCACAACTGGTCCCAGTAAAAGTACTGCTCCCGGGGCGGGGTGGGCAGTCGCGACGACTCAACTGCCTCGAGCATGCAAGGTCTGGCCAACACGGGAGACCTCGTGTTCCGTTCTAGAGCAGCTTCAAGAGGCACTCTACATGCACACAGACCACGCTGCAGCTTGTCTCTTGCACGATCTATATGGAACATGGAATCGCGTATGCGATCGTAGTGGACCTCCATATGCTTTGACAGCGTGTGGGTGGTGGTCAAGCAGCCGTAACCTAGAGCGACTTTCCGCCAGCGACTGAGTTCAGCCCCTTTGAAGGCGTGAAACCGGCATAGGAGTGGGGCCATTAACGGCTGCTCAGGTGTGTCATCTGTGCAGCTTTGTGTACTCCTGCGCATGGGAACTAGCAGGCAGCGCGGGTGGGAAGTTGCCGAGTAGAACACAGTCCACCTTTCAGTTGCCAACTTCACTTCTAAACTTTAATCTGACTGGGAGAGACAACTGAAGAGGAGTTAAGTGCTAAGTAAGCCTAGCCCCCAACGGTATGAGGCCTGCTGTTCTGCGACTGTAAGGGCGAAACGGGAGTGTAAGCCTGTGCCTGTCGCGCGAAGCACCAGAGCCACCTGCTCCGGCGTCGATATCAGTCAAGTGGTGCTTCTCAAAGCACTGATTGTCGAGGTGAAGAGAAGATCGAATGGCAGGGCATCAGCGGACTCGCGCTCCCGAGTATAGATCGCCGGCCTAGACAAAAACGTCGTGGACAGTGACTCTGAAGAATACGACGCCCATTTTAGTTTGAATCAAGTCGACGGCAGCACGGTGGACCATCACTTTTTGGCTTTGCCAGTTTTTTGAAGGTCAAAACAATCAATATTTTCAACCAGCCACATGCCATCAAAAGGACGAAGAGGACGACGCTGAGAAAAGCAGCGAGGAAGGCAGCAGCAGCAGCAGCAGCAGCAGCAGGGCAAGACACAGGAGGGAGACCTTCAGCCTGATTCTGGTAATCATTGTTGACGAGCACTCGCAGGATTCAACGGGTGCATGTGTCATGTGGCTGACTTGCTCCATCCCGCTTTATTCCTTCCTCTGGTGCAGCAACAGCAGCAGCAGCAGCAGCAGCAGCAGGCTGGGGCACTTCGGACTCCGAAGACAGCACCAACTCCGTCTTCAGTTTGCAGCTGCCGGTAATTGAAAGTCGCATCAGTGAAGTGGAGGGCGTGGTCACGGCCCTTGTGATTGCATATCAGGAAGGGCAGAAGTGCCGGTCACTCGGCAAACCCTATTGTGGCCTCAGCGGGGACGCCCTGGTCGAGTACCTTGTTTTCTCAGTCCGACAAACTGCACGCTCAACAAGCTCAGCTGAACCAGCTCACGACGCAGAAGAATGAGGTGTCAGCAGCAGGTGAGGCGCCGTCAAGTTGCCCTCAAACTGGACACCTTTGTGACATAGCTGGAAACAGCAAATGGTTTTTGCCACAGAATGCAAGTCGCAAGTGGGCATCAATGGCTCAGCTTAAACCAGGGCTTGCACTGGTTGGCTGGCACGCTCAAACTCTTCACTGCGGTGGTGGGTTGACCTTTCTTCAAGTGATGCTATTGCAGTATTCAGTACATCACCCACGTGCTTCACACATGTTGTCATCTGTTGGAGTGCTGCCATCAATGGCTGCATATAACCGCATGGGCGACCGTACTGTATTGTGAATGACGGTTGCCTGTCATGGATCTGTGTGTTTTTCCCCAGGCATGCATGTACATTGTGGCTGCAATTGGCAGCGCAATTTCTTGCAAGGAAGGCGCATGTATTTGTGTGTGCCGCCGTTCGTACCGTAACAATGGTGTGTGATGTTCGAACTGTGCTGCAACTGCAGCAGTACCAAGCTCGCGTAACAGCAGCACACTTGTGACCACAAGTGTCTATCGCACGCCAGCCCTTTCCTTTTTTGTTCAGCAGTTCTGTGGTGCTGCATATTGCGCAGTGCACGCGCTAGTGCCCTTTCTTTGTGAACTCGCAGCTGTCATGTATCTTCCAATCATGCCCTGCGCTATATCTCGCCAGCCTTTGTTGCATGTTTTGCCTCAAGTTAGTGCCGCGCGTCTTGAAGAATCTGAATGCCATCATATGTCATGTACCGCTGCGTGCTGTCAACAGACATAGCAAGTCGGCGGTATAATTTGGCAGACGCTCCATTGGCGCGAATCAAGCTCTACCTCAAGCACTGCCGCTCAAGCACATCGGAAAGAGGAAGCTCGGGAGTTCAAAGAGATGGCAATCGCAAGATATGCTCCTGGTGCTGCTGCTGCCGCTGCTGCACGAGCAGCTGAGAATAATCAGCAACATCCACCTGGCGCGGAGTATACCTGGTGTATGATCACACACCGGCTGCTCCCAAATCCAGCAGTGGCAGGGGCGCACGTCGCGAAGAAGTCGTGGAAGAACGGGTGGGTGCCCTTCATGACATACACCTTTGAGACTTATGTAACATCTTCATCAAAGCAACTGCTTTCGCTACTTGTGATTCTTGTACCCAGGAAGTACATTTTGATTGGCTCAACTCGTGTAAAGTGGTTTCTAGGGTCGCACAGCTTGAATGAAGTACTGCAAATTCAGCCTCACACCCGCATAGAGTGAGTCCTGCTTTGTTTGCCATTATCTGTCGGACATGCTCGCGTGTAGGTGCCGGCCATGCTAATCTAGCCCTTTACCCAATGATGAACCATACGGTTAGCTGGTGAGCAACTAGGGCTAGCCATGAGTGCCGTGAGCACTCTTGATGCCGTTACTCACTGCTCGCCCCGTGATCAGTAAGACTGCGCGGGACGCACCATGGGGTTGGTGTGTGCTGCATAAGATTTACCACACGGGTCACAAGTAAATATATTTGTAAGCCTGGGGAATCCAGCGTGAGCTTCTGAGGCATGTCGGACAACTTTTTGTATGGCTTGTTGGCAACACTTTGGGTGCTTCTTTTTTGTAACGACGGCACGTCTCACATGCTGCTGTTGAGAAGACATGCAGAACCACGTGCACCCCGAGCAGCAGATCCATGAGGTTTCTTAGAGGCAGCAGTACATCATTTTGCAACATTGTCAGCTGGCATCACATACACCGTATTGGCCACAGTCTCTGCATTCACATATCACTTCATACTAGTGGCCGTCAAGAGCCAGCGCATTTCAAGGATCTGGTGTCAGAACGCGTCACAGCCTCTATGCAACATCGACTGATTAGCTATGCAGCACCTGTTGGTACCACTGTATCCTCAACATCTAAATCGCATGTCCTGATGCGGATGACTCCACTCCTGGTCTGTTGAAATACGTTAGTATTGCTTCAGGCGCGTTCTGTGATTGCGAGCATACAATGGTTCCATGCATGGCTTCGTTTGACAGGCGATAAACTCTGTGGCGCTGAGAGTGAGACCAACGTCAAAAGCCTCGTACTTCACAGTATGTAGACTCAAAGTGAGGGCTGGCAAACAGCATGTGCCGTGCGCCACGTTTTGCACACGGTCAGCAATAATGATTTCTTACCGTTCTTCTCAATTTTTTAAGCGCACCTCTGCTGGCCTGCCCGCAGTAGCTGCAGTGCTTGAGGCTGGTGCTTTTGAGCAGATGTGCTCATGTGATGAGCTGCTGATGATGCTGCTGCTCACATACGGCAGCTGGGCTGCGCAGTTTTTACCAAAGTACTGAATTCAGAATGGGCTCTGGTCATGCCTCTGAGATGGACATGAACAGGACTGTTCTCAAGAGGTGTGAGTTACATCAAACGGCAGCTCTGAAAATCTGCACCACCAGGACACGCTGTTGTCAAATCTCCTTGAGGTGCATCTATAGGGGCTGAGTATGACCCTGTAACTTGGTCTCCTGCTTCTCGCTGCTGTTTGTGATGTATTGCATCATACAGGCACCGTCTGCAGTCTCTTCGCCCTCTGGTGGGCAAGATGAAGATTGACGGTCCTCAAAACTGCCTTTTACTCTTCAAGGCCATCGAAGTCGCGTTCGACAACGAGGAGCTGTGCTTCTTGCCCAATGAGGATGGCAGCAAGCTTGTGCTTCATCTTGTGAATGAGAGCCTCAAGGATGTCTGCTTGCTGGACAGCAAGCATTGCAACGACATATCAAACGTGAGTGACTGCTTTTTAATAATTTGATTTGCACTTGCAGCAAAATCAAAGGTGCACGAAGATGCGATGCAATGTTAGGAGCCGGTCTGCCTGATGCAGATGTTGTACTTGTGAGCAGTGTTAACAAGTTCTGGTCATGCTTCACGTGTCAGCAGGAAAGGCTTTGCCACTGCGTTTTGTAGCGACGTGTGAGCGAGGACAGGGCTTGTAGAGAATTATTTGGACTCTCAACTTCAACAGTCGGGTGGTTGGTTCTCTGTGGCCATTTGTTGCTGGAGTATTAGGCACTCTCCTTTACCTAAAGCTGTCAGCTTGCCTGCTCAGGCTGAGAAACTGCGCCGATTGCATACTGCAGCTGCAGGAGCAAGCCTGTGTGCCTCCAACAGCAAGTTCACAGTTCGCGTTTGAAATTTTGGTGTCAAGAGCGCTTTACATCATGACATTACTTATAACTTGCGCTTTAGCTATTATGCAGAGGTGGGTACTGTGCGGCACTGGTGTGCATCAAGTTTCTTAACAGCATCTGATGTGAACAATTACCGCACATGCAAGGTGGTGCCCAACCAGCTCAAGCATTGCAATATAATGTGGTGTTACATCAAGCTGTCTGCTTGGGCTTCTGTTAATGTGCTGCTTGATAGGTGGCTGAATGCAAGTACTGAGTGTCTGTGACATGTTGCACCGCGTACCTGTGTGCACTGCAATTTGTGCCAGCGCCTTGCAATGCGCCTTGCCATGCTGTTGATGGCTGGCAAAGTACAACATGATTGATTGCCTTTCACCGTCAAACGCGGCGCAACGCAACGCGGACCGTCTCAGCCGTCGAGGTGCACTACCTCGTGAAACAACGTGGGGGCAAAAACAGCCAATAAAGACATCTCATGAAACAAAGTACAGCCGAATCGGGCAATTCTGGTTCGAAGCTGCCGTCTCATTTGGACATCCTTTTGATGACAATCTTACTGGCATCATGTCCCTGCTGCTACTGACGGCCGATTGGAATGGTCAGACTAGTCAAGGTCGCTCTCCTAGAATGTGCCGCCGCCTTTGCAGCTCGCGCTTCGAGTGATGAGAAGCTTGACTTACAGCAATATTCATGATTGCCACTCGTACATGACCTTGACTCTAATCTGTGTACTTGAAAGTATTAGATGTCTGCGAACCCGGGTTGCTGCAGGCCATCGTACAGCTTGGTTGGAGCGCATGGGCAAGTATCGTGGCTATGCGGGGTTTTTATGCAAAATCACATTGCAACATTTTTCTACTTGATTCAAGCAAGTAGCTGCTGGACTCACCATACTCATCCACTGCATCTTCGTACTGAGGCATATGGGAATCTGCACGAGTCAGCTTTCGCAGAGATCTCATCACATATGTGCTGATGTTGTTGTTGTGCAGTACTTGGAAGAGATCAGGGAGCATGACTGTGGTACGCCGCGGCTGGCTGATGTGACGTTTGCAGAACTGGAAGGACGGGAGCTCAAGGCCATGCCAGAGACGTGCGCGATACGCCCGTACAAGCGGGCCCTCCAACTTCATGCATTATGTTGCAAGATCACGTAGACGGTGGCAGCTGAGGAGAAGCGTGAAGCTTACCAGATGTGCCACCCGCCGTTTGGTACGGCACCGTTCAACGATGCCATTGCACGTCTCTTCCAAGTACAGAAGCAAATTTGAACTGGGAGAGGAAGATGAGGTCAGCCACCCGTATGAACCGCCTGACAGGGAACCAAGTGCACCGCCCACAACAGGCACTGCACACGACACGGCAGGTGCACCTGCAGGGGTCCAGCCAGGTGCAGACGGGTCAAAGTCAGAGTTTGAGTTGGGGACAAAGTCAGGGACAGAGTCAGGGTCAGAGTCAGGGTCAGAGTCAGGTCAGGGTGAGGACTGGCCTCAACCTAGCTCAAGGCCGTGGATACCAGTACAAAGCATTCATGCTGCAAAGTGCTGCCGCTGCTGCTGCTGTCGCTACTGCTGCTGCTGCTGCTGCTGTGCAGCAGCTGCTGCTCACACACCAACGAGCACGTGACGCCTTGTTCCTTAGCCCTGTAGCTTGTTTGTCATTGGAAGGCACGCCTTGATCGTGGACTGAACTTGAATGCCGCATTGCTGAAGCAGTTGTGAACTTTTGAGATGTAGCAGCTTAAGTGAAGCTTCAGCTGCAAGTCAGGCTTAACATTGGGGCATTACAAACATCAGCACATGCATGGCTCAAAGCAAACTTGTGTCAAAATTTCCTCTGTTCCGAAGTCTCAGCATACTTTGCCGCCCCAAAGAGAAGCTTTGCATGGGTGCTGTGATGACAAGCAATGAAGGCCCCGTAATGTCGAACGCTTGACCAGCACGTGCAGTGCAAGTGAAGGAGCTCTGGGACAGCTATGCAAACTGCGCAATCACTTGTGTGCCAAGTCCTGCCAATGGGGCGAAGATGCTAGGAGGGGTATTCGTGCGGATGGTGAAGGACTTGGACATCGAGGTAGGAGGATGAGTGGTGTCCAGCTTGGGTGCAGGGGTTATGACCTGCAACACAAGGAGTTGCTGAGCAATGTGGACATCGAATGGACCAAGGATCTAGGGTCCCTAGCCTTTCCCTGAAATTATGATTTATTCACATACTCGCTGTTTGGTTTTTCCCCCATTGAAGAGCGTCGTCCTCGGCCTGTCTTCTTTCCCTTTACTTTCAGCAACCAAGCCTCTTCCGGAACTCCCCTCCCGCTGCATGTCCGAAATGTGCACTGAAAATTTTCATGTCCGAAATGTATATTAGAATTGAGGGAAAACTCCCCCGGAATAAGATAGGTTTTGCCAAATGTGCACTGGAAATTTATAGGGGGGGGACTCGGAGTACGTATGGACTTGTATTTACAAAGGCCCAAGGGAGGCCGGGTTGCCTATGCAATCGAAAAGCTTGCGTCAACGCAGCAGCCTAGTCTGCGCTGTGCCCTAGGAGCTTGGATACCGGCGCTGCAACACAGCCCAGCATTCGCGCTCCGCGTGTGTACGCCATGACGCGCTCCGCCAACTCCCGCGCCAGCGATATGCTCAGCTCAATGAGGATCTGCCGCTTAGCTAACCCGGCCTTGCGTAACACATCTGCCTTCCCCCCCCCTGAGCACAGTGCTGAGTGCATTGCCAACTCCTTAACAAAAGGCTTGTCTGCTTGCCCAGCCGTCCGTACGACTCCTGCACGAATGGCACAAAAGCCCAAGATGACGTCAAGGTGCCGGTGTGGTGCCTGACCTTCGCGTCCTCCCCCACCCCTGCAGCATAGCCGTCCGTGTTCGAGGCATTTGTTTTGCCTGTCAGGTACGAGCTCGCTGTGGGCGCGCGCACACTTGTGTCTAGCACTTCCCTTGTTACGGTATGCAATGCTAAAGTGCAGACACCCTGGGTCAATGACTGTGTCCGCCTGATACCCCGGTACCTTGAAGACGCTAGCGTCCTCATTGCGGACAATAGAGACATGGTGCTGTCTCAAGATGTGCTGCAGGCACCGCTTTTGGGCAGTGTGTGTCGCGTTGTGTCCCCGTATGTGCTGGCTGGGGCAGCTGACCGCATGCGTGGAGGTGGGGCTCACGTCACTGCACCGCCATGGGCACACCTCGCCCTGTAAGCCCCACCCGTCTATGAAGATCGCAACCAAAATCATCGTGGCTGCTGCCATACTGGACATGGGCGCCGCACCCGGGCGGTCATTGGCAGTGGGTGGCACGCTCATCCACGCCATTGCCCCGACGCACGCTGGCTGCGCAGCTGCGCCACGACCGGCGCGCTAGCCTGTTGGCGGCGGCGGCTGGTGTCGCGCGAGTCACCAATAAGTGCAGCCTGCGTCGGCTTGCCCACGGCACCAGCCGAGGCAGCCTCTAGGTCCTTCACCACTGGCAGGCAATCCTCGTATTGACGTCGAAGAACATTTGAAAGGCCGGCTTGTAGTCCGTGCGTGAAGTGACCGCGCCGGCGGCGGGATGGCACTACCTTCCTGCAGATCTCGTCAGCATAGGCCTCCCAGTCGTCGTCGTCGTCCTTCTGCCCGCCGCTGCAGCTGCTTTCTTCCGCGCTAGTTTGTGTTTTAGCGGGCGTGGAAGAGGCAGCCGCGGCAGCGGCTTGAGGGCCAGGTACGGTCGCCGCCGCAGCGGCCGCCTCGGCGCCAGGCACAATGCCGTGGGTGTGTGGGGCTGGCTCAGTGGTCACCGTCTCCGTGACGGCACTTGCGGCGTAGATCGCTTGCACCGCAGTGGGGAGCGTCGACGCTGCGGCCGTCGTATCTGCTGCCCACCATAGCAACGATGCTGGGAGCTGCTCGGCCACAGCTGTGCGTGATTTTTTGCCGCCATCAGCTGTCAGCGCTCGCGTAGAGCGTCGCACGGCCTCGATGATTGGCGGCAGTCCCTGGTCCTCACGTATTGCGCATGAGTGCTGCGCGAACCAGGTGACTGCGCCGTATTCGTCAGTACTGAGCCTCAGGGCCCCTGCTGCGACAGTGGCATGAATTATTGCCGGCCGCAGTGTTGTGCATGCCTGGGCCGTGTATGCGGCTGGTGCCAGTAGCCCCAAAAGCGGCATGCCCAGACCGCCTCGTCGCTCCGGCAACCGTGATGCCCGCAGCGGCACTGCGATGTCCGTGAGTTCTGGCGGGCCCAAGCGCGGCAATACCAGCACGCTGCCACTGCTGGCTTCCTCATTGTCACCAGCAGTGCAGGCGGCCAGCAGGTGTGACTTCATGGCTGCCGCGGTAGCGCAGCCGTGCAGGTGCAGCATGCGTTCGAGCGTCCATGCACAGAACCCGTCAAACGCGTGCAACCATGTCTCTTTCAAAGCCGTGTCAACGACCCGAGCTAAGAAGCCCATGCGCTTCGTCAGTGACCTGCGCAGAATGAACTGCGCTGCCTGTAGGTGATGCCGCGCCATTCCAGCCAGCTGCCACGACAATCGCCATGTCCCTGCGTCAACAAGATGCTTGCTCATGGCAGCATGCACATAGGCTGGGTGCCCTACCGGTACCCCAACCGATGTAAAGCCCTGACTGGACTCTGGCATGGTGGCATTCACAAACGGTACTACAGTATGTCAAGGGCGCGCAGGCGTGCTCTGGCCGCTGCATCAAGCACTGTGCCGCGCATGGCGATGGCCAGCGACTTGTCTGGTCGAACGCGTTGGCCCCCTGCCGCCAGCCGGCGGATCACCTCTGCCACCCCAGCGGCCGCTGCATCGTCGAAATAGGCAGCTTGCAGCACGTTGAGGTCATCCAGGAAAGCGCAGTGCGGGGCTGGCGGTTCCGCTGTGCTGTGGCCGTAGGCCGGCATACTGCCGGGCGTCGCATTCACTCCATCGGGGTTGAAGAGTAGGAAGGCCGCTGCCACTGCAAAGTACAGCGGCCCTAGAGGGTCCCCTTGCTGGCACCCTAGGTGGGAGCAGATAATGCGAGCTTCGCCGTTCACCTCCACTCGCATCTCTGGGGCAGTGTCACCACAGTATACGGACTCGAAGTGCGGGAGCAGCTCCGGACAGAAGAGCATAAGCCCCCGCACAATGGCGGCGCGATCTACACTGTTAAATGCGTTCTCACAGTCCAGCTGGATTGTGGTGCCATACAGCTCGTGCCACACGCGCGCGCGCGCTGCCACATGCTCGACGCCAGACCGGTATCCTACGCCAAACTGCGACATGGAGGCCAGCAGCCCCAATATCTTGCCCTTGACGCTCCGTGCCGCTGTGGATCCGAGGAGTCTGCGCCAGACACTGGAGCAGGCGATCGGACGCCGCTTCTGTCCTACGCCTGAGAGGGCCGCGGCGCGGAGAAGCCGTTGCGATTGAAGCCGTTGCGATTGCTCCGGCAGCAGTTCGGGCTCAACAAGCAGCGTCGTGAACACCTTGGCCAGGTGATGGGCGAATGCCGGTTCCATCACATCTGATTCTGAATCACCAGCTAGTCCTAGCGAGGCACTGCCCACGGGGCGGGTGGCTACTTTCACTGGTGCACCAGGCCCAGCGGCCATCAAGAGGTGTTCATAGCGTAGGCCGTCCAGCCCGCCAGCCTTCCCCGCCCCTGCTGCGGACAAGGTCGACAGTATGTCTGTCGCCTCCACCTCGAGGCGCCGTCCGGTTGCGCTGGCAGCATCCTCAGGCTATCGCTGTGATCATGCCTGACCCGATTCGAGTTCTCCCAAGAGGAGTGTGAAGTTGTATATTATGTCCTGGACCGCATGGGCTGCGCGCACGATAAATCGGGCTTGCAATAACTAAATCTACGGAGGAGCCGGCGGTTCGGCGCTGGCCGGCGAGTGTGAAGTTACAATTGAAGTTTTTGTCGTGAGGTTTGGCTCTTAGAAGAGTTTGCATGATGAGACAAGGCCAGCGAGCAACAGGCATGTGAGTTCTAGAGCCCGATGCTTTTTCTACCACCTGCGAAAAACAGTCATCGCGATCGGGCAAGAGGAGCTAGAGCACACATGTCTAGAGCGACAACAGTGCTGGTGGCGTATGCAGGACTGGCTACGGTGGTGTGCATCTATCTGTCGGCGACCCGAACGCTGTTGCAGGTGATTATTTGACGCAATCATGTACCGTAGTCGTTCGGAGCACATTCTACTACTTCCTTCTCCAGGCAAGAAAAAAACCTCGTGTACCGTCCGTGATTTCGTGATCCAGGTCTAAAATTATTGACAGTTTTATCAGCCTGACTAGGTCACCCCTTCTACTGGGGATCCCAAAGTTTTGAGCAGGAAGGGGGTCACTAGGCCTGGGCCTGCTCTTCGCTGTGTTTGTATGGATTAACACTACTGGTGAATTTACAACAAAGTGTGGCTCCCTGACAGTACAAGAGAGCTTGCACAGTGCACTGTCAGGCAACAACGTGGGGGACTCATGGTCCTGCTCATTCGCTGTGCTGGAATGATTGCGCACATCAGTAGTTAGTGGCACGCACTCTTTCACTGTTGCTGGTGGTCGGCAATGCCAGTGGGGCCATGCACAGTGGCATGCAGTCGATGATGCTCAGCAAGGCCCAAGCGCCGCGACGGATGCGCAGACTGAAACGGAAAGCAGGCCTGCAACCGTGCCTGTTGTTGCTGCAGCGACAGCTGCAGATTCAGTCTCACCAGTGGGCCACCGCACCATCATCACTGCAGAGATTGATGTGTGAAAAGCCGAGAGTGGGAGCAATGCGTATAATACAACAGTACATTGATGGCAGCTCTAAAAGCTGCCTTGGCATAGTCCTTGTCTCCATCAGGCTTGGTGAGCCTGCAGCCTGCGGCCGAAAAAATGGTTTTCCGGCCTTGTTTGGATACAGTATTGAGTGACCTCCCGGAACAACAGCTGATCCCAAACTTGTGCCTGCCCCCCTCACCGCAAATGTTGGACCCAGTCCGTGATGTTGGACAAGACGGTAAAACCTTCGTGACCTCCAAGTAATTCAAAGCACCTGAGGCGAGAATTGCTTTAGGCTGCATAGGATGTCATCACCGCACGCATCCAGGCTGCAGAAGCGACTCATAACCAACTCTCCATCATCAAATGTACTGTGCACTCGATATTCAGGTGGCAGTGTGTGCTGGTGAGACCAAGAGTAATTGTGCACGCTTCATCGACAAATGTACCACTTTCACAGGAAAACCAGAGCACACTTGAACAGCTCGTGCTAGACTGCTGTGACTGCTGAAAACGAGATTAGGTTGCGGGTGCATTGAAGACAGATCTGGTGCTGCAAAGCATTATATTCCAAAGAAACTAAACTGCACTCTGCGCCCTCACGCACTTGCCCCTAGTGTGCTGCAACTGTTTAGATGTGCTGCGATGCTGCAAGCTTTTGGAGTGCATCATGTACAAAGGGCATACTTTAAATGTAATAGGGTTCTGCATCTGGGGTGCAGATAATGGTAGCATGATGATCGAATGCAGCCGGAGCTGACATATGTCGGCAGCACGCAGCAAACACTGCAGTATCAAAGCATCGACGACACCCTCATGCTGCGTCAGAGATGCTGTGGTGTGGCATTTTGACCACACATTGCTGATGCAGCACCGTGGCAGTCACTGATCTCAGGCAGCTTCGCTGAGGTGCATGGTGCCGGCTGGGTTTGTGCAAGGCCTTTTCGGCAGCAGATGGCTCCAACATGTATTCAATATTACTGTACTGTACTTTGACACACTGTACAATGATCTTGATAAATACTACACAGCAACATATGACAATGTTTGTGCTGCTCTGAGCAATGTGCCCCTCGATATGAGACCTGTGATTAAACTGTTTGCCTTGCCACCCGTAGCAACGCCATCGACAAATCTATGCCGCTGTGATGAAAACAACAACAATTATCGCATATGATACATTGCACTCATTGTCAAGCCCTACATGTATTGCCCGTTGTAACCCCCTCACCTACTTCACAGCCCACGGCCAGGCTAGGCAATGCGTGTGCCGCTCTACAGCAACCGCCGGCCTGTCCGCACTGGTTTGCGGGCGGTTCGCCGCGCTTCAAAGGGTCTTGCTGGTGTGGCAAGGACGACTACTGCATGTGCACGCCATCATTGGCAATCGACACCATTGTGGAGATGGTGGATGCGTCAGGTACGTGCCTGGGTATGTTTGCACAATGTAACTGTTGCTGTGATTCGCTGTGCAGGTCTGGATTATACCTGTGTCAAACTGGTCTGCACTGAACAACAGGCTCGGGGGAACCATCTGGCTTGCACGGATGATGCTTCAAGGCACTGTGATGCACCCTATACCTGCAAGTAAGATAATGCCTACTTGTTTGATTGGATCATTGCATATATCAGTGTTGTGTGGCCCAGCAGCAAGCTGATGAAGCAATAAGTGCTGAGCCCACTATTTGCCATACTTGACATAAGCTGGGGGCCATGGCGGTCTTGCAATTGCAGCACCTTCAGCTTCGTATCCCCACATTCTTGCTTCATCAACTCTCACATTGAGCTTGCAACCATTATCACCGTTGCTGCATTGTAGCACCCGATCTCCAGATCTGCCACCTCGTTTTCCCAGCTCATTGAACTGCTGAGCGAGGTTGGTAGCGTCAGGTGACTCAATCTTGTTGTTGAAATGCCTCAACTGAACTGCATCATATTCCACGTTCTTTATGATGTGCTGACTGCCCGCTTGTATCCAGGGGTTATCAAAGGGCTTGTGGTGGTGCGGCGGAAAGACGTGGGCAAGTACGCATTGGTGGGGGGCTTTGTTGATGTGGGAGAGACGGTGGAAGAGGCGGTACACAGAGAGGTGAGACAAAACCTTCCATCGACCGAACCCTGGCAGTCTCACTCTATTGAGGCGTCTCGAGCTTCCTGCTCACTGCTGATCGCAGATGGAAGGTCCAGTACCACTCTTGTCACTTTTGTGCAGTATGGATGATGCCAGAGTCAGGGGCCACTTCAAAATTGCCTGTGCTCAGTTCAGTGCGTCTACAATGCGGTAAGCTTCTGCAGAGATCGCATGCTCACGATCGTACCTGTTGACAGTTTATGTTCATGATTCTGATAATGCAGTTGTCAGTTGGTGTGCTGCTCTGGGTGACGCTTTTGTTTACAAATTATGCAGATACTTGCAAGCACGCATGCACATTGAGCTTGCAGCAGGTAATAGTGCCATTTAAGGTGCAATAGTTTTCAGGAATGGTTTCGTTGAGCATCACAAGCAGTGAGCTGCCTGTCACACTCAAACCAGACACGCAAAAGGCAAGCGCAGTCCACTGAGGGATTCTGGCATTAGTCACAGTAACACTGGTAGTGCAAGCTTTGTTGTGGTGAACAGTGAGGCCCAGCTGTGTGCCTGGTGATGCGTGCAGTACCAAAGTTTGATGAAATCAGTGTTTCGTGCATCACGTCCTGATGTATGCCGCAGGTTAAGGAAGAAACAGGATTGGCAGTATGGGATCTGCGGTTGCTGCCTCGCATATACTCAGATCCCAGCAGAGACGTGCGCCGACATACCGTCAGCGTTGTGTATGCTGCACGTACACAGGGCAGCCCCTCGGTGAGTGTGACTATAAACTCAGGTGCTCCATACACATTGGTGTAGATTGTGGAGGTTGGAGGATGGTGTGCATCAGGGTCTCATTTGCGGTCATTGAGACCTCATCTCCAATGTGGTTCATCAGCAGCAGATACTGCATCATGTGATATGTATGCTATATTGTAGCGATGCTGATGCAGCTGACACGAGTCATTGCATCATGCAAATGACGTCATTGCCTCCTGTTGGCAGCTTATTGCACTCTTTGAAGCTGCGAAGTGATCTGGAGATGATGGTGCAGGCCCAGCTTTTCTGCAATGTACGCTCACCGTGATGTAATGACAGTGTGTTGATTTATCCGCAGCGCTCTAATGCAGGCCATCTGTATCCTGTTGTTCCTGCAGGCAGGAGATGATGCAGCATCCGTAGAGATCCTCTCATTAGAGGCAGCCAAAGCATTGGCATTGAAGGGATCAGCTGCGCCCGACGGCTTGCACTTTGACCACAGCTCCATCCTGCTAGATTACTTTGAGCATTTTCAACCGTTGCTAGGCGCTGCCACGGGCAAGCTCTTCAAGCCCCACTAGGCCGTGCCATTGACGACAAACCTGGAGTGCTTTTCAGACGAAGGCTGCGTCCATGTGGTACCATGATCATGCCGCCGCTGAAGCGCGGCGTGCATATGCCCATGCACGTCCCGTCAGCACACGAAGCGGCTCCCATTGAGACCATGGCACAGCCTGGGATCCCACAGGCACATTGCGGCCAAAAGCAGGCATTGACGATGTGACCGGTGCTTGCAGGTCCAGTGTACATCGTCGGTTGTTGATACCAAATGGAGATCCTGGCAAGCGTCAACCTTCATGTTGATGGCCGCTTCTCTAACACAATTAAGCAGCTCAGAAGAAAGCTCCCTATCAGGCTCTTGGACTCTGCACTAGCACTGATGGGCTACAAGATTGAGCTGCAGCTCGCTAATGACACGCATGCAACAGCATTCTGCTGTCAATACCGTCTTGCACCTCGTGTTCGATGCAGTTTGGTCGCCAGACATGAACTTCAAACACAGCTGCCGTTCACCGAATCAACTTGATGGCTAAAGGGACTGTGATGCACCATTGTGCACCCTCCGCTGACATGCTGTTGCTGGCTTTCTACATAGCTAGACACTCACAAACTTCACCAGTAAACCTTCCAAACTCAAATGGCACCCATTTTCAAAGCGGACGAGGTTCTCTTGGAAGCCCATCTGTAATTGACTTGGCGGTCAGTGACCGTTTGATAGCGTAGATGGCGCATGTGTTGCATGCTTGACACAGCACATGTGTAAATAAGGTGCATATTTTGCTTTTTCTTCCATAGGGTTTCCGCCCTCTGCCCTCGAGCGGAAGTAACAGACACGTTCCCAAACTTTGCAATGCTCGCTAAACTCATTGGCGTATGCGCGCTTTGCAAGTCTCCCTGCGTTTCATCATGGACATGATGGACATGGACCTCTTCCGACCTCAACTCGCACATCAAGCGACTCGCCTACTTCAACTTAAACTTGTATGTTCGCCTAGCCTAGCGAGCAGTGATTCAGTGATTCTGGCAGTAGGAGGGGACATTCGGAAAGCGCCATTGTGCAGACAATGGCTGCTCCAGCGGCTGCTATTATGGAGCAGGAAGGCCGGCAGCGGCGAAGGACTGATAGTGATGTTGCAGCAGCTGGGATGGACCCTGTGGGCAGCACGAGTCACGTCCAGCGTACTCACCATGTTCGGTGAGTCGGTGATTTAAGATCTGCTCATTAAGCGGCGACGATGTAATGACGTATTTATGGTTCAAGGGAGCACTGGCCTGCATGTTGAATGTACATTGCACGCGAGGCACTTTCTTATGCTGTTGATGTTTCACCGCTGGGACAGACTGTCTCTAATCCTGACCCTAACTTTAAGACACAACTGCAACCGATCGGGCTGGAACGTCAAACTATGTCATGAGCTCTATAGTTGTAGCCTTGCATGTATACGTCATGAGCTTGATGTAATCTTAGCCCTGCACACACTAAATGTTTGTTGCCGCCACCTATGCATTTTTGAGCATGATTCTAGCAAATTCAAGTGCACTAAGTAGGTGGGTCTACGCGTGACTTAAGTTTTCTAGTCAGACTGTGCTCTTGCAGGCTGATCGATGCACCTCCACCTACCGAATGCAGAGAGGGTATGTTTAGTGTGGGTGACATCGGTGGGAGGCTCGATGCCCTATAAATAAGCTATGCATTTGCACACTGTTGTTGCAGTGCTGCGGCTCGCTTTGTGGATGGGACGGGATACCGTACATGTTGCACTAATGATCACCAACAATGCTTTTGGTCCTTGCTTGCTACAACACATTCAAGAGGCTTTCAGGCTCAGTGTTAATCGTGGCTCAAGAATGTTGCTCCTATGGTGTCAAAACACCAACGCTTGCTGGTGCATGCTGGTATGTAGAAGTACTACACTAGTTTGATATTGAATGAATTACACAATAATTCCCATATGGTGCACTGAAAGGGCCCCGTAGCATGTGCGTCCGCGGCATCCGGTACTGAACCTTTCTTCACGATTTTCTGGAGTGCTTCAAGTATGTCTGCCAACACCTCATCAGGCAAGCGTGTGCTGCTGCGTTCCACCAGGGCCATGAGCCGGTGCAGCTGGGCAGCTTGTCTTTGTTTCTCTTGAATATCAAATTTGTGCCTGAGTGCCTTCTGTATTGCAGGTAACACTGTTGCTGTGCGTCCTTACTGATGCTATCGGGCTCAGGCGCATGAACACGTCACAAACTTACCAGCCAAGGTGGAAAGTTTGGCTGCAGGCTTGCATGGACTTTACATTCAGCATTTGTATGGGCTGTTGACATGTCCCAGGCACCGGATCAAGCCGCTGTACCTGTTTGAGGCATGGATGCGTGCGTGGATGGTATCTGGACCCAGGCTTGTGGCAAAGACCCTGCCCTCTGTTCACAGGATCATTGGCCTGGGATTTATGTACATATACTTGCAGGTGAGGGATTGAACTTGCTAGAGCACTTAAGGACACCATGTGAACTTTTTTTTCTCCCGGCAGGACACCAGATTTCCTCACCTGCTGTGCACAATCTGCGTGGAAATTCTCTGCACTGGAGGAAAATATTTTTTCTGAAGTCTGTGCCCTGACACATTAGCAAACTTCATTCCCCTATATTACCCTGGTCTATAGGGACCATGAGTCAGCCGTCAAGAGGTCAGATTGACTGCACTGCCGACATGGATGTATGGTTTTACACACATTAGCAACAGTGTGAATTACTGGTTGGACCTAGACAGCGAGCAGTGCTGCCTGCCGTACGCGTGCACACATGTCAGGTTCAAGAAACAGAGTGAGTGCTGCATTCTCTGCAACAAAAGACATTGCCCTTTCTGAACCGTTCACGACAAGCATGCCTTGCGCAAGCGCAGCTGAAGAGTACTGGATGCTACTGCGACCATGCACACAGTATGTCTGACATTAGCGCTCTGTGTCTTTTGCGCTGCACATGTGCAATCCATACTAATGTCAAAATCATCTCCATGCTGCTGCGTGCTCTGAAAAGGTGCTGGCGTTACTGTGGGCGTTCCTGCTCAACGCTGCATCCAGCGTGGCGCTGGACGTGTCTGGCCTGGCTGCACGCCATGCTCTGGACTTCTCGCTATATGTTTCCCTCGTACGCGCGTTTGCCACCTTCTATGTTGTGTATGGCACGTTCCGGGTGAGTGTGATTGCTAAGCCATCACTACATCACAAAGGGCTAGACTTTTGCTGGGCTGCAACTGGTGCTTTGGTGTGTGCATGTGTTGTTCAAAACAAGTAAATCTTGCTGCATTCTCAATGTCAACACTGGTTATGAGAAAGCTGCCTGCAGCTACAAGTAATGATGTCCGTCTTTGACAACTGTGCCAACTAAGCAAATTTGAGTTTTTGTGCCAATAATGGCTACGTATGTGCTGGCTGTTAAGAAATGCGAGCATCGACTATATGCCGGCCACTGGCTCATTTTGGTCGTCGAACCGCTACTCATATGCAGCATGATATGATTTGCCTTGTCACCCTTGATGCCGAACTGACCTTAATGATAGGTAGAGAGTGCTAGAACATTACCGTCCGCTGTAAGCGAGCTTCTTGCAGGGTTATTTCTACCTCTGAAGTACTTGAGATGCATGGCATCGTACGCCGCTAGCATTGGCACCACAATTGATGCCACTTGGCATTGGCTGCTTACATTGGCTGCATCACTTGACAGCCATAGCACTAGTTCATTTTTGTCTCTCATGGTCTAGGCAACACCATTGCTTTTGAATCTGCGATGTCATCCACTCAGATTACACTCGATACTGTAGCTGTACGTTGTGTGTAGCAACATGTGTGAGGCCCAGCAAGCTGTCGGTTACAAAACTATGTGTAGCACGCATTTCATGGCACCACCATCGCTCAGAGTCGTGCACCACACATTTCCATTGCAATCATATGCATACGGGGCAGACTGCACTGTTGTGCTGCAATTTTTTCTGTGCATGCTTGGGCGCTTGTTTGAATCTGATACAGTACTAAAAGTAGGTCTCATTGCATGCTCTTTTTATCATTGCTGCAGGTATTCGCGCGCTTTGGCAGCAACATAGGTCTCATTGCCTGGGAGAGCCTGGACGATTTCCCGCATGCGTGTCGGTAGGTACTTGCGTATCGTCTGCAACTGTGTGAGCTTGCATTCAAGAATACACACATCTAGCTGCAAGCAGATGCTCAGCATGCCGCCGCGGCCTCATGTATTGTGCTTGCGCATTCAACGCGAGTTTGGCAACGTCAACCTCATCACGAGATGTACCACATTGTAGTAGAGCCGAGCATCATAACCTGGCGTGTTACTGCTGAATTTTGCAGATGCCATAAGACATTCATGTTTGTTTACTTCCATCAGCAACGTTCTAGCTGGTCATCAGCGCCCACATTTGCTTCCAGTCTTCCCTGTACATTGCGGCTGCTCGCTTGTACATAGTGCATCGATAAGCAGGCTTGCTCAATCATATGCAGTGCAAATTCATGATCAACCACGCTTCACTGGATCGTGCAGCACGCGTTAGCGTTCTGTGCCTGACTCCTACAAGCTGCACTATTTGACGTTGCAGGGTGGCAACGGAGGCAGCCGAAGCCTGGCCCTACTTCATTTCGGTTGCATTTTTGCCGCAGTTCTGTCTTGCAGCAACTCTCGTGGTAAGCCCCAGCAGTACTTCTGACATGGATACTGATTGTGGCCACAGTTTGTGTTGCGCAGGACCATCAATGATAGAAGCTTCTTGACTATCAATGAGGCACTAACAACAATCAGCTGATGTGTTGCCTCGGGATGTGTTGATGAATTATCATATCAGCCGTGCTTTTGCTTGATTTGGTGATCAGAGGCTGCTTCATGTCTGTGCATTGTGCAACTATGTTTCAACAGGCTCAGCTATGTGCACACATTATCAATGTGACATTAATCATGCTGCGATCGCTGCAACTAAGCCATTGTCGGAACTCGGATGTGTTGATGAATATCATATCAGCCGTGCTTTTGCTTGATTTGGTGATCAGAGGCTGCTTCATGTCTGTGCATTGTGCAACTATGTTTCAACAGGCTCAGCTATGTGCACACATTATCAATGTGACATTAATCATGCTGCGATTGCTGCAACTAAGCCATTGTCGGAACTCGGCCGCCTTAGACAGGAATTTCATATTCGATCATATTGATGATTCTGGCTTGCAGATCATACTTCCTGTGGCTTGCTAGTGTTGTTTGAGGGCAGCTGTGACGCTTTTCATTCACCACGCACCGTGCTGAGGGCAAATTATGTTGTGCTGAATGCTCAGCTCTGATGAGGCAGCTATTTGACTCAGCCAAACGTCAGGAATGCACTCGCAGCACATCATGCTATCAGCAGTTGATTCTTGGATGCGGCGCTCTGAGAACCAAATGCTTTCTAGCATGCGGTAACTGAGCCATTCCGCCAAGTATTCTTAGTGGATGCCAAATACCTTCAACCAAACGTGCGTGCTCCTTACTTGTCTGTCAGGTGGCCCCGGTGCTGTGCCATACATCCGGCGACGGAGCTGGGGAGGCAGTGCCGGCCTCACCTGTGCTGGATCCCGACATTCGTCAGGATGCTGGATTTTGGGGATATGGAGCAGGGCTGCAGGAGCAAACAAGAGCATTCCTCTGCACCAGGTGCTTGGAGTGAGGAAGTAATCTAATTTGTTCCTGGTGACTGGGACTGATTGTTGATGGCATTGCCAATGCTTTCACTTTGATGCAGCAATAATCAACAACCAGGCTTACCCTAGGGTACTCGCACAAACCTGCAGGTCGAGGCCAGGAATGCCTCGTTTGCTGTCATTGTCTTAAGGCGCGCAAATGTCTGCATCGGTGCCCGAATATGTATACTGTCGCTTATCGCTTGCAGCAACTTCATCACCACACACATTTCGCTGGCATGTTTGTTGTTTGGAGCCGCTTAGGTTTATATCTGTGTGGCATACACTGACTGCCCTGGGCTTTGGCTGTGGGTTTCACAGGCTGCAAGACTGCTGCAGATGTTATCCACAGCTCTTCTGCTTGCATTTGGTGCAATTCTGGATGTAACATCGGCTCAGATGATGCCATGTTTAACGGCTGTCGACTTTGCTGTTGTTCGTACTTCGAAGTAGTATTGTAGGCAGCCAGCGCTCGATGCCGAACTGCTGCATGCACAAAGTGCGCGCTTGCTGCTTTCTCGAACGGTACTTTAGTAGCCGCCTGTACCGCCGTTGACGCGATAAATGTGGCTTTCACGCCATGAATTTCTGCTGACCTATGCCAAATTTCATAATGCAGTTCTGTTTTTACTAGGTTCACCAAAGACATCTCTAGCTCATTCGATCTTGCAGATGATCTTGCAGATCATGACCTGACTGATACCGCATGCCTCAGCACAGTTCACATCCAATGTTTGCAAAACTCTGACCCAAGTAGAACAGTTCCGCTGCACAAGTTAATTTCATGTTCTTAATTGCTGGCCTGCAGGACTCCACTGCTGTACCTGACATCAGAGTACCCAAAGGCACGGCACACGCTCAAGCTGGTGCTAGTGGTGGGTCTGCTACAGGTAAGGTCGTTTGTTGAGCTTATGATGAATGCCTTGCATGACGTCGCATAGCATCTCGTTGATGGAGTTTTCAGAGCTCATGCCTACTCTTGTGGCACAATCGAGCATTCACATCAATGAAGTCAGATGTTGATGACTTGAAAGCTCCAGGTGTAATAAATCAGTTTTGGTTTTGTGGACAGCTCCAGGTGTGATGCTCTTTGTATGTATCAGCACGCATCCAGGTTTCACAGGTAGCTTGGCTTTTGACAGCATGTTGTTCAGCTTGTGTCTGGTCCTTCAATTGCAGTGTAGACAATTGATTGTAGAGAAAGCTGAGATACATGTACATGACAAAAAAACATATTGTGCAAAAGACCTGTTGCACCGTACGGCGCATACACATTCTCCTTCTCACATGATCCGTCTTGTCATATCCTCCCTGTTGGTCACCATAGAATGGTGCACAGCATTGCAACACACTTCGTGGCCACCTTACTGATACCCTATCTCCGCTGCACCCTGCTATAATTTGCCCAACAGTACTTTCAAATCCTGCTGCACCGCTTCCCGGACTGGCGCACGGAGCTTGCGGGCGCACCACAAAACTCTGAGCCATCAGGGGAAGAGACACAATCCGGATCTCTGCCGTTGCACACTGAGCCACTACCCCACACGAGCGCGTCGCTGAACGCCGCACATGCTACTGCGGCGGTGCAGTGCAATGGCAAACCTGGCAGTGTGACGGCTGTCAGTGACGGGAATGCAGGGCATAGCAGCACGTTGATTGGCATTCAGCAACGACCTGAAGGAGCGCAGGGTGCCGCCATGCATGCGCCGATGGAAGGGGAGGGACGAAAGGGGCTGAAGGGAGGGGGGAAGGGGGTGAGACTGTGGGTGCGGCTTGCTCTGCACTTTGGCCTGATGGCCTGTATGAGTGTCACAGGTGAGCTATACTGGCATAATTTTGACATCTGAGATGATCAGTCTTCTTCATTCTCAATGGTGTCGTGTTGCGGTGGTACTGTAGCAAGGTAGATGTAATCACGTTCGGCTTTCTCTATATATCATGCACAAAAGGTGCATGTAAATATGTTTGGCTTTCTCTATAGATCATGCACAAACTTTTATACGACTTGCAATGTGGGTTGCGCATCTTCTTACCTCCACAAAGTGGATGTCAATACATCAACAGCGGTTGGTCAAAGTACTTCTTCGAGTACAAACTTTGTGTTTGCACATGTGCAGTCAGCAGCGTAAAGTAACGCATGGACATTTTGCCAATCTAATGCAGCACACTTTTATGCAAATATTGTGGCTTTGCACGTTCTTGTCTTCGTGCACATGTCGCAGTGCATAGGATATGATATGAGCATTGACCTACGCTCCTCTCGACAACACGCACTGCACGATTGCAGTAGGTGACCTCATGCTGTGATGCGTGGTGAGATATTACATCACCAAGCTTCTTTTGATGTAATATCTCACCAAGCTTCTCATGTAAACTGTCTTGGTGTCCAGCCACTGGCACTTTCTGAGTACTTGCCATGCACTCGAGCCCCGTGATGCAATTGAGAATCACCACAACAAAAGCACTGAATGCACATCAAGTTTGCCTAGTTAGCAGACCATACCTGTGACGCTTGTCGGAATGCCCCCTCCGATCTGCTTATGTATGCTATGCATGCTCTGTTGAGATTTTTTGTGGACAGTCACTCTGAAAACAGGAACAACTAAACCTACTTGATATTTGGGTCGTGTTGTTTCGCTGTCACAGCGGTGTGGGCTCTGCAGTGGGTTCTTGTGGCCATTGGCGGCGCGACCCCTTCATGGCTTCGAATGATACTTGGGCCTCTAGAAAGGTGCGCGTTCAAATGCAGGCGTTCGGTGGTGCACAGCAGCAGGTTTGCTCATTACATTCATACACAAGTGAGAGAGAATGCAGGGTGGTGCTGGTTTCATGCCGCCATGTGGACCAACTAACTTCGCAAAGCAGCTTGAAGTGCTAAGTGACTGTGAATTTCTACTCTCACAACACAGCCCATGTGCATGAATGTCGGCCCTGACTTTGCGCAGGAGCTACTCCCTTGAGCAGCAGCTGCCGGGGTACCAATCTACTAGCAAGCAGATCTGCGCAGCACACAAGCATTGGATGGTATTTGAAATATTTCATGCTTGCAATGAATGCGGGCAGTCCTTATGCAACTGTGGTGCTGTTTTGTCTGCGCTGCTGAGGAGATCCATGAATGCTGCTTGTTAAGCAAACCGCGGCTTCTGCGCTGCATGCAGGGATTTCGGCCTCTGGGTGGTCGTTGCCTGGACGGTTTGGCTGCTGGTGCTGGCTTTGATTTTGTGCGGCAATGCCTCCAGTCCCAGTCCGGCCATTTTTCAGCTGCGGGAGGTGTTCCAAAACCTCAAGGTCAGTACAAACAAATGTTTTGCATACATACTGGTTTGCCAAAACCTCAAGGTGTATAAATTTAATACTTTCCATACTGATTTGCCCGAATGTGTTCTTCCGGTGCGCCAGACTGCTGCTATTGGGAAGTTGACACTGGCATCTCCTCACCGTGCTTTCACAGGCGTTGAAACAGATGTCATTCGCTTGCTTGGTAGTATTCGGTTGCCTTGGTCTACATGGTAGTACGCTCTAGGACACCTGTATGGTGGTTTGTTCTCTGAATATACTTCGAAGTGCCAGCATTTGGCAAAGTACTTGCTCTAAGCACATGGCTGCCAGACACATATTATGTGTGCTGTCATGGCACGTGCATGAGCTGTTTCTTGCTCTCCCACAGATTTCCATGCACAGCAACCTGCATCTGAATGACTGATGCGCAGAACCAATCCATGATGTAGTGCGTGGCACATGTTAGAGCATGGCCTGTGTCAGTGTCATTGCGAGTGGCCTGCGATCTGCTACACGATGGCTGTTTACAACTTGTTGCTCGCACATGCTGATGACGCATGCTCTTGTTGGTTTTGTGATGTGGCAGGCCAGCTTTGTGCTGTCGTGCTGCCTCTTCTTCACCACCACGCTGCTCCATCCGTCCATGGGCTTCCTGGATGCTCAGCGCGAGCTGACAGTGCTCACAGTTGTCATACCCATCACCTACGTGGTGCTGTACCAGGTATGCCTGCGCACAACCATGTGCACACGAGTTGGTTGGGCTGGACATCGCAGGCCTTGGTCGCATTTATTTCTCTGAGTATGTGTGACCTCGGAAGCTGCTGAAAATTGAGGTTATCAGTGTGCAAGCCGAACACGCAACTCCATCAGTCTGCTGCAAGCGACACACACAATGTCTGTCTGCGGCTAGTGAGCAGCGCCACCACACCAACATGCGCAGCGATACGTTACAGCATACAAGTGGTCAGGGAGCTGTCATGTGCTACTTACAAGCATCAGAAATCACATGTCAACCAGGAGCGCTCAATGTGCGCTCAACATACCACCACGTTGAGCAGCGTACTGCAGCTGCAGTGCGCATGAGTTGCTCAAAGACGTCAAAAAATGTATGCAAAGCACTGCTGTGCTCTGCTGTCTCCCAACAAAAACGTTCCATCAGTCATGAGGCTGGCGCCATCAGCCATGAGGCTGGCGCCACAGCGGCCTTGAATGAAGTTTTTTAAAGTAAACGTGACCGAACAAAGTAGGTGTGCTCATACTGAGCGTCCGCACCACGCAACACTCAATCATCTATCACTCATTAGTACCTCCAGGCAATGCAAATTCAGCATGGCATATCATAATGCACGTGCGGTTGCAGTGAGTTTGCAGATCTCAAAGACATAGGTAGATTGCTGCACCGCTGGTCACCTGTGCACCGCAAGTGTCATGCTCCAGCATAACATATTCTACTGCGATTGTGGTCACACTTGTTCACCTACTTGCTGCACAAAACTCTTTGTGCTGTGCACAGGTGGTTGACGCTGCTATGCGCTGGACATCGTGGGTGGGCCTGGCCTTGGCCAGTATCGCAGCAGCAGTGCTCTCCATTGTCCTCTGCTCATACAGCAACTTTGGCGGGCCTGGCACGGTGGCCATCATGGGCCTCCACATCTTTGGAAAGCTCAGTGAGTGGTGCTGCATATCAATATGTCACGTAACCAACACAGGCACATGCCAATGACACTAGTGCACAACAGCAGCAGCAGCAGCAGCGAAGGACTAGAGCAGCACAACCTGTACCAGAAGCCACAACAACATCAGTGGCCAGTTCTTTTTACTGCACTTTGGGGGCAAAATGTTGCGTCACAAGCTGCATAAGATCTTGGAGAGCAATGCACAAAGGTCCAACAAACCCTCAGGTAGACCAGGAATGCATCAGGTTCATCAAGGATCAAATGTAACACTTTGTCAGTGCGCGCTCTAATCCAATGTGTGCAGCATGCATCTCATCAATGCCAGACCGTCCAGTACAGCTTCTTCCTCACCCCTGAATGTGTCTTGCTGTATGTTGCATCGGCTGTGCCACCGTGCAGTGACGTTTTTTGCGGCTGCTCGTGAGGAGGAGGAGGAAGAAGAGGACCATGACCTGGATGACGACATGTCAGAACATGAAAAGGCAAGTGTGGGAACTGTTGCGTCACATGCAAATTGTAAATGACCCTGGATGTTGCAGCATATATGCTCTGTATATAGAAGCACAAATCCACCAGCGCTTGTTCTGAGGTACAAATGAGCTTTGTTTTTGTGCAGTGATGAGGCAAGGGCCTCTGCACATGCTGGCTTTTGCGTAAACTATTTACGTAGTCGTCCGCCGACATTTGGACCAATAATATATATGACATTGCAGCTGTTCTGTCGATTTCTGTAGTGGCACGGGATGACATGGCAAATGAGACCGTACACCCAATTCGCGGAGCAATTGACTTTTTTTTTATGCGCATCACCTCTGTATACCTCTCCACAGGACGAATCATCTAGCGGGCATGTGCCAGTGGCACCGCTGAACCTGGACTTCCTCTCACTGTCTCAGAGAGGCCGCCGCGGCACCTCCCCCATACCAGAGACAAGAGCTTATGCGTCTGCGGCCGTGCCTGTCCCTGTGGGTGAGCGTCAAGGGGCGCTGACCTCGCCACCTCTGGCTCCCAACCCATTTTCCTTCCCTGCGGCAGCTGAGGACAGCACTTCACTGCAGGTAACGCATGCTGAGTGACATGCTCGGTATTTCAAAGAATGCTGTTGCTGTTGCTGCACCGTGGGGAGAACAGGTGGCTGACAAAACTATGTTCATGTTGTAGTCACATCATTCCTGTTTGCCTCTGCAATACATCTATCGCAGCTGCAAGGCATTTCTATTTCCTGGCATGCAGGAGCCTAAACCTTGCACGCATTTGCTTGGCTTTGCTTACTATTGCCGCCACCAAGTGTAGATTGCGAGCCATTTGCAGCTGCAAAACACGAGAATTGGTGCACAATCCTTGACACTTTTGCACGGTGCAGCTTCTGCGCAGGCTGCATGTACCCCAAGTTACGACGCTGCGAAATCCCAACATGCGGAGAGCCAACATCCAGCTGCAGAGGCTATTCGCCAACATTTTCACATTTACGATCACATCTATACCTCACCATGTGCAGCGTTTCAATGATCATGGCGCCAGATTAGTAGGCATCTGCTCAGTCATCTTCCTGTGGTCATCCGTGCCAAAATGGTGACATTGTGCTTCCTTTGCGTGCATGCTCCAGGCACAGACTAGGAGTTTCATCACACCCGCCACACTAACGATGCACAAAAGATCTTCTACTAGCAATTGGCGAACTTGTCCTTGTGGTGTTGTGAGCCAACACATTGTTGAAACAGCTGTTTCTGCCATTTGCCGCGTGTCCCTGGACAGGGGCAGCAGGATCTACCTGCCCTGGGTGGGACTTCTGACTCTCCTCACTGGGTAGAAGAGAACAGCATTGCTGGCCTCAACGGCGCTAGTAGCAGCAGCATTAGTGGTCACAGAGCCAGCTGTGAACTTATGCCTGAATCAAGCAGCGTCACGGCTGACAGTGTAGCCCCGGCTGTACTGTCCGTCAGAAGCAGTGCAGCTAGCAGCCATGAAAGGGCGACCAGCAATGGTGATCATTTGCCTGGAGACAACAGGGCGTCCGCAAGCAGCGATGGCAACAGCAGCAGCAGCAGCAGCAGCAGCAGCACCAACATCAGCTCTCCAAATGAAGGGGACATGGGAGGGCCACAGCAGCCGTCATCACCAGCTGTGAACGCAGCTTCTGTTGCAGCATCTATAGCTGTGCTAGCCGTGTCTGGCATTCACGCTTCGCAGGTATGACCTGCTGCGGTACTGTGTGCTCATGCTCTTACACGTTCGCATTCATCTCCATATTTGTACTTGCGAGAGTTATCATGACCTCATGCCGTGCGCCAGGGCATAAGCAAGTGGACAGATCTGCTGGCTGATTCTGCGGCATGTGCCGCAGTTCTGTAGCAGCATTCTCCTGCGTGATGAACATGCAGGATTGGCATGCATGTTTGTGGTCTGCATATCGGGGTAGACCAAAACAAAGTGATGGCTGGCTGACCCGGCCACCTCATGCTGTGCAGAAACAGTGTGTACGCGGCGATTGACAAGCAGTGACATGTGCTTGTGCATCCTTTGCAGGCTGTCGTGGCACGACCACCTGAGCCCGCCGGGCCAGCTCATGACCATGGGCCCAAGCAGCAGCATCAACAGGGCCATCAGGAGCCTGACACCAGCGGAGCACACGTGGAACTGCAAGTGGAAGAAGAGACCAGGGTGCATGTTGCAGTTGAAGGCCCAGCCCCCAACGCACTGGGAAACGGGCTGCTGTGGGCGGAGCGGAGCAAACGCAGCTATTCCTGCAATGATGCCCTCAGGTGAGCTCTCTGGCTGGTTTTGTTGAAAAAGAGGAGTGACTACTATGTACATGGACGCGCTTTGCAACCAACACCATTTGCAGCAGTGGCAATGATGTACCTGGCGTGCCCAACATGAACATGACGCACGCACATGAATGCGTGACATTGAACCTAATTGTAATGTCAAACACTTGCTGCGTGTGTACTCTATCTGCAACCACTTGCAAGCTTGGAGAGGGCAAATAGTTGCTACAAGACCAGCTTGTGCATAGGCTCATGCTGTAGTGCACACCAGTGTTGGGGATAATGTTTGTAAGGGGTGTGGGGCTGTGCAGAGTGTCTTACATGCCCTTGCGCATACAGCTTGTTCACAGCAGCTCTCAGGGCACCTTGACCAGTTTGACAATGATAGCACTGTTTAGTTTTGCTGCACGATGCAACTGTGTTGGAATCGTCACCATTGTGGGAGTTCTCTCTACATGTGCTGACATATTTGGTGATTTTTTGTCGGTTCACAAAGAGGGGCCGCTCATGCCTGTACTGCACGGTGCTTGCTGCGCATTGTCTGTCTGCAGTCCAAGACACAGCAGGCAGCCATCCAGGCCTGCGCTGGGCTCAGGAGCAGGTACAGTTTGAAGTATGGTACATGCACCCACCATGCTAGACATGCATCCCCCTCAATACATGATCATGCATGCAAGGGTTGTCATACTCAGGAATGTGCTGTTGAAGTTTATTCTCTGCTTACATGACAAACTAGCATATTTCGCCGCTGAGTCGTGATGCTCAGCAGTCTTGATAATATGTGGTCAGAAAGGCTCGCGCCTGCTGTCTTCAACTTCTGAGACAAAGTGGCTGTTGGTGCTTCACCAGAGCATGGACCTTCATCCTGCCATTCGTAGAGCTCTATTGAGTGTACCCCACCAGTGAGTGAAGCTTGCTGGTTATCAACTCATGTTATGCTTATTGCACTTGTGGTTCCAGGTGCTGTTGCCTGTCTGCTGGTGTCTGCTGGTGCATGAGACACCAGATGCTGCGAAAGCTCTAGTGATGGCGCTGTGCTCCATTCAGCCACTGCTGCGTCCGTACTCATCTTACACGGCATTGATGACAAATCACAAGTAAAGTACTCTTCATGGCCTCAAGCCCAGCCTCGTACCTCTGAGGTTTACGCTATGTACCACCACATAGAAGTACCTCGTGCTCATGTTACAGCTGTGTGTTTTGCAACCAACAGGCAAGGACAGTGGCATCGGCCGCAAGGCATCCAAGTCCGACGTGTCATCTGGCTCAGCGGGCCAAGCCAAGGCAGGCTGGGTGGTAGACATGTGGACTGACAGCAACGCTCAATTCATGTACCACGGTGAGCATCATTGCTCTTGAGGTCTATTGACCATGCATGAAAAGGCCCAACCATCACTGGATTTGATACCACACACAGACTTCAAGCACGTTGTGTGCTGGATACGTGTGCCAAAGCACCAAAGTTGTTGCATGTTGTGGTGTAATGTCAGTTGGCGAAGCGTGCTCTGTGTCGATTATGATGGTTGAGATTTGTTGATTACATGCAGCAGAATGTGTGATGGTCTCTGCACAATCGCATGTTGAAAACTGATGTGAAAAATCAAAAGATGCTTGCTTCCTCTTGCTGTGCTAGTTTCACATGGTAATGGTGCGGGCTGCGCTTAGGCCGAAATGAAAAAAAGTAAACCTTAGGAAGAATTACATGGGATATCACGTTGCAATGACGTCCTGCAAACCTGTGTTGTTATATGTGCCTGTGGCAGGTCTGGTACGCCTGAGCTTGGCGCTGCTGGTGCTGCTGTTCCTCTTCCTGGCTGCTTGTCAGATGCTCAGTCTCATCCAGGAACAACGCGGATGGTACCCCAGCCTCATCAGGGTGAGTACTGCTCTGTAGGGTTCAGCCAGCTGCTCAAGGTGCCAGGGGCACTGCATCCCTGGTCGTTGAAGGGATGTGGTGATGGTGATGTAGAAGTACTTGATTGTGCGTTCCATCATAAATGGGCCATGAGCATCTGCAATGTTGGCAGCCATGTGAGGCTCACTTTTGCTGACAACAAACCTTTTTGCTGCCCCCCAGAGTTGGCTCTGCTTCAACAGATATTTGATGAGTGCGTTCTTTTATATCTGTGCAGGCACACCTGCTGACGACAGTCGTCCAACGGGGTTAGCTGCTGGCAAGTTGGAGTACTGCCAAAGAGAAATCCACTCTCAAAACACTTCACTGAAATGACTACATAAGCAACTCTTGCAGCAATTGAGAGCATGATGTCCTCACATGTGTGCTGTCCTCTCCTCCTATTGCAGATGGACACGACAGAGGGGCAGCAATTGGTCGTGGACCATGCCTTGATTGCCAAGGTCTCGTTGCGCACCACTGGGAAGGCCACGGTCACACAGCCGCGGTATGCAACTTGCGGCATGCTGGTGAGTCTTGCGAGCCGTATGGATCACAGCGGCAAGCACAGCTCAGCTCAGCTAGTAGTATTGGTGAACCAGTTACTTCTACTGCTGCCATGAACGTACATGTGATGCTAGTAGCGCTGTCAACTCATTGCATTACGTCGTGTATGTCACATTCGCTATTGGACATGTCTGATGCGCAGCAGCTGCAGGTTGTGCAGACCATGCGCTACCGTTCTGGATCGCAGAGCACGTGGTCGTGCAGTTAAAGGTGTGCAGCCAGACTCATCATGTCATTGTGCTACTAGCTGTCAAGCAGCTGTGTTGCAAGCAACGTCTTCCGCTTCTGTGCAGGACTCAAGCCCTAAAGCACCATCGGCAGTAAGCCAATTTTATTAATCCTCTGTAGCTATTTGCACACAA
Source organism: Tribonema minus (assembly GCA_017506865.1). Classification (NCBI taxonomy): domain Eukaryota; class Xanthophyceae; order Tribonematales; family Tribonemataceae; genus Tribonema; species Tribonema minus. The sequence goes on along the minus strand of JAFCMP010000290.1, from coordinate 378,730 downwards.
GGGGCGAGTACAGTGAAAGCTTGCTGGTGTAACTATCTGCAGCCACGTACGTGGCAGTATTAGGGATGCTTCTGCACATCTCATGCTGCAGTGACAGTTCGCTTCTGGGAAAGGTGTTGCGTGGGTTCAGCTCGTTGACGAAGCTTGTCTTGTGGATCGTTTGCTGGTCATTGTGTCAAACCATGATTGCTCAGTTGGTGACCCAGCAGCTGAATACTCTTCTCCCATCCGTGCACACTAGTTGACAGCGTCTTGTTCAGTCATTTGCCATGACACATCAGTTCTACCGCATGTCTGCCTGTGGGGAGGGCAATATGAATGTCAGCAGCATCTCAACTCATCATTGCAGGAGTTGTCAGCTTCATTGGCACATGTATTTTTATTGATTCGTCAAACACGCACCCTTGATCTGTAACCTGTCCTATCAATGCGTTGGGATGCGCGCAGTGGGCTGGTCTGTCTCTGGTGGACTACGCCCTGCTGGCGGAGCTATCATACTTTGACCCGGACGACACAACTACACCTCTTCAACAGGTGACAAGCTTGACTGCACATAGGTAGTGGTTGGTCAGGGTCTTGACGAAGTCATTGACTTTTAAGGTGCTTTGAGGGTTATCTGAGTGTCAACGCACAATGCACCAGCGTGCGTCAACAATCTGTGAAAGTGTTACAAGTCCATACGCATGTGCAGCTGTGCTCACATAACAGGAAACGGGCAAATTGCCTGTTTGCCTGGTATGGTGTCGTAATGATCATCGGAAATGTTATCTGCTGCTAGACACACCAGTATGAGCAAACTGAGATTGCCATGGTATCAGGTGTCAATCAATGCTTGCATACCAAATTCAAGCGGAACTGAAAGTTGATGACAGTGCTAGTCATGTAAAGCGCCTTGTTTTGCCTTGTGTTTGCATTGGCAAGTTCAGCTTTCATCAACTTGAAGTGCCTGACATGATGAATTGCTCTCGACACAACGCCGTGCCTTCGCTTTGCGCTAAAATTATTGTGCTGATCCTCAATCATGATTTTGTCTTGACGCTTCCTTGCAGGTCCTAGACAAGTTTTTCCCTCCAGACAAGGCCCATGGCTGGGGTGTCGGCAGTAACGAATCTCCCTTCCGTATCATTGTGCCGCCGCCTGAGTATCGGCAGGCCACACATGCACAGTTCGTTGAGGTGAGATACCCACAAAAGTATAGTACTGTATGCACACGAACCAGAGGATGAACTCAAACATCTTTGGCTAGCCGCGGTGCTTGAAAGTATGATGCCTGCTTTGATGCTTGCCTGCACCAGGCCATGGAGCTGCCTGTGGAGTCATTGTTCATCAATGTGCCCTTTGCTTGCGACCATGCTGCCTGCTCGTCACAGGTCCGAAGCCGCAAGGGCAACGTCAGCATAGTTGCAGTTAGGGGCACAGATATTGGGCGGCTGGTGAGTGATCCTGAAGTAAAGAAGGTGCTGAATTGTCAGTTTTTTTTTTGTGATGATGCATGCGTCAAGCAAGTCGAAGTCATGTGCATCACTCTTGGCAGCCCAACAATGGTCGTGGCATGTGCACCTGCATCAAGAATTATCTCCGTTTTTTTATATCGTGGCTTGCACACCTGCATCAAGCACGCACCTGCATCAAGCACATGTGTTTTTATGAATTGTCAACAAGTGGTCTACTGTAGCTGCTGCTGAGCAAGGGTACCTTGCCATCTTGTCAATGTCAAGGTCTTTTGACGTTAATCATCATTTAGTACTTCAACTTCCATGACGGCAGCATGAAGGTCGGTCACCTGATCTTGAACCGCACAAAAGTATGTTCTCCCCCACCTCCCTTACACGCTTCTGTCGCTATGCCACATGGTTGCAGCGCTAGCGCGATGCTTCATGCTGGTACTTGCGGCTGAGGTGCTGACTAATAAGATCAACATTGATTTTGAGGAGCACCAAGCAGACATGGCTGCTTGGCAGTTGTTTTGGGTGTTTCAGAGCCTCATGTGGTGCCTGCTATTCGCGCCTGGCCCTGAAGAAGTCGGTGACGGTAGATTTTCCCGCACCTTCGCAATGCGTGTAGAGACCCTGCCCGATTGAAATCAACTCAAACGTTTATAAACATGACTGTTCAGTTTCAATGTTCAACCAGAGTTTATGGTCCGTCGGCAAATCTGAACATGTGAACTTGATTGCGTTCAACCATATTTAAGAATAGTTGGGAACACGCAGGTCGAGCATGTTCAACATATTTGAGCCCTTTCAAGCACGCTCAAACGCATTCTCGATGTCGATGGTTGCAATTTACGAGGCTAGTCAGCATGGCCACATTGCGCTTGTTGCAATGTTCCAGTGATGAAGCATTCTGGAGTTCTGCATCAAATGTGGTTTCTGCAAGAAGATGCCTGGCAGCACCACATGACACACGGTCACTGTACAGCAAGCACAAGAAGTCGCTTCAATCGGCTTTGCGAGCAATCACCACCGTCAGCTGCAGCAGGAAAGTCAAAGTCTGGCGGCACATTTTTTTTTCTTCTTCCTGAAGTAGAACAGACAGGCAGTGCTGGTATGGTAAATGCTACATGCAAGAAGAGACTTGAGCGAACGGCATACTTTTCTTCATGTGCATAGCATGCACGAGACGCTCACAGCACGCGGATCTTTCACGTCAACAAAGTTGTGAAGCTGGATGTATCTTCGCTTAAGCAGCACACACCGTACATTTGCAGTTTCATGGAGTATTTGACTGTGTTTGTGATTTTGTGATTGAACGCGACTGAATGTTCTGTTGAAGTTGTTCTGTTCATTCCCCAACGAAGTTGGCTATCACTTTCGATCAGGAGCCCTTAAAAGCTTGTGAGAGCCAGGCCAGCATCTTCAACAGAGCGAAGTGCAAACCACCCAATGGTCGTGCTCTATGTATGTCGAATGCGCCCACTTCTTCATCTCGCACCGCAAAATCCACGTCCATTGCCCCTGTCTACGCTAGGTGCAAGAAATGTCCAGTGATTCTTATCTTCGAGTAGACGAAACTGTTGGCAGCGGCTCTACAGCCTGACAGTGTGCCAATTGGCTCCTGTGTGCTTCGGCACGTGCATGCTCACAAGTTAGTAATCTGCACATGCAGCATGTCTGTATCTGATGGACAACCTGATGAAGTCTTTGCCTCAACCCACCGATTTCCACTGCTCTCCTACTTTCTGAGCTTGCTTAGTGCAACGTTCTATTGGCATTGGAAACATGTTACAATTTGGCGTCACCTTTCTGGTGTTGTCTTGCAACAGGGGGACTTCATAGAGGACATCAAAATTTGGGTGGAGCCTGTTGTGTTCATGCTGCTAAGCACGCTCTTCCCAACTATCCGTATCTGGCCAGACTCCACAGCAAGGTGCGTTGTCAAGGAGTGAGATACTCAGCGTTGTTCACATGAAGCAGCGTGGCATGCTTTGTGTTGTCTCCTCTGCACGACACCACAATGGACGCATGTCAACGAGTGCAGGGGAATGAAGTTGTGTTGCTTGAATATTACTGCTAGGTACTTGCGCAGGTGCAAGCATGTGCCAATACAACCAATTGCATGGTGAATGTTGCACGTGGCATTGACAAGCCAGCTTCAGTGCACTTGATCATGCGCATGCAAGTGGCCATGCCTCAAATCACCCCATTTAATCTGACACATCAGTTTCCTCGTGCTTGCATGCGGTTGTTGTTGCAGTGCGGTCATCGAGTGGCTGCATGAGACCCTCCAGCTGTTTGGGCTGCAATCAAGCACAGCACTGCAGTACTATTTGTAAGTACGCTGATGACAGGATGCTCTCATCTGCACATCTAAAGCGATGCACACCATTAAGAGAAGGCATGAGATGGTCATGACTTGTTTGACGCGCTGGTCATGTATACAAGCAGGGTAACAGAAGCTTACGCCAGTGTGCACTGACTTCAAAGTTCAAGCTCCACTCTGCAACAATGCAGACGGAGGGGTAGCTGCATCATGCTTGCCGCTTGTTTTAAGGTCCCTGTGCACACATTGGCTCATGAGTTCCTTTCAGATGGTGGCTTCTAGAAGTATGTTGTACGGTGTCTTCGTGAGTGGGACTGGGCCGTTTGCTCTTTAATGAGGGGGAGCAACAGCTTCGCTTGTTGCAGCTGTAAAGCCTGTGTGTGTGTACTGCCTGGCCGTTGCGCACTGATGGTCAGCAGCATGATTGACAGGAGCACTGACCATACGTTGATTGAGATGCCTCAATGCCCGTGCTGATCTAGACCTAAATGGTGCTTCTTCGTAATCGATTATCCGCCTGTTGCATACAACTTTTCCTCGGGGACTCATTTGCTGCGTACAAAGGACAGTGAGACTTGAACAGAGACAAGTGACTGCATTGATGAAGACAATCTGCACTCTCTGGCTGTGCAAGACCACGCTTCCAGTTGTATGTGGCAGTTGTGAAAGCAGTGGAACTCGGCGTTAGCACTTACACACCTGATCAGGACCCACTTGTCTGTTTAGCTGTGTTCGGATATTAGTTTGATGTCAGCAAACAAACAAAGACTTGACACTATGGACATGATTCAATGCAGCCTACATCCTCGGGCTGGAGTTTGCTGCTGCATCCCAAAATACTCACTCACTTTGGAGAACGCAACTACTCCAAGAAGTATGGTCTTTCGAGTATATGTATGGGTGCTGCATGTCAGTTCGAGAAGTTGATGCTCAGAAGCGTCTTGTGCATCAGTGACTTTCCTGTCCCTGCATCACAGCCATACATGAACATGCTGTGGCTGTTGCGCTTGCTGATGTTGCTTGCATGCTGCTCTGGTAGGCCTCTTTTAGAGTATGTCACAGAGCTTGTTAAGGACGGCAGGGAGGTGACCCTCACAGGACATAGTCTGGGAGGAGGCTTGGCAAGGATTGTTGGCAGCTTGGCAAAGGTTCCCAGGTACATCATGTATCTACGTCCCTTGACACCCAAAAAGACAAGAACCTGCTGCGCGTGCCTTGACTGTTGCGCGTTGCACGCATGTGTGATGGTAGGCGAAATCTGGGTTGTCGTGAAGTGGACAGCTTCGACATGCTGTGGCATCGGCGAACAATTGCCATCAGGCTGTGCCTCTGCCTTAACAAAGCACTTGCTGTGTGTTGCTGCAGCATCACCTTCAGCCCACCTGGTATCGCCCAGAGCTACAGAAAATTTCAGGTAAGCTCTGCAAATACGACTGCAGACATGCACGTACCTTGTCATACCCTTGATCAAGAGTCAAAAGCGATATGCTTCGAATCTGCGACATAATCAAAGAGCACAAAATTCACTGTTGCGCAAGCCATGATAGGTCAGGTCGTGGCAGGTTCATTCCACAACTTAACGGCAGGTCACGTTGTGCCACAACTTGCGCCAGCTGCCTTTCTTTCTGCCCCAAGTGGAAGCTGCCTTGCAACGCATCGGACCACATTGACGATGTGGATTTGGGACAGATCCGCCAGAGGCCGGAGGCTGGGAGACATTTCTGATGATGTCGCTGATCTGCATCAGCTCTGCTTGCAGAATGCTGGCGTTGTCCAGCCGGGTGTTATTCAAGATTGCAGCATCCTTCGATTTGCAATACAAGCAGTGGAATGCACACCTGCAAAGTGTGTGCTAGAGATTACACCTATGCTTGCATGACGCTTCTGTGCTATGATGAAGGATTATGACATGAGCTGCAGGTGGCTGATCCCGTTTGACATCCATGGCGCACGCGGACGCTGTGAGTGCATGCCCTGCATAACTATGCTGCTGATGATGTTGACCACTAGATTTGGTCAATAACGGCAGTGCTTACTTCAAGACCACCTTCAGAATTTGAGAGAACTTTGTGCCCGAAAGGGAGCATGTCGTCATTTCACACGAGCACGCCTTCTTGCTCACCCGTGGCAGGCACCAGCAGACCTGACTGCATTTGAAAGCTATGGACGACAGTGCAGGCCCACCCGCTTGTCGTTTTTGAACCGAAATTGCAGTTGTGCTTGTCTTTTTTGAGCCGAAATTGTAGTTTTTGCAGCGACCAGCAAAACCACATAAGCCATGATCAGCTGTTGTTGGAGCAAATGCACAGGCAGCATGCACGGTGATGTAAATTGCTGCATGCAGGATGTTGTGTAGAGGCGGCAGGGGGGTGAGCAGGTTACAAGTTTGACGTTGATGAGATGATGTGCAAAGCCAAGCTGAACCAGGGGAGACATGGGCCATTAAGTGACAATGGCATAGACCGCCGCAATAGTAGCAGCTGCAGCACTGAAGCGGGTGTGGGAGTGGTGCCTCCGTGTGTGGTGTGAAAACCCTCACACAATTCATTCATGAAAATCGCAGAAAAAAATTTACTCCAAATTATTGCACTGTATCACACCTCTGAAGATTGGCACGCGGTGCAGGCTTGGCCACTCTTCCATCTTGTGCAGTGCAGTAATGATGTGTTGTACCTGTGGGTCAATCATGAACACACCAAGCTGTTTTTGTCCGCAACCTGTACTTGCAGGTGGCAGCAGGTGCACTGGGTCGAGCAGGGCTGCATCACGAGAGCGTGGCTGTCATTCCTGAGCACGATTTTGTGCCAATGATAGACACTCAGGTACTGGTTTTTGAAAGCAAATATAAGAAAATGTAACCTCTGAAATTATGCTTGTTCACCGCATAATCTATTGGATAGTTGTCATGTGTTGGCATGCCCCTGCAAGATTCACGGCTGCTTGCTGCATGAGACTTACAGCACGAGGCACTCTTTCCTGGTGTATGTGGCTTGCACAGCTTCTTGCGTACTTCTGCAGTATGTACTTGTTTGGCAAGTGTCAACATGTACGGCATACCTAAGGACAGCATTGACTTTTTGGATCCACGAGGGGTGCATGCAAGATGCTGATCGCAGTGTTTGATTGAAGCTGAAGAGATCATTTGTGCTGTATCGTGTGCCGCTCACAAGCGTCATTCGCTGATGAGTTCATGGGGCCCCATAGCTGCAAAGAATGACATTTTGCATACAGCGTTTACATGTTGCTCACAATGTTGTGCGTGCATCGTCTCTGTAATTATGCCAATGCGTAGGTGGGGCTGGTTCAGACGGTGACGTGCAAGGCCAGCGCAAAGGCTTTACAGGGAGCTTGCCACCTTTTGGAGGTGAGCATACATATGCTGTTATGCTGAGCATCATGGCTGCGGTGAGCTGCAAGCACTCAGTGTCGTGCAATCACTCTGCGTACAATTCGCAACTACTGCAGTTGTAGTGCATGTGTGTTGACTGTGGTGTGAGCTGCCAAAGTATGAACAGGACCCTATGATATGAGCTCTTTGCATCCAGGCGGGGTCTGCACAGAACGCATGCAGCTTACTCCTCCATGTACTCAGAAGCTTTGCAGATCCAGGTCTCAGCACTCAGTCTGCATGAGGCTTGCAACAACACTTCTATTACTGCTGCAGTATGTGCGTTTCAAGCGGCGTCAATGCTGTTGAAACGTCGTCGCATGAAGGCATGAAGCAGGCTGCAGCGCGCAGTACTGCTCGCATCTCACACTACGCCGCTCACACCTTCTGCACTGAAATGGTGTTGCACAACAATGCCATATTTCAGGTGACCCTCTGCGAGCTGATCGACCACTGTGGCGACAATCGGGGTCGGTTCACAGGCTGTGAGTGGGAATACAACTTGGGAAACCTGGTGCCGTTCTTCCTCGACACGTTGCGCGCAAGAATGTCCACATGGCTCGCACCAGGCATTGCCCTGGTGCTGATCATCGTGGCACTGCTGATAGTTCCAGAGGGCATATGATTGCCTGTTCAGCAAGAAGTCCAGAGAGGATGGGCTGCAGCTGCTGAAGGGCCAGCTGCTATGACAGTTGTGTGTCGCTTGCAGACCATGTCAGGAAGGTGCAGCACATGCTGGTGCCCCACAGCTGAGGCGTGCAATTGTCATGGCTGAAGGATGTGCTATGCCTGTTGTGCAGTGTCATATGCAGCGGCCGCCCCACAGGGCGCTGCCTCACCCCCATCGGGTGCTGTTGTCCACAACTATTGGCACTTGCACGCCCTCTCTGGAGTGCTCCACATTGCGGCCGGCTGGATCATCAACCAGCATCACAGGGTTGCCACTTTACATGCTCTGGACACTTCGGACTCGCAGATGCCACACCTTGCTTCCATAATGACCTCGGGGTGCCAAACCGCGATGCAGCAGTTCAGGCAAGTGTCACAGCATGCCTTTCCTACCAGTGAACCCCCCAGTGCGTTCACGTCACTTGGCTGCATGAACTGCCTTGTGCCATCGCATTGTAATGCAGCCAGATGCTATAGGAGCAACCCTATCACGATCACCAAGCCTTCAGCATCCAGATGCATTATGTTCATCCTGCACGTGCCGTGCTCTCCCCTGCTCCGACGGCAATCAATCGTTATGCTTCAGCCATCCGACAGAATGGCTACAAGAGTGAACAGCAGAGTAGCGAATCGAATCACACAGTGTGGTGCTGACACGACTATGTGTGGTACATTCCGAAAGAAGTACAAGGCATTGCATTGCACCGTATGTGGTGACTGCTAGCACTTTACAGGTATGGTGCCTGTTTGCCTTGCTTAATTAACGCTTAAGAGTTCTGGCAAGCTTATCATGAATCATCAAGTGCTCTTTCAAAGTATACATGCACAACAGCCCCTCATGGAAGTGCTTCCATACCATTAAAAAGTGTTGTTCTTCTACTGGCTGCAGCATGCTGCTGGGCTCCCTGTGGGACATCATTATGGTCAAGGTGTATGCCTCAGCTGATGGTCAGTCATTCTTGACAGAGTGGCTGTGCGCGATGACACTCTCAACAATGCCGTCAATATTTCAGCAACAGGGCCTGGCATTGTACTGGAGCGCCACTGCGAAAGCGTTGCGCACTGACTGCAGTCATGACCTGCTTTGAATACTTGTTCCCCGATGTCACAGACACACACAAAGGACATGTCACCAAGCAACACACACAAAGGACATGTCACTAAGCACGCAACGCTGGCTGATGGCGGCGTCAGGAGCATCGCCCATATTGCCTGGATCTGAAGTCACACGTGGCTCTGGGGAGTGTAGACCACTGACGGCACATCCGTATACACCTGAGAAGTTGACAGTGTTAGGCGCAGTGCCACGTGCCACAAAGGCCGAGCTGCCAAGTCTATGTCCCTCGTGCGTGTTCATACCAGCGCAATGACGGCCCAGTGGCGACATAATTTCTGTTCAATTGCGGTTTTGGTTGTTGCACTTGCAGTGTCGCTGTCGGTGGTTCTGCAGACTTTGAAATGCAGCATACTTCATGATGCATTTGCTGCTTGCATGATCATACACAATGACAGTTGCACCTGTTGTCCTGAAATATCGAGATCGGCATTGTATAGTACACCTCAATCAGCCTGTCGGAGACATCAGAGCAAGAGCCATGTCAAAGAGCTGGAGAGGCATCCCTGTCCTTAAGTTTTCAATCGTTTTGCAAGCACATGCGCCAGCACCCCTGCGTGAGCCCCAATCTTTGGCAAGAGTCCGTGTTTCCTGTGACGCAGCGCAACGCGGTCTGGCCTCCCACTCTCGAAAACAAAGTAGGAGCCCCACTGTGCTTAAAGTAGGAGCCCCGCTGTGCCATCTGCCCTGAAGAATTTCAAGATCAGTTGTGTCACATGCACAGTGGAGACACGTGTGTCTCCACCGTCATGTGCGCAGCTGCAGAGACCGCGCTTCACTGTCAGCCGCTCGCCCTGCACTGCATTTACCATCTTATTAAAGGCTCCGATGATCAAGCGTGCCTGCTGATTGATTGCAAGTGCTGTGTGAGCACTGCCTCAGCTTAATGCGGTTCACATAATGCCTACTTGGTGAGCCGCGGGTGAACGCCACTTTTTGTGGGCAGCTCAGCAGTTGCCTCTTGCGCCTTCCTTCGCAGTGCCAACAGGCGAGCTTCACTCGCGTTTATAAAATGGGTTTTTAGTGTTTGGTGCAGCGAGTATGTTTCTGCGGGTATCAATGTGCTCGGCGGTCCAGGAAGCCAGATCATCTACTGCGGATTAAGCAGGGTAGAAACGAGACGAGCAGGTGGCTTCAATGCAGAGGAATATCCCGAATTGAACTCAACAGCAACGTGGTTCTACTGCGCAGCAAGCGCAGCTCACAGGTAACGAGTCATGCAGCTCCTGGTGACTGCAGTCAGGCCCTGAATCATCGCTGCCATTGCAGGCCATCGTTGAAAGGGGGGGTGCTTGAGACCATGTTATCGCTTGCAGGTATGAAATGAAGCCTTCAGTCGTGCTTGATCCACAGCCTGTCTACATCTTCACATTTCTCATTATGAGGGCATGCTGCGAACAGCAGATTGCCCTTGACCAGCGCAGACGTCACGACGTCCGTTTGGTACTCAAGTTTTCTTGGTTGACCTTGCAAGGCCCGAAGGCACACCAGCCCAGAATTCTGGCGGGGGTAGAGCATTGTGCTACTGCCCGCCCGCCTGCAAACACAAATGCAGGATGTACACTACTGCTACCCTGTGTCTGCTGCTTTTGCAACTGTGGCTGGTGATATGTACTGCTGCAGCAGTCCCGCACACCGCGTGACAAACCCCCCGCCGCCCCCCCCCCCCCCCCCCCCCCCCCCGCCCCCCCGGCTGCATAACCTCCATACTGCCCCTCATGCCATTGCGGCATCCTTGACCCCCTCCTTGTCACCACCGCCCTCTCCGTCATCGACGCCCCCCCCCCCCCATCACCGCCCTCGTCGCCGTCGCCGCCCTCCTCGCTATCCTCCTCCTCGTTGTCCTCCTCATCGTCGTCCTCCTCGTCGCTTTCCTCCTCTTCGGTGTCCTTCTCCTCTTCTTGATCCGCCGAGACATACCCCGGGATGATGTCATCGACGCCGCACGTGGCATAGACGCCGCCGAGGTTGGCACGCGCATTGGTGTCGCGGTCGATGACAGCAACCCCCCCCTCCACCGCCTGAGCGAGAGCGCAGTCCTCATTCCGGCAAACCCTATTTCTGTGCCCAAACTCATTGCCGCCGCCCCGCGTGGGCCCCCCACACACCAGGCACAAGGCGGAACTGTATGGCTCTGGTGTGATGAGAGTTGCACATCGGCAGGCCAGCTACGCCACCAATTTCTTGATGGGAATGGCGGCGCGGCCGCGGGAGGGGAAGCGCGCACATGCGCCGAAGAAGATGATGCGACGGGGCCTCCTGTGCGTGTCGCGCCACCTCCTGTGCCTGCGCCTGCGCCGTGGATACCGGCGGCCGCGGGACCGCACGCGCTTCCATCCCGGCGGCCTGTACTGCAGCCGAATTGGGGCCAGCTTTTCTGCTATCTTGGCAATGGCGGCCTGCTGCGCACGGAAGCGGCTGAACCTCTGATGCCGTCGTGCTGGGTGCAGCAGCTCTCCCCACATGGCATCTGCATGGTGCCCCCAAGTGGTGCAGTAGGCGCGTAGCACCTGCGATGATGCAGCCACCAGGACGGGCACCGTGGCGCTGAAGCAGGCACGCAATCTCCAGAGCCAGAGCCCGCTCTGAGTCACATGCACCACCGCCCACTGGTGTTCTGTCTTCCCAACGCCCCCTGCTGCTGCCATCAGCTATTTGTGATACCGGCAGCCCAGCAAGGATGATGCCCTCTCCAATGGCAACATGGCTGAGAGACTGCAGCTCAGCAGCGTCACTACCTGACACTGATGTTGATGCTGATACAGCAATGAGCAAGCCGTCGCCAGTTGCTGCAGACCTTGCAGCGGCGGCCAGGCGTTCTGCAGCTGACTGAATACCTGACGCGAACTCTCCTCCAGCAGAGTCTGTCCTTTCGACCCCGTGCTCCGCAACAGCCTCCATTGCACCTGCTTGTGCTGCAGTTGCACCCGCCTGCACTTTGGCTGAAACACATGCTGCCGACTGCGGTGTGGCCAAAACGCGTGCATCTGCTGCCGCTGGAACAGTTGTCGTTGGCACACTTGTCTGCCTCGCGTCGCCAACGCGACCACCTCCATCGACACGCAACTCAGCGCCGTCCCCACCGATGCTGATCATGCTCGCTTGTGCGCTGCTGTCCGCGTCACCGCCAATAACTGTTGAAGCAATGTCGCAGTTGCGGGTGGTAGGCGTGGTACCTCTGTTGGCACTGCCGCCCTCACAAGCCACCGCTGTCAATGAAGCACCGCCAGTGATTGCACGTGCATGATCACCATCTGCACGCAACCTCCCATGCGCGCTGGAGTCACCTGGCCCAGAGCAAACCTGGACCGCCGAGCACATTGGCACCTGCAGAGACATGCCGGCTGCGCCATCCCCTACCCCGCTGCACTGACTGCGCGTCTCACCGCCTGCCTGGCACAGCCGGCGCATAGCCTGCACACGAGCTGCGCTGGAGCACTTAGGGCTGCATCTGCAACCCTTGAAGGCCATTCTTGGGGCGGTGCGAGGAAACCCGATAGCCATCAGAGCTCAACCACGCGCGCAGTGGACTGGATGTGTTGCAAGTATGTGGGCAGTCCAGCAAGGAGGGAGAAGACGCGTACACCAGCGGCCTAGCCCACTCCTCGACATCTATTGGGGCCATCACGTATGAGTCCATCAGTGCCCGGTCAGGACGTAGGGTGCAGAAGGAGGATACTGCGCCCCAGTGGCTGTAGCTTATGCCACGCAAGCATGACTGTTGGCTTTTGCCGTCGATGATGGGACGTACAAGTACTCCGCCATAACCATTACGAATGTCTCGCAGACGCGCCTGGCCGTCAAATGAGCATTCCACCTCCACCAGCATCGTAATTTTCCGGTGGTGACCCCCGGAAGTCCACAGCGTGCCAGCAGACGAGTGTTGCGAGGCAACCAACAAGGCGCTAGCTGCCAAGCCGGTATCTCCACTTCCCTGCCGAGCCGAGGGTGCCAGATACGCACCATATCACCTTCAAGAACGGATGTGACACTGGCTCTGCATGACCTATGACCTGGGCGATAGAGGGCATGGCCTTCTTGTCTGCGTAACTGCTGCTGTAGTACAGGACCACCTCACCAACCTGAGGCGCCCATGGACTGACCTCGCCAGTTATCCATGCCTCCTTCCAATCCGCCGCCTCGAAGTCCTTGTTGGGACGGACCTCACCATCAGGACCTGCGCTGCCGCCACAAACCAGCGTGACTCGACCGGATCAGGATGAATCCCAGCCACCGCCCACACGACCCGCTCGTAGGCCGTGCATAGGACCTCATCATTGTTGGTGAAGGACGCGCAGCAATCTAGCTCGTCTCGGGGCTCTCACGTTGACACCATACAACCGCTGGTGACCGAGGCCGTTGGCACTTACAGATAATCCGGCACGTTAGTTGGGTGCGGATGCTCCGAGACGAACGAACCATACACCTGATCGAAGTCCCTGAGCTCCTTCGCAAGAGCGTCGGGCTGGTGTGCTGCTGCTGTGGCTGCCGTCCAGCGTGGTTGCTCACGTGCACCTGCCCCATCCAGCTCGACTGCGCCGCGCGTAGAACTGAGGCACGGCAAAGCAGCTTCGACGGCATCTGTACGTGATGTTGTCATCGGTGGCCTCCAGTTTTTCGACACGTTACTGGGCATGCCGAAGTTCCGCCATGACTGTACATCATCTTCCCTCGGTCTCACCGAAGCTGGCATGTCATGCGCTCTCAACATCGTTGCCGAATGAGCTCACCATGATTGTCTCGATCATCCGATGATCACTGAGCTCACTAGTCGAGCGTCAAGCAAGCTGATACGCTGTTGCCGAGCCAATTCGTGTGCCAAGTCTGTGCACCAGATGTCTGCAGCACCCCCCCCCCAGCGCCGTAGGCGGTGTAGAGATGCAGAACGTGTGACTACGAAGCCAGTGACCAATGAGTACGCGCAATGCCGCCCAGTCGTTCAGTGCTCGAGGCAGCCAGGGGTGGCAGCGCTGCCCTGCAAGAAAACTGGCTGTAGAAAATCGAACTCGCACGCCACGAATCCCACCAGGCCGTAGGATACCGTGCTCCGAGGTAGACAATATCTCAGTGCCTTCGAATCAGCAATTTGCCAGAGCACGCAACCGCGCGACCTCGGCAAACACGCAGATTACGCCTCGAAAACTAGCAACGAAGCAAAAACTGCAACATGAGGCCACAGAAGCACGCCGCGATCGTGCGAGGAAGCCAGCTACGAAGATTGAGAAGCAGGCTAGATGACGTATCGATGCACTGCGCCGCTGTCTTACCGCTACGCCAGCGCTGCTCGCAATCGCTCCTCAGCGCCAACCAATGTATCCCGTGCTCCTGTTTCTCCGCCAAGCTCCAGCCCCACTGCTCACCCAAGCGCCAAAGCCGCCCAGATGACCCGCAAGGCTCCCACCAGCTCCAAAGCACCGCACGCTAATCCCCCAGTCCTGTGCGTCACACACCGCCCTGCAAAAACGCGTTCGATGTGTAACTGCCACCGGAAGTTGGACCGTGTACGTGCGAGAATGGCGACATAGGCGTGCGAGCCCACAAATGCCTGTAGATGAAGGTTACCACGCTAATCCTTCAAATCCTGTGCGTCCGCCACACACCGCCCCTGCAAAACTCTGCGCGTTCGATGTGTAACTGCCCACCGGAAAAGTTGAACTGCGTGCGAGGCGATGCGTAGGCCTGCGTGCGGCGAGCCCACGGATGCCTGTAGAAAGTTTGCCGTTGCCCAATGAACCAACTACCACGTAGGCTGTCAGCAGCCCTTTCAAAAACTGGCGGTCTGGCGGGCTGGGGTCCTCCCCAGTACCGTCCGGCTGATACGATCGCAAACACCTCAAAAGAAGTGCGTGCGCCAGAAAGCAGACCTCGGTGCGCCGAGGCTGACAGGAAGAAGGTCCGAACGGTCCTGGATGCCGTTCTGTCCCTGCCACTTGTGAAGTCCGGGCCCCTGTCAGCAGGGAACACCCGAGGAACCTTTGTCTGCGAGCGGGGCGTGCCCCAGGGCGTAGCGTCCAGATCCGCAAACTCCGGTCACCAAATGTGGGCTTGGGCCCAAGAAGTGTGCTGTCAAGTCATGACAGCGATCCAAGCAAGCTCCGTGGCTGAACAAGAAGAAGTCTTCATGATGTTGGGTGTTCAGTGATTATTAACCAATGACATGCATGCAGCATTGCTCAGCGTGGCCCGCTGAGCATCCACTCCAGACCAGTATCAAACTCAACTGGGAGTGTGTTGAACATTGCACAACTTCAACTTCAACTGTTGCCACAGTGCTCAACATGCATTTTTGCACACTTCAGCCTACCGCTGCCGCAGTAGCGAGGGAGCGCCTGTTGAAAAGCATCCTGATCGGGGAACTCGCTTGGGCAGAGTATATGCAGCAGTCCGTTGCGCTGATCTATGTGAGCAATCACTCCAGGCACCAGGCAGGTCCTCTGGGTGTACTCCCCCCCCGCCCGGCAAGAGAGAACGCCAAAACGCGCCTGTGAGATATACTTACGCACCCTTTTGGGAGATGCGACCAGCATTAGATAATAAAAAAAATAATTTAGACATGCATGCAGCATTGCTCAGCGCGGCCCGCTGAGCATCCACTCCAGACAGTCTCAACCTCAACTGGGAGTGTTTTGAACTTGCACAACCTCCACTTAACACTTGCCAACCTTCAACTTCAACATGAGGTTCAACATCAACTTCAACTGTTGCCTCAGTGCTCAACATGCAGTTTTGCCCACTTCAGCCTACCGCTGCCACACATGCCTGAAGACGACATGCTTCCTGCAGCTGTCACACCATCTTTGACAGCAAAGCACAGGCGCCATGGCTGCAGACAACGCACAGTAACGGCTCGCCGTGACACTTCACATGGCACTGCAGTCAGGCAGCCTCAGTCACAGCCAAGGGCCGTGCGGACGACTCAGCAGGTGGCTCGGTCTTAGCCTAAACATGGAGTTGTCAGTGCACCGCTTGCAAAACGCAGTGCGCCCGTGGGTGCTGCTTGCCAATTGGCGCCAGCGGCAGTGGAGCTTGACGCGCAACGGGATACCGGCGTATGCAAGCATCCCATCATGAGCATATCAGCACGCAGCGATGATGGAGGCATGGCTGTGCTCCGCAACACCAGCGATGCCGCTCCGACCTGGACGCCGCAAAGCCACAAGTCAAGCAGGCCTGCTGTACGCCGTGACTCCGGAGGCACAGTAGCGGTGAGTGCTTCCGCCGTGGCATCTGGTGCCGGGGCGCAGCAGGGGTACACATGCCACAACGCTCAGCAGCACGGGAGACACCGCAACTTCGCACTCTGCGGAGAACAGCAGCATGGCGTTGGCAGCTGGCAGGACGGCGCTCTTCAACATCAGCCATGCCACTACGCTGCCGAGCGCAGTCAGTGCCTATACTGCAGTGTGCTGCGACCATGTCACTGCAGCTTGCAGCCCCTGGATGTTGTCGTGCTGGCGCAGCTACATGAGCTCAGAATGGCGGTGCCTTCCAAAGCCTCCGTGGACGCAGATGGACGATTAAGAGCTGGGGGGGGGGGCACCAGCTTGGCCACAGCGGAGCAGCATGGCAGCGCCAGGATTATTAGGTACTGTCCGTCCAGGCCCCAATAGCACTCTGCCCCACTGGCATGTCTGGATAGGGGGGGTACATGTTGGCAGCATCCAGCGTCTGGATCCTGGCGGGGGTATGTGGCATGTACCCCTTAATGCGTGCGGCTCGTAACGCAGTAGCGAGCCACATGGACGGGGTGCAGGCCACAAGTCCCGTCCACCCACCCTTTTAGCGCGCTGGCTGTGTGCATGTACTAGCCCTAAGTGTGCATGTACAGCCCGTACATGGGGAGGTCAGCGGCGCGCAGGCATATGCGAGCGTTGCAACCCTAGGGACAGATGGTAGCCACGGCGCAGTGGACATGCGGCGGCGGCATCAGTAGTGCAGGCTTAGGCGCTGTGCTGTTGGTGATCCACGCGCTCAGGCGGTCATTGCGGACGGTGGATGTGCGTCAGGGATAGTGCTCAACACGGCGGGTGCTTGAGGTCGACACGCAGCAGAACAGGACCTGCTCTGGAACGCTGGAGCACGACGACAATGCTCAGGAGCTGGAGAGGCGTGCTGCTTGCGCTGCGGCAAAGGGTATGTTCGGGTTAGCTAGTAGCAGCTACAGGCGGCGCAGGGGCGTGCGCGGAGGAGCTCTGGCGAGTAGGAGATTCAGGGGGTTGAGTCAATACCACGAGTGTAATATGGCGCAGTTCGTACATGTAGCCACAGTGACGGCCCTATGCTAACCTTTCAGAACGCTAGAGCTGGCGAGCGGAGCCCATCTGTTGTAGAACTGCTGGCACGGCCTCTGTTGTCACCCTCGAGCAGGTCATTTGACTATGCCTATGCACATGATGCCGCAATCAGTTTCGTATTGTATGCGGCAAGGGTACTTCAGACTATGCACTCAAAGCCGAGCAAGCGGATGCTAGCAGCATTGGATGTGGCCTAAGAGCAGGACATGCGCAGCGCGGTAGTTCTTGCACCGGCTCAGCGATGGGGAGGATATGTTTTGCCGCTGGGCAGTCTGTCACTGGCCTTAGTGTAGGTCTGTGTGTGTGCGGCCTTGCACAATTTCTGCTGCTTGTGGTGCCTGCTCTCGCGCAGTGATGTTTGCCAGCGAGCCACAGAGCGTTTTGCACACATATTCGTGCAGTTGTTCCGCACACGCACGCACAAGAAAAAGACAGGAGCCAATGACCGCTGCCGGTTGTGTGCATGGATGCAGAGAGCACCATGCAGGGGGGTTATGTGGCAGCGGTGCATGCAGAGGTGCAAGTGCGACAGCACATGTGTAGCGGTTGATGAGAAGCGCAAATCTCTGCATGCATTAATCGTTGTAAATTCAACTTCAAGTTAATTTTGATGTTCAACTTGAAGTTGAAGTAGGGCTGCTCCGCATGTAGGGTGAGGGTTAGCGTCATGCGCTGAGAAATGCTGCGCAACTCTCCTAATCACATCACTTGACACCTTGAACAAGCTGGAAGCTTACCTCTCATGCCAGTGGATCTGTACAAATGGCCCCCGCCCTGGAAATGAGTAGTTTTTAGACCCATCACGGCCGCAAGGCCACATCTTGTGTGGCATGTAGAAGTACCCCTTAATGCGTGCGGCTCGTTACGCAGTAGCGAGCCACATGGACGGGGTGCACGCCACAACACAATCTGGTCTGAACTCAACTCGATGTGCCACTTCAAGTACTAGTAATCGTTGAAGTTCAATTGTCGGAAATTTTGTGGGTGTGCGGTCTCAGAGAGGCATATCGAGAGGCATCATGGCGATGGCACTGCTACTGCTCACGATATGTGCGGGCTTCTTGCACTGCATGTGTCACTGCTGTCCATTGTGGTGCCACTACCTTAGTACTGGCCTCCGTGACATGCTGCTGAACTCACACGTGGCACCTGAGGTCCTCAGGTCCTGCACCTCCTGCAGAACACTTGAGCACTCCTGCCTCGACTTTCAGGCAGCACCGCTGCAGCCGGCGCACAGCCATTTAGACCAGCTGCCGCCACTGCTATGTTCAGTGAGCAGCTGACGAGAACGCCTGTCATTTGCGCTTGGCCCGGTGCACCGCTGTTGAAAACACCAGCCCGTGCTCAGCACGAGCTCTGTAAAGTGCTGCCATGCCGGCAAGCAGTCAATGTTGCTATGCCTTTGTGCGCTGCTCCCAACATCGATTTTCAGCAGCGGTGCCACACCGATGTCCGAAATGTTGTCGCCTTCCACAGTCGCAGTGGCGGGTGGTGGCCCTGTTGGCACCGTCGCCCTTATGGGGACACTGCAGCCAATGAAGCACTGCTGGTGCTGTGTGTGCATGATCGCCATCTGCACGCAGTCTCACCTGCACAGCAGTGCCATCAAAGCGGCCGCCGCTGGCAAATACATGTTTGTGGCTATCAAACAGCGCTGTTCGGCTCACATGCGCGCCTCCGTTATTGTCACTTGCTCAGAGCAATCATGGACCATTGAGCATGTTATCCGCAGAAACGTGCAGGCTGCGCCGCCCACTACCCCACTGCACTGACTGCGCGCCTTACTGCCTGGCACAGCCGGCGCCTAGCCTGCACACAAGCTGCGCTGAAGGGGTTCATCTGAAACCCTTGAAGGCCCCATTCATAAAGCGGTGCGAGGAAACCCAATAGCCATCAGAGCTCGTGAGCAACCATGCGCGCAGTGGACCGGATGTGTTGCAAGCATATAGAATCAGTGTGACCGTCATGTATCCCGCCGTTGCAGCTGCCTGTCGCTGCTCCTCCTGCTCCTTTTCACCCTCCCTACTCAGTAGGAGAGGGCACCGCTTCCATTGCAGGCTCGGACGGATGACGAGGTGCTGAGGATTGGTGGCGAGGGCGCTCAGAAGTCTTGTGGGTTCAGAAGGCTTGCCGCCGGACTCGTGCCCCCAGTCAGCAGCAGCTTTGTCTACCTACTCCACCAACGCTCGGTCCGCGACTGATACCGGACCAGTAGTACCGTCGCCGCTCCAGATGGTGGACAAGTCATGCAAAGCGCTGCAGTAGCGCAAGTCGCAGGCCCTGGCACAGGCGCTGTACTTACTTCGCCGCCGCTTACCAGCTCGTTCGCATTATGGGCTGTTACAGCTGCTCCACCAGCAGCGCCTCCAGCCTTGGCCGGAACAGCATTCGCCAGTGATGCGGAGCGTCCCACGGACAATCTCTGTGACCTCTGCACCTCGGCGCGCCGGGTCGTGGCCATAGGGCAGCTTGACAGCACAAATCCAGAGCTCCGCGTTGTACGCGAGCTTCTGATGCAGCACGCGCCTAGTCCTGCTCGTGCGCCATAGTACCGCTATCGCCTGGTGGATTTGGTCCAAGGTTCGTCTATTCGTACCGGTAACCAACTGATGAAACAAGTGAGCATACCCCTCGTTGCGGTCGCCAGCCGCGATCAGCCGCGCACCCTCTCCTGCTGGCGCCCACAGCCAGCTGAGAAAATGCGAAGTACATGTGCAATCAAAGCGCAGCAACATAAACGTCTGTCAGGGGATACGCCATGTGGTCAACTGCTGCAATAATGGCTGAACGGTATCGTGTGGCTATGCTGGGGAACTGCACATTTGTCAAACATTTGCACCACGACGCGCTTACCTGTGAGGCTCCTTGGCGGCAGTGGCACGCTCGAGCTGCAGGTTGAGCGCCTTGCGGATGCTATTCGTCCACACCAGCAGCGGCGGCAGCTGAGACACCACAGCCAACTCCTCGCACGACTCCAGCACCAAGTGCACCAGCGGGTAACGCTCGGCGTTGTGCGTGCCCTGGTAGAACGCAGCGCTCATGCCTCAAAGGTGGGCTGTTTCACCCTGCAATAGAACAAGGCACAGTCTGCTCGCGTTTGCGGAGCTGCCATTTCTGCAAACTCTCGGGCGAACCACGGCAGCTCCTCCTCACGCATCTCCTCCAATGATGTTGTGCCTAATGTTTTTGCATTCTCCACGAGCGGTGCCACCACCTGGGAAAACTGCACCTCCCGCTGCTGCCGCTGATCAGCATCAGCTGGCACGTACAACAGCTCCTGAGTGACAAAAACAGCTGCAAATGTGCGGTGCAGCAGCGCGCCTAGCAGGTCATCCCTGCCCTCTGGTACAAGAGTGCCACACAGCACCTGCCAGCACCCTACCATCCACTGCCAGCAGTGCTAAAGCACAGCATTGCCGGCAGCGGCTTCCGGAAGTGCTATGCCGCCGGGCCTGCCCACAATGGATGCGCTGAAAATGGACGTGTGCACCATGAGGCACAGGATGCGGTACACTGCAGGGGTGAGCGAACGCACTGCGGAGCTTGCGGCGGCGCAGCGCGCGACAGAGAACATGTGTAGCCGGGCTCGTCGGCGCCCATTGTCTCAATTGTGACCGGGGCCGCGGCCAGCTTCTCTTGCCCTTCGTTGGGCTGCACCACCCCTCATGCGCTTGCATGCGCACACTTGCTGTTCCACGACCTGGCCGCAGTTCTTCACCCAGTAAACTATGCCGCACGCGCAGCTGTAGCGAGTGACTTGATCTACGCCCAGCGCCTTCATCAGCTCCCCTGCTGCGTTAGACTCCGCGACAGCCACAAACGACCCAGTGAGGGCCGCCACTGCCGTTGCATTGTCGGCATACCGTGCCAGCAAGTGCTCAGGAAATAGCGCGCTTTGCCGCATCGTGCTGAGCACCAACGTCATGAGGCTGACAGCCATGGACTCTCCACCTGTGGCCTACCAGCCTTGATGTGTCAACTACGCATTTCCAGGGCGAGGGCCATATGTACAATGACCAGATCCATCAGAGGTAAGCTTCCAGCTTGTTCAAGGTGTCCAGTGATTTATTAGCAGTTGCAAGCAGCGCAGCAGTGCTTAGCGCATGACGCTAACCTAATCCAACATGCGGAGCAACCCGACTTCAACTTCAAGTTGAACATCAACATCAACTTGAAGTTGAACTTACAACTTCAACAAATGCATGCAGCGTTGTGCGTCTCATCAACCGCTACACATGTGCTGTCGCACTTGCACCTCTGCATGCACCGCTGCCACATACCCCCCCTGCATGGTGCTCTCTGCATCCATGCACACAACCAGCAGCGGTCAAGCTCCTAACCTTTTCCTTGTGCATGCCTGTGCAGAACAACTGCATGAATATGTGTACGAAACGCTCTGTGACTCGCTGGCGACCATCACTGCGCGAGAGCAGGCACCTTATGCAGCAGAAATTGTGCAAGGCCGCACACACACAAAAGCGACACACTAAGGCCAGTGACAGACTGCCCAGCGACGGCAAAACATACCCCCCCCCTAACGCTGAGCCGGTGCAAGAACTATCGCGCTGCGCGTCTCCTCCTCTTGAGGCCACACCTAATGCTGCTACACCCGCTTGCTCGGCCTTAAGTGCATAGTCTGAAGTACCCTTGCCGCATACAATACGAAACTGCTCGCGGCATAATGTGCATAGGCAAGTCAAATGACGTGCTCGAGGGTGACAACAGAAGGCAACATGCCAGCAGTGCTACAGCATCAGATGGGCCTCGCTCTCCAGCTCTAGCACCTCAACGCGCTGGAAAGTCGGCAGAAGGCCGCCACTATGGCTACATATATAAACTCCGCCATTACACACTTGGTATTGACTAAACCCGGGGCCCTTAATTTCCTAATCGCCAGAGCTCCTCTGCACACGCCCCTGCGCCGCCTGTAGCTGATACTAGCTAACCCGAACACGCCCTTTGGCCGCAGCGGAAGCAGCACGCCTCTCCAGTTCCTGAGCACTGTCGTCGTGCTCCAGCGTTCCAGAGCAGGTCCTGTTCTGCTGCGTGTCGACCTCAAGCACCCGCCGTGTTGAGCACTATCCCTGACGCACATCCACCGTCCGCAATGACCGCCTGAGCGCGTGGATCACCAACAGCACAGCGCCTAAGCCTGCACTACTGATGCCGCCGCCGCATGTCCACTGCGCCGTGGCTACCATCTGTCCCTAGGGTTGCAACGCTCGCATATGCCTGCGCGCCGCTGACCTCCCCATGTACGGGCTGTACATGCACACTTAGGGCTAGTACATGCACACAGCCAGCGCGCTAAAAGGGTGGGTGGACGGGACTTGTGGCCTGCACCCCGTCCATGTGGCTCGCTACTGCGTTACGAGCCGCACGCATTAAGGGGTACATGCCACATACCCCCGCCAGGATCCAGACGCTGGATGCTGCCAACATGTACCCCCCCTATCCAGACATGCCAGTGGGGCAGAGTGCTATTGGGGCCTGGACGGACAGTACCTAATAATCCTGGCGCTGCCATGCTGCTCCGCTGTGGCCAAGCTGGTGCCCCCCCCCCCAGCTCTTAATCGTCCATCTGCGTCCACGGAGGCTTTGGAAGGCACCGCCATTCTGAGCTCATGTAGCTGCGCCAGCACGACAACATCCAGGGGCTGCAAGCTGCAGTGACATGGTCGCAGCACACTGCAGTATAGGCACTGACTGCGCTCGGCAGCGTCGTGGCATGGCTGATGTTGAAGAGCGCCGTCCTGCCAGCTGCCAACGCCATGCTGCTGTTCTCCGCAGAATGCGAAGTTGCGGTGTCTCCCGTGCTGCTGAGCGTTGTGGCATGTGTACCCCTGCTGCGCCCCGGCACCAGATGCCACGGCGGAAGCGTTCATTGCTGCTGTGCCTCCGGAATCACAGCGTACAGCAGGCCTGCTTGGCTTGCGGCTTTGCGCTGTTCAGTTCGGAGCGGCATCGCCGGTGTTGCGGAGCACAGCCACGCCCCCACCAACGCTGCGTGCCGACATGCCCATACTGGGATGCTCGCATACGCCGGTATCCCGTTGCGCACCAAGCTCCGATGTCGCTGGCGCCAATGCGGCACTCACGGGCGCACTGCGTGTTGCAGGCGGTGCACTGACAACTCCATGCTTACGCTGAGACCGACGAGCCGCCTGCTGAGCCGTCCTTGGCTGCGAATGCGGCTGCCGTACCGCAGTGCCACATGAGGTGCCACGGCGAGCCGTTGCTGTCACGTTGTGTGTGATGGCACCTGTGTGCTTTACTGTCAAAGGCGGTGTGACAGCTGCAGGAAGCATGTCATCTGCATGCATGGAGCCAGCAGCAGCTGCGGATTTCCTCGAAGACGCCTGCCCAGCTACCGTTTGCTGAGCCATGTTGACGTCAGCATCAGCTGCAGTGCGGCGATGAGGAGCAGCCGCTTTTCTCCGCACAGACGTCGCGACACTTGCTTTGACCGCCGCCTTGCCTCCAGTGCAGCCTCCGCGTGTGTCATGGCCGCTGTCCCCGACAGCCGTGCGCGCACCTGTGTTGCAGTGCTCAGAGTTGATGGTGCCGAGTTTGGCTCCACCACACACTGTGCTGTTGCTGCCATTGCCGCCGCATGCT
This sequence comes from Tribonema minus, assembly GCA_017506865.1. Classification (NCBI taxonomy): domain Eukaryota; class Xanthophyceae; order Tribonematales; family Tribonemataceae; genus Tribonema; species Tribonema minus. The sequence continues at coordinate 354,885 of JAFCMP010000290.1, read as the reverse complement.
GGTGCCGTCACGCCACTGCACCCGTCCGCGAGCGCACTTTTGAGCGAAGTCACTGTTGACGGTAAATCTGCAGCACCTGCCAGCAGCTGCTGACAAAGCTCCACAACCGCTTGAAGCGCAGCGCGGAAGGCTGTTGACTGCTGCCCACTGCAGCAGGACGCCGCATGCGCATCTGCGGGAACAGCTGACTCCTCCCCCCCGCTCTTCAAGCCCGCCAAGCGTTCGCGCAAGGCAGCAGCATCCTGTTTAAGCCGCGCAACCTGCTTGCGCAAAGCACGCTCGCTCCTCCTTGCTGGCTGTATGATTGCTGGCACCTGCTGAACTCTTCGAGGCAGCAGTAGTACGTAGACGCGCACCAGCATGACGGTGTGCGTTGTCACCACCGCGACGCTTCGTGGGAGTCTGAGCCGCTGAAGACTGCTCCCCGGACGCTGGTGCTGTTGACGCCGCCTCTACAGGTGACGTTTTGCGTCTCAGCTGGGGATGCAGCTTCCAGCAGCGGTCCACCAAATGTCCGAGCATCCCGCAGTGACTACACTGCCTGCTGCAGTATCTGGCCCCACTGCTGCGAGCTGAGGCAGGCGCCTTTGCAACTGAAGTACTTGGAGGCGCATCAGCTGCCGATGGCTCCGTTGCAGCAGTGAGTGCAGTTCCAGAGCCGTGGTCGTCAGTTGCCATGATGTGGCCGCTTCCATCTGCAGCATGCTGAATTCCAGCATCACCATTGTTGCTGAGGCATGTGGGGTCGACCGTGCACCTGCTCAGTGCCGTAGGCGCAGCATGGGTTGCGCTACTGCTGTTGAGCACTGCAGGGCTGTCCTCCTCATCAGGTCTGCTGTTGTTGGCATCTGAAGCCGTTGTTGCGACTGGGCTCGCCATGCTGATGCTGACCCCAGCAATACCGCCACCGATGCCGCCACAGTCGACACCAGGTCGTGCCACCTTGTCTGCGCCACTGTCGCCTGTTGGATCTGTGAGCACAGAGCAAATGTCCACGCTGGCTGCCAAGGCAGCACAAACATCCTCACGGCAGACCGAGTGCGGCACGCCGGCTGCAGGCCTCACGTCGCAGGGCGCTGGTGCGAGGTCAACATCGCTGCCTTCCAAGCTGCGCGGCACAGATGTGCTGCCATCACTGCTGAGCGCTGCAGTTTCGCAGATGTTGTTGCACGATGCGCTGCACTGCTCAGCAACGCCAGCACCGCCGTTGAGCACTGCTGGATCTCCATCGCCAGTGCCAGCTGACTCGTGCCGCACGCAGTTGAGCACCGTTGGTACGCCATCACCAGTGCCAGTTGACTCGTGCCGCGCGCAGGCGCTGCCATCGCTGCTGAGCACTGATGCTTCGCGAATGTTGTTGCACGATGTGGTGCACTGCTCAGCAACGCCATCACTGCCGTTGAGCACTGTTGAATCGCCATCGCCAGTGCCAGTGCCAGCTGAGTTGTGCGGCACAAAGGCGCTGCCATCGCCGCTGAGCCGTGTCGTGCTGTGGCAGCTGCTGCTGCTGGGGCTGCATGATGCGGTGCGCAGATCTGTGGAGACACTGGTGTCGTCGAAAGCTGTCAAGACCTCATTGCTGCCCTGCGCTCGCGCGTGCGTCACCGCGCTAGAAGTAGGGGAGCTGTCCCTGACCGTTGTGACACGAACACCATGGCGGCTGGTCGGTGATCCCGATACGAGATCGGTTCCATCGCTGCACAGGTCTGCAGGACCCCCATCGCCGCTGGCAAGCTTTGACGCGTTCGATGAACGGGGAACAGGCCATAAAGAGTGTGAAGTTTTTGCGAAGAGTCTGGGAGAGGCAGCAGCATGTGCAGCACTTCTTGCATGGCACCGACCAGCAAGGGCACCCCTTGCATGGCACCGACCAGCAAGGATAGGCACATGGCTGCAGCAGAGTACTAGCTGGTAGGCTAGCAGAGAAAGCAGACCGCGGCACTCCGCGATGGCGAGGAGGAGGCGGTAGCACGATGCAACACATAGGCAACACATAGGCTCAGCTGCACGAGCGTTGCACAATGGTGCATAAGGATCAGGCGAGCAGAGCAGCTGGTTGCGTGAGCGGGAGCTTGGCGCAGCAGGCAAGGGAATGACAAGGAGGCAGGCAAGCGCGGCAAAATTGCTAAATTTGGCTGCTGGCAACACGAGGGTGAGACAGGCACTCCCACCGTGCGACATTGACGATGCACTCAAAGTCGCGCCACACGAAAGAGCGCGCCCAAAGACAGCCTCGACATCATCAAAAGTTTGGCCGTAACCGAGTGAGTAGCTGGACGTGGACGGAGGGCACAACCGTGAGCCCACGCTGCCTGTTTGCTAGCGCTCAACTTACGGGGACTCCCAGAATGCACACTAGTGAGCCACGCTCATTGCAAACCTGAGGGCTCTCTGTCGTTCGGCAGCAGCGCGGGTTGAAGAAAAAAACAAAAACCTTGTGAGCACGTGACTCACGCCATGTCAGCAAGCAATGGCGTGAGCAACTCGGTAATGCAGCTCCAGAACTGGCGCACACAATCCCCATAGCGGCCAATGTGATGCAATAGTCTGGTTGGTGCGCACTGAGAAATTGCAACTGCGTGAATAGACTGGAATGCCTCGATGCTGAATTGATAGCTCAGGCATGCATGGCAGCCAATCTAACGCATAGCACGGCGGCGTGAAACGACACGACCAGCACGGACTCGACGCGTTCAAGAGCTAGTGTAATGCGACAGCTGGGCGGCGGGCAGTGCCACAGCTAGCATGAACTGTACGCACACAAGAGCGCCGTGATGTTTGGGGGATGCAGGTCGGTGTGTGTACTGACACGACCAGCACCGTGCCCATGGCAGCCAGTGTAAGGCGACAGCATGGACTGTAGCCACACAAGCGCGCCACAATGTTTTGGGGCGGGGGTGGTATTATCGTGCATTGACACGGAGCAGGGCGGCGTGCACTGACACGAACGCACCATGTCCCATGGCAGCCAGTGTAAGGCGACAGCATCGACTGTACAGGGGGGGGTGGGAGGGGGGGGGGGGGGGGGACACTGTCTACAGCGTTCATTGACACGATGAACAGCGGCATGTACTGATGCGACCAGCACCAATGCCCATGGCAGCCAGTGTGTGCGACAGCAGCGCGGCGTGCAATGGCACGACCAGCATGCGACTGCAACACATACAACAGCGCTATAAGGTTTGGAGGGACGCAGCGTGCTTAAATACGGTGCAGGCGGTGTGTACTGACGCGACCAGCACCAATACTCATGGCAGCCAGTAGGGTGCAACAGCAGAGCGGCGGGCACGCCATGCTCAGCAGACTGGGACGCACACAAAAGAGCGCTGTGAAGTTTGGGAGATGCAACGCGCGTTGACACGGTGCAGGGCGGCGTGTACTGCTGTAACACAACACAACCATGCACCTGGCACTGCAAGTTGGCAGCCAGTGTGATGCGTTGGTAGCGTAGCGCGCAATGCACGTTCACCAAACGCACGCGCAAAGAGCGCCTTCAAGTGTGGCGGGGGGCGCGCTGCCGGTGCAGCGTGCATGTGACACAATGCACAGCGGCGCGCAATACCCAACCAGCACCGATGCACATGGCGGCCAGAGTGACGCATCGACAGTGCGGCGTGTGCAAGCACGTCAAGCAAGACTGTAACCGCACACCCGCGCCTTGATGTTTGAATCCAAGCATTGACACGATGCACAGCGCACAACAATGCACTTAGCAACAAATGTGATGCGATGGCAGTGTTGCATGTGCAATGCCACGTTCACCTCTAACGCACACAAAAGCGCCTTTAAGTGGGTGCACCGCCAGGGCAGCGTGCATTGACACGATGCACAGCGGCAACCAGCACCAATGCACTTGGCAGCCAGTGTGATGCGATGGCAGTGTGGTGTGCAATGCCACGTTCACCTAACGCACACAATGAGCGCCTTCAAGTTTGAGGTGGGGTGCGCAGCCGATGCAGCGTGCATTGACACGATGCACAGCCGCTGCTGCGGCGCGCACTGCCGTAACGTAACACAACCAGCACCAATGCACATGGCAGCCAGTGTGACGCAATGGCAGCGCGGCGTGACAGGCATGTCTGTAACCGCACACAGCAGCGCCTGAAGTTTGGGGCATGCATTGACACGATGCACAGCGCTCAACAATTCACTTGGCAAACATGACGAGGCAGCGTGACGGTGCAATGCTACGCCTGTAACGCACACAAAGCGCCTTAAGTTTGGATGCACTGCCGGGGGGCGGCGTGCATTGACACGATGCACAGCGGCGCACACTACGTAACACAACCAGCACCAATGCACATCATGGCAGCCAGTGTGACGCAATGGCAAATTGGCGTGCAATGCCACGACCAGCATGACCGTACCGCACACCAGCGCCATAGTGTAGGGGGGCGCGGTGTGCGCAGGTGCGTACTGACACGACCAGCCAATGCGCGTGGCAGCCGGTGTGGTGCGACAGCAGAGTGTACCGCCCAAAAGCGCGGAAAACCGCGAAATTCAAGTATTTTCTTGGAACCCCCGGAAAGCTAGCCAGCGGCAAGGCACTGCAACAGTTCTGCTGCGCAGCGACCTACTGTGTGGCCTGACGGTCGGCAGTTCTGGCGTCACACGCGAGCGCATAGAGAATCGCAGCGGCTACCCACAGTCGCAGCGGCTACAGCAATGGGAGCTCTACGATTACAGTATCATGGCCACAGCATGCTAGCAGCTGCGGAGCGATGGCGCCATCTCAAAAGCACCGCGGGCGATGCAGCGCAGCACTTCGCAGCACCAGGTGGGGCCTGGTGTGACAACATTGCCACACAACCGGCTAGGGGGCGGCAGCGCTGAGGTGCTACACGCCCATTCTGAATTTCGCTGCGCACCGGCACTGTGTGGAGGCAAGTTGAGCCACATCAACCAGGGTCGCCGGCAACAACCACGTACAGCAACGCTCACGGCGCAGCAATACGAGCACGCGGACAAGTGCGCCTTGCCATTGCAACAGCATTGGCGCAGACCGGCTTCAGCAGCAGCGGAGCGTCAGACAGATCGGCGAGTGCCAGCATGGGCGCATGCAGATGGAGGTTTACGGCGTTCAGCGGACACCTCATGCAGATGCCCAACGCGACCCACATGTAACATTGAGGAATACTAGTACGGTAACCCTAGTTACAGTGTACCCACCTCCACTTCCCCCAGCCAACCGCTCGTGGGCTTGACCTTGAGCGAGGCAGGCGGCAGGAGGAGGCAGAGGAGGTAGGAGGAGGAGGCACAGCAGCGACAGCGCCACCAGTGGAGATGCTGGGATTCCCCCAGGTGGTAACACTGTCAGCGGCTTCGACCACTCCCCCCCCATACCAGCGCAATACATCATTGCTATGTTTCTACATGAGCTTTTGTGCCACTCTGCCTGCCGTTCCCTATTGTAGTAAAATCTTACTAAGGGCAAGCTTGGAGGAGCAGCTACGCAGTGGTCGTGTAACCAGCGGGTACGAGTGCATGCTGTCATGTGTGCAGAAGTACACGAGCGGCTGTGCCCATGATTGCAGGTCGCGAGGGTTGACGGCGTAGGCAGGCCTGCTTGTCTCTATTGGTGGCAGGGAGCAGTAGGTGGTGACCGCCATGTCGATCAGACGCACGTGTGTCCACTTCACCGACACCACGTGAGCCGAGGGCTGCCCGTTGAAGATGGGGCGAACCTGAATTCTGAAAGCACCTGTGCGCGACTCTGGTAAGTGCAGCTGCGCATCACACCACGTTGCCAACATGGCCACTACGGCCATCAATGGGCCACAGCCATCAGGCCCAATTGCGGGAACAAGCGCAATGACACGGGTCCTTTCAGGCAGTCGAAGTGGTGCTAAGCGCCATGCACTCACCCCATACTCCCTACCATGGCCATTGTGACCAAGAGGATTCCACACAGACACGTGGTTGTCGGCGTGCAGAAGCGGTTGAGACGCCGACTCTCCGTAACCAATGACTTGTACAATGCGCGGCTTCGGTTTCTCGCCGTCAGAGCTGCGCGAGCACGTGAGCGTGAGCTCGCCAAGCTGTGGGGAGAATGGCGCAAGGAGCCCATGATGAAAGCTCATATCCACCTCAACAGGCTCCAGCTGACGGTCTGGCCGTAGGTGTCCCTTAGCAGTGCTGCCACCACCCCGCGTCAATGTTATTCGTCCATCGTTATGACAGTCACGAACTGTCCATACGACAAGTTCGAGGCCATTATATCACGGTGCTTTCCGCGGCACCCAGCTCAAAAACATCGCCGGACGCCTCGTTGCGTGGTTCTGACGTCGCCACCATGATGCCACGCATCAAGCAGCTGGTGCCGTATGCACGAAAGTCTGGCAAGTCAGTAGGAACCCCGCCAGGCCGCATGAACGGCGTGCCAGCGCGCATGTCTGCTAGCTGCTGACGAACTGCAGGATGCTGGCCAGCCAGTGCCGCGCCTCGCGACCACGGCTGTCGAACAAGACGGCGTGAGACAGGCTGATCGTGTGCAAGCACTCCCATATCAGTCGTTGCGGCTGAGTTTGTGGTGCCCGATGGCACCCTTGACGCACCTCTCGCCGATACACCAGACTGCTGCGGCACCGAAGTACCCGCTGCCTCCAGGCCTGATGAAAAGTCCCAAAGATTTGAGGCAGCCTCCGGAAAGTTGCGCAGAGTGTGTTTTGCCCCAAGCTGACGCGAATTCATGTCGACAGCTGCCAGAAAAAATTTCTGATTGATATCACACCCTATTTGTGCTGCACGAAACTGAGAGCTGTGCAGCCACACCCCCCCCCCTGGGCCAGCGCTAAGCAGGCGATGAAAGGTTGCACAGCGAGCCAAGAGGATGTCAATCAACTGTCAATCACCAGCACCCACCCAAAACAGGATAGTGCACGAGAAACAGGCGACCCCCTCCGACAAAACGCGTATGCAGCGAACCCCGAGGACTGCGCCCGAAGTCCTTCAAAACATGACCCTCCGGTGGATGTAGCGTGCCAGTAAATTGTTGATAGTGTCACTGACACTGCATACACCGCCAGACTGCCGCCAAGCCGCAAGTTGCGCGATGAACGACGCAATACGCGAGCCTCAAAAAGCAAGGCAGTAGCGATCGCGAGAGGGCACTGAATGGACAGCCGGCGAGCAAGCGCCAGCGTGCCAAAACGACTGCTGGGCAGCAGCGCAAGCCACTCACCCAGTATCAGCCGCAAATACTCCCAATCGTCAGGGCGCGCCACCTACGCTCAGGAAATAAAATCAATCCGAAAACGACGAGCTCAGCGCACGCCACGCCAAGCAAATTCCGAGCTGCCAATCGCTCCAGCCACTCCTCCAGCAGCAATAATCCCCTGATAACCCCAAGATTCTCACTGCAGGCCCTCGCGGTGGTAGACACTCACGCCCCTGCAAATGGTCACGCGCAAGTTGAAGTCGGCTTCTTCCCGCACAGAGCCCGCCAGACCGTGGTAGACACTAATCCAGCACAGGTCTCGGACGCAACCGTGACGCGACAACTGGTGGCCAGTTGACGTCGTTGCACTCCGATATGCCGGCAAAGTCCTGCTGAAAAACAGCTCTATCAGTTGCTGCTCGGTTTCCCGGCCCGATAGATCAGCTGCGAGCGCCCCGTATACACGTAAGCGCTAACTAGAGACGGAGAAAGGGCTGGCGCTGAAGGCAGCCCGCTCTAAGTTGACAGGGAGATGGTCCGCTCCCGGCACTTGCCGGTACAGCAGTCCAGAGCTCTCCGTTCGCTGGCTCGAAAAGGCGAAGGTGTCGGCTCGAGCACTCCGGTCACCAGATGTGGCCTAGCGGCCTTGATGTGTCTAAATACTACTCATTTTAGCGTTTGCCATATAAACAATGACCAGATCCATGAGAGGTAAGCTTTCAGCTTGTTTCAAGGTGTCCAGTAATTTTATTAGCAGTTGCAAGCAGCGCAGCATTGCTCAGCGCATGACGCTAACCCTAAAACAACATGCGGAGCAACCCCCTACTTCAACTTCAAGTTGAATATCAACATCAACTTGAAGTTGGACTTACAACTTCACCAAATGCATGCAGAGTTGTGCGTCTCATCAACCGCTACACATGTGCTGTCGCACTTGCACCTCTGCATGCACCGCTGCCACACTTCAGCAGTGTCGCATGACTTGTTGTTCGTCCATAGCTCACGACTTTATCCGAGAAGGATGTGCATGTTGAGTGAGCCATTCATGCATGCTTGTCACACAGTTTCATAAAGGCAGCCTTTCATCCAGTACATGATGAACTTGTCGACCAGTATGCTAACAGCCTGACAGTACCTGAATGACTTGCGCAACATGCCTGGAGATGTCACCTGTGCGAGTGGTACTGACACTCGCATTGACCAAAATGCAAACCTCAATCAATCTGCGATCATCACAGCTAGCACTCTGGCTACAGCGCCAAGTCAACACATGGAAGCCAGTGCGAGGGGGTCAACTCGTCCATGTGGAGTGACACGTGCTCCTTGTGCGCTTGTTGTTGCGCAGTTGCCCGCCTCGACGCTTCAACGATTCCAGGACCTGAGCCACAACAGCAATCTGCAGGCCCTGCAGGCCCCCGGGGCGCCTTGGCGCCTGCATGAGGTGTTCCTCTATGTGGCCAAGGACATGGCAACGGTTGCCAGCACGTACATACAGGTGCACTTCCAGCACCCAACCTGTGACATAGAGGAGAATGCAATGAACATGAGTGGAGGGGGGGGGGGGGGTATCAGCAAGCTATTGGGTGTACTATTCTCAGTCTGCCCATGAGGTGTATACTGTAGTACAGCGCCATGACAATCGGCGCCCTCACTGATGGCATACTGATGGCATGCTGGAGTCACAAAGGTGAGGCTACACAGTGTCTGCATGCAGTCGACATTGAATTTCACATCATATCCAGACTGTGTTGGCACGCCATCGAGGCAGATTGCAAATGGGACTTCATGGCGCAAGTATGACATACTATCAATACCACAGTGGCAATGTTCATGATCGGCAAGAAAGCTGTTGAATCAATTCATCAATCTATGATTGAATCAACGGACGCAACAGTTGTGACGCGCGCCCCTCACCAAGTTGCATCTGCAACTGCAACATGCGTTGTAGAACTCCGAGCAACTCCGCCTAATGCAGCATTTGACATCAAGTCGGGTACAAGTACCTGATTGATGAGCATCACACAATGGACATTCCTACGAGCTATCAGTAAGCACAGTGCTTGGCACCTGATAACCCCTCCGCGGCAGCTCGGTCAGGCCATGGGGGCCTTGGTGCGAGTCGTGGCTGGTGACCAGCAGAAGCTTGAGCTGGTGCCCATCGGTCATGAACGTCCTGTCCACCAGCCACGGGGCCAGGATGCGGTACCCCGGTTGGCCGGCGCGCTCAATTGCCCGCATCACACCGCGCTCGCTGCGCGCATAATGGTTGGTGCGCTGCCGCATGGTGGTGATGTTGGCTGCCTTCGCCCATGGCTGCATGAACTCAGCATACCACCAGGGGCCCCGGCCGGCCATCCGCGCAGCAAGATCTGGAAACAGCTCGCCCATGCCGCTGCACATTTGAGGGGCAGCGCATGATACAGCGACAACAAAAGCACATCATGGTGAGACACCGTCACCAATGTCACGCTGCGATGCGATGGATGCATACTAAAAGTATGTAAGCATGGAACCAGCCAACCGGTTTGAGCATATGACAATCTCAATCATCACATTTGCCTGTGATTGCCAGGTTTCAGCATATGATGCTGACTCAGACAGCCGCTCAGTGATCACCATATCACGCGAGTGATGAGATCATGATTGTCACACCAACAGTTGACAGAGTGACAGGTCAAGCGCGCTGATATCTGCAGTGTGCTGCTACCAGCAGCTAAGCATATAGGACATCTGAGTGTGCTACTACAGTACTAGTAGGCTGAGCGTGCTCATCATGTCGACAGGCACTACGCAGCGAGGCTATGCCTGCAGCCCTAGAGCACCCATATGCACGCGTGCGCCGTACCCCCTGTCAACTTGGTCAGTGAACTTCAAGCAACTTGAAGGGCGAAGGACCTGAGAACAACAGCTATGAGACAGATGCGGCAGCGTGTTGGCGACTCACAAACGGTCGATGCGGATGAACGCCGGCTGGGGCTTGAACCGGGGGAGGGTGGCAGTAAGCTTTGGAGGGACCAGCAGCAGACCCCACACAGCGTCCCTGCTCTCGCGGCGCGCTGCGGCATCGTCAGGAAACTGAGGAAACTGCTCAAAAAGCCTCGACATCAGATCCTGGTAGTCTGTGCGGTCGGTCTCCACATAGAGCTGCTGCAGCTGTGCCAAAAGCCGGCGCTTGCTAGCGTCGCTGTCGCCGTCGGGCACGTGGCGCACCGTCTCGCAGATATCCAGGATCTTGAGGTTATCGGCGCCCTCCTGCACGTCTCCGTCATCGTCCAGCTCTGCGCCCCTGAAGCCCAGCTGGTTGAGGCGTGCCTGCAGCTCCCCGTGCAGGTCATTGCCGGCATAGCTGGTCACCAGCTCAGCCAAGTCATGTACAGCCCTGGAAGCATCACATGCAATCAATGTGGCCAGGGGGTGTCCATTATTTGGGTGGCAAACACGCACCGTTCACTCTAGTTGTATTTGAAGACCACATCCAAGCCTGGCCGAAGGGCCAAGTCAAGAATACCCAGACTGCGGGTTGAGTATTCTGAGCAGGCTATCACACATCAACTTTCTTGCATGTAGGGACAGAACAAGGCACATACATGCAGCGTGTGTGGCTGAACCAACAAGTAAGTTGAAGTTGTCCACTATCACTTGCGCTCAATGGCAAAATCAGCTGCCTGCTGCCATTTCCACCTCTGCCAAGCAGGGCTGGCGCAAGCGTGAGTGCAGCCTGCACCCAGCCCTCTGTCCAGGTTACATCATGCCGAACGTAGTGCACCACAAAAACAGCAGAAACGTGAGCCATTGAGACACCCGCATGACATGCACTTCGCAGTGCTGATGAGAGTATGCGAGCCGCTCCAGAAACTGCTTGCAAATGTATGCACATTGTACCTTGTGAATACTTCGAAGTACAAGGCATGAAATAAAGCATCTGCCGCCCACCTGGTGAACGGGCGCACAGTCATGTCGACTTGGGTATCGGGGTCATATCATCATTCATGATGTGCGCCCGCAGGGGTCCAGTACGTGATGGCCACAGCAATGAGGAGCTGGGGGGTGTGCTGGTGGGGGAGGTGGCTGAAGGCCCAAATCGGGTGTTCCGCCTCCAGCGTGCGCACAGGGAGATAGGGGCGGAGCCGGCTACGGTGGCGGACGGTACCCCTGCTGCACAGGAGCGGCTGCACGCCGTGGACCATGTCATGGTGACTGGGGTGGACCCGGGCCAGGTGCTGGCTTTCAGTGCGGTCACTGCCCTTGGCCAGCGCTGGAGGCGCGAGAACGCCGCGGATTTTGCCGCAAATCCGCCCCCAGAGGGCGAGGGCTTAACGGCGCAGGAGGTGTCAGGGGCGGATTACCGCGTATGGGCATTGTCTGTCCGCAATGAGCAGGGGGAGGCGCAATGCCGCGGGGCCAACCAGGCGTACAGCGATGCACTCGCGGCGCTCGCGCACAGGCACACGCGCACGGGCCGCTATCAGGTGAGAATTGCGGGGCAGCAGCACCGGGCCTTGTGTTGTCTGAGCCAATACCGCAGGCTCTTGCATGACATGAGTGTGCTCTTTCTTGCCTTGTGTTATACTGGTTGAACAGTGCGCAAGGGCCCACTGCTGTCTATCTCGATGCACAATGGGAGCGAGCACATGACATCATGACGGGACCTGATCATATTTGTCATTGAATCAGCAAGTGCCGCATGCCTGTTACAGCAGAAGCAGCGCATCAAAGTTTGAAATGCAGGTCTGGAGTGAGGTGTGCATTCATATGTTCCTTGCTGTCATTGAAAAGTCTTGTGGGTCTCAAGATCAATGCAAATCACACCAAGGGCCTGTCAGTCACCGAATTCTGGTGCACATGATGTTTGACTGTTGCGTAGATAGAGCCAATGATTGTGAGTCACTGTGCAGAGCTCTGACAGTGGGCGAAGCCTCGGGGCTTTCGTAATGGTACATAGTGTGTTCTTTACAATCTGATGCGGTGGGCCCTCACGTGACTCTACCCCTGCCCCCACTGTAATGGTAGCCCCCACTCATTCCGCTCTGTGTACACACGGTGCCCGTCCTTGGTGGCTGCATCATCGCAGGTGCTGCGCGCCTACTGCACCACTTGGGGGCATTATGCAGATGCCATGTGGGGAGAGCTGCTGCACCCAGCACGACGGCATCAGAGGTTCAGCCGCTTCCGTGCGCAGCACGCCGCCATTGCCAAGATGGCAGAAAAGCTGGCCCCGATTCGGCTGCAGTACAGGCCGCCGAGATGGAAGCGTGCCACAGTGTGCGGTCCCGCGGTCGCCGGTATCCACGGCGCAGGCGCAGGCACAGGAGGTGGCGCGACACGCACAGGAGGCCCCGTCGCATCATCTGCTTCGGCGCATGTGCGCGCTTCACCTCCCGCGGCCGCGCCTCCATTCCCATCAAGAAATTGGTGGCGCAGCTGGCATGCCGATGTCCCACTCTCATCACACCAGAGCCATACAGTTCCTTCTCGTGCCTGGTGTCTGGGGGGCCCACGCGGGGCGGCGGCGATGAGTTCGGGCACAGAAACAGGGTTTGCCGGAACGAGAACTGCGTTCTCGCCCAGGCGGCGGAGGGGGGGTTGCTGTCATCGACCGCGACACCAATGCGCGTGCCAACCTCGGCATGCGGTGTCTATGCCACGTGCGGGGTTGATGACATCATCCCGGGGTATGTCTTGGCGGATCAAGAAGAGGAGGAGGACACCGAAGAGGAGGAAAGCAACGAGGAGGACGACGATGAGGAGGACGGCGACGAGGAAGACGACGAGGAGGAGGATGGCGAGGAGGGCAGCAACGGCGACGAGGGCGGTGATGGGGGGGGGGGGGGGGCGTCGATGACGGAGAGGGCGGTGGTGACGAGGAGGGGGTCTATGGCAGCGGTAGGCAGAAGTGTGCAAAAATACATGTTGAGCGCTGTCGCAACATTTGAAGTTGAAGTTGAACTTCCAGTTGAAGTTGAAGTTTGACTAGTGTTGAAGTTGAGGTTATGCAATGTTCAACACACTCCTAGTTGAGGTTGAGACTGGTCTGGAGTGGATGCTCAGCGGGCCGCGCTGAGCAATGCTGCATGCATGTCATTGGTTAATAATCACTGAACACCCAACATCATGAAGACTTCTTCTTGTTCAGCCACGGAGCTTGCTTGGATCGCTGTCATGACTTGACAGCACACTTCATGGGCCCAAGGCCACAGGTTGACGAGGAGGGGGATGCCATAATGGCATGAGGGGCAGTATGGAGGTCATGCAACCGGGGGGGGGGCGGGGGGGGGGGGGGGAGGGGGAGGCAAAAGCAGCAGACATAGGGTAGAAGTAGTGTACATCCTGCATTTGTGTTTGCAGGCGGGCGGGCAGTAGCACAATGCTCTACCCCCGCCAGAATTCTGGGCTGGTGTGCCTTCGGGCCTTGCAAGGTCAACCAAGAAAAATTGAGTACCAAACGGACGTCGCGACGTCTGCGCTGGTCAAGGGCGATCTGCTGTTCGCAGCATGCCCTCATAATGAGAAATGTGAAGATGTAGACAGGCTGTGGATCAAGCACGACTGAAGGCTTCATTTCATACTTGCAAGCGATAACATGGTCTCAAGCACCCCCCCTTCCAACGATGGCCTGTAATGGCAGCAATGATTCAGGGCCTGACTGCAGTCACCAGGAGCTACATGACTCGTTACCTGTGAGCTGCGCAGTAGAACCACGTTGCTGTTGAGTTCAAATCGGAATATTCCTCTGCATTGAAGCCACCTGCTCGTCTCATGTCTACTCTGCTTAATCCGCAGTAGATGATCTGGCTTCCTGGACGGACCGCCGAGCACATTGATACCCGCAGAAACATACTCGCTGCACCAAACACTAAAACCCATTTTATAAACGCGAGTGAAGCTCGCCTGTTGGCACTGCGAAGGAAGGTGCAAGAGGCGACTGCTGACCTGCACACAAAAAGGGGCGTTCACCCACGGCTCACCAAGTAGGCATTCTGTGAGCCGCATTAAGCTGAGGCAGTGCTCACACAGCACTTGCAATCAGCACGCTTGATCATCGGAGCCTTAAAAAGATGGTTAATGCAGTGCAGGGCGAGCGGCTGACAGTGAAGCGCGGTCTCTGCAGCTGCGCACATGATGGTGGAGACACACGTGTCTCCACTGTGCATGTGACACAACTGATCTTGAAATTCTTGAGGGCAGATGGCACAGTGGGGCTCCTACTTTTAGCACAGTGGGGCTCCTACTTTGTTTTCGAGAGTGGGAGGCCAGACCGCGTTGCGCTGCGTCACAGGAAACACGGACTCTTGCCAAAGATTGGGGCTCACGCAGGGGTGCTGGCGCATGTGCTTGCAAAACGATTGAAAACTTAAGGACAGGGATGCCTCTCCAACTCTTTGACATGGCTCTTGCTCTGATGTCTCCGACAGGCTGATTGAGGTGTACTATACAATATTGCTCTCGATATTTCAGGACAACAGGTGCAACTGTCATTGTGTATGATCATGCAAGCAGCAAATGCATCATGAAGTATGCTGCATTTCAAAGTCTGCAGAACCACCGACAGCGACACTGCAAGTGCAACAACCAACACCGCAATTGAACAGAAATTGTGTCGCCACTGGGCCGTCATTGCGCTGGTATGAGCACGCACGAGGGACATAGACTTGGCAGCTCGGCCTTTGTGGCACGTGGCACTGCGCCTAACACTGTCAACTTCTCAGGTGTATACGGATGTGCCGTCAGTGGTCTACACTCCCCAGAGCCACGTGTGACTTCAGATCCAGGCAATATGGGCGATGCTCCTGACGCCGCCATCAGCCAGCGTTGCGTGCTTGGTGACATGTCCTTTGTGTGTGTTGCTTGGTGACATGTCCTTTGTGTGTGTCTGTGACATCGGGGAACAAGTATTCAAAGCAGGTCGTGACTGCAGTCAGTGCGCAACGCTTTCGCAGTGGCGCTCCAGTACAATGCCAGGCCCTGTTGCTGAAATACTGACGGCATTGTTGAGAGTGTCATCGCGCACAGCCACTCTGTCAAGAATGACTGACCATCAGCTGAGGCATACACCTTGACCATAATGATGTCCCACAGGGAGCCCAGCAGCATGCTGCAGCCAGTAGAAGAACAACACTTTATAATGGTATGGAAGCACTTCCATGAGGGGCTGTTGTGCTTGTATACTTTGAAAGAGCACTTGATGATTCATGATAAGCTTGCCAGAACTCTTAAGCGTTGATTAAGCAAGGCAAACAGGCACCATACCTGTAAAGTGCTAGCAGTCACCACATACGGTGCAATGCAATGCCTTGTACTTCTTTCGGAATGTACCACACAAAGTCGTGTCAGCCCAACACTGTGTGATTCGATTCGCTACTCTGCTGTTCACTCTTGTAGCCATTCTGTCGGATGGCTGAAGCATAACGATTGATTGCCGTCGGAGCAGGGGAGAGCACGGCACGTGCAGGATGAACATAATGCATCTGGATGCTGAAGGCTTGGTGATCGTGATTGGGTTGCTCCTATAGCATCTGGCTGCATTACAATGCGACGGCACAAGGCAGTTCATGCAGCCAAGTGACGTGAACGCACTGGGGGGTTCACTGGTAGGAAAGGCATGCTGTGACACTTGCCTGAACTGCTGCATCGCGGTTTGGCACCCCAAGGTCATTATGGAAGCAAGGTGTGGCATCTTCGAGGCCGAAGTGTCCAGAGCATGTGAAGTGGCAACCCTGTGATGCTGATTGATGATCCAGCCGGCCGCAATGTGAAGCACTCCAGAGAAGACACATGTGTAGATGCAAGTCCATGGACACTCTGGTGGGCTTTGTCGCGCCCTGAGCGAGAGTTCAAAATAAAAAGTACAACACACTGTGCATGAGCAAACGCCTCATTGTCGCATCATGATTGTATGGTGTTGCACCGCACCCCCCCCGGGGATCAACATAGCCCTACTGGACGACTACAGAACTGAGGCAGCCAACTGCGGCTGCTGCCACCTGACCCTGCAAACATATTCCACCCGCCGGGGCTTATCCGACCATAAATATAGCAATACCTTATGAAACAACTGACCTCAGTACTACACTAGAAGAAGTGCAGGGAACGCCGCAGGCGAGACACCCACACACAACACAGCTGACCGGACTGTGCTATGTGTATGATGGGGCTGCTGTTCTAAGACTTGTCTGAGCCAAGCAACCGCCAACAAAAGAATCTTCTTACTGCCACAACGGTCACCGTGGCAGTCACAGGTGACACTCCAATATCCAGTGTCACCACAGGGGGGTGGGAGCTGGGACCCCGGGGCCTCTACCACCCTCTCCTCCTCGCGGTTTCCGCTATCAGTGCAAAAACAGCTCGTGAGGCATACAGTCCGCCTCTGAACACGCCTGTGCGATGCACCCTTTAGCAGTGGCTGACAGCTCCAGCCTGACGCCCTGACCTCCCTGCCCAGCACTTGTGTGGTGAGGCGACCTAGGGGGAGTTGTTGTTGAAGTAGGGTTGTGTAACCGCCGGCACGCGACATGCCTTTTGTGCTTACAAGACACCCAACACCATGACTTCCTGACAGGACTTCTCTCCACTGCCTTTGGCCGCTGGTTATGCTCTCATTTCATATGGGTTTGCACACAGCACATGGGCGTGTGGAACGGAGGTCTCAGGAGTCGTAAGGTGTGTAGCGTGTAGTAGTAGTTCATGAACACAGCAGTGAGGTAACTCATGCTTAATATGGCGATCTCGGCAGGATGTCGTACAGGTACCGAGACACGTGCATGGCACATGTGTCGACAACACCTGGACGCACACTTGTAACACGCTCGAGCCTGCGCTCCTGTGCGCTGCGCAGTTCCTGCTGTGCACGCAGAAGCCTGTTTTACAGCAACGCTCAGCACCCCAGGGCGGTGGTTTGCTCAGACACACGGCGCCAGTCTTCAAACCCCGTAAGTAAGTTGAACGCTCGTGTCCAGCAGGACGATGGTGGTCGTAGCAAACCCTCCTTTGCTGATCCCCCCATCTGAGGACGGCAATCATTGATACCTGGACGCACTCCTTCATCGGTGAGGATTATACAAGAGGACAGCAATACCTGGACGCGCTCCTTCATCGGTGAGCATTATAACTGTGTGTTACAGGTGTGTGCATTCATGCTCTGGTGAAGCCACGGCATCATGGGCAGTTGAGCGCCCGTGGAGGCAAGCATGCTCAGCGTGTACTTTGAGGTATGATGCGGTTGCATAAATTCAATCTGCGGCTACATATGATTACTGCATCCACATACAATCATGATGTTGGCCTTGGCATAGTGCACACACCAATCATGAGTTTTTGCATTGTGGCAAGGACAGGACACAGTATATTTACATGCCCAGGACATCAAGAAGTAGGAGCTGGCTCAACATCATTGATCTCTTGAAGGCGCGCCGAACTGTGCTTGCGAAGCCCGAATAAGGAGCTTTGACGCACTGGGCCGGTGGTCATCCTGACTTTCCTGTACACAAGGAACGCTTGGACGAATGCACTGACCATGAGCAGGACATTCAACGCTATGAGTAGCTTACCAATGGCGTCCTGACTATACTCGTCCACGTACTTTGCCTGTATCAGCAGCGAAGTGAACATGCTGGCCGCAATAATGCCGTACCCAAGTCTATACAGCGATTCCTCTCCCGCCTCTTGGTGAGGTCCAACGGACTCGTAAACCATGCCAGCTAGTACGGCGAAGACGCACGCCACAGCTGTCTGTCCCGCTGTACCGGGCATGATGAAAACGAGAAGTCCGGCCAGCAGCAGCCGGCGCAAGCACTCTGCGCATTCCCAGTACGAGGCATGGGCGGAGTAGGGCTTGCGCAAGAAAGAAGTTGCGGCCGCCAGCACACGAGGACGGTCGCACTCGCGGCTGTGGATGACTCCCAGTCTGATCGTTAAGGCGAACATTGCGGGGATGCCTAGCGGATACACCAGTAGCATGATTGCAGCATAGATCATGTACGCCGTGTGCTCCGGAGTGCGGCACTGGATTGTATAGTCTGCACGGAGGAAATATGTGCCGTTGGGTCCGTCGTACTTGAGAAGATCACAAGCGAAGGTCTGGAAGACAGTCAGCGAAACTCCAGAGTAGATGAGAAAGGCGAAGACCAGCAACAGGTGCAGATCCTTCTCGTACACATGCTGCAGTCTGGCGCTTGTGAAGCGTGGCCTGCACCAGCGGAACGTGCGCGGCGCAAGGATGACCCCAGCAATGCCCAGCGGGACCAGCGTGCTCATGAGCAGTCTCTGATAAAAGCTGAGATGCAGCACGCACCCCGGAGAAGTCAGCCACCGCAGGTCTAACGACATGAAGGTCATGACCTGCAGGAAGTCCAGGTACTGTAGCGGCAAAGTGACGCCGGTGATGCTGACAAATTGCGTGAGAATTTGCATCACAATGATAGGCGTCCGAAGGTGCCTCGAAAGGATCAATCCGGCTCGTGCAAGCTTTAAAGACGTGCTGGTTGCAGCGATGGTGTCTGCGGCGTCTGCGCTCTCCCCCAATCCCGATGCAGCTGAGAACAGCGCCCACAGGCACAACAGGAGGGCGACGACGACGACGACGATAACGCCGACGATGGTGGTGGCGACAACATTGGAGTTGCACTTGACGCACTTGTAGCCGACCACTGCGGCGTAGCCGTCCGCGCAAACAGCGCAATCTGCGAGACAAGTGCAACGTCAAAGAATGACGTAAGAATAGCATGCACAGCGCCGGCGCCGAGGAACGCACTGTGGTATCAGTGCTACCGTAGTACTCACATGGTCCCTGAAATCCTGTAGCGCAGTACGCATCTGATGTCCAGGCGCCGGCTGAACTCATGCCTGTGCCGCCTGTGCAAGCGTCTTTGTTCGTACAAGCCCTGACGGCTTCCTGGGTCATGGTGTCATTCTCTCTCCAGTGGCCTACCGATAACGGCAGGGACGCGAGTGTTGCGCCAACATACGTACAGTTGATCGCGTCAGACGTGCACGCCACGCATACAGGCCCGCTTGCGTCTGTCCCGGGATATGAATCGTCGCCGCAGCATTGCCTGCACAGAGCAAACCGCAGGGTGGTGATTGAAGATGCAAAAGTCCATACGTGTATATTACGGCGTATGCAACACATACATAGTTTACGACGTACATCTGCAGGCTGTATACGCCGCCATCTACATTTTCTGCCTGCAGCTCATCCTGCTGCCCTCTTGCGCGCGCATTTTTTATTTTTTTAAGACCCGTCGTAGTGGTTCACGTGAGCGATTCCGGGGCGAGCATTGATCCGTGTGTGGCAGACTGATACGGTTACCGTAGTACGGTGGTACTGTACTCAAACATCCATAGTATTCACGCTGATAAGCTCGCCAACCACGGCAAGCTGTCCGGTAGCTCGCTTGAAGGCAGAGAAGCTCAACGCGGAGGACTAGTTCAAAACCGTTACAGCTTGAATTTGAACATTGACACTTTTTTTGTACAAATGAGTGCCATTGCCACAGTGACTACTTTGTTTACAGACAACTTATTGAGCTACATAGTGTTACAAAGTTGACTAGCTCTGTGCTGCTGTGTAAATCAGTTGCATATGCATACGCTGCATCACTACAAAGTCCTTGGCGGGTGAGTGCTGTGGCGTCACATGGTGCTGTGTGCTGATGCCGGCATGCCTATCATGCTTTTAAAATGCTGTCGTATCAGCTGCTGCAAAGCATGCATATGTGCATGTCTAAGGCATGCTGATGTGTGTGTGCCACTACGCCATGATGCTCAGCCAGTGCCACCACCAGTGGGGGAGCGATGCCACGCTCAGCGGCATACATGCGGGCATGCGCCGCCCTCATTATGCCATCATGTACCGATGTACGTCAATTAATACGCACATACGCCAGTATATACGTTTGTGAACGAATATACGCCATATATGTTCGTCACATTCACGTTTCGTCGCAACCCTAGTGGTGATGCATGTAAAGTGGGCGGGTATGCCTTCAAAACACTGGGACTCACCAGTTTGCTGTGACGCCAGCAACAGCATCGACGCAAGATGATCCCACCCCAGTGTTGCTGCCACCCGAATAACAGCACTGTGCGTCGTTGCCCTCAAACAAAGAGGCGTCATCCACGTGGATACTCAGGTGGGTCAACTGTCCGGCTTGAACAATGGCTCCGCCGCCACCGACGAAGGCAGTGTTGTCAGAGAAAAGACACTGTGTCACATTGAACTCCGTGTTCTTCAGGTTTTCCTCAATTGACAGTGCGCCTCCAACAGCAGCTGTGTTGTTTCTGAATGTGCAATGCGATAAGCGCCCGCGTGCAGAAGCACTGTTGCTCGTTGATAAAGAAGACATTGATAACGCCGTGACTGCTTGGCCGGGGGGTGCTGTTTCACCCAGCCATATGGCACCGCCTCTTCCGAGCTGAGCATCTGCAATAAGGAGCAGCAGGACGTCAGATCAACATGTAGGCAGCAGATGCACACAAACACACCTGCGAGAAAGTGTACGTACCTGCAGCGTTGCCACTAAACAGCGCACCATCCACAATCAGCTGGCCGGCAATGGAGGTAATGGCTGCGCCCGATCCTGCATTGACGGCGGGTATCAAGTTGTGTGACTCAGTGCCGAACACCGTCGATTGTGCATAAACCGGGCCTTGTGACTATTATTGCATTGCATCATTGTGACAAAGGAACT
The DNA here is from genome assembly GCA_017506865.1 of Tribonema minus. Lineage (NCBI taxonomy): Eukaryota > Xanthophyceae > Tribonematales > Tribonemataceae > Tribonema > Tribonema minus. The sequence goes on along the minus strand of JAFCMP010000290.1, from coordinate 334,044 downwards.
GTGGGTGCGCTTCATCGAGTACAGCTGATTGGATGTGCGCCAGCCTGAGGTCGTACCTGCTGTGTTGATAGTAAATTTGGAGAATGCTATCTGCAAATCCTTGTCAGAAAACACAGCCCCTCCACGCAAACCTGAACAAGCGACAGAGCAGATGCAGATATCAAATGATGAGGGTGGCAATTCAAAAATCTCGAAATCATGACAGCTCTGACTCTCTCGAGCCAAATTATTGAGAGCGTATAGCCATGGCGGTACAAAACTAGCAGAATAGTCCGTGACCCATACCTGCACATGCAGCACAGTACTGTATAGTAGGCACAAATTGGATTGATAAGGGTCGATGCAAGATTCACATACTTCGAAGTAATGCCATTTTCACAGACTGCCTTGATGCCATTCACCTGCTTGGTCTACAAGGCTTTACCGATAACCTGTAAGAAAACGTCATTGTGTGATGGTCATCATTTACATGAAGATATTATAATGATCCCATCAAAGCGACATGTACGTAATTGGCAGTGAAGGGTTGGCCAAGCTGACAAAACTATACGAAACTAAAATGCATTCCAAGACAGATCATGAACTCCATGATCTAAATGAAGACTGAAAAACAACTGGAGTGAACTTCATTAGTTCACTTCAGCTTGGTCGCGGATGATGGTGCAACTGCAAAACACTGAAGGCTGACTCGAGATGCTACCGCAACTTGACTTTTACTTCAAGATTATGTAGAGTGAAGTTTAACATCAACTGTCAGTCTCAGCATCGGCCATCACCTTTAAGCCAAGTTTGACAGATTGCACCCTCGTCTGCAGACCGAGCTGGAGGGATTTCAAACTGTCAAAGTTCACTCCAGTCATTGAACAATTTCTAACTTGATGATGGATGAGCGATCCACATTTTGTGGACGAAAAGAAAACCTGGATTGCGCACCAAATAAACGATTGAGTTATAGAATTAGTACATTCCTCAATACGGTCAGTTCGTGCCTGAACCCCAATGTCATCATGCTTACTACCTGCTGTGTTGTTCATGAACCTTGATGAGATGATCTCCGATGGCGATGACAGGTATAGTGCTCCACCTTCTCTGACTGGAAGGCATGAAACAGCAAACAGGATGTTAAGACACGCTCGTGACCTCATGATGCAGAAACTCGTGTTTCAATTGCGAACACTGGTGAGGTCAATGCTTCACAACCAGGTTTTTTAACCATTCAGTAGCTACCATCAACATCATGATGACATTCAATATTTTTATGACGGCCGCTGCTATGCACATCATGATTGAGGGCAACAATTCTAGCATGATTCAGGAGCGGATGAGGTGAAAATTGTGCCAAACAAAGGCGGAACCTCTGTGCATGAAGCATTCGTTTCTGTGCGCGTTCAATGGAAGTTGCATCTCACCTCCAGCATTGTCCATGAAACTAGAGGAGCTGATGGTCACATCTTCAGCGAATGCATTCACCGCTCCACCATTTTTACCTGGAAGGCATAGAATGGCGATAGCAGACTTCACTTTGACACAATCAGGCAGCAAACGAGCATCAGTTATCATTGCAGGATGGTGACGCTGTTGTTCTTAACCATCAAGAACTCCCAGACATACTGTTCAGCGTGTACGTCACAGTGACTGAGCCTCTGAGTGGGTGTTGAACAGAGCAACCACGATAAGTTGAACGAGGGCCTGCGCTGAGTTGTGAATGGACTCATTGAGTTGGTCTCGTTAAAGTTCGACCTTTAGTTGACAAGATGACATCACGGAGGCGGCCCGATTTGATATTGGTCTAGTTATTGATCGCATCTCCAGCACGGTGTCCTGACTACGAGTACGACGACGTCACGTATGACATCTGTACTTGGGATAGTACAGTCCCAGTGCACTGCCAGGCAGCGGCGTCAGCTTACTATTAGGTGATGTTTCATATTTCATCGACTGTCACATCAGCCATGGTGTGAGGTGACGCCAGCCTAAGGTGCGTGCGAATCTGAGGTAACCGTTCTTCGCTGGCTGTAAGCCTCTCAGGCTGGGGTGATTCAGAATCATAATGATTCTGATGGCATTCATCATGTCCCCTTGAGGCCTTCGCTGGCTGCCAGTGTAAGCCTCAGAGTCTCACTGGCAGGCTGGGGTGAAACATTTCTGTTGGCATTCAACATGGGGGTTCTCTTGCGGAAACAAACTCCTCACCTGACCTTAGGCTAACAGATACATACGCCACTCGCCTGCTGTGTTCGACGTGAAGGTGGAGGACTCGATCGCCAGAGATCCGCCAGTCATGAATATGGCTCCTCCTCCAAGCTCTGCGAACAGCAAGAAGGCATGATGATTGGAAGGGGCAGCCAAACGATTTCTTCATGCCACAGGTAAACTGCGACATGGAACGATCGCGTCCCAAAAGCGTCCACCGACTCGATGGTTCAGGAGGTCCTGGAGATCATGATTGCGCATTCAATTTGCCATAATTTATTTTAATCGACAACTGTGGCAGAAGCAGCTTACAGATGGCAGTAGGTCGCAAGAATATACTCCGATGTCACATCGAAAGGTGGTCATCTGCAACTGGCCACTCACTGACAGTCAGTGCTTACCTGATTTGTTGTTCATGAACGTCGACGATTTCACGACGACGATACCTGCAGACCGCATAGCTCCGCCGCTGCCAGTGCCAGCGTTGCTGTCATTGCCGTGGGCATGATTGTTCGAAAATATGCATGTCTGCAGGAACAGGTGACCTTCTTCGTCAACATCGACTGCCCCGCCATGGTCACTGTGTCCGTTCGTGAGATGCACATCTAGGAGAGAGACGGTCGCGTTCCCGGAGACTTTCATCATCGCATTGTCGCCTAGACCTTCCATGACGCTGGAAGGTCCGCTACCATGTATGGTCAGCTCGGTTCTAGAACCTACCACAATCGGCTTTCCTAGAACCACGGTGCCTCGCCAATCCACGACGATGGTAGCGTTAACACAAGCTGCTGCAGCAATCAAGTCTTGAGCTCCTTCGCGAGTGGCCACTGTCATCAATTGGCGGCCACGGTTGCAGTTCAACGGGCCAGCCCCTACACTTGGTACCAGCAGCACTACCTCCAGCCACGCGATCGCCAGGCGGAACATGCCGCCAAACATGCCGTGTCGTTTGTGATGCCCCCGCTCTAAAAAAAATCGCAGAACAAGTACGGCTGGAACTTTCCTTGTTCAGCAGAATCAATTCTTGCGGTGGAACTTTCCTTGTTCAGCAGAATCTTGCGCAGAGAGATCAGCCGCGCCAGCAGCAGCCGCCGACACCCCAGCGGTTTGAATACGTGCTACCTTTGTTATGTATGCCCTGAGGTGGGTAACGCCTTTGGTGGGTAACACCTTCGAAGCAGATCGCTCTCTCAATGACACCAGTTGTACTCCTGGGTGAGCAATTCCTGCCAGAGGATATCCCTACCGCACCTGTATGAACTGCGTAACACGCACTTCCTCGAATGGCGATGGACAAGCCGTTGGCACGTGCTGCCAGTGTACGCTCGGTGTCAGTGTAAACAAGGGGAATGATCCACGACGTCGGGCGTCACACCATGAAACCCTAAGTAGGGCAAGCCATGGTGAATGCGGGGTGTAGATGAGTGGTCATAACCTACGGTCAATCAATCAGGGTTTGAGGCAGTGCATCATAGCTGGTTGTGGGCATAGCACCGAGCTGGGTACGGCGAGTCGACGCAAAGCACAAAGAGGCAGACATGCACCTCCGTTTGCACATCGTGCAAAAGACCCAAAGTCGCAATAACTTCTGAACTAGAAGCCTGTTTCTCATCCTGTTTGGTGCATGGTACAGACAATACTGTTAGGTATAATGATGATGCAACAATCTGCAGCAGACCAGTTGTGTGATGCCGTGGGTAATTACAAAGCCTCAAAAATGAGGTTTATTCCGATTAAAAGAGTTTCCGTGTCTGTCCACCGAAAACCCGACATGTCGGCCGATTTGCAACTGATTCAAAAAGCGCCAAAGGGGGGGGGTGCATGAGCCCGGCAGCCATTGCATGTATGCAGGGAATCGCGCGTGCACGAAGAGTGTGCAGAGGAGAGGATGATCATGAGACAGAAGCAAGTGGTGAAGCTAGCTCACAGAGTATTCTTGCGCAGCAAGAAAACGGAGCAGCCGTGCGGTACAGCTCGCGGAGACAGTCTGTGGCAACACAGCGAAGCTGCCTGAGCGAGGCAAGATACCCTAACGCAGCACGCGAGAACTGGTGCCGAGTGAGGTGCAGCACAAGTCCTTGCTTCAGCTGTTGAGCAAGCTGTACCCATGGCGTGCGCTGCCTGGACGGACGGAGCGTGTCGTGTTCCGACCATGGGCTGCTGCAGGCAAGAACAAGGTAATGCTACTCGACTAGCAGGAGGAGCAAAATACTGGTGGTTAAGGTAACATGCAGATGTGCAGCAATTTTTGGTCAGTTGACTTGGCGACCCATCAGCAATCAAGTTGAACCCTTGCTTCACGTGTGCGCCAGGTGGTCAATGCAACGCATTTCGACCTGTACGACAATCCTGCCGAGATCGCCATTGTGGTGGTGTGCCAACCACAGAGGGTGAAAAGTGTGTGAGACCCAGTCTCAACCTTGACTTGAAACAGCCGGAAATGCCCACTGCCTGGTGCCGTGGGAGGTGGACCGGAGCGCCTTCCCCAAGTGCAATATCACCCTGATATGCAAGCGTGGCTAAACAGGTAGAGCAGAAGAAGCTGTGCCATGTTGAAGGTTAAAGTCGTGTCTGCTTACTGCACAAAAGGCATTCGCAATGCAAGCCCTACTTCAACTACTGCTCCACCTAGGGTTGCCTCACTACAATCGCCCCCTGCATGGCTCTTCCACTCCGCAAGTCGGAAGCCATGCATTCATGTGAGGCGCCCTAGATACTCCACATGCAATATTGCTATGAATTGCAATGCAAGCACAGCAGTGCTCCGCGACCGTTGAAACTCTCAAATAATACGGGCATATGGCATATACCAGCAACCCTCTGCCACCAACAAGTCTCAGAAAGACTGTGGCGCGTCTGGCTGGAGTGGCAATTACGGTGTTGCAAAACAATACAATATCATAACGCTGCAACAGACAAACTTGAAAGCAAGCAACTGGCTCCGCTGCTATATGCGCCCCCGACATGTTGGCACTGCGCAACCAACGCAAGCAAGTGCACCACCATTCTACAGCTACTATAGTATGTACGCCCCCGACATGTTGGCACTGCGCACTTATCCCCCCCAGCGTTTGTGTAACACACGCAAAAGAAGTGCGCATGTACAGCTGAAACAAAACTAAAGGGTGGGCGGGTGGGTTTGTGCGCCCAGGTGGTCAATGGAACGCATTTCGACCTGTACGACAATCGCCCCCAGACACTACACTGTTGATGGTATGCAAGCGGTGTGGTGTCTAAACGTACAGGCTCAACAGTGAACCTGCAAACAAGCGCCCCCATGAGCCAAACCGCTCAAGATGCACTGGTAAGACACATGGCGCACAAAAGAGCTGCTGCCGTCTGTGTCTCACAAATGTCAGCGCAATATGCGCTAAGCGCAGCCTGATTGCTGGTGGGAGACAATGCTGTGCTAGTGTAAGCACCGCCGCGCCTCCCCGCTGCTGCTGCGTCCGGCGGCTGCGCGCCATCGCCACGCCTCTCCTTGCTTGCATGCCGCCTGTGCAGCGCCTTATGCCGCGCCTGCCAGTCGCGGAGGCGCTGCTGCTCCTCAGGCGTATGCGCCGACCAGTACTCCCGCCGCTTCTGCTGCCGCCGCGAGAGCGGCCGTCCCAAGCTGCTGCCTGCGGCGCGCATGCTGCGCCGCGCAGCGCTGATGCTGGCGCGCTGTTGCATCGGCACCGTCGCCGTCACCGAGCTCGCCGCACCCGTGTCGCCGCCTTGGTGGCGTGCGCCGCCGCCGCCGCCGCTGCCGCCGCCGCGCGCGCCGCCGCTACCGCCGCCGCCGCCGCTGCCGCCGTTGCGCGCGCCGCTGCTTCTGCCACCACCGCCGCTGCCGCCGCCGCGCGCGCCGCCGCTACTGCCGTCACCGTCGCTGCATGCGCCGCTTCGCGCGCCGCCGCTGCGCGCTTGTGCAAGCACCCTAGGCAGTGCAGCAGCTGTCCGCGCAGCTGAAGTGCCATCGTTGTGCGCGCCTCCATTGCGCGCACGCCCTGATGTTACTGCTGCCGCTGCCGGCGCTAGGAGCGGGGTTGCAGTGCCACCACTGTCACCCGCGCCGCTGTCGCATGCGCGCACCGCTGTATGCGCCGCCGTTGTCGGCGCTGAGAGCACGGTGGCAGTGCCGCTGAGAGTGCCGCTGCTGCCAAGCGCGCCGCCTCGCGCGCCGCCGCTGCCGCCCCGTGCGCCGCCGCTACCGCCGCAGCGTACGCCGCTGCAGCCGCCGCCGCTTCCGCCGCCGCGCGCGCCGCCGCTACTGTCGCAACCGCCGCTGCCGCGCGTTGGGAGCGGGGCCGCAGTGTCGCCACTGTCACACGCGCCACTGCGTGCGCGCAGCGGTGAAAGCGCCGCTGTCGCCGGGGCCAAAAGCGCAGCTGCGGTGCCGCCGCTGTTGTGCTCGCCGATGTCGCATACGGGCACAGCTGCATGCGCCGCCGTTGTCGGCGCTGAGAGCACGACTGCAGTGCCGCGGCTGCCAAGCGTGCCACTGCTGCATGCTTGCGATGTTGAAAGCGCCTCCGTCGGCGCTGAGCGTGCGGCACATACGCCGCCGCTGTTGTTGGCGCAGCTGTTGTTGCCCGCGTTGCCATCGCCTGCGCGCGCCGACGCCAGCACTGTAGCCATTCTCGCAGCATCCTCCTCCAGCTCCGACACCCGACTCCGCAGCTGCAAAAGCGCTGCTGAATCGGCAGCGCATTGCCACTCCAGCTCCTGCTGCGCTGCTGCCTCAGCCTCCTTGCTTTGCTGTAGCCGCTCTTGCAGGATGCTGACCCTCTGCTGCTCCTCAGCGACTCCCTGTGTGGTTTTTGCAAGGCACGTGCTGAGCCGGCGTTGCTCCTCATGCAGCTTAAGCTCAGCAGCGACGAAGTAGTCCATTGCGCTCAGCACTTCATCGAGCTGTTCCCTTATGTCGTCACTGTCTGCAGTGTCGCAAAACCATTCCCAGGCTGAGCCCCAACGTCCCTTCTGGAGCAGCCAGGTATCCAGGTATACATGCTAAACGCTTCAGCCCGACTCGCAACAGCACGCTTCCCCCCCACCATTGTGCTTCCAGCAAAAGGTGTCAAGGTGCTGCTAAATAGTAGTTTTAAGCACGTGCTGCCAAGATGGTGGCAGTGTGCTGAAGCAGCAGCTGCTGCTGCTGCTAAGTAGTTGAGAGCCGAAGGGCGCCTTACGACGAGCACGCCCGAGCTATCGAAATCCCGAAAACTCTGCTGTCGCCGTTTACAGCTGCTGACCGCCCGGAACTCCGTGTGTGGCTGGTTCTGAAGCCCCTGGATCCACCGAGTGCTGTAAGTGGCCCCTTAGAGCGTCCCCACCGGTACCTTTCTTATGCGGCTAGGCCAACGCTTGAAACTCAAGAGTTGCTGTTGGGCGGCGTCGCCCGCACCGGCAGCAATCTTAGGCGGCTAGAGAGGTGATGTCACACCTGCTCGACAATCTAGCCGTCGAAGATAGGAGGCGAGATTGGAGGCGACTATAGCTCGCATATGGGATGCGGCAGTCAATGGCATGGCTTTTGCATATCGCCGCCAGGCATTGCACAACGAATACCGCGCAACCTAGAGCTTGTGCGCACAGCTTATCATAGCCATGTACTTTTTATTAATTCTCGCTCAGGGCGTGAAAAAGCCCAGATGATGGTGTACTTTTTATTTATTCTCGCTCAGGGCGCGACATGTACATCATTCGATAACTAAACAACAGCGTTATCGCAGCACACATCGCGCGTGCGCGTTGGCAGCTGCAGTAGCTAGCACCATGAGTGTACTTGCACCTGTTTTCACGCGAGCAACGTGCATGCTTTCAGGACTTAATGGTGCGTGCGCTGCACGCGAAAAAGCAGCTGCACAGCGCATGCACAGCGCAAGCACTGGCGACGCCAGCTGGTGGTGGGATTTTACGAAAGGGTTGCGTTAGCCACGTTTGATGCTGCCGGTGTGGCGATACTCGGCCAGCAAGATTTTAGCTGGACACGTCAATTAAGTGGCTAGCCTTTGACTGCCACGAGCCGCTGTTGGACGGCCAGGAAGAAGGCACCGGTGGAGATGCTCTTAAGGACGCCAGTAGACGGCACAGCTAATGGTGCAGAAGTTTTTGAAAGCCCCAGCCACCTCAGGTTGCGTGCAGCAGAGGTGCCGACGGAAACAGCGAAAGCTGTGTGTTCGAGCACTATCCGAAATAGTACTTGACAGGTCAGCACCTGCCGAGATCAGCCATTGTGGTGGTGTGCCAACCACAGAGGTGAAAGTGTGTGAGACCCAGTCTCAACGTTGACTTGAAACAGCCGGAAATGCCCACTGCCTGGTGCCGTGGGAGGTGGACCGGAGCCCTCCCCAAGTGCAATATCACCCTGATATGCAAGCGTGGCTAAACAGGTAGAAGCAGAAGAAGCTGTGCCATGTTGAAGGTTAAAGTCGTGTCTGATTACTGCACAAAAGGCATTCGCAATGCAAGCCCTACTTCAACTACTGCTCCACCTAGGGTTGCCTCACTACACACGGTAAGTAGCTCTGAACCACGTGTGGCAGCAAGTGCTGGCGTTGACTACGGCAAATTTAACCCATGGCAGGGAAGCAACGCTGGTGTGGCTTGTGAACAAGATGATAAGGCTCAGCCAGCTACTCAGTACATGTCTGCCAGCATAGCCCCAGTGCAACTGTTGAGCAAGCTGTACCCATGGCGTGGGCTGCCTTGACGGACGAAGCGCGTTGTGTTCCGACGATGGGCTGCTGCAGAAAAGACCAAGTTAAGCTAATCGACAAGCAGGAGGAGCACGACACTGGTGGTCAAGGTGACATGCAGATATGCAGCAAATTGTGGTCGGTTGATTTGGCGACTCGTCAGCAAGGAACCTCCATGTGTGGTGCTTGCCAAACTGTTCGCAATGGCGACTGGCCTGGCTGGCTGAAGCTGGAGCCATTATTCAACATACAAGCCTGAGGCTTGCAGAGCCGCATGCTGTCAAATGAGGCAGCAAGCAGGCAGAAGACTGCGATCGATTGACTTGGCGACCCATCGGTCGTGAATTTTCATGGCTGGTACTTGCCAACAGTTACTGTTTGCAACGGCGACTGGCCTGGGCTGGCTGCAGCTGAAGACATGTGCAACATGCGAGGCTTGCAGAGCTGTCAGTGCCTGCTGTCATACTGGGCCCTGTATGCAGTGAGCACGTAACAGGTTGCGGTCGGGTGAATTGGCGACTCATGAGCGTTGAACTGCCATGGCCGGTCCTTGCCACCTGTTTGCGATGGTGACTGCCTTGGGCTGACTGCAGCTGAAGACATATGCGACATGCGAGGCTTGCGGAGCTGCCTGTGTATGCTGTCAAACTGGGCCATGCCATTGTATGCAGTGAGCACGCAGCAAGTTGTGCTCGGTTGGCTTGGCGACTCGTGAGCATTCAATTTGGACTGCCATCTGGCAGCAGGTGCCTTGTAATGCATTCTTGCTGAGGCCAGGTGATATCAACGGCGCACTGGTGTCAACAGCATCATGTGGTATGAGAGCAGCTGAGGCGCAGACTAAGCTGGCACAGCAGAATCTCTCCAAGTTTAGGGGAAGGTTATGCTCCCGTGTTGTTTTGCAACCAGCTTTTGAGCATTTGTACACATTGTCACATGTGCCGCCTCCTGTGTCCCCTGCTTCATCTGCTGCTGTGCATGCATTGACAACGGTGTGCCTGTCTGCATGGCTAGCTTTCCAACATGTTTGCAATACAACAACCATGACATCAACTTTCCACAGCTCGTGAGCAAACACAATACTCTTGTCACTTTCTGTAGCACCACGGTGCACTCTATCTGCTTGCGTCCCTAGGACCCTCCCCCAGCCCGCAGGGCTATTATGCAACGATGACGCAGAACATGACTGCACAGGTACGGCGCAGCACGGTGATGGGTGACACGAAAGAGAGAGGGGGACCGCAGACCGTGTGTAACAGCATACATTCATGCGGAACGCAACAGATGCAGAAATGCTGCAGGTGTAGTGGGTCGACGCCCATGCAGCAGGGCACGCAACAGGCTGCGGCTGGTTGGCAGGGCTACTGCCAGTGAGTGTGGTGCAAAGCCACGTGACAGACGTGCAACTGACATGAAGAACGCCTCAGCCCTCAAACACGTTGCCACGCACGCGCTTGGCAGCGTTTTTGTTGGGGGCGAATCCTGTGTCTCGCTTGGCCGTGATGTACTGGAGCACACGCTCCAAGTTCGAGGCGTTACGGTAGTTCTGGAGGACGCACCTCGGGTGGAAGGGCACGTTGCAATGAATTTGCGCGTTGGTCCAAAAAAGCATTGTTCACTCTACGAGCAGCCACCCTGGCACCATCTGCAACAAGTCGCTGCTCACGTTGCTGTGGTGTCTCTCGCGCACGAGCATCAGACTGCCTAGCACGACGCGCAGCGAGACGTTGCTCACGTTGCTCTGTGTTTCTCGCACAGACCGCCTAGCACGGTCAACAGCAGACCGTTGCTCACGTTGCGCTGTTGTCTCTCGCATAGGCCGCCCAGCACAGTCAACAGCAAGCCCGTTGCTCTCACGCTGCTCTATCGCGGTGGACACTACCAGCCACTGTTTGCACCTCTTCGCTTGCGACCTTGCTGCTCTGATGCGATGGCCGATTAAGCGCTACTGCTGCACGCTGCGGCTGCTGTTACTGCTGCTGCCACTGTCGCCGACATGCGCCTCGACTCCGCTGCTCCTTCTTTTGTGTGGTTTCGTTTTGAACTTCAACTTTTTATGAGGACAAACATACTTGAACTTTAAACATCATCCCTTAGGCCTCGCACGAAGTAGAAGGCGTGCGCACGGCGCGCGCTCGCTTGCGCTCGCTCGCGACCGTTGACGCCCGCCGGTAAGCATTGCATCATGATGCAAATTTTCAGGCGCACTGGACATGGAGCGAAGCACACAAAAGCGGCTGCTGCCGCACTAAGTCTTAACGACAGATTGTAGATGACTGGACTTACGGAGCTCCCGGGGTCCCGCCCCGCCCCCCCCCCCCCCCCCCCCCCCCCCCCCCGCCGCCGCGACGGGAGTGGGGGGGTAAATGACTCGGAGCCCTTGAAACTGAAAACCTTGTTGACTTTCGCTTTCAAATCGTGTAATTAGCACCTGGCAGTACCACCGTTGAATATGGCTGGATGAGAGCTGTTCAAATCCGACATCTTTGAGTTACAGTGGGTGTCATGGGTGGGTGACAGGGTGTGGAGCGTGAATATGGCAGCACAGGCTCATTCTGCAGGGGCTGTGATCATATCGTGTGTCTGGTGAACTCAGCAACACGACCCCTTGCTGCTGCAAATCAGCACTGCATGTCGTTTTGCCTCACCTACTAGTAGCGGTGGTAAGCTCGGACCGCATTGCCGCGTGTGCTGCGAGAATGTCCATAGGAAGGCGCATGGGTGTGGGGCCCGCAGTACTGCGCAGTCTATATCTGGCCAGTGGGTGCGGCAGCTGCAAAGGGACGGCAGGGGTGGAATACTGCCAGGAGTGCACCAAGCTGTCTTGCAGCATTTGCGGACCTGCGCTGCACGATACAGGCAACCCTCCTTATCGAGGCCATACCCGAGTAGACTCCGAGCTGGCGGAGCTCAGTTCTGCAGGCGGCGGCGTCAAAGCAGGCCGGGCGAGTACAGCAGCAGATTGAGCAACAGACGCAGCAGCAGCAGCAGCACGCCTGAGTTCGCTTGTGTTGTGTGGATTTGGCTTGGTCGGGTTACATTCAATTGATGGACAACACGGTGCGTGCTTGCATCATGGTGTTTCACCAATGGGGGATGTATAATATGTGGAAATCTGCTGCTGTGCTGCTGCTACAGGTCCCATGGATGCAGGCTAGGGCTCGTGCCTGCTGTTTCTCTTCATGATGTTGTGCAATTTAAAGCGTGGTCACCAGTGGTGCTTCAGTGGCTGCATTTGAAGTTGTATATTATGTCCTGGACCGCATGGGGGTTGAGCACACGATAATCGGGCGATAACTAAATCTACGGAGGGGCCGGCGGTTCGGCGCTGGCCGGCGAGGGCCGCGGTACTTGCAACAGTGCGATGCGGCGGTAAGCACTGACGTCGCCATCAGGGGCAATGACTGCGTTCCAGTTGTCGATCACGACACGTGTGAGCGCGCGCTGTAGCGCGAGGGAGGCGCGGCGGCGCCAGAAGGCAATGCGCTGCGCGAGATTGTAGCTGCCCTGCGAGCTCTGCTCGGCGAGTGCGTGTAGCAGCGCTTGGGTGTCGCGTGACATAGCGCCGAAGTGGTCAAAGGCTGCGGAAAATAGGGTGTGTGTAGTGGGGTCCAGGGCCCCTGAGACTACGTATGTGTCTATCTTTTCCTGCGAAGCCGATTCAAGCACGCGCTGCACATCGCGCGCGCCCCCCTGAGCCTGACGGAGGCGGGAGGGACATGAGCTGTCACGTATGGTGACGTCTATGCAACAAGCTACTCCAAAGCCGCCGCGCAGTTTAGTGCACCGGCCTGCCGCTACCGCGTCGGCGCTCGGCTGCACTTTAGGAACTGGAAGGCAGATCTGGTTGCTGCCGAAGACGATGTCCATGAACTTGTTGAACCCGTGGCGCGCCGCGTAGCGGCGGAAGGGGGCAAGGGTGTCCCGGTCGAGACCGCGGAGGTGGGCCACCTGCTTGAGCAGCTGAAAAAGCGCGTCTGCGAGCAAGTTGTGTCGCGTGACGTTGAGCCCTTGTGTGCAGCGGCGCAGGTGGGCACCTGACTCCACTGTTTTATGGCACTTGGGGCACCGCGCCGAAGCGGAGGCGGGGCGCTCCACGCCCAGGTGGCGCCGCAGCGTCTCGCGGAATTCCGGCGGCGACATGGTCTCCGCTGGGTCAGTGCTCGGCAGTTGCGCCAAGAAACCCATGGCCCCCTTAGAGGCACCGCTGCGCCACGCCGCGACTGCTTCCAACGCATTTGCTGCTTCAAGCCGGCGCAGCTGCGTGGCGGCGAGCCCTGCGTCTAGCACCCGTGATAGCGCGGCTTGACGCCGCGGCAGCACGGCGGCCGGCGGGGCCTGGGCGGAGCCTGGCTCGCGCGCCGCCGCTGGCGCGGCGCGGCGCGCGCCGGCGCGAGTCCGCATGCCCAGCCCCGCAGCTCCGCCTGCCCGTTGCAGCAGATCGCGCAGTGCCCGCCACGCGCCGTCGTCCTGGCGCCAGTCCTGGTACCAGACCGAGGGCAGGAGCAGTGCGAGGGCCGCTGCGGCATCATCGCTGCCGCTGCGCAGCTGCTGCAGGCAGGTAGCTATCTGAGTGAAGATGAAGCCATAGCGGGCGTGCTCCAGGACGCGGCTGCGTGCCGCCACTGGAAACGCCGCCAGTGCCGGTCCCATGCACTCGAGGGTACGCGCAGCAAATGCGGCACATGCACGCGGCGCCGCGCCCAGCACGCCAAAGCCGCCGCTCCCCAGCCGCAGATGCACGCGTACCTGCTGATGTGCTAGTAGCGTCACCGGGGCCTCGCCACCCCAGTCTGCGCCGCGTACCCATGCCACTGCCGCCGCCCACAGAGAGGGCGGTGCCGCCGCCGCCGCAACCGCCGGCGGGCTGCGGCAATCGCCACCAGCCGCCGGCGCGCCATCGTGGGCCGGCGGCGTAAGGCCCGCCGATGGCTCCTGCGCCAGCGCAGTCAAGTACAAGACTTAGTGATGCAACGTGGTTATCAGACCTATGCTTTTGAGCCGCATCTATGCTTTCAAACTGCAGCAGATTCTGCGTTCAATGAGTTGGACGTAGGCCTTTAAAGTGTTGCGTCAATGATGCATGATGGGTGTTGTGCTTGCATTTTAGCGTATGTATGGGTTGCTGTTGATGCATTGAGAAGTACTTATTTCGCATCAAATGATGATCCTGCTCAGCTTTATGGTTACATCAGCTTTGCAAAGTCCATGTGTGTTGCCTGGTTTTACTGTGATGTGGAGCTGACGCTACAATGGACGCTTGATCAGCAGCAAGCAACAACTTTTGCCTGGAGCTTGGGCATCAGACCCCTAACCCTGGAACACTTGCTCTCACTACTGGCTGGATTTCCTACAGCTCTGCCTTCATTTGCGGAGGCCGATCAGTGGTACTACGGTACATGAAGCCATGGGCAGAACAGGAGACAGCACTTCTGCAAACGGAGAGCAGACCATGATGATCAGGGACACGAGGTGCCCATGAACACCATTCCCGCAGATCCCAACAGGTGCGTGCTACTGTACTTCACATATCTGTGTTTTTTGTGGTTTGGTAGCACTAACCTATGTGATGTCATCATGATCAGGTGAACCACAAGTAGCTACGGCTTTCTAGGTTAGCTAGGGGCTGAACGGGGAGAAATGCAGGCAGAAACTACCATGACCCAGGACAACTTGTCAAGTGATTCGCTCATTCCGTACATTTTTGCGCAGGATGCGATGCCACTCTTATTACAGGCCCTCTGGAGCACAAGCATCAACCCGCGGTGCAGAGCTCAGGCTGCCTGCCCCAGCTGCCGGCGTCATACCAGAAGCGCGTCTAGAAGACACAGCGACGAGGTATGCAATGCCATGCAAATTGGCACGCTTGTGACCGTAATGGCAAGCTTGTAACCGTGCTCTTCAGCATGCATGCGCAGCGGCTGACAGCGTTTAGAGGATGATCATCCGATCCAGAGTCTATGATAGAGTCCATCCCTTTTGTTACACTGATCTTTAACTGTTAGAAGTACACCGCAAGTCTTGCTGCAGACCGCATTGAAGTGCATCACTGCATTCTGTGGACTTGCAAAGCGCGATTACTGCTTTGCTGATGCATACTACTGCACGCCCATTTGCAGAGGCGATGCTCCATCATTGTGCTCAGAGTCTGACACAGATGGTGACGATGGGGATGAGACTGATCATCCTCGCACATTGGGCGCCAAGGCACTGGCAGCCATTCAGCCTAGCGATGAGGAGCTCAATGATCATCCAGGGATG
Source organism: Tribonema minus (assembly GCA_017506865.1). NCBI lineage: Eukaryota > Xanthophyceae > Tribonematales > Tribonemataceae > Tribonema > Tribonema minus. The sequence goes on along the minus strand of JAFCMP010000290.1, from coordinate 318,910 downwards.
GCGACTCGCAGGGTCTGATGTGGTTGGGGATGACTTGGGGGTGGAGCAGGGGGTGATCGCTGGCGGCACAAGCCGCAACAGCGACAATGCACGCAGCGAGTTGCGAGCCATTGTGGACACGCTCATGACAGAGGCCATCAGCGATGCACCTACGGAATTGAGGCCTGCGATGGTCACCATCGAGTGCGATGGAGGGGCAGGGCCTTCGAGCAGCAGCACGAAGATTTGTCCTCATGTCATGGTGCCAGAACGTGGGCTTGTCTCCATACAGCAGGTGGTGTCGGAGGTTAACCATGTCAAGCCTGGCGCAATACTTTCGAAGGACCGGCTGACGCGTGTTGCTCAGGGGACAAGCGGACCACCGAGCTAGCGAACAGTGTTTCAGGTGATCACATTTGCAATGTTTGTACATGCAGCTGATGTTGTGCACACATCATAGTCTTGTGGAATCGAGTGTGTTTTTCCGGAGAGCTTCCGCAGAAACGGTAGTTTCCCAGATAATTGCGATTTTGTGTGTCTGGACTGTATGCACATGTAATACTAGTCTTATATCTGCAAGAGTATATCTTGTATAGTGTGTGGTGATTTGTCAAGGTTGTGCTGCGAGTATGAGAATGATTGTTGAACTGGTAGATGTATATGCTGACGACAAAGCCTCGCTCCGTCGCCTTGGCGACGGCTTTCTCGAACGTGTAATTGCCCGTTGTGATGTGCGGGATTTTCCTCAAGTTGTTGCGTGCCGTCCTCTCTCGATTGACGTCGACATTTGTCCTGCGCGGAGCGCGCGCAATCGTCGACGCCTGCAAGCTGTGCTGTGAGTGGTTGCACACTGTGATGCACGGCGCAGCCTTACAACAAGCGCGACCACCAACACGGCATGATGGCGGCCTTGGCATCACCAGCGCCTGCAACATCTCTGCAGCTGCGTATGTGGCGGGCACGCTGCAAGCACTACAACCAGCACTCTCTGGATGGGTGGGGGTGCTGCAGCAGCCTGAGGCGACTCCTCAAGCAGCAGACACTGCTGCTGAGGATGCGGCAACACAAGCGGCGCCAGCTGCAGCGGCACCAGCACCAGCAGCACCAGTAGCGGCAATAGCAGCAGTAGCGGGTGGAGGCGCGACCGCCCCTGCAGCGGCAACTGCATCAGCGCGAATGCTGGCCGCCGGCGGTTCTGAAGGTGCAGCCATTCTGGCGACACACGGCGCAGCTGCCACTGGGGCAGCGGCCACGGCGGCAGCACAGGCGGCACCAGCAGCAGCAGCTCCGACAGCGCACCGCGCAACTACTCCGGCGGCAGCAGCAGCAGCGGCAACAGCAGCGGCGGCAGCAGCAGCTGCTGCTCCAGCATCAGAGGCAGCAGCAGCATCAGGAAAACGGGGGGGTGGTCAGTTCTGGCACAAAACCAGCACATGGTATGCAGGCGCAAAATAGCGCATTTTGCACATGGTATGTGCGATTTTGTTAACATGAACAAAATTTTCCATTTTTGATTTGTGCGCAAAATGTCATTTTTGCAACCACCTTGCAGGCATTTTGCCTTTTTCTTGAAGCAAAATTGCAGCATAATCACCACAGGCATGAGCAAAAATAACCCCTGCAGAATGTGAAAATTTGCGCAGGCTATGTGTGCGCATCCTTGTACGTGGCTGCTGCTGTGTTGCTGGTAGTAGTCCGCAAGCCCTGCAAATGTCGGTACAATGCAGCGCAGGCAACATAACAGAAGCACCAACAGCTTGACTTGGTTGAAAAATTGCTCATCACATTAAGAGCTGTGCACTTGCTATCACATTATCGTGTTGACTGCAGTCTCTCACTGCAGCTAGAAGCAACCCTACCAGAAGTCCCCCCCCCCCCCCGTGCGCAGCATTCGACATAAACTCTGCAAGCCTTGGTCGAAGCCTGAGTTGCACAGCCTGCTCGCTAAGCTGAAGGGGGCTGGTTGCCATCGCACTTGGCTCTGAGCTCGGCGTCTCTGACTTGGGCTGCAATGTTTGTTCAGACGGGCTTCAGTGATGTTTTGGTCCCCACGGTCACGCCACGTAGTTGCTGCATGGGATGAAAACCGATTAAAACATGTACGGCACAAAGACAAATGTCAAATGTAGCAGTACAACGATCACAGTTGCCCTTACGTTGAGCCAGGGGTCCATGGCCTGACAACCAGATCTGAAAGTGAGCTAAGGAGGTTGTTGATTGTCTTCAAGGAAGCAGCGAGCCTGCGGGCCTTTCGTAGCACAGGGTTTTAATAATGAAAATCATGGCGGTGATTTGGCACCCAGGATGCTGCTAGAGTACATCAGCAGAAATTGCAGCAGCAGTAGGTGAACTGTTTTGTGCACCACAGCCAGCCAAAATGTGGTGTGCACCACAGCAAGCCACCGAGCTACGCACATGGCGTACGCACGGGAGCACAGGGCAGTTTACTTATCAGCACGCGGGATCTACCGGTATAGCATGCATCAGCACATTTCTGAAAAGAATTCCTGTCGGTGCCAGTGAACCATAGAAGCTAGCAAAATTAGTGTCTGTAATAATCAAACAAGCCATCACCTGAGGAAGGACAGCAGCGCACAATGCTGCAAGCATGTGACAATCACCACCAGGCGCCAATCAATGGTCATGCTGAACCAGATACTGGTATCCATATTATTAGTTGCACCCATGGCTCACTGAAGTATTAGTCCACGCGTGGTGGGGCAGTTCAATTTGTTGATGTTTGCGCGGACAACCACATTGAAGATCCAATGCGCACGCTCACAACAAATTGCTGTACTCATGCACTCACCATGTCTAGCACAGCAAAGATCCAGGCATGTGCATCATCGTTGAGCATGCCGTACTTTGCAGCGCTGGTGGACAGTAGGACAGCGGTTACCAGGTGCTGCCACAGGAGCTGCAAGAACTTCGGCCTTGGCGCAGCATTGTCATGGATGCACTTTGGGCAAGGCAGCCGCTGTCGAGCTTCGTGTTGAGGTTGACGACAAAGCAAAGCTGGGGGAGCCGGTATGTAAAATCAGCTCCTGGGTATTGCACAAATAATGCAAAGTGAAGAAGTCCCAGCAAGAGTGCGGCTCTCTCGCCCTGCCGTGCTCCATCGCTCCACACCACATCCTTGAACATTTGTGCTGCACCAGCTGCCCATGAGACAACAGTGTCAGGAGCACCAGCAATAGATCATTCATGTGAAATAACGGACAGCATCACAAAGCCCATGGTGTAATCAAGTTTCTCATTTGCCTGGACTGTGCGCAGTTCAACACCTTCGCAGGTGAACCTGTCTTGTGTTGCTGCACACCTACTGAATACTTGCATTAATAGGTTCAACATCTTGCACATGCTCTTTCAGTCATGTAGCATTGCTTGTATATACTGTTACACATACAAATACCCATTGACCACTGTGCCGTTCAGGAGCGACCAGTTCCAGTGTATATGCACGCAGACACTTGAACACAGGAACGTGTATGCGGTAGGCAGTACCTTGTTCTCATCGTAATTGACTAGGCAGGCGAAGGGGTTGTGGACCCACACATAATAGGTTTAGGTACATGGAGCAAGACTGTGATGTGCGAGCGGCGAGGTACCAATAAGACCATCTGCATGAAAAAAGCGAAACACACAGGTGTTCCATTGTCCAAGGAGATACTAGAAATCACACACACATATGCAACAGACTCTACTCTGTCATGCTGCTAGCGTATGCGGACACAGGGGCATGCGGGATTGCGCTGCGCACAGCTGGGTAGTATGGTGCACAAGGGCACTTGTACCGATATGTATGCGAAAAGCGACTGATGTTGACCATGTGGAGTGAATGCTAGTAGTACTTTGCAAAACTAGCGATATGTATGCGAAAAGCGACTGATGTTGACCATGTGGAGTGAATGCTAGTAGTACTTTGCAAAATTGGGGCATGTGGGAAGGCGCTGCGCGCAGCTGGGTAGTACAATGCACAAGGGCACTTGTACCGATGTGTCTTGCGAGAATCGACTGATGTTGACCATGTGGGGTGAATGCTTTTACGCAAGACTGGTTCATGCATGCTTGACAGCTCGAACAAAAAAGGCTGAGGAACTCAATGACTTACGGTGTGTGTTGCTGGTGCCCATGTCGCCAAGCTTGTCGAGAGCTTTCTGGGCATCTTCTGCTACCTGTTGCATGGACGAAACTACGTCAGCATGCACAAATTCAGTGTCGTGCACTCAGTAGGTGATACAATATCATGGTGTGGACTTGTTCCAGACCACATGACGAGGTTTGAGAGTGATGCAGGTCAAACTGCTCAGAGTCGATGATACAATATCATGGTGTGGACTTGTTCCAGACCACATGACGAAGTTTGAGAGTGATGCAAGTCAAACTGCTCAGAGTCGATCCCGCACACAATTGAGCTGAACAATCAGATAATTTGACAGCAGAGCGTTGCACAAGTGTTGCAGAAAAGCATATCAGTTGCACACGTTGCATGCTTCACAGCATCAGCATCAAGGCGGTTGCGTTTAGAGCAAAATTTGTTCATGTACCAGAGGTTCTCCTGCCACTACATCTTACTACTACTACAAAACAGCGTCAATAGGCGATTCACGGCCTCAAGGCAGTGCTCGCAAGGCATCGGAAGCGCATATCCTCATGATCAGCTTGTATTGCCAGTGCTCACAATGCACACGGCCAACATGTGCCAGCGTGGGCATGCAATTGCATGGCACAAGCGACGTGAAGAAAGAAAGGGACTGCCAAAGTGTAACACGCCGATGATGACCTACTAGCTATGAGCACACAAATCAGGCGTACCTGTTTGACTCGTCCACGCTGTTCAGTTCAATGCGCGCAGCTCATGGCCTTTCCAGTACAGTGCCAGCTGTACTGCAATGAGATGACAACATCACCAGGTCATGCAGAAACCGAGCAAGTTTGCAGCATGTATCTGCATGTACTCGTGTGAGACTGCCACCCACAAAAGAAGCATCAGTGCATAGCACTAGCATTGCGTCACTGACCTGTGGGATACACCCTTGGTTTATAATGACTTACAGTATGCAGCAAAAGATTGTTCAAGTGTGCTTGAGACTTTGCAATTGTGTGTGACAGAAGAGCAGAGGTAGGACGCATGCAATTTTCAAAGCAAGGACCGCATAGTCACCAACAAGTAATGGTATAAGAAAGACAATATTAGCGTTGGGATAGAAAAATGAGTGGCATGGCAACCTGGGTATGCTCATATGTTACAATGACTGCACTGGCTGAGTGGCATCGACATCTGCAGCTCTCGCTCTTGTGACATGTGACAATGGTAGCATCAACACCAGCATCTGCACTTATCCTGCTGATATTGGGCAACCAAGAATACACCGATCCCATAAAGTGCTGCCAAGTGTTTGTGTACTTCAGGTAGAAGGTCAGCTCACCTTTGACCTTGAAGGAAAAATCGGCAACGCTCTAACTGTAAGCGGCAACTCAGAAGACTGCTCTTACCCTGATGTGAACTGCAGCTGCGTATCAGGTGTGGAGAAGCATGCAGCGATGTTTGCATCCGTGAAGCGTTTTGGTCAATGCTGCCAGACGATCAGCTCCCCATGACAGCGAACCGTTGCTCATCAGACATTGTGCATCCACGCCTTCCAGCCATTGCACATATCCGGCAGGGCAGCTGTTGGTCTCCAGAAGCGCTCCGCCTCCATTAAGCAGAAATCTGCACGATGCGTGATGCACCATCAGCGTCAGCAATTATGCTACAGCCAATGAGCTGAAATGCATATGCCAGAACGACGAGGGACCAAGGTGAACACCCTTTTCCTGGTGCAGCCAATGAGTGCTGCTGATGCAATCACTTGAACAATCAATGAGAGGTGGTGGTGCAGAACACCTTGCCATTTGTCATGGAGTGCAGGCAAAGACAGTAGCATGAAGTTACTTGGGCCCAATGAAGTGTATTGAAACGACGAATGACGTGCTGATGAGACTTGCACGCACTTGATGGGCACATGCGGTTGCCAGAGGAAGAGACAGTCAGTTGCACTTACAGGTCCAGCCAAGGTCCTTTGCTGCCATCATGTAGTTCCTTGCGCAGCTTCTGATAGTGACGCTGCGTGTGCATGAAGTTCTGCACAATAATGGACCGCTGCACCGACTCTCCACTGCTGCTGTCGTTGCTGACACCAGGAGCAGGTTGTGCGAAGGGCTGTCCGCCGTGCTTCTCGATGAGAGCGACAACTGCTTGTAGGCCTGTGATGATGGCGGCGCTGCTGCTCAATACAGCTCCCCCTACAGCAGCATGCATTTGTCCTGGTCCATATCTTCATAGAGCTCCATGTTCTCTGCAGGTATGTGCAAACACATAATAATCAGATTGCATGAGAGAGGAAGGTAGCAGCGCAACAAGAACATTGGCAACGGTGTCTGAACTGGCAGTAGCTTTGCAGGTTTAATGCCAGCTGCTGCAGGTGCTTGTACTGCATATTTACTGCAATCTGTTGGTGGCTGGTCGTCAGACCAAGGGGTTGTGGACCTACACCAACAATACAGTACGTTCTCACCTTACCAGCACATGCACGTTGCGTGAATACAAGAATATGACTTCGCAGTGTATACATTTGATTGTGCAACCCACAGCATTTTGAGTTAGTACACATTATGATGCGTAGCACACTTCATCGATGCTTACGAAACCTCTGGCCAGAGCAGATGTGTAAAGGCAATGCTAGTATCCCCCGCAATCCACAGCATTACACCGTCAAGTTGTGCCCAGTTGGTCTAGCACGGCGGTGTTCTTCACAGCGCTAGCAGCGACACGCTGCTGGCGCTCAGAGGCAAGCTTTACAGCGGCAGCAGCGACACTGCTGGCGCTAGATGGAACGCTTTGCCAACCACCACGGCTAGATTACAGGTTGTGCCACATCAGGTGCATATGCAGGAAGGACAGGGTGTTGTGCAGCATAACCTTTGTGTGCTGCAGTGGTAAGGTGGGTCTGTGTAGAAGTCATATTCAGATTACAACTACACAGCACAGCCTTGCTGTTGTGGCTAATGACTGCACGCGGCTAATGGTGGTGCAAACACTAGCCTACACAAGCGCTCAGCACTCAGCATGTTTGGTGACATCTAGTTGGTATGCCTGTTCAATGAAAAGGCGCAGTCAGGTGAAAGTGAATGCGCTGATGCCTGAGCCATGACACCTACAGCACATGAAGGCTTGCCTGCATCAGCGTTGAACCCAGGGGCCGCCCGGCGCCTGCATAATCCTCAATCTCGGAGCGCGCTGTCTAGAACGCTGTGGCTTTGCAGCTGAATGCCGCCGCGGACGCGCTGGCCCTGTCGTGTTGGGGATGCGTGTGCTCTATTCCTGGGTTGAGTACCTGAATGATAAATCAGCAGCGGCATGGTCCGAGAAGCAGAGCGCCTGCTTGTGGGGGGCAGGCGTTTCGAGGTTGTCATCGCCACGGTCAGAGGAAGCAAGCATCACTAGCCTCGTAGAAGCAAGGAGCCGTTGCAACCGTTGTCTGGTCCTACAACACGAAGCACAACGCGAATGTTGTACCTGCTTCATGAGCTGCCGTGTGTCTGCTTACGGCCTCTGCTGCTTTACGTTGCTGCTGCTGCTGCTGTGGCTGCTGCTGGGTCCTCCTCCGAGTCATCTGAGTCGCCCTCTGCCAAGCGCAGTGCGCAGCGTGCCTCCCTCTACTCTCTTCTAGTGTGTCCTCCTTGTCTGCTGAACCAGCCTCCTTGGTGTTGGTAGCAGCGGCAGCTGCTGCTGCTGCTGTTGCTGCCGTGCCTGGGTGCTGTTCCTGCTTTGCATCCCTGCGCTAATGCTTCGACTGCTTGCGTGCCATAACCTGCTTGTCGTCGGGCGTCAACGGTCGCGAGCGAGCGGGAGCGAGCGCGCGCCGTGCGCACGCCTTCTACTTCGTGCAGGATGGTGTTTAAAGTTCAAGTTTGTCTGTCCTCATAAAAAAGTTGAACTTGAAACCGAAACCACCACTGAGAAGCCAAAGCGAGGCGCAGTCGGCGACAGTGGCAGCAGCAGCAGCAGCAGCAGCAGCCGCAGCGAGCAGAAGTAGCTTTTCATCGGCCGTCGCAACAGAGCAGCAACGTCGTAAGCGAAGAGGTGTAAAGAGTGCCTAGTCGTGGTCACCGCGACAGAGCAGCGAAATCAAAGGCTTGCTGTTAACCGTGCTAGGCGGTCTTTGGGAAAGCCCAGCGCCACGCGAGCAACGGCTTGCTGTTGACGTGCTAGGCGGACTGTGCGAGAGATACCAGAGCAACGTGAGCAACATTTCGCTGCGCATCGTGCTAGGCAGTCTGATGCTCGTGCGCGAGAGACACCACAGCAACGTGAGCAGCGACTTGCTGCAGAGCGTGCCAGGGCAGCTGCTTTGAGAGTAATCAATGCTTCTCTGCACCAACGCGCACAGAGGGTGGCCGCTGAACAAGAGAGGCAATCCATTGAAAGAGCTGCAATCATTGCAAGTCATCGCAACATAATCGACACGAACGCGTCAGTGAATGCTTCACCCGCGGACGCTCTCAGTTCTGCTGACTTATCACGTGCGGAGCCTCAAATTGCACCTGTCACATGGCAATCAGCAACAGGAGGATCACCGGATGGGCTGCCACCACATGCAGATTTGCTCGAGAGTCCTCATGTTTTGGGGTTGGCAAAGGAATTCTATGACCGTTTGTATTTGTACGAAGTTAAGTGCTGCCACGTGTGTCGTGAAGCTTGGCCGCAGGAGCCCTATGACGAGCGCCAGCAATCTATGCACAACAATACCCCTTTCGTTCATCCTGCAGTTTTCATCTGTAGCGAATGCATAGGTCCATACAACGCATACCGACAGCGCACATAGAGTGCTGTCATGCCAGCAGTCTTCAGCGTTGAGAACCATATGGTACTTGAACCATGCCCCCCTGAACTGTCCGACCTCACATACTTGGAACGGCATTGCATGTGCTTATATTTGCCGATCATGAAAGTGTATCGCCTCCCTGGTGGACAAGTAGGATATTCAGGGCATGTGACGATGCTGGACAATACCAATGCAGTGCAACAGATGGCCCAGTCTCTGCCCCGCCATTTTGCTGGCCCAGACATTCCCGTGCTCATAGTAAAGCATATAGGATCAAGAAACTGGGGTGGCGCACATTCCGAGTGTGTGCACGCGTAGTCAGGAGGGCGCTGGAATGGTTGATGTATCCTGTTACCCATGGTCTGCGGTCCCGCTCTCTCTTTCGTGTCCCCCTTCACCGTCACCGTGCTGCGCCGTACCTGTGCAGTGAGTCATGTTCTACGTCATCGTTGCATGAACATCCGCATGCGTGCATGTCTGCCTCTTTGTGCGATGCATCGAGTCGCCGTACCCCACTCGATGCTATGCCCACAACCCACGATGATGCACTGCCTCAAACACTGCTTGATTGACCGAAGGTTATGACCACTGATCTACAACCCGAATGCCGCATTCACCATGGCTTGCCCTACTTGCATTAGGGTGGCATGGTATGACGCACGCCGTCGTAGATCATTCCCTTGTCTGTTGAATCTGCATTGGCACGTTGTGTGCTGCTCTTGCAAAAACGCTCCAACGGAGAGACCATACATCCAGCTGGGAACGCAGGGTGAGGAGCAACTTCACCTGCAGCTTTGGCGTGATGCACGGCGAGAAGCAAGTGCTGTTGAGTGGCGTCATCGTCGCTGTCAGAGCCGCTGCCAACAGCATCGTAACTCATGTTCCTTGTAACACCAGCAGCAGCACACCATACTTGTGATAGCATGTGCGGAGTTCAAGGAAAATGTAATCCCGCGTCAAAACTAGAACCAACTGCAACTGCCAGCTGTATAAAACCTCACACATACACAGGCCGCGGAGCACTGCTGAAACATTGCCATGTCACTTGCTGTATATCTGAACGTACAAACATTTGGCCATCGCTTCATGTAACCTTTCTCCAGCCGCACTCTGACCAGGACCAACAGTATACACAACAACTGTCAACAATCGCACAACCCGTGTGCACATGGCGCGGAACGCCGCTGGGACGCCGCTGCCATGTCACCGTCCATGAGCTGAGCGTACAAACAATTGGCCATCGCTTCGTGTAACCTTTTTACACCAGCCACAATCTATGTATGCAGAAGTGGCACTAATGTTCCCAGACAGCATTATGTGGATTCTCACGCGCTCAGCAAAGAGCGGCCACCAACACATATCACGTCATGCAGAAGAAGAACTGTTGTGCAACAACTGACCATCCCGAAAGTCGTGAACCGCGGTTGCAGCAGGAACCACGGTTGGGCAAAGGGGCAGTAAGCATTGGCTCACTTTCCCATTGCATAACAGAAGCGCGCATCAAGCACGGCTTGTGCAAGCAAGAATTACAAGGGCAGATGGCGCGCATTAGAAGTCGATCAAGTACAACATGCCCCAAGAAACCAAGGTGCACGATGCGCACGTCGTGTGGCAGCAGCAGCAAAACAAAGCATTGCTTAAAGTATAAAGTAGTGTGTTATGACCAACAGTGGTTGGAGTCGGAGTGCACGCACCGTGAGTGCAATATCTGCAGCAGGCAGGGCTCTGCAGCACAGGGACTTCAGTCCACAAGTGTAGACCGCTATGTGGGAAGGTCACCAAGCAGACGGCAGGAGCACCATACTGCATAGTTTGTGCTATGCCCAGACCCGTGTGGTACGCTGAATGCCACACAGCGGCAACTCGGCATCAAACGAGGAAAGCTGTCGCGGCCGTTCGTCAGACGCAACGTCATCATGCTAGCCTAGCCAGCAGCGTGAATCGGAACAGCGCATCCAACTCTCGGCGTACGCTTGTACGCTTGTGGGCGCGCCTTCGCAGAGGACCAGTGCGGGTACAGCAGCACTTTCAAACTTTCGTTTCCACACTGGTCGCCGAGATGTGCACCAGTACCTGGTGCCCAGTGATCACTTTGCCTAGAGGCGTGATTTAGGCGTGTCAGCATGGTCCTCAGTTCTAGGCGCTGTCAAAGGCGACCCAGGCCTACATAAAACTCTTTTCCAAGACGGGACAAGTGTGCCTCACGGCTGGGCAACCCTAATAGGGTTTGACAAATATCCTAAAGGATCACATGATCGCGCGAGAGCCACGCCCATGAAACGGTTGCTGTAACGCACACATGGCAAAATAGTACAAGAATCCTACAGCTCATCCGAAGCCGTCTTTTATGGGGCACAAAAGTCCCATTCAAAACGGATCAGGCGTCGCTGCATTGAGCCTGCGCCATGCAAACGTCAGCAGTTCTGCGCCTTTCCGTCTCGAAGAGTCCGTGCCCGATTTGCTTGGCCAATCTGTTTGCCTCATTTTGAGGCAAAAGTCCAGGTCACTTTTCTTCGACGCTGGCGTGGATTGAAAAGGGGCGTTTGGGACCCGATCCTGGGCGCCCGATTTGATTGCCATAAAAGACGGTACGAGGCTCGAGATAACACAAGCATCAAAACAACCAATATTGAATGAAACGATCAAACGGTCATACACACATGCAACAGGTGCTGAGACAAACATGGGGTTGTGCTACTACGGCTCACAGCAATGAAACCATCAAAGCATGGAGATGTGCTCCTGAAGCCTAAGATAATTAGAGAACAGAATAAGTACATTCATTGCGCTGAAGGTCATCCACTTGTCACTCGTGGCTTGTAAAGGTCGCCATGCACTGTGGTGTGTCCAAATCGGCCAGCCACGGCTGTCCGCACGCATGCCCCCCGCCCATGCAGCCCCCCGCTGCGGACTATCGCTGAGCTGGTCCATACACCTGGTACACTATATGGAATGCTCGGGCGCCTGTGATTGCTGATGTTCATGTCCTTTGTCTTCGAGCACGCTGCACATGGAAGGGCATGCAAGGTGCATCATGTATTTGAGCGCGTGTCAGTACTTGTAGTTCAAGTACTGCTTCAAGTGCAATGTGCTGGACCGGTTCACGAGCCATGAAATGGGCAAAACCCGAAATGAATAACGGTGCGTTGCCTGCGTTCTCGACACACATGCAACTGTACGCAAGGCAAATATACGTACTGTTTGCAATGTGCCATCGCTTGTTAACTGGATGCTCTCAGAGCCTCTTGCTGGCAATTGTGCAGATGCGGTCACCAAGGACTGACATTGCATCTGAGCTTACAATACACCCAAGTCATGTCCTTCAGACGTCAAACACAAATGTATCCTGCTTATTTTGCAGACACCGTCCCGTCATGATGACCGTCACCTGCAAAAGATGCTAGCATGCCATAGATACACACGACCGTGAGGTTCTGTAAAGTCGGCATGCCCGACCTCCGCTAGATTCAGTTGCATTTTTAAAGCCCTGAAGTTTTCAACCTCACAAAGTCACGCATGAGGGCATTAAGCGCCATCACGTAGCTCCACCCCACCTTACACGGAACAAACTAGCAGACGCCAAGAAGACTCGGCATGCGGCTCCTTCATCACCCATACAACACTCGCAGTGATCGCACAAGAACAACTGCGTTGCATGATTCGATACCAGTGTGTTCACATGACTTTGTCAGCATATGTCGGGTTCTGCTTCTTGTCGCACAGAAACAGTCGTGCCAAAAGAATTGAATGGAGAAAGCTTGTTGTGGCTGCAAAGCAACTTTGCACAAGTGCAGTACTGAACACATTGCAGCATGTCCTGACTGCATCATTGCCTACCAGCGGCAACTGGGCAACCACCACATTCAATAGCTGAGTAAGACGTTGTCCTGATGTTGAGGCAGCAGTGCGTGAACTCAAACAGCAAGAGAATGGTATGGTCAACCAGCGCATTTCTGCCATGCATCATGACATAGTAGCATGCATCATGACAATTGAATGCAGTGCGGTACCAGGGGAGTCATAGGGCATGCAGCAGTCCCAAGCTCTGCGCATCACGCGCAGATAGTCGGCTGATGGTCATTGAAGGCCACGCAGTAATAAAGGCGTAAAAGGTGTACGTGAGGCTCTCTGTTCTCTCTTACCACTTCATTGTGTTCACCTTGCATTGCCCGCTACCTTGAAGGCTTGCAAAGCACACCGATGTGCTTTATACAGTTGACTCAGCTTGATCATTTTCACAATTTGTTGGCGTTCTGCTAGTAAAAAAATCGGGTGGGCAAAATAGGAAGCTTATACACTGCGTACAAGATAATTGAGAGGCTGGTGTACTGCTTCGGTTTCCGTGTAACTTACCTGCAGCAGCATCAAATGGCAGCATGGTCGCACGCCGCTGTGCACCCGCCACTCCACCCCCGCCGCAATGCGCCAGGATATCCTCTGCTGCCGTCCTATGCCCTGCCTCCTGAAGTGGCAGGTTAGCCGTACCGGCAAGGATGCTCCAGTGAACCGACGCACAGTTCTTGCAGGAGCGTCAGCAGCAGCAGAGTTTCTGGTGCCCCACAGTAATGCTCGGCAGACTCCATCAGCCCGTAGTGCTCGAGGAGGGCCAGAATCCGAGCTTCATTAAAGGTGTGTACGCCACGCAGGGTGGTGCCACTAGGGAAAAGGTCATCGGAGGGATAGCTGCCGCTGCGATTAGGGGCGGGCCAGATCTCGGAGTCTGTTGTGTGCGCCAGGCCGTTCCTGTGCCTGATGTCCTGGATTGTCCTACCAGTTATCATGTCGGACAGAGTTTCAGACACCTAGGTCGTCCCAAGAGTGGGCAGGCTCGCACACGTGTGCGCACAGCCTGTCGAGAACCACCTCGTCTGTGCCTGCAATGCTCAAATTGTAGAACTGCGCGAGCTCATGCAGCTCGGAGCCACGCAGGGATCTGAACGCATTGCGTTTCTTTGGAAACAAGCCATTGGGCGGCAGATGGCCATTATCGTTAGGCATTGGGTTCAAGTCGGCATCGAGTAGCGTGTTGTGCATGACGGTAAGCAACTGGTCGACAGCAACGGCGGTCGTCGCCTTTGTTCCTGCGCGCTGCTGCTGCTGGTGCTGGTGGTGGTGGTGCTGCTGCTGCTCAAAGACTCGTGGACGTTTGGATAGTGGCTCGTCCACCGGGGCCCCGTGACACAAGACATTGGCCTGCAGCACCACCACGGCAAGAATAAACTGAGCATGACCTCAAAGGAAAAGGCAGTGTACAGGAGTAGATTTCATGCTTGACGCACCTGTTGTGCTGCTGCTGCTCCGCTGTACTGCTTGGAGTGACGGCCCTGGGAAGCGCAGGAGAAAGCACACCTCGCTGCGGCTCCTGCAAACACACAAGTCGACGGCCCAAGTTGAAGTTGCAGGTGTAGAAGTAGTTAAAAAAAAAAGAAGTGTGTGAGTGTTTTTTTTTCGCCGCAGTCGCATCATCGAGACTGCGAGCTGTCTGAACGCAGGGCTCCAGCAGCAGCACAGCCCCACCGTGACCCTTTGGATTGCAGACTCGGTACAACGAGTCCTACTCGCAGGTGGTTCAACTGACAAGGGCGACCTCTTGCTGCAGCAGCGGGTGCGAACATCCTTACAGCATCAGCGACCGCAACTCTCCAACGAGGCTGCAGGTATGACATATAAGATCGGCTGTCATAGTGGCCACTTGCTGCGCCAGCAACAATGGTTGGTGGCAGTTGGTCATTCTGGTGGTGATATTTTCAGACAGTGGTGGTACCTCAAGGGCGGCCCTCGACATCCGCCAGACAGCACAACTCGGTCTGCGGACTGGCAAGTTATTGCTGCATCGTGCACACAAGGCTCTGCAACAGCAACACTTAGCCCTGCCACATCAACAGCAAGCGTCCGCAATGCAGCAGCTGCGGTCAACACCGGTCCAGCGTTTATCACCAGTACTGCACTGGCAGCACAAGCATCAGCGGCAGCTCCTCCTCGCAGCACCACAGCAGCAGCAGTGCTCTGTTCTGACAGGCGGCACTTGTGTTCATCAGGCACTGTGTCCTAAAGTGCAATGGACAGGCTTACCAACACCAACACACATGGTTGCATGCAGGGCCCACAACAGAGGAGGCCGCTCTTGTGCCCACTTGTGGCATTGATGACGCCTCTGTGCCGTTCGATCCAGGGATCTGTAGCAAGGCATGTGCAACAGTCCCTGCTGGCATGGGCATCTCTAGGCAATTGCCTGCTGCAACGCGCATCAACAACAGCCTCTGAAGCGATGCAAGGCTCAACGGCGAGGTGCAGCGACTGCTATTGCCTCTGACAGTTCAACGCTGCACGGAATGCAGAACTGTTGGGTTGCTCAGCAGCACCAGCAGCACAGGGACAGGTGTTGCATCATGCCACAGCAGTGAATGCTCTGCATCGTTTGGAGGCGTTGGTGGCATCTGTGGCGTCCTAGCGCCCTTGACGGCAGCACCCGACAGTCATGATCCTTTCATGGCGGTCAGTAACATGGTGATTGCCACGGCTTCTCCTGGACTTGTGTACAGCAGCAATGGTGGCGCAGAAGTGTCAATCAGCACCAGCAACGGGCAGCGCTCAATCGCCGGGAGCCCTTCGACAGTTGGGTGCAACATGGAGGCAGTTCAGCCCGTTGCAGTGCTAACTACAGCTGGCGCATGTCGGTTGGCGGAGGCCGTGCGACGCAATTGGCAATGGTGCTTGTACAGCAAGGCACTACACGAGCTGGGATCACGGTGTCTGCGCGATGCGCAGCATACGCAGCATAGTCCAATGGCAGGGCGTACAGCAATGACGACACGCAGCATTGACCCCGGAGAGGAAGCCGCACGCAACAACGGCAGCTACACGGGGCATACAAGCGGCAAGGATGAGACGCACACTGTTGGCAGCTGTGTCGCAATATGTAACAGCGGAGGCAAGGCATACAGCTATGCTGTGCTGCGTGGCGACGAGGTCAGGACGCATGATGTGGTTGTGCCACGCGGCGGGGAGAACGATGTACAGCCAATGGCACACACCGCAGTTATGCGGCAGAAGGCGCATGGTGATGTGGTGGCATGTGGCTTCAAGGTCAAGGAGCCTGACGCGACAGGGGAAGTCGGCGGCGGCAGTAGCGGAGTACAAGCAGTGCCACGGAGAGCGATGATGCGCACACAGGTGTATGCATCGAGGGCTAGAGCTCAGGCGACAGTCGCCACAGAGGAGGTTGTGGTGTCCAGCAATCGGGCTCACGTGCAGCTCACTGCGAACTTGGTGGGTTGCTCATACCGCAGCGGGGCAGCTTAAGCAATTGCAGCAGGCAGGACTTGACGGAGTGCCCAATGAGGGTGTTGCTCTCAGCTGACGTTACTAGTAGTACAATTGTGGCGCAGCAAGCAGACCTGTTGCCGGGGGCGATAGTAGCACACCTCAAGATGTTGCTGTCCTCACTACGCAGGGCCGGGAGGTGCATGCGGCCAAGTGTCGTGGCTATCATGTGCTGACCAGACGGTCATACAGGATAGCGGAGCACAGCACCGCCGACAGGCGGCAAGGAGAGAAAGCGGTGCCGGAGGAGGGCAGCTTGAGGTGTCAAGGGGTGGTTGTGCCTCAGACACTTGTAGGAGCCGTGACGTACAACCATTGTTGTTTTGACCGCAAGTCCGGCAAGGTTGCTTGACGCTAGGGCAAGAGATGGCACGTGAGTTACAGTGTCGCATGCCTGGCGTGCAAGCTATGGCAACAAAGCAACTTGCCGGAGCGTGGTCTTGGCGTTGGCGGAAGCGAGAGCCCGTCTCTGTTATGGAGGGGTAGATATTATTGGGCCGTTTCCAACTATATTCGCGGGTAGCAGGAGCATACTGTTGTTTTCACCGGCTATCTGGCTCCGAGCCGGTGGTGGGGGCAATCGGATGTAAGGCTCACGTTAGTGCAGGCGGCACGGCGTCTGGCGGAGGAAGTTGTCGTTACACGATACGGAGGGCCGTAGATTCTCTGACTGCTTACCCGTAATTGCCATGGGCTTCAAGCGGGTTTTCAAATGTGCAAGAGGGCACATGGTGTAGCTCAGCAATGTCTAGCCACACACCCGTTCCACGCGGCCGAGTGCAGGAGGAGGTCGTCATCACGCAGTTAACGCCTGGACTGCTGGTTGCTCAGCGCCTAGAGTAGGGCCGGGGATCAGGGTACCAAGAGGCTGGACGCGACCTTTCGCGTGATGAGGCGGACTACACAACAGGCCCACAGCAGCCTGAGACGTGGGGGGGGGGTGTTGTTTGTGCGTTTGCGCGAGTGCAGTGAATTGGCACCGTCCATCGTGCTGTATGCGTTTTCTGCTTCTGTTTTGCAGCATGACTAGGTGTAACGGATTGCACGTGATGTGAGGACATCCAGTGATGGCACAGTCGAACATGCGCTTGCTTGTACCGCTGCAGGTTGTGCATGGATGCAGAGAGCACCATGCAGGGGGGGTATGTGGCAGCGGTAGGCAGAAGTGTGCAAATATGCATGTTGAGCACTGTGGCAACAGTTGAGGTTGAAGTTGGGCTTCAAGTTTGAAGTCAAAGTTTGACTAGTGTTGAAGTTAAGGTTGTGCAATGTTCAACACACTCCCAGTTGAGGTTGAGACTGGTCTGGAGTAGATGCTCAGCGGGCCGCGCTGAGCAACGCTGCATGCATGTCATTCCTAGGGACGAAGTCACTAGGTCTCCGTTTGCACATCAAGCAAAAGACCCTAAATCGCAATAACTTTTGAACTAGAACCCTGTTTCTCATCCTGTTTGGTGCAGGGTACATGCCATACTGTTAGGTATAATGATGAAGCAACAGATCTGCAGGAGACCAATTGTGTGATGCTGGGGGTAATTACAAAGCCTCAAAACAAGGTTTATTCTTGTAGTCACCGTCATGCAGCGCCCACGGTGCGCAGTAGAGCAGGAAGCAAATCGCAAGCAGGCTATGCAAGGTCGGTGGCAACAGCGATTGTCTAGATCCAAAAGCTGCACCTGCACTTGAGAAGACAGGAAACCTGTTGCCGACAGGCGCCTGTTGGCGCAGGATTGCCATTTCTAATCTGGTGCAGTGCTGCCCGCATACGGAGGACGGAGCTGGAGCGTGTTTGTGGGATGCAGCGCCAGCTCAGGACGGCGCTGAAGGTTGGCGCGTGCTTACGGAGTTGGTGGGAGCATTAGCCATGCCAGAAGCCGCAGCAGCAATACCAGCAGCGTCGGGAGCAGCATCAGCAGCACCGACAGCACCACCAACAGCAGCAGCAGCAGTACCAGCAGCAGCACAGCCATAATATCGTACAGAGGCAGTGTCCTGGGGCCTGATGGCGCTCAGCATTGCTACATCACTCCTCAAGAGTGTTGTTCACACGCAGACGACGGAGCTTGTGGCTGGATAAAGGTTCAACAGCTTGTGGGATCGACGCCAGCAGCTGCAGCAGCGCTGGCACCTCAGGATGGACCTATAAAGTGGAGCGCGCTTGGAGTGCCGGCAGCGGCATGCAGAGGCACTATCCTGTTGGCGCCCAGGATTGCTACATAGATGTGGAGAACAGAGCAAGGGGCCGGTGCGCGCTTGTGGATTTGCTGCTAGCAACAGCAGCGCTCAGGGCGGCGCTAGGGATTGGAGCGCGCTTGTGGACTCGTTGGCAGCAGCAGCAGCAGCAGCAGGACCTGCATTCGTTGCGCACCTGCATGCAGACGCACACTGTTTTGGGGCCTATAGATTAATGGCGCCCATGGTTGCTACAACCACTCCTTTGGAGTGTTGCCCGTATCAGGATCATCATGATGCAAGGGAGTGCTGGAGCGCGCTGAACCTTGCGCGCTTGCTAGCAGCAGCAGCAGCAGCAGCAGCAGCTTTACGTAACTGTGGCGGCACCATATTGTGGGGCTTCCTGAAACCACACTGGCGCTGAAGTGTCGCCCATGAACTGAGGGCGGGACATGTGTGCTGGAGCTTGATGACAGTGAAGCAGTTGCTGGGAGTTCCGCAACTGCAGGGGGAGGGTATGTAGTGGTCGTAGTGGTACCTGTAGTCGGGTGGGAATGGGATGCGCTTAGGCACACCCTGTGTGCTCTGGGAGCCGCCGCTAAAGGTACTGTGTCTATATGGCATATAATATTATGCTCTGCATGAGACAGTTTTGTACATAGGCCCCTCGAAGTCAAACGCTGATGAATGTACAGCAGCGCGTCGCTCAGCCGCACACAATCCCGGGTTGGGTCTGGATCTGGGGCCTACGATGCAGGACTCCGGCAGCGCAGCTGCCTTTCAAAAACTGTAGATGAAGTGCTGTTGCATTGAAAAGCCGCGCGCCACCTACTCGATGTGGACGGCACAGTGGTGCTGCTCGTGCATGTGCTGCTGGTAAGCATCTGCAATCTTGCCAATGCGCGAGCCCCCCGAGGGCGTTCGCTCAATGTATGAGAGCTGCTCGTGCATGTGCTGCTGGTAAGCATCAGCAATCTCGCCAATGCGCGAGCCCCCCCCCCGAGGACGTTCGCTCTATGTAGGAGACTCTAAGGAGAGGCACCAAGCTGCAGCACCTTCTCAAGCTGCAGCAGCCAAGCCCACCTGTGATAACAAGCGTACGAACGCATCATTGCACATGGTTAGAGCATTATCGTGCAAGACAAAAAGTACTTGGCCATCGAATCATTCAAGTACAGAGAGAATGCAAACTTCAGACAAATGCTTATTTGAAACCACAAGCAGTACGAAGTGCCTGCTGCATGAACAAATCACAAAGCAAAGTACAATCAGCACCTCACAATGCCATTCAAATTTGCGATAAATACCAGTGCAGTGCCACTGGAGTCAAGCTGATTGGTGATACGGGACACAAGCAATGGATGTGAGGCCAAGCGTTACCATCACAAGGCCGAGCGCTACCAACATAAGGGCTGTGGTTCTGTACAGCGTGCAAAGCACAGTGGCGTCATAGCTGAAAGCGTTGGCGTTGGATCCGTTGTGAGTTGAGACAAAGTGTTTGCTTTGTGGCAGATACTGGACTGCACATGAATTACGCTGCGAACCGCCTGTTCTGCCTCGGCATACAACTACATGGCGGTTGGAGGCCAACGGCTGCAAAAATGTAACACAACTGCAGCTCCAAGCAACCTGCTGTTGCATGACATTGACACAGCCAGCGCGTTACTTTTGTAAAGTAACATACTTCGAAGTAATTGATGATATTGTATGCAGCTTCCATACCCAGCCACCAGACAGAACTGCAAGAAAGTTCGACTCACCTCTGTACCATGTTGCGTGGACGCATGACGTTTGTCAGACTTATCAGGTGCAGAGCAGCGTGCGGAGAGCTTGCGGGAGGGTGAGGCGCTGACGCTGGAGAGCTGGTGGAAGGACGTGTAGGCCGCGCAGAGGAGGACGCACATGCAGGCACTCACAGGTACAGAAAACTGTTGTGTCGACACATGTCGACTCTGCTGCTGTGCCAAGTGTCAGCTGCTCCTGACCGAGTGGAGCCCTCACTCCTGCACGCAGACCGATGCATGTTGATCATGAATATGCTGATGCCATCCATTGCAAGCATCAAATTGCACAACTCATGTATTTATAAATAAATGAGAATGTGACTTGCGGAAACATGTGCTCTTGGTCCTGGTACAGAGCAAGTGAAGACAGACATGTGGTGGTGCTGCTTCGTGTCGTTTACAAACCGCAACACCACGACGGCACACCAAAGCTGTAGCATAATGGTAAAGTAATACGAAGCCCGTTGGTGGAATGAATGAATGCGTGTACACATATACTGGTTAAGCGGAGTTGAAGCCCACCGAGTCAAGCATTCGCAAGAGAAAAATCAACAGCAGTCTGTTCCAAGAGGAAGTGACTTTTCTGGAAGGGCACGTTTCTCATCGCGGTCATCAAACTGGCATCAGCACCCTGATGATGTTGATGACGATGCTTAGGGTTAGGGTTAGTATTAGGTTCCAGCGACGATGCTGACGCGTGCACCGCGTTTGAGCATTGATGCCACGCACGTCAGCATGAGCGCACAGCAGGCACATCTGAAGTTCTGCTGGCAGCAAGTTGTTTGCCTTATTGTGCACTGAATCTCATGCAAGTGCGCCGACCGCAAACAAGCCATCATTCGCCCCTGTTGCAATCCCGGCTGCAGGTGACATCGGTTTATCAAAACGCTAATGAGCATCATCAGCGGCAGAGTGCTACCACGTTATAATGGAACCAATAGTTTGCTGTGTGCGCCTACTTACCTGCTATCGTAATGGTAGGTCATGTGTGCTGCACAGTGCGGCCGCATGTGATTTGCAGGCATCAGGCTGCAAACTGAAAGCTACACGTTTTGTAAACAGATCTGAAAAACTGTACAACAAGGTCATACGGTATTGGCTTTACTTTTTGTTGTATTGCTGCTCTTTCCTTTCCATCTTTCAACTGCTCACTGTGAAACTACTGACATGCTGATGATGTACTTGCCTTCTGGTGCAGGCAGATGGTCTGGTGAAGCGTGCGTTGACCACATTCTCCAGATGCCGCGCAGCCTCGCTGACGTCTTGACGGCAGTGCTGTTTGCGCCACCTGTGAGTGACAAGCGCTGAAGCCTGTGAGTGACATGTGCAGGAGCATGCGCCGCCCTGTTCAGCAAGCCCCACCAGATCATTGGGAACGGCACATGCAAGCTGCACCACACGCATTAGTGGCGCCAGATGGCAGACCCAGCCCTTTGCGCCCCATCAAATGTTGATGTGACGGCCGCTTGCGAGTTCAGAAGGCATGTTGTCGTCTAGTGATGCGGCAGTTGCCATGATCTCATTGTCACTGTGGCCTTTGCATTTGCAGTCTTCAGCTACAGCTTATGCATCATGGCGCACCTCACAATGCACTGGGTATCATATTATAAACTGACTTGTCTCATATTGTGCCATGTGCACTTGATTTTAGTCCCACCTCTGCTCACTTGCTCAAATGTCTCGTATCATACATGGGTTGCAGACGTGCGCTGTTGACGCGCTGCGCGTGCGGGATCGCATATTTTGTAACGTGAATCAGCTATTCTGATAAGCCTGAAATAGTAAGTGCAGAGTAGCTTCCAGTGATTGGTACGACCAAATCCTGCTCTCGTTCTTGCATCGTTGATGGTGAGATGCCATGCAGGTACCAACGTTTACAAGCAGGTCATTGATGGTCTGCGACGGCCGCCACAGCCGTTGCTTGTCATCGATGCGATTTTGGCAGACAAGAGGTCAGTTCTACGGCGCAGCCTTTTATTTTCGAGTGTGCAATTGGAATTGCATCCATCACATTCATAGTGATCATATGCTTCAGATGCAAGCGGCTCCGCAAACCTGGCAGTTGGTGCTGCCAGATTCTTGTCGATACTGCAATCGATCGTGCATAACGTCCTGACAGCAACATGAAATGATAAGGTGCCCGTATGTGGTATGTGGCAACTCTGCAGCTGTGCATATAGTGCTGCGCTGCTGCACCAATCATTCACACTTCGGGCAACACAGAATCGATCGATCGACAGCCTGCGTGTGATCCCTGCTTACGTCTCAAAGCAATTGGTTAACTAGCATCAGTGGTACCTCGTTCCTCATTCACGTCGCCATAGCTGCTGTGTGCCTGTGCCGCCGTGCTCGAGGGTGGAGAATACTCGTCCTCAGTGGCGCTTCGCCACGTGATGGACTCGCCACGTGATGGAACTCGATGTCGCGCTCCTAGATCCGCGTGGCGAGCTACAGCGGTGAGGCGGCTATGCTGCCACGTGATCCCCCTGCTGCACATGCATCGCTGGCGTCATCAACCATCCCCTGCTTGTGGGGAGTGTGCATTTGGCTTGCAATGTTCCCTGCCATTCCATGAGTTAGTCTAGTTACCTTGCAGGGTGCTTGGCAGTTACACAGTTGTCAGCAGTAACTGCCTAGTCTGTTCAGAGCAGGAATTTGTGGGAAGATTCTTCTTGCTTCCAGAAGACCCTTAAGTAGCTTTATTGCAGTTGGATTTGTGTTCATCTGGTAGTGCTAGGGAGCACTTGGGGAATAGATACAGTGTTTTGGGGATTGAAGACAAGCTTTACCTTGCTTTTGCTGTTTGGGGTGTCAGTATGATAGCTCGGCAGTAGCTTGTTGGTGTCAGGCTTGATCAACCTGGCTCAACGGCTGCTGCTGCAGAACCACAGGAGATTGGGCTAGCTCTTCAGTTGGAGGAGTCTGTCAGCGTTTCAAACCTCAGGCGTGCACTAAGCGCGTACGGAGCGGAACAGGGGGGGCACTGCAAGCGGGCTAGCAGTGTCAGGAGGGCGCCAGTCGGGTAGCAACCACAGGCGATTCCAGCGAGCAAAGAAGTAAGACTCATTGCGGCGTATACCACTCGAGAGTGCAGGGGGCTCAGCTGTACCTAGGAGCACCAGCATCACTAGGCAAGGTGGCGCAGACGTGTGCCAGTGGCACCGATGGTCGGGACCATCACGAAGGCAGTGGCCAAGACTCGCTCGCGGAGCTCGAGTCGCAGCAGAGTGGCTGCAGGTTCTGCGGCGACGGAGGCCGGAGCAGAAGAGACGGGGGCGGGCGCGGCCGGAGCTGCGCCCAGGGGCAACACCAACGCTGCCCTGGCGTACCCGCCAGGCGTCATGAGCGCGGCACCTGCCATCGGTCTCGTGAGGACCCCAGTGGCGGCGGCGGAGCCTACCGCCATTTTAGGGGGGGAGGATGATCCCAACGCGGCACACCAGCAGCCGCAGGATCAGGGGGCAGCGCCCATGGACGGGCAGCCGCAGGCGGGCCAGCAGCACCTGACTGCGGACGCACATGGAGGGGCGGCGCCCATGCAGGAGCAGGCGCCGCGACAGCTGCAGGGGACAGCTATTGGCCGCGTGGCGGTGGGCCCGGCGAGGAACGCCAGCGAGGAGCTACGCCGGGCACGCGCCAAGGAGCTCGAGAGGGATCGGGCTGCTCGCGCTGAGGAGCTCGAGAGGAGTCGGGCGGATCGCGCCGCGCGCGCGGCAGCGCGCAGCGCGCTGCTGCCGCCAGCGGCGTTCGGAGGCCCCACCGCCGGTGGGAGTCAGCCCTCGCCCGGAGCCGTGGAGCGCGCGGAAGCAGGCCTATCGTCATTACCTGCGCGCGCAGCCGCCATGGCGGAGACGGCGCGCCAGGAGGCCACGCAGCGCGCTGCCGCAGCGGCGAACGCGGCGCGCAGGGGAGCCGCTGCCGGGGCAGCGGAAGCGGCGCGCGGCGCCGGCGAGCTACAGTTCGCGGCGCTGCAACAGGAGAACGCGGCGACACGCGCCGAAATGCGCAACTCGCTCTCTGCCATGCACGGCAGTAACGAGCGCAGGCACACGACGCTCGCCGCGGACACGGCTAATTTCAGAACTGCCGTGACGGAGGACGCAGCCGCGCTGCGTGGGAGGTCGGCGCCCTCGCGCGCCGATCGGAGGAGGGCCTAACCCAGCTCTCCCGGAACATGGGCGACCTGGCGCGCCAGATGGCGCTTATGGCCCGCGACGCGGCGGCGCGGGAGCAGGCGGCACGTGAGCGCGAGCACGAACGCGAGCAGGCGGCGCGCGAGCACGAGCGCGAGCGCGAGCAAGCGGCGCGCGACGCAGCCGCCGCCATGGATCGGGCGGCGCGCGAGCGCGAGGCCGCAAGGGACGCGGCGATGCAGCGCATGCTGCTGCAGACGGTGCAGCCTGAGGGTGCCATGAAGGGCGCGGTGCACGCCGCGCCGAGGTGAGGCGTATCACCCCAAGCGGTAGACGCCGCCAGCGCATCGCCCATGCGGGGCAACAGCGCTCAGGAGGACAGCGCACTGCTCGGCGTGGATTACCTCGCCGGCAGCGGCGCCGGGGGCGGCGACAGCGGCAGCAGCGGCGAACCGCCATCGGACGACGGCAGTGGCCGCAGCGACAGCGACCGCAGCCACAGCAGCAGCACGGGCTCGCGCTCTGGCGGCGCGACGCGCGCGCAGCGCCAGCAGCGCAGGCGTCGCCGCAAACGCCGCGAGCGCAGCAACAGCCGCGATGCCGAGCGCGAAGCCGCTAGGAACAGCTTTGCGCCGCCACCGCCGACAGCCGCGGGCGCTGGCGGCGGCGGCCGGGGCCGCCGCGACCGGCGTACGCCGTCACCGGACGGCGAGGGGGTGGGGCTGGCGTCAGCCGCGTCAGCCACTTTTAACTCCATCCCGGAGCTGGAGCCGGGGGAGGGCACTTGGGGCCCTGAGCGCCGTGTCCCCGTGGGGGAGGTGGCTTCTTGGGGGGTCGTGGACCTGAGCGAGGGGAAAACGGCCGAGCTAGTGGCGTATCAGGCGCTGCAGCAAGGAGACGTGCGCCTGACGGGGGTTGGCGACGCGCGCCAGCATAGCGAGGAGGGGCCCGTAGCCCGGATCCGCTGGAGACCGGAGGAGCTCACCGCTGGCGGGCCGGTGGATGAGGCCTCCGTGGACCGTGACACGGCAAGAGATCACCTCGTACGCGTCGGGGAGACGCCGGGCGGCGTCGTACAACTACTGCGGCTGCAGGGCTACTACCGCGTGTACGTGCGGCCGACAGCGCAGCAGCGCCAGCGCGGCGAGCGCTGGGACGCTGCGGCGGCAAGCCTTATGGCCGAGCGGCAGCTGCGCCGCAGGATGCAGCTGCTGCACGCCTCCGTGCTGCGCGCGTCGAGGGAGGGCACGCTCCAGCAGCAGTTCGGCCCCGGCTTCATCAGGAGGCTGGAGCGCCTGCAGCAGCGGCGCGGAGAAGGGGGGCGCGCCCCATCCCTCAACAGCAACGCGCCCCTCCTCGAGGCCGAGAGGAGCAGGGCGCTGGCGGAGCGGGCGGAGGCTGCGTGGAGACCATGGCTCCACCTGAGCGATGCCGACAACAAGGAGCTACGCCTCCAGCACGTGCGCGAGGAGCGGCGGCGCGCGAGGGAAAGCGAGACCAGGCGGCGCCTCACCGACCTCCACGGCGCCGAGCTACGCGCCGCCGGACTGAGGTTGAGCGCCGTGAGCGACGCCCTGCGCGCGGCGGAGGAAAGCTACTACCGTGGCGGCGCGAGCCACAAGCGCAACACGGAAGCCGAGAGGGCGCTGCGAGCGTTGCGCGAGACGGTCGAGGACGAGCAGCTCGCCCACGACAAGGTGCGGGAGAGCTACCGGCGCGCCGCCGACGAAGGCACCATCGACCCTAGGGAGCGCATGCGCCGGCTAGCCGAGCAAACCGCTGCGCGGCGGGACTTTGGCGCCGCCGGGGGGGGCAACAGCGACGTTGCTGCGCAGTGGCGGCGCGCGCCGCCGCAGCGCGCGCCAACACTGGCAGCGCCGCCGCGGCAGCGGCGTCGGCGTGCGACGCTAACGCGCGCGCCAACCCCAGCAGTGACGCTGCGGCAGCGCGCCGCTCTGGCGCGCGCACATACAACGTCGCCGAGGCCGCCGCCACAGCCGCTGCCGCCGCGGCGGCAGCCGCGCACGACGGCGACGCCCATTTGCGCCTCGCGGGATCGGGGCGCCGCTCACGGAGGAGGAGCTCAACCTACTGGGGGTAGGCAGCGTCATGACATCCATGGTGTTACAAGAGCAAGCGGCCGCGAGCAGCAACCGAGCGGCGAAGGGGATGGGGGATGATCACGTGCCACGCTCCCACCGGGAGCAGTTCAACGCCATGCTGGCGCTGGACACCAATTGGCGCCGCCGGTATTCCAACTGGTGGGACCGGACACTCGCCGCGGCGGGCGAGGGGGGCGCCGCGCAGCTAGCGCGGCGCCACATCGAGGCGCAGTTGAGGCAGCGCGCTCGGGACATGTTGGCTAACGCCGACTACGGCGACAGCGATGAGGAGGGTCAGTCCAGCGACGATTACTTGAGCGATATGGAGCAGCAGGAACTACGCCGCAGAGGGATGCTCGGCGGCAACGGCGCCGGCGACGCGCGCGCGGGCACGCGCCACGCTGCTGCCGCCGCCAATGCCGCGGCAGAGCGGCGCTGCAGACACGCGCAGCGCGGCTGCCGCCGCCAACGCCGCGGCAGAGCGGCGCGGCGGCGCCGCTGCTGCCGCTGCCGCCGCGGCGGCGCGACCCAGCGGTGGCCCTGCAGCCGCCGCCGGACTGGGCGGCGACGGAGGGCGCGCACACGATGACCTGCGGCAGCGCCGCGGGGAAGCGGCGCTGCACCACGAGCGCGCGCGCGGGGCAGCGTGCTCCCGCGAGGAGATTGAGCGCGAGCGCGCACAAGACCGCTTGCAAGAAGAGGAGGAACTGCGGAGGGTGACAGAGAGGGCACAGCACCGCAAACATGCACGCCAACAGGAGGAACAGCAGGCGCACCTCGATTTCCTTGCGACACTCTCGCCCACGGACGACATTCCTCCGCACCCCGATCAGCTGAGAAAGGAGATGGTCTTAGAGAGGGTCGGAAGGGCACTGCGCGCATGGCGGGCAGAGCAGCAGCGGCAGGAGGAACGGCGCGGCCAGCCAAATCCGCCGCGCGACGTCAACTACTACCGCGATTACCCCGCCCTCCCCGTCCGTATTGACGAGGGCGAGGACGCGACGGAGACTCTACATGAGGACGAGCGGCGGATACCGGAGCTGGAGGCACTCCTTGCCCGGGAGCAGCAGCAGGAGATGGAGCTGCGCGCGGCCCTGAGCCACATCACCCCCCAGAGAGGCACAGAGGAGCGGGGCTCGGCGGGGGGGGGGATCCTGACGGTCAGAGAGTTCGAGGCGTGCTGGGACGTTACCAATGCTGCCGATCGCACGGCCGCACTCACGGCGGAGTTACGGCACTTGCAGCACGCGGTGGGGCTCGCAGAGCGCGGCCGGGCAGCCGACGCAGCGGCGGCGCGCAGCGAAGCCGCAGTGGCCGCGCACCGCTACCAGACTGCAGTCGCAGCAGCACCAGTGGCGGTCGCTGCGGCGGCACTGGCAGCACAGGCGGACGCGCGGCAGCACGGCGCCGCTGCCGCCGCCGCGGCCGCCGCCGCCGTGGCGGAAGCAGCTGCGCGCCGGGAAGCGGCCGCGCGCCGCGGCGCTGCCGCTAGCACCGCCGCCGCCGCCGCCACGGCGGAAGCAGCCGCGTACCACGACGCTGCCGCCAGCGCCGCAGCCGCCACCGCCGCCGCGACAGCAGACGCCGCGACGCGGCGTGGTGCTGCTGCTGCTGCCGTGACGGTCGCGGCGGCTACGCCGGCAAGCGCGCCACTTCACAGCATGGCTACTGCCGCGCCAGCGCCGCCGGCGCTGGAAACCACTACACCCAGTCTGAGCGAGCTGCGCGGGGAGAAGGCGGTCGTCGAAGCACGGCTCAGTAGCATGGCGGAGCAGCGCCACACCATAGAGGGGGAGGAGTACACACTAGATCGGCAGAGCAGACTGGCAGCACTGATGGCGCGCCAAGTCGAGCTACAGCTGGAGCTGCAACGCGTCGAGCACGACATTCAGCTGCGCACGCCCCTGCAGAGCCGTGGAACGACCTGCCGCGTGGCGGCAGGCGCCGCACCAGGCGGCGGCGGCGGCGACGACTCAGACAGCGACGACAGCATGGGCGGTCGCGGGGGCGGCGCGGGGCGCTCAGGGGGGTTCCCGGGGGGATTCCCAGGGGGCGGAGGCGGAGGCGGTGCTGGCGGCGGCGGCGGCGCAGGGGGGGGTGGTGGCGGCAGCGGGGGGGGGGGCGCTGGCGATCACCATGACTATGGAGGCCCACCTGCCGGGGCAGGTGGGGGAGGGGGGGGAGGCGGCGGCAGCTCGGACCCCTCAACGGATGACTCAGCGAGCACGGTAGGCTCACTATCATCCGGTGCGTCCGCTCTTGCGCACGCAGCTGCTGGCGACTGGATCCCTAGGACCTCTGGTAACCGGTACTGGGTGGACTTCAACTCTAGCAAGAAGCCGCCTAACCTGTTCTGTCCCCCCCGTGACTACCAGAAGGACCCTGCATGGCCAATAGAGTTTTTCAAGACGACTCGTAGGCGACTTGAGCAGGCATGCCACACTCAACTCGCACAACACAACTCGCGCAAGCGTGCGAATCAAGCAGAGAAGATCTATACTGAAGCTGACATGCAATTTGAGGTGGTTGTCGCTTACTCAACCTTCATCAGGGGGTGCTTCAGCACCTACTCACCCGAACATGCCAAAATCGCTAGCGACATGAGCATGACCTTAGACAGTGCGCTGGAAACTGCCAAAGACAATGCTGCTAGGGGGATGCCGGACAACCTCTGCCTCAAGATCTTCGAGAAGACCTTGACGGATGTGGTGTATGTGGCTAACCCTGGACTCTTTGAAATGCAGGTGGAGCTGCTAAGAGTTGAAGTTGGCGTCGCGCTACGCGACACACTGTCTCCCATCACACGCCTAATCCAGCAGGCAGAGGCACACGTGCCTGCGGACGACACACTGTATAAGTGGAGAATGCATGTCCCTCTACTGAATTTCTTCAAAGGCACGTGGATGGCGCTGCAGCCACTGTGCGATCGGATCTTACTCAACCGCGCGTACAGACTGCACACGAAGGGGCCGTACCCAATCACTCTCATGCAAATTGTGAATGAAGTACGCAATGTGAGGGGGGTAGTTGCCCACGTCTCCGCCTCGTATAACCCACTAGATGATGGCAGGGGGGGCGGGGGGTACCCCCCCCCTGGTAGTAAAGAAGGAGAGCAGTAGGGCGCCAGCTGGCGGCACGCCTGCGAGCAGGCCTGCTATGCCCGCGGGCACCCCAAGGGAGAGGTTTCGGTCTACCAGAATCAACTACATGATGAAGGAAGGCCAGGGTAGCAATGAGACGCTAGAGTGGATGAGGGAAGTCGTGTGCACTAACTGCAACGAGAAAGGTCACGTAGGCCACTGTTGCAAGGTATATCACAAGAACCCCTACAATGCAGACATCCAAAAACCTAATGTTGGCAAGCGAGGCATAGCCAAAACTGAAGCCCACTACGATTTTATGAACCAAGTGTGGCAGGACTGGCTGGATTCGTCGCCCAGACCTGACCGTAGGGATTACTTCAAGCAGCGCATGAACGACAAGTACCCTACTAGGAGGCGCCCATAGGGGGGCGACCCGGGGGACAACGCTCCCGTCCCCGGGGAAGCAAAGAGGGAGGGCATAGGTGTACACAGTAGACGTAGTACAAGGGCCGACGCAGCGCCGAGTACGCGCGCGCGGCAGCGAAAGCGCGGGCGCATAGCTGCACTAACTTTAACTTCAATTGATAATCAGGGGCTCGCCGTAGGAAGCGCTGCGACCCCCCCAGCAACTTCAACTGCTGATGAGTCACATGCAGTGACGCAACATGGTAGCGGTGCAGGCGCCGCTATAACAACACTCAACACTAAACGGCATAGGGTGTCGTGGGCGGACGAATCTGACGTAGAGAACGACGCTAATAGTGATCTCATCTCGCAGGCTGCGCAGGGGCGCAGCACTCTCTCTGAAGGGGGGGAGGGACCTCAGGCACCCACAGTAGCACCTGATTTTAGCGACGATGAGTTTGCGGGAGCGTAGACTAGCGAGAGCGAATGTGATGACTCTGACTCTGACTCAGACCATGCAACCTCAACCAACAGAGTTGATGTTTGGAAAGACTGGAAACCCGCTGCCGAGGGCAACAACGACCCCCCAGCGATATCAGTTCACCACAATGTCACTCACGCTGACCCCTTCTTTCAGCATTGCATAGTGAGACTCACCCTGACCCTGCAGAGCGCAAGCTCAACATCGCACATGTGCAGGAAATGGAAGAATTGCGAGCGCTGCGCATTGGCGCAGCATCGCACCAGCAACGAGGACTACGACCTGGCACCATTACGTGCTACGGCGGAGCCAAGATGCTGTTCGACTTCGTCGTCAACGCTCGGCGACAACTTCAACATCGGCCACCACCCAAAATTCGCGGCAGCTCGTACGACACCGGCTGCGGCGCATCGTGCGTCGACGGCGCGCTCGTGAAGCGGCTGTTGGACGACGGCTCCATCGACCCCGACTCCGTACACATCATGGAGCACCCGCGCATCCTTACGGGATTCGACCTCGCCAAGGGGAGCACGCGCGTCCACAAGACAGCCACTCTGAGCATCACCTTCCACGCGACAAGACCCCACACACCAGTAAAGCTCACGTGGATCTTCCTCGTGGTGCCAAACCTGGGGGTCCCCATGCTGCTAGGAGGGGACGTCATCTCACTCCACAACGTCGACCAGCGCCAAGGCGAGCACACTGGCACGGTGGACCTGCACTTCCTTGCGGGCCACAAGCCGATGGCGCTGGCGTCCAGAGGGTCGGCGCACGAGGTCGTGCCGACCCTCAGAGTGGCGGCAGGGGGGGATCCTGCTGAGCAGTGGGTGGCGGTGGCGGCGCGCACGGCGGACGTCGGCGGCGACCGGCCGCGCTGGGTCAGCATACGCATATGCCATGCGGACGGCAAGACGCCGGTGCGGCCCACGGACGCTGGCGCGCACGCGGGCATGCGCGTGGAGGTGCGCGTGCGGCACCCCGAGCTAGCGGCGGACAGGCTGCTGGTGGAGCTCACGCCGGACGGTTCGGTGCCTGTAGTGCTGCAGTCTCTAGGGGGGGACGTGAGACTGCGGCCAGGCACCGTGGTGGGGCGTGCCTTGGGCATGCTGGAGACTCCTGCGGAGGAGCTCCCCTACGACGCGGACGGCAATCCATGCCTAGCGCGGCTGCGCAAGCCCGTGGCGATGGAGATGTACTGCGGAGCGGGGGGGTTCACGCACGGAGCCAAGGAGTACTTAGACACGGCTCTAGCTACGGACTTCAGCCAGAGCGCGTGCGCGCGTTACGCGCGCAATCACCCCGCGGCGCGGGTGATTCAGGGGGACGCCAACGAGCGGAGGGTGCAGCTAGCGCTCATCGCGGAGGCGACGCGGCTGGGGGTGGAGGTGGGGCTCGGCGGGCCGCCCTGCACACATTTCAGCCAAGCAGGCAAGCGGGAAACGCACGAGGGCTGGCAATGCGTGCTCAGCATGCTGCTGGTACACGCGGCGATTCCATTGCTGCGCATGACCGTTCTGGAGAACGTTCTTGGTTTCATGTCCACGCGCCGCAGTGGCAGCACACGCTTGGTGCCGCGCGCACGCTGGGCTTCAGCTTCAGCCACCACGTCATCAGGGGCGACGATTGCGGCCTACCCACTATGCGGCGGCGCGTCTTCCTAGTGTTCACGCGGGGGCGCCCCGCGGGCAGCGGGCTGGCGGAGGAGGACGCAGCGGATTGGGCGGGGGTACATGCTCGGCTGCAGACGCTTCTGGCGGCCGAGAGGGGGGGAGAGGGGTACTGCAGCGTCGCGGAGGCGACCGGCGTCAGCGCTGAGGAGGTACCGTTCTACCGCTTCTGCGCGCGCAACGTGGCGGCGCCGGAGATACTACCCACGCGGCAGCCATGCCCCACGCTGCGCAGCTCGTGCCTACGGCTGCCTTACAGCGGCTCCGACGGCAGCAGCGGCGTGCTGAGGCATAACGCGCGTAACGCGACGGAGCTCCCTGCGGAGGTAGTGGCGGCGCGCCATCTCACGTGGCAGCAGCTGCTGCAAGTTAGCACAGTTCGAGGGCTACGACTGGCCGGAGCCGGCGCAGGGCGCGCGCAGCGACAGCATGCGCATGCTTGCCAACGCGGTGCCGCCGCGCATGTCGCGGTACGTGTGGGAGGCTCTGTTCAGAGCGGGCGCGCTGCACTTGGCGGGAGAGCAGCGCACACGGGGGGGCGCAGCAGCGGAGCCCCTCAGCGACCAGCAGCAGGGGAGATTCTTGACGCGCTGGAGGCGCGCTTGGAGCCGGTGTCAGTGCGGCAAGCGCAGCTGGGGGCCGCGAGACGCGCAACCCCTGGCGAGTTGAGGCGAGCGTCGCGGTGGACCGTGCGCTGGCGGCGCTAGCGGCGGCAGACAATGAGATGTACATGGCGTACAGGGCGGCTTGGCGGGAGCCGCTCATTGATGCAGAGGAGCACTACAGCTTGAGCAATGCGGAGGGCGCGGCGCGGTACAGCACGGAGGTGGGCGCCTCGGCGCCTGTCCTCCAGTTTACGCGCCACATAGCCGATAGGCGGGGGTTGCACTTGGGGGTGGGCGGCGGCGCGCGCGACGCGCACACGGCTGCGCGCGGCGCCGCTGCCGCCACTGCTGCCACAAGGGGGCCGCGCGGCGGTGGCGCGCCAATCCCGTGCTGCCGCCGCGCCCTCCCGCCGCAGCAGCAGCGGCAGCAGCAGCGTCGCGCACGCCCGCGTGTGCGCCGCCAGTGCCGCCGCCACTCAGTTCAGCGGCAGCACCCGTGCTGCCGCCGCGCTCTCCCGCTGCAGTAGCGGCGGCGATAGCGTCGCCGTTTTCTGCTGCGGCAGTGCCGCGCGCAGCTGTGCGTGAGTTGTGCGCGACGTCGCGATGCCACATCTTGATGTAGCGCTCCATGTGTGCCGAGCCACCCTCCGCGCCTATAGAGTCCCCCTTGCTCCGCTCAGCGTGCGCCGCGCGCACCTGTGCGAGCCCCCTGCGCATGATGTCGCAGAAGCCGCCGTCGTAGGGTCGCGCGCGCGCGGGCTCGCGCGGCGCCGCTGCTGCCGCTACTGCTGCAGCAGGAGAGCGCGGCGGCAGCACGGGTGCTGCCGCTGAGCTGAGCGGCGGCGGCGCTGGTGGCGCGCGTGCGGGCTCGCGCGACGCCGCTGCTGCCGCTGCTGCTTCAGCAGGAGAGCGCGGCGGCAGCACTGGTGCTGCCGCTGAGCTGAGCGGCGGCGGCGCTGGCGGCGCGCGCGCGGGCTCGCGCGGCGCCGCTGCTGCCGCTGCTGTTTCAGCAGGAGAGCGCGGCGGCAGCACGGGTGCTGCCGCTGAGCCGAGCGGCGGCGGCGCTGGCGGCGCGCGCGCGGGCTCGCGCGGCGCCGCTGCCGCCGCTGCTGCTGCGGCAGGAGAGCGCGGCGGCAGCACGGGTGCTGCCGTTGGACAGAGCGGTGGCGGCACTGGCGGCGCGCGCGCGGACTCGCGTGATGCCGCCACTGCCGCTGCTGCCGCTGCGGAGCGGCGCGACGGCGGCGCGAGCGCTACCGATGGGCCAAGCGGCGGCGGCGCTGGCGGCGCGCGCGCGGGCACGCGAGGCATCGCCACCGCCGCTGCAGCTGGGCACTGGACTGCCTCAGACGTCGCGGCACGACGCACCGCCGTGGTGGCAGATCACAGCGGCGCCGCTGCAGAGGCCGGCGCCGCGGGCGGCGCAGCTACTAGAGCGAAGCGCAAGCGCTCGGACGCGGAGGCGAGCGAAACGCGCGCGCGCCTGAAACGTCAACTGCGGGCGCACTAGCGCCGGTGCTCTCGCCGGCCGCGCGGCAGCGCGCGACACCCTTGATGGTGTGCGCCGCTGCGCTGGCCCTCGGCGTGGAGGTTGACGGCACGGAGCAGCAGGCGGCGACGCTGCGGCATGTGGGGGCATTTATGGGGCTGTTAGACAGCATGCCGCCGGCGGAGAAGCTCGAGGCTCCGCTCGGCGAGGTGGTCAGCGACGACCCGGCGGTAGCGGCAGTGCTAGCGTCGGCACGTCAGCAACTTGCACCTCACCTGCTGAAGGTGAACGTGCAAATAGGGGGGTGGTCAGCGGACCAAGTGGCGCGGCTGGCGTTCGAGCTCGCGCTCTTCGCCGACGACTTCTCTAAGGACAAGTGGGACCTGGGGTACTGCACCACGCTGCCTTTCCGCATCGCGCTGCGCGACGGCGCGCACCCGGTGGCAGACCGGCTGTACCGGTACAGCCCCCAGATGACAGCGCTCATCCGCATGGAGGTAGACAAGCTGCTGGCGGCGGGCATCATACGCCCTTCACAGTCAGAGTGGAGCTCCCCGGTGGTGGGCGTGATGAAGCCCGACGGCACGGCGCATCACGGTCAACTTCAGGAAGCCCAACGCCATGAGCATCATCCCCAAGGTGCCGCTGCCCTTAATCGAGGACATCTTCAACTCCCTCGGCGGCGCGCGACTCTACCTCGGTATCGACATCAGCGGCGCATTCTTCGTGTCGGCGATCGACGCGGCAGCAGTGCCGCTCACCGCCATGGCCACGTCATTCGGCCTATACGAGTGGACGCGCTGCCCGCAGGGCGCTGCCGGCGCGCCAGGCCACTTCACGCGGCTGATGGAGATCGTGCTACAGGGCATCGAGCGCGCGCAATCCTTCATCGACGACGTCATCGTGCACTCGCCGGACGTGGACATGCACCTCGACGACCTACACGCACTCATGCTGCGCATGCGCGAGCACGGCATCAAGCTGGCGCCAGTGAAGATGCACGTCGGCTGCACGCGCATCAAGTTCCTGGGGCACATAGTTGAAGTTGGCGGCATCCGGCCTGACCCCGACAAGGTCACTGCACTCATGCAGATGCCAGTGCCGGAGGACATTTCTGCCTTGCGCAGCTGGCTGGGGCTGGCGAACTACTACAGGCGGTTTGTCAAGGGGATGGCGGAAGTCATTGCGCCGCTAACGGCGCTGATGGCGAAGGACGTGCCCTTTCACATGGGGGAGGCGCAGCTGGCGGCGCTGGAGGAGGTCAGCATGGCGCTGTCGTTACACGCGCTGATGACCTTCCCGGACCACGCAGCCGCCGGCGACGGCACGCGGCCGTTCATCTTAGCCACGGACGCGTCGAAGCTCGGCTTTGGCGCAGTGCTGTCGCAGGCGGACGCGGCGGGGGTGGAGCACCCCATCGCGTTTGCCAGCCGCGCGACGCTCAAGCACCTGCGCAACTGGACCACCACAGACCTGGAGGCGTTCGGGGTGGTGTTTGGGGTCAAGAAGTTTCGGCATCTGCTGTGGGGTACGCCGTTCATCATCGACACCGACCATCGCGCGCTCCTGTGGCTCGAGAGCTGCAAGGACAAGACGGCGCGGCTGGCGAGGTGGTTTGAGTTCTTGGGGGCGTTCCCGCATACCATACGGTACAAGGAGGGCACGCGGAACGGCAACGCGGACGGCTTTAATCGCAACCCCATACCAGCAACGGCAGCAGATGCAGCGGAGGAAGCGGCTGACGAGCTCGTGGAGGCGTACCGCGTGGCCGACGCCGCGGCGGCGGCGCCTGGCTCGTCAGATCGCGCGGCGCGCGTCGCGGCCGCGATGATCGAGGACTTGTGCGCGCGCATCCACTGCGCGCTGGAGACCTCCGAGGAGGGAGAAGGGAGCAGCCCGCACGGGGGCGGGGGCGCTGCCCTTGGGGATTGGTCTTGGACCGACACACGCTCAGCAGGCGTCGGCGCGACACACGTTTACGCGCTAGAGCTTGGGCGCACGCGCGCGGCGTCGCGCGCAGCCGCGCGAACGGCCGCCGCAGCAGCAGCGCGCGGCACCGACAGTACTGTCGCAGCTGCAGCTGGTGCCGCGGCGGTACGAGCTGCGGAGGGGGGCGATGCGCGGCGCGGCGGCGCGGCGGCGGCGCAGCGCGGCTATGCTGCTGCTGCTGCTGCTGCCGCCTCCGCCACAGCGGCGCAGCGCAGCGGCGCGGCGGCGGCGCAGCGCGGCGCTGGCGGCGCTGGCGGTGCGCTCGCGGGCTCGCGCGACGCCGCTGCTGCCGCTGCTGCTGCTGCCGCCTCCGCCACAGCGGCGCAGCGTGGCGGCGCGGCGAGGGCGCAGCGCGGCGACGCGGCGGCGGCGCAGCGCGGCGACGCTGCTGCTGCTGCTGCCGCCTCTGCCGCAGCGGCGCTGCGCGGCGGCGCGGCGGCGGCGCAGCGCGGCGACGCGGCGGCGGCGCAGCGCGGCAACGCTGCTGCTGCTGCTGCCGCCTCTGCCACAGCGGCGCTGCGTGGCGGCGCGGCGGCGGCGCAACACGGCGACACCGCCACTGCTGCTGCCGCTGCCACTGCGGCGGCAGCCGCTGCCGCTGCCGCCGGACGGCGCGGCGCTGCTGCCACCGCCACGGGCGGCAGCCTCAGCGGCGACACTATCGGCAGCGGGAGTGCGGAGTACTGCGGCGCAGCGGGTGCCGCGGCGGGAAGCAGCGACGCGCTGAGCGCGGAGCACCGTTACGGGGCAAGCATGGGCGGGCGGAACAGCGCTGCAGGGGCAGTGCCGCCGCCCGTCACTGACACAGCAGCGGTAGCGGGGGTGGAGCACCGTTACGGGGCAAGCATGGGCGGGCGAAACGACGCTGCCGGGGCAGTGCCGCCGCCCGTCACTGATACAACAGCTGAGCGGTTGTGGGGGCGGAGCTCAATCGCGGGGGCGCGGGCGCCACTGGACGGAGCGACACCGACACCGCGGCGGGGCGCGGCGGCGCACGCGACGCGCACACAGTTGCGCGCGGCGCCGCTGCTGCTACTCAGTAGTACTGCCGCCGCGGCAGGAGAGCGCGGCGGTGCGCACGACGCGCGCGTGGATACGCGCGGCGCCGCTGCTGCCGCCGCTACGGCAGGAGAGCGCGGCGGCGCGCACGACGCGCGCGCGGGTACGCGCGGCGCCGCTGCTGCCGCCGCCGCGCCCTGCGGCGGCGGCGCGCACGACGCGCGCGCGGGTACGCGCGGCGTCGCTGCCGCCGCTGCCGCCGCGGGAGGGGCGCGCGGCGCGGAGAAGACACCTTCTTCTCGGCCGCCGCAGGGGGGTTTTGAGGGGGCGCGCGGCGCGGAGGAGGCGGCCCCTTCTCTGCCACGTCGGCCGCCCACACCAGAGCCCTCGGGCTTGAGCGCAGGCGGCGCTGCCGCAGCCAAAGTGGCTGCGGCGGGCGCCGCTGCCGCGCACCGGCGCGCCGCTGATCAGTCAGCAGGCGCCGACGCGGCGCTGAGCACTGACTCGCGCACGCTCGGCGCCATGACGGCGGCGGACTGGCGCGCAGCCCAAGACGCAGATCCCTTCTGCAGCGCCATGATCTCCTACTGCGGCGACGCTACTGCCCTTCCCTGCGACAAGGAGCTGCTGGCTCTTGTCAAGAAGCATAGAGAGGCGTGCAGCCTGGAGTGGGTTGCGGGGGTGAAGCTGCTGTGCCGGCGCAAATGCGGACTTAACGGCAAGCTCGGCGACGCTGTGCTTGTCATACCGCTCGCGCTGCGCGACAAGGTGCTACACTGCTTGCACGGGGAGGTGTGGGAGGGGCATCAGGGGGTTAGGAGGACCATGGAGCTGGTGCAGCGCCATGGGTGGTGGCCGGCATGGAGCGTCTCAGTCACTCACTGGGTGGAGCACTGCTGGCCGTGCCAGGCGCGCAAGGGCAGCGGCCAGCGCGCGCGCATGCCCACCATCTACAGGGAGCTACCACCGCACCCATTTCACACGGTTTCAACGGACTGCTTCGGGCCGCTGCCAGTTTCGGCCAGCGGCAGCATGTACGTGCACGTGTTCATGTGCCTGCTGACGTCACACGTCGCAGTGTACGCGGTGCGGGAGGGGGAGAACACAGCGGTGCGGGCGGCAGAGCTACTGGTGGACGAGTACAGCACGCTTTACGGCATGCCACACACGCTGCTCAGCGACCAGGGGTCGCAGTACACGGCGGAGGTGGCGCGCGAGGTGTACGCGCTCATGGGAGTGCGCAAGCTATACACCACGGCGTACCATCCGCAGGCGAACGGCCAGGCGGAGCGCTTCATGAAGTCGCTCGCGCAGATGCTGGCGATGGCAGTGAGCAGCGCTCAGAGCGACTGGGATCGGTGGATCAACCACGTCGCCTTCGCGCACAACTCACACTCGAACCGCGAGCGCGGCTGCTCGCCGTTCTTGCTGGTGATGGGGAGGGAGCCGCGGGTAGCGCTCCACACCATTTTGGGGCAGGTTGCAGAGGGGAGCGAGCGGCGCGCCAGCGACAGCACCTGCGCAATTCTCGCGGAGATGCAGGGGCGGCAGGCGTCCGCCATGGCGATGCTGCACAGGCGCGCGGGACTCAAGCGCGAGCGCATCATGCGCGGCAACGCGGCGCTCGCGCGCGCTTTCAACTTGCGCAGCGAGCCGGAGCGGGGCGATCTCGTGTGGGTACACTCAAAGCCCATCACGCACACGGCAACTTCTAGCACGGAGCACGGCGCCACGTGGCGCGCAGTGCTCAGCAGGAAGATGCTAGATCAGTGGGTGGGGCCTTACAAGGTCATAGCGGTTGGGCCAGTGTATCACAGGGATATGCTGGTGCAATCAAACGTGGTGCTGCTGGAGATGGACGGCGGTCCTACTCGGGTCACAATGTGGCGCGTCAAGCTGTGTCGTGACCCTAGCGGAGCGAGCGGCAAGCCCGTGGGGCTGCCTGAGGGCTACGCGCGCTACTTGCTCAGCAGGAATCCGCTCGCGGCACCGCGATCGGTCACGGAGGACGACGTTACGTGGGCGTCGGTTCGGCACGGAGTGGAAGCGGTGGTGGGGCACAGGGTTGTGCGGGACCGCAGGGGGAGGCCGGGGGAGTTACAGTATCTGGTGCGCTGGGAGGGCGCGCACGTGGCGGATACCTGGGAGGCAGCCAGTCTCCTTGACGCGTGCGAGCACGCAACGACGGAGTACTGGAACACGGCGAACGCTGCGGGCGTGGCGCTTGCCGACGGCGGCACATCAGTTGTGCAGGGGCGCTTGCGGCAGGCGCGGCAGCGTGCCAATGGCGGGGGGCCTACAGTTAGGCTTGCGGGGGGGAAATACAAGTTGCCACAGGGGGTTCGGCGGTTTAGGGGGGTGCCCACTGAAGAGTTGCTTTCTGGCCCAGAAATCATGGGGGCTAGGGTATTAATGCGGTGGCGCTTCCTGGAGTTGCCTGAGGGGGAGCGGCTGCAGTGGTGCGAGGGGGCCGTACGCCGGGGCGTATCTACTCTACGCAAGAGCAGCGGCGCTCAGTCGAGGCGTGCACGGGGCAACACGCTGAACATTTACTGGTTTGGCGGTCCGCGCGTGCGCGAGACGCCGCTGTTGCTAGACAAGTACTTGGACAGCAATGAGTTTGCTGCGCCCAAGGACTGGTGGTTTCTCTTCGGGGACGAGAAGCAGTTGGGGATTTGGGGCCAGGTGGTCACAGGGGGGGGGTAGTGTGCGCAGCGCATACATGACCGCCTTGCACAGGTGTGTGTGGGGGGTGTTGCATACATATGCAAGCTCTGTTGTACTTTTTATTAATTCTCGCTCAGGGCGCGAAAAAGCCCAGATGATTGGCATCTAGCTGTAAGGAATCTACATGTCGTATGACAGTCTATTGTACTAGTCTTGTTTGCTCCCTGCTTGTAGGGACACAAGCGGAGCACCGGGGGCGATTGTGGGGAGTGTGCATTTGGCTTGCAATGTTCCCTGCCATTCCATGAGTTAGTCTAGCTACCTTGCAGGGTGCTTGGCAGTTACACAGTTGTCAGCAGTAACTGCCTAGTCTGTTCAGAGCAGGAATTTGTGGGAAGATTCTTCTTGCTTCCAGAAGACCCTTAAGTAGCTTTATTGCAGTTGGATTTGTGTTCAGTCTGGTAGTGTTAGGGAGCACTTGGGGAATAGATACAGTGATTGGGGATTGAAGACAAGCTTTACCTTCTGCTTTTGCTGTTTGGGGTGTCAGTATGATAGCTCGGCAGTAGCTTGTTGGTGTCAGGCTTGATCAACCTGGCTCAACGGCTGCTGCTGCAGAACCACAGGAGATTGGGCTAGCTCTTCACGCTTATGGCATTCGTGGAAATGTATGCTTTGTTATGATGTAGAAGTATGCTATTGTCATTGTGGTTGATTCATTATAGTTGGAGTCGCAATGAGAGCCTTACTGTGCTAAGGCACAGAGTTGTCCCTGGTTGATTTCAACAAACCCGAGGCTCCTTCAAGTTGGTCATGATGTTTGCTGGATAAGCAGGGTAAGGCTGGCAACCTCAGGGGTACATTCCAGCCCACACCCCACTGCATATATATGATGCTACATCTGCTACACCCCCCCCCCCCCTGTCACAAATGACGCTGCTGCCACTGGCAGGTAGCAGCTGCCGGCATTGGCCTCACTTGCCTGCAAGCATCCGTGCACTGCCACCGCCCCCATCTTCACTCTAATTCCCCCGCCTCCCCCTCACACCTCTTAGTTCGCCTAGTTTCCATCACCCTCCATCCATCCGATAGCACGAAAATAGTGCTGTACATATGCCACATGTATAAAGAAGCATTTGGTGCATCTAAACGTTTTGTTGCAATCCTAGAGATCAGCAATCTAACTTGCATGGTACGCCAATTCCCTGCTTTCAGGCACCAAGAACCCTTGCAGTGCTGCTGATGTGCACGTGCTCACCTGGTAGATGCACATGCACTGCTTTGGCAACACCGCAGTGCGCTCGTTATCAGGCCATGGTGCAGGCAGGCGCTGGCACTGGAAATGCGGTGTTGCGCACTAGCAAAGGCAGCAGAGGAGGCTGAGAGGCATCCTCAAACCGTGGGTGCTGAGTGAACCCACAAGCAGAATGTGAATGCCATATGGTAGAAAGTAACCGTCAAGCAACACACATTTCCCAAAACACGCCTGATGCGCGCTATGAAACTGCTGGCGTTGGGTTTGCGCCCCTCTCATACCAGATGATTGTGACAGAAGCAGGAGCTGTCCATATTTAAACACGTTCACATGGTCAAAACGTCTGCAAAAGCATCCGTTCATCGCATACGCATAGCTTACAATGCATCATGCATGCCGATCCATCAGACGCATCATCGAGACTGCGAGCTGCCTGACCGCTGGGCTCTCCAGCCCACCGTGACCCTCTGGATTGCGGACTCGGTACAACGAGTCCTACTCGCAGGTGGTTCAGCTGAGTCTCAGAATAAAAGCTCATGATCATTTTTTGTCAAAGTGAAGGAATGAATTCAACCAAGCGCGGGTAACGGCGGGAGTGACTACTGTATGACTCTCTTAAGGTAGCCGAGATGATGCGGCTGTATCTTCCCAACCTGGTCCTGGTCGTGGGTGTGCCCCTCGTGAGCTCCTTCGTGCCCTTCTCAGGGCGATGCGCTTATCGGAGAGGCACCGCTGTGGCGGTAGTCGGGGTGAGTCCACAGTGCGGTACCTGAGGCTAAGCTGCTGCCGTCGTCCTGTTTCGTCATCTCTGCTGCCCTTCTGCTGCTTCCCGCTTACTTCAAACGTTATCTCCTGCTGCTGCCGCTCAGATGCTCTCTGTGTGTCTGTCCTACCGTTGTTGTGCAGCGCGGCTGACAAAGGTTGTTCTTTCCTACTTGACAGGAGGAAAGGCTGGCGTCTGCCATCACCAACGCGTTGGATGGAATGCTGGAGGGCAAGATCAGCAGGGAGGTGGTGGACGTGGTCATCGACTACCCGGTGCAGCTACACATGGCGACGGAGGCGGCCAAGAGAGCTGACCTGGCCGAGGAGATGGCCCGCTTGCTAAAAAACGAGCTTGTTGCGGAACATGATCAGGTGATGCTGGAACGCCAGAAGGTGCGCGTATTTTTCACCGCCCCACACTGTCAACATTTATTGTCTGATCGATCAGCGTCCAGCTATGTTACTCACATCAAGGTGCATCTGCAGGTCTGCAAAACACTTCTACCAGTCTTCCTTGGGTGTTGGAGCTTGCAGATCCACATGCACTTGTGTTTAAGTCAAAAAACAAAGCCACCCCGCAGATCCATGTCGATGTTTATCGACCATGTAGGTGTAGCAGCAGTAGGAGACATGCAGTAGTACGGTGTTGCACATTTGCCGCTGATGATGTCAAATCGAAGCTTCACACCTCTTCGTGCTCGCACGGAATACGAATGCTGTGGCCGATCTGGGAATCATCTGCCATCGATGATTGTTGCAGCATGACGGGCTCTTCAGTCGCTCCACAGGTGTCAAGTGGTAGCGCACCCACTCCTTCCACAAA
This sequence comes from Tribonema minus, assembly GCA_017506865.1. Lineage (NCBI taxonomy): Eukaryota > Xanthophyceae > Tribonematales > Tribonemataceae > Tribonema > Tribonema minus. The sequence continues at coordinate 276,322 of JAFCMP010000290.1, read as the reverse complement.
ACTCATACTCCATATGGCGCAGATACCCATCACAGCGCAGCATACTTCGTTGGTTAGCACCTTCAATCTAGCTGAGCCTGTGTCGGCTTACGAATGGTAAGACGCGATCGACATCAGTGATGGTGGCCATTGCACAAGAGGCGATACGTCACAATTTGTTTCACTGCTGTGCGGTTGCTCGGCGTAGTCCCAAAGAATCGCACAGGCGGGTATTCATGGTTGCAGCACTTGGCCTGCTTCCAGTATCATTGCTCCAGCACCTTTCTACATCCTGCCGTGTGCTATTGCATCCCACAGTGGCAGACATGCTAACTCTGCAATTTACTTGATAGTTGTGGATGACTGACGACAGCCGGTCAGGGCATCCGCCTCTCAATTATCGAGCGCAGTCCACACGTCAGTTACCACATCAAAGTGTCTTCTCCGTCTTTGAGTGTACCTTGTTTTCTGTGTCGCTGATGCCGCGGAAGAGCATGCTGCAACTCACGCAGCTCGTTCCTGACCGAGTTATGTGGATTACTTGAAGTGCCACACCTGATGCTCAGCAGTGTGGATGTCTGTCACACCTGATGCGCTGCAGTGTGGATGCACAGAATGGATGCTCACACCACATTGGTGTACTTGCATTCATGGGAGCTGTGATGCGCAAGTCGAAGCTTTTCAACACACATACTACTACATTCCTGAGTGAATACAGTGGCTGCTACGAGGTGACGATAGAGCTGCAAATTACCAGTTGCAGGTCTTGCTCCATCAAGGTTGCAGCCACCGGCATGCCGATAAGATAGCCATCTTCATCAACAGCAGATCCAAAAATCTGGGTAGTCTCTGGTTTGTGTGCGGTAGGAACGCTCAGCAGTACGCAATGGTGGTTGGCGACTGTCATGGCAAGCGAGCGCCCTGTTCATGACAATTTCACCACGGGCTCCTCTTGCTGCAATTGTTGCGCACAAACTGCCGTCGCCGGCAGGAAGCCTAGACCGGCTCTGCGATGGCTTGAGGCATTGGTGCCGATGTCATTTGCTTGACATCTGAGGCCAGGAGGGGCCAATAGATCTCATGTTTGGGCCCGCACACTCAGGGCAGAGTAATTATTCACTCTTCACTTGCACAAGCACTCATCTGCGCATACTGAGTCCCGTCCAAGCTTCCCCGTACTTGTGCACATGTCATAGCCGTAGTTTGCATTGCTTTTGTGTTAATTACAGATAGTGTCCCTGCACATAATTGGCAAGGGGTTATTAGTCCTCTGTGCGCGTGTATATTTGCTGGTATGCCATGAGGATTTGCAACTGAGGCGCCGCTCGCAGCTGACACAGAAGTACTAGTTTACAACATGCAACAAGTATCTACACTCGCTGCTGTAACATTTGATTGAAGTTCATTTGTTGTCTGTTTCTGCTGCTGGAATTTCTGCTCTGGTTTTGTGGCTTACTTGATGCTGCAGCAGGCACTGGTGCAGCTCTGATTCCGCGTGCTGCCATCTGCAGTGTTGCACGCCGCTGCTGCGCTAAGGTTTGAGCCAAGACTCAGCACACGCACTTCTGCTGCTGAAATGTGTGGTCCTGGTTACTTTCACCCGCTTTCTCTTACCGAGGTTGTCCACTGCGTCTGTTCTTGCAGGACAACGCCATGCACCTTCGAGTGATGGGCCTAATGCACATGCCGGGCATCATTGAGTTTGGCGAAATCATTTTCAAGGATGAGTTTTGGGCAGCCAAATGGAGGGCAGTTGACTGCTTCAACGCAACTGCAGTTGCAAAAAAAAAATTTAACCAGTCGAAGCAAAGGGTGGAAGATGGTGGCAGGCTCGAGTTCTGGACTGCGCTGGCCAGCGAAACTGACACATCAGTGCTCGTAGGCACGAAAATGGCACTTGCTCGCAAGGCCTTGGCAGTTTTTGGGATAACAGGGCCTGCTGATGTCACAGCCAGCTACGATAGTGTATGTGACGATGTCCACGAACTCCTCCAGGATGCGCAGGGGCGGTTCCTCTTTGATGCAGACAGGGTCGGCTTTCAAACTGCGAAATTTCTGGATGTGTTCTGTGGTGTTATACCAATCGCCAGTCGCATCATTGGGGCTAATAGCGCGGATGAGGCAGGCGGAGGGTGCAGGTTGTGAGTGATCAGGTACACCCACGCGTGCCAAAGATGCTGAAATGTGCTTGCTGTGCGCAGTGTTTCGCGAACGGGTGCATGGTCACCAGCTACAGCTCATTGCGGACACAGTGTGCATCGCTTCTCATGTACGATATTTATAATTTCCACAATTGCACATCAGAAACGACACTCGTGCGGAGCCATCGTCTGTTGTTGTATTTTCTATGCTGCCTTGTGGGGCTGCTTTGTCAGCAAATTTTGCTTACTTGATTCAGCGGTGTGCAATTTTGCCGTGTTTCTATGCTGAGTCCCATGAATTCAGCTGCTGATATATCATGATGAAAATGATCAATGGGTATACATAAATCTGAGACTTTGGATTTTTTTCTCACAAAGTCACCAGAGCTTTACCTGAAAATGCAACAAAATGCGCGAAGCTCCAAAGCTCCAATCTTGCATGTGAACATCATCAGCTGAGAATACCCAGACACGATCACAGAAAACAGAGAGCGTCACTTTTCCCTTGTTCGTTCTCATGTACTTATACATGAGTTTGTTTCCTCTCTGCAACGTTGCGACGTTTCCTTCGCACAAGGAGCGCCTGCCAGCACGCAGTGCAAGGCGCCAGCTTGCAGGTGTGCACATGCGGCACTTCCACATCATCTTGAGGTGCTTGCACAGGGTGGCGAGTTCGCGTTGACCTAGCTCAGCTACGCGCAAATGGTTAAACGACCAGTTAAGCCCGCGGGCACGCAGTGCAAGCATTTGAGCTGCTTTTAAAGCTTGTCAAGATGTCATGTATAAAATGCGAGCAAAAAAAGGAACAGGGGAGGGGGATTTCACGGGAGGCCTACCCTACTTGGGCCCAGTCCATAACGTCTGTAAACGTCCGGCACACGGGCACGCAGTGCAAGCATTTGAATGAGCTGCTGTTTTCCGTAAGCTTGAAGCGCGCTGATTGAGGCAGTAGCAGTGGCACCGAGTGTTGAGTCCGCATGATGCGCAAGATACATTGCTCTTCAAGTTACTGTGTATGCCTGGTGGTGCTTCTTGAATGAATGAACACAATGAGATGTCTTCAAACCGATGTTGTCGCAGCTGAACTGCCCCCAAGCTGAATATATCAGTGTTCATTGTCCCATTTCATGAGCCCCCCCAGCATCCAACACCCACACATCAATACGCTTTGTCTGCTGATTTGAATCGTCGACCACATGAACTCGTGTGCTGCGTGGTCCACTCCGTCATGCAGCTACGCCGAGATGCATTGTTACCTTCACGACCTCGTCCGCTGTTGCACCTGTGATGACATTGCTGGAAACCAGCATTTGCTTGGAGCCTTACAAGTGAACTACACGCCTGCGCAAAACCCAGGTCCTGCTGTTGCTTTGCTTTTGAATTTGTGCTTTTCAGGTTAAGTCAGGTTAGCTATTGAGGTTGTCAAACAAACTAAGTATCTTCCACACCCAATAGTCTTTATGCTGCTGTTGCTAGCATTGGCCGTACCTTCAGCTGCCTTCGCCTCCTCGCTTTCAAACCGTGTGTGGCGATCTCCCGCCCTTCGATTAGTCCATCGATAAGCTCGAGAGGATTCTCCAAACCCTCCAGGACTGCTTCGCCGGTGGCTTCGAGGACATAAATCGCTGCACGTAGCGGGGCCGTGGCAAAGCGTACCCCTGTCTGCGGTCCACTCTTTCGCGGTTCAGCTTCTTCCAAAGTGGTGACATCTTCGTTCTTGCCATTTACTGGGCAATCCGCATCTGCGCAGCTGTGTCCTTGTCCTCCTCCTGCTTCAGAAGTTCAACTTCCGTGGTTCAATTCTGAGTTGAAGCAAGATCAGCGCGTTTCCTGGTGAGACGTAGCAGCTGAGGAAATGCGAAGCGAGCGATAACAGTAGTTTCGGCTCCCGTCGCGACTGTGTGAAGTGTATACCAGCTGATGGACGACGCCGCGACAGGTCGTACACGATGGTCTTATTCGGTTCACCACTGGAAAATTCTTGAAAATTCACCCCTGATGAAGTGATGCATCTGATGTATATACATGCAGTGCAGGGCCGCAAGCAGCAGCAGCGCAATCAAGAGTGCCAGCGATAGCAACGCAAGGAGCAGCAGGGCCGCAGAGCAGCCGCAGTTGCACTCCTGCGCCATGAACTTCAAGATCCCTGAAACGTGAAGGCAGCACGGACCACCAAGCAATCAAAAAGTAGGAACTGAGAAGCATGACTGAACTGGTAGGTACATACCTACCAGTTCATACTACCGTGTCATGTCACCAGCTCATACTTGGCAGTCGTACTTGTGGGTCATATTTGGGGGTCATACTTAGGGGGTCATACTTGGTGGTCATACTCAGGGGGTTGTACTTGGGGGTCGTTCTTAGGGGTCGTGCTTAGGGCTTATACCCGCCGGCGGGGTCACACTCATCGTGTGAGGGGTTGTATGCTCAAGTTGGGTGACTATTTTGTCTCTCTTTCTTATACTTCCAAAGCATGCATATAATGTCCTCATATGCAGTCCATCATCAGGAAAAAGGGGTGGTCTCATTTCCTTGTGAGACGCCACGTTTTGCCGGCAAACCATCAGCCGTTGCCGTCGCCCGTCGGTTTGCCGGCGATTTGCCAGAATGTTCTGCGGCAAGTGTGCGGCGAGCGTATTGAAAGCCGCTTGAGCCGGTGAATGCTGGCTGACTGCCGAGGTGTCGCCATTTGCATTTGCCGGCTGACGGGTATGAGAAATTGCCAGATCATTGCTAATAAAGGGCTGACGGATGTTGAGCACCTGACAGCTGTGACTTGAGCTGAATTGTACACACAGCAAGAGTGCGCCTGGGCTGGAGCGACAGTGTTGCTGGCGTACGTGGCCTTGAGCTTTCCAAAGTGCTGCATGCATGCAGTTCGCCAATTGCTGGACTCCACAGCTGAAGCTCTCCAACGGCCAGTCGATTGCCACCTTCTGGGGTACTGCAGCACAACTCCAACGGCCGGTCGATTGCCACCTTCAAGGGTACTGCAGCACAACACACGAGCAGAAATTGCGCTTAATCTCAGAGGCTACTAAGTGGGCAACTTGAAGTGGAGGCCAGGGACGCTGGCGTGCAGATTGTTCTTGTTTCATATGCAGCACTTGACTTTTGCAGCAGCTTTTGAGAGCACAACTGCAACAAGCCTTAGGGTGTTGAACAAAGTTCAGAAGCAGTTAAGAAAATGAAGCGTGCTGCGACTTGAACAAAACACAGTTGACATGATGGGTTTGAGCCAGACCCACTTGTGTGGTACTGGTGAGTAAAGCCTCGCAGACCTGTAACCGTCACAGGGTCGACACTAGGAGATTCACAGCATTCCGGTCCATCCCGTGTTCTGTCACATTCTGGCAAGTGCATCCATTCTAGTGCAGTTCATTCCTGCATCTGTACCCATTCTGGGCTACTGTGCCCTGGCACCAGAACAGACCCAAACTACACAGAACAGATACTCTGGAGGACAAGAGTCTCAGCACCATTGTCGGCAAGTTCTGGTGCTAATAAACAGCCTGGTGTCACTGGCCACTGCCAGAGTGTTATGGCAGTCATTGCTTCATGGTGATTGCATTCCCGTGGCAGTCATTGCTTCATGATGAATGCTGTAGAGGGTTTGCAATGGCCGTGAACTGCTTAGCTGTGGCATTCACTGCAGTGCATGGCAAGCAAATCCGTTACACAGTATATCCTCATCTAGTAGCATACTTGAAGCAGAAAAGTTGAGGTGATGGCCACTGCAGCCTCGATTGTCAAATTGTCTACTGAGTTGAGGATAACCATTGTCCTTCTTGCTCTTCTGTGTGTGACCAAATTAAATGTGGTGCGCTTCAACTCTGAGAACGGCAAGCTTGTCAGTGAAAACTGAGCATATGCAATATATACTTAAACCAAATGTGTTTTAAATGACCTACTAGTAGGCAGACCCGATCTGGCCGCTCAAGGGCAACATCAGCTTATGTTAAACATACTGTGCCAGTTGCAGTATCCAGCGCTGGCATCTTTCACACCTAGGCGTTGATCCTCTTAAATGACACCATCGTCAGGGTGACAAATCTTCAGCGAAGTGTCAGTACAATACGAAAACCTTAAGGTCCATGGTGATGGCTCTTGTTTATAGCCTTGTTTATAGCCTGAGCATCCGCTGCATTCTTCACGGTCACCTGGGACACCCTTGCCCATCAAGTGCGCAGCTGCGTGGTACTTTGTTTTTATTGCAAACGCGAGCTTGGCATCAGCCATCCTGACTCCTTCGCTCTGACACACGGAACTGTCACGTTTGGTGCGCACACTAGTTAAACTGTTGCTGAGAGCATGCAACCTGCGCAGGCGTCAACTCGCTAGAAATGACTAATTAGTACCGTCGGTTCATGATTCGCTGATTGTCTGCAGAGCTGGCGACATTAGCGCACGGCAAATCCTGATTCTACCCCTTAGTATGATAATGAAAACTCTGAGGCTAGGCGCAGTCCTGTCCTGACCCTGACCTGTGCTAGTAGTACTCCTAATCCTAACCCTAACTTCGACGACGCAGCGCGCGCATACACCACCAGCCGAGATGAGCAAGGCAGGATGAGGGCTCGGGGTTGGCAACAGACAGCAGCGCTCCTCCAGATCCAGAACACATATGTCATGACAGCTTGCAGGGTTGAAGTGTTATGCCGCTCAAGCGCTCAGCTGAGCCAGTGGCACCTGACTTGAAGCTGCTGCGACGCCGCCAGCTGCCCTGCAAGTTACGACACATGCAGCCTTCACAAGCTACCAGCTCATCGCTTGCACAAGCTGTGCGTTCACCATCGGGGACCGCCACTCATGACAAATGGAATAGACAAAGTGAAGTGCCAGGCAAGGCGGCACTCGACTGAGCCAGCGGCACCCGCCCTGATCTGCTGCAACGTCGCCAGCTGCCACTGGCACTCAAGTTACAAACGCGTATTGGCGTCATACCTTGCTAGCTCATCGCTTGCGCAGGCTGCACATTCACCAGCGGCCACCACCAATGATGAAAGTTCGTGAGTTGAAGTAGTACGCCAGACTACTTCGCCTGAGCCAGCCTGTGGCACCCGGACCGAGCGTCCGCGCGGCCGCTAGTTGCTGCACATGTCACAAACGCACAAAGGTTTTCAAACCCTACCTGCTCGTTGCTTGCAACAAGCTGCGCTATCACCACTGGCATCCGCCGGTCATGACAGCTCGCGGGATTGAGTGTCCGGCAAGATGAGTCTTCGGCTGAGCCAATGGCACCTGGCACTGAGCTGCTGCAACTCCGCCAGCTGCCACGCAAGTTACAACGCATATAGCCTTCAAATTACCGGCTCCTCGCTTGCACAAGCTGCGCGTTCACCATCTGCCCCCACCAATCATGACAGCCCGTGAGATTCAATGGCTATGCCAAACAGGCACCCAGCTGGGCCAATGGCGTCCGCCCCACGCTGCTGCAACATCGCCAGCTGCCGCGCAGATTGCAGACACATGTAGGCCCCATGAATGACCAGCTCATTGCTTGCGCAGGCTGCACGGTCATCAACGGCATCCGCCGGTCATGACAGCTTGCGGGGTTGAAGTGGTACAATAATTCCAGACTCTGTCGGACAAGCTCTCAGCTGAGCCAATGGCACCCGCCCGACTGTCCGACTGTGCCGCCGCCATTTGCTGCACAAGTTACAGCTACATGTACATGAAAGACCTGCTCATTGGTTGCTTAGGCGGCGTGTTCACCAGTGGCATCCGCCGATCACGACAGCTTGCGAGGTTGAAGTGGTATGGCGGACAAGCGCTCAGCTGAGCCAATTGCACCCGGCGCCGGAGCCTCTGCGCCGCCGGAAGTTGCCGCACATGTTACAGGGACAAGCATGTCCCATGAATGACCATCTCGTCGCTTGCACAAACTGCGCGTTCACTTCCGGTTACCGCTGGTCATGACAGCTCAAGTGTTGAAGTGCTACTCCAGCGTGAGACAAGCGCTCAGCGGAGCCAGTGGCGTTCGAGCAGGAGCTGCTGCGATGTTGCCGGTCGCCACTCAAGTTACAGACACATGCAGGTTTCATACACATCATCGCTTGCACAAGCTGCGCAATTCACAGTCGGCGGCCACCAGTCATCACAGCTCCCTGATTTGGATTGCTATGCCATGGCAGGGAAGCGTTAGCTGAGCCGATGATACCCGACCCGAGCGTCCGCGACGCCGCCAGTTGCGGCACAAGTTACAGGTACATGGAGGCTTCTCAAACTACCGATTTGTCGCTTGCACAAGCTGAGCTTTCACTTAGTCTAATGGCGGTTTTTGCTAGCGATGTCTGGTACTACGGAAGGGTGGCTCCCCAGTTCATCAGGCCCACACATCCCCATAGGGTTTAAGTTTATGCACCTGATCCATTCTCTCGATACTGTAAAGTGACCAGTCATGCCCCTGCACCTGCTTCATAAACCTTCATGTGCCTAATACCTGGCTCTCACAGCGGAATCTGCCAGGGCCATTACTGGCATGGAGCGACTGGAGAGTGCGACACACGCAAAGCAAGCAATTGCAGAAGGAGATCTGAAAGTACATCTCTCACCATTCACTGTGTATAGTCAGCATCCACGAACGACGGCAATAGTAGTTCAGGCGTGCATGTCAGTGTACCAGTAACAAGCACCTGAACGACGGCGCCAAAAAATCGGGCAAGTAACAGCAACCAAAGCACATGTGCGAAGGTGCCAGCGTGAACAGTGACGGCAACTCAAATAGACTAAGTGTACAACTGTTACAGTGTGAGCAACAGGATCAGCAGCCACAAACGCACGGAATGACGCAGCGCAAGACCACCAAGCTTCAGTTTCAGTGGCATGTCAATGTACGTAGAGCTCACTTCCATGGACTCAGTGCCTGCACTGAATATCCCCCATAAATATAGTTGCTTCATCGCTGCAACCACTGCAAGAACTATGTGCTCTAATCCTAAGCTTCGTCTACCTGCATTTCACAGAACAATTCTGCCCACGGCCTGCACAGCTTATGGGTGCCGAAACGACTGTGTCACATCAAGAGCGCGGCAGTTAGCAATATGTAGCACATGCTCAGCCTCCGTCCAATCACTGTACCACTCTCCAGTGCCTCCAGGCAGATCCACATGCATCTCACCAACACCGACACAACCGCCAGCATCTGCGAGTGCCGCTGCTTGTTGCGCTTGTAGACAACAAACCAGAACCTGGATCGTGATGGTGAGGTTTGTGAACCTAGGTACAGACACCAAAACACCCTGTCTGTGTACGGAACAAATCAAGTTGTAGCTGCCTTTGCCGTTTGCACCAACTCATCACTCCACAACAGTTACTCTGAATCAAGGCGAAACGTACACTTCTGCATAGCGCCGCTAGCGTTACACTTGCTTACCGTGGATGACATGAAGGCAAAGACATGAATGAGGTGGAGATCATAGCACATACTGTGCTGCTTGCGCTTCAAGACTGTTGCAACGTAGCTCCCGTTCCTCCTGCTCGATCATTGCTTACGCCTCTGGCCAGCCGGCGACCATCGCCACGGTGAGTGCGAGACTGCGCATCGCTGCGATTATTTCAGCAGCACGAGGGTCACACCCGGCGGTGATGTCAATGATCACCCGCTCAAGAACGACCTTGAGTTCGTGCACTTGTGCGTTCTCATCTCCATGGTAGCAGGTGGTGGGCAGTGTGAGCTCACACAACTTATTGACGTCCTTCACAACCGCGTCGTACTGCCACAGAAAGTGGTAATTCCGTTGCATTTACTCCGTTTGGCAACCCAGCATGTACGCACCTGCGCCTCCGCGTACATGGCTTCGTGAATGCGACTGAGCGTGATCGCCAGGATCCCCATGTCGTCTTTATTCCTTTGCACGACCTTACACAGGCGCAGAATGATGGTGTTGAGCTGTGCCTTGTCGTCTCCTTCCCACTCGTCAAACGCTGTATGTTTGTTAAATACCAGTGGACGGAGCAGTTCCTCCAGGGAAGGGTGCGTGGGTTGTACGCACTCGTACGCATCTGACAAGACGCCGCCACTTACCTCGAAGTCGTTAAATCCGTGCACGTTCACGTCGATGAGTCTGTCGGACGGGGCGGGTGGTGGTGGTGGTGGTTGTGGTGTGTCCACGGTCTGGCCCCTCTCCTTCCTGCAAGGCGTGCAGCCTGGGTCGCTTGCTGTAGCGGGCGGCTTGTGGACACGCAGGAAGCGGCAATTGACCAGAAAAAGGTGTCCGCTGCAACCAACACTTTGATGACCGTGCGCCACATGGCACCTCTATCCTCCGATGCACCACGCACCACGCACCTGCACTGTGCTGAAGCGATAGCAGGGCCTGGTGAAGCTGAGCTGAGCTGCACCTCTCTCGATCAGCTGAGACCAGACACTCGCTGATGAGAATGTGGCGATACCGTGGTCATCTTGATGCTGCTGCAGAGCGCACATAATCATCTCGGCGCTGCCATTAAAGCTGTCTCCATCCAGCCACACATTCCAAGCACAGGTCAGGGCGCCCTTGTTGAACTGATTACCGCTGTTCCCGGCCGCTGTTTGTTTGCCGCTGATTAAGCCTGCACCGTGAAGCGATGTTACCGCCGCAGCGTACCGTTGTTGTCATCAAGGCGATTACACCTGAGTCCTGAACATCTGCGGCAGGACAGCATAGCGCTATACATCGTTTGCGGTTTGCGATTTGCGATTACACCTGAGTCCTGAACATGGACAGCATAGACAGCATAGCGCTTAACGTCGTTTGCGGTTTGCGATTTGCGATTAGACCTGAGTCCTTCAACCTGCGGAGACAGCATAGCGCTATACGTCGTTTGCTGTTTGCGGTTTGCGATTAGTCCTGAGTCCTGAACATCTGCGGCAGGACAGCAAAGCGCTATAGTATTACGTCGTTTGCGGTTTGCGATTTGCGATTAGACCTGAGTTCAACCTGCGGAGACAGCAAAGCGCTATACGTCGTTTGCGGTTTGCGATTTGCGATTAGACCTGAGTCCTTCAACCTGCGGAGACAGCAAAGCGTTATTCGTCGTTTGCTGTTTGCGGTTTGCGATTAGTCCTGAGTCCTGAACATCTGCAGCAGGACAGCAAAGCGCTATAGTATTACGTCGTTTGCGGTTTGCGATTTGCGATTAGACCTGAGTCCTGCAACCTGCGGAGACAGCAAAGCGTTATACGTCGTTTGCGGTTTGCGATTTGCGATTAGACCTGAGTCCTGAACATCTGCAGCAGGAGAGCAAAGCGCTATAGTATTCCGTCATTTGCGGTTTGCGATTTGCGATTAGACCTGAGTTCTGCAACCTGCGGAGACAGCAAAGCGCTACACGTCGTTTGCGGTTTGCGATTTGCGATTAGACCTGAGTCCTGCAACCTGCGGAGACAGCAAAGCCCTATACGTCGTTTGCGGTTTGCGATTTGCGATAAGACCTGAGTCCTGAACATCTGCGGCATGACAGCAAAGCACAACACATCGTTTGCGGTTTGCGATTTGCGATTAGGCCTGAGTGCTGAACATCTGCTGCAGGACAGCAAAGCACTATACGTCGTTTGCGGTTTGCGATTTGCGATTAGACTTCCGTACTGCAATCTGTACTTAGACTGCACGTCGTTTGCGGGTTGCATTTGCAATCAGACCCGTTTTGCAAAACTGTGTGTGGACAACAAAGCACTACACGTCGTTTGCGGTTTGCGATTTCCTGTTAGACCTCCGTACTGCAATGTGTATTTCAATGGTAGCACTGCAGTCGTTGGCGATTTGCGATATGCGATTAGGCAGTTCAACTACGGCGAAGCTGCGAACTTCAACATGACATCGTGCTGCTGTTCCCTCTCTGCAGGTGGACGGTGACAGCCGGTGGGTGGCGGGGACCTAGACAGGATCGGGACGCCTGGAACACGGTTAGGCCAAGCGTGCACCGGCCCTAAACAACCGGAAATTGCCAACTGGCCCTTGTCTTGCTGAGATCAGAGGTGCAGGTTTCACGTTTTGATACAGTGAGACAGCCCTGTTGTCTTTCTTCATGAGACAGTTGGTGTCTTACGTAGGTTTCTCATCTCTGTAATCAGGTAAAATCTGTTATCCCCTTGTCCCAGAATGTCTGTTGGAGTACTTGGAGATTAATCGACGAGGTTGAGTGAATTTTTGATGACACCAACTACTGGGACTAGCCTGTCCCGATCCTGCCCCAAATGCCCTGCCCCATGCAACCCCAAAGCGTCACATGGACCAATGCGCATACATGTGAAGAGTACGTTGATTCTGAAAGTGGAAGTCGGCTTTTGGCAGAGAGAAGTCAGCGTTCATTTCTCAAGAAAGTCTACATGCTCGGAGTCCTGCATGGCACGCATTGCGGTCAGCCGCTTTCGTTTGAACGACTCCAGTCTGGCTTGCTCTTCAGCGTTTGTACGACTGTTTGCATCCGACTGCTTGTTGTCATATGCAAACTCTCTGGCCGCGCGCTTGCGCGTATTGGCGTCCGACCTTTGCGCATCTCGCGGCCTCGTCATGGCAGCTTCGGCCTTTCGCTGTACATTGCGCTGAGTGTCTTTGACCTCTTTACACCCCACATGTATTTCCACATATCCTTCGGCGGCGTCTGCGCGACGACTAAGCGCTGCACCGGCACTTCGTCAGGCACTCCGTGTTGCGCGCGTTGGGTTGGATCGCAGGCTGAGCATCATCGCCTGTGCCAGGCACTGTTCACGCCGTGCACGCTGTGCAATCGCGGCCTGATCACTGACGACTTCTACTGCCATGTGATCACGGTCAAAGCGTACAGCTGTCTCGGCATCAGGCACCAGCGTGCCTACTGCAGTTGGCAGTTTCTGTTGCTGCTGCGCGTCAAAGCGCGAGCTGAGGCGAGTTATCTCACGGCGCATATCGCCGAGCCGCTGCAGCTTGCCGCTCTGTAACTGCTTATGTGTCCCTGCATACCCTGATGCTGCGCAAGGCTCATCACGCCTGTCGCTTGCTGCAGGTTGCTGGTGGGCCAGGCCTTCGAGTTGCACCTTGAATGAGACCGGGTTGCTCGCGCAGTTCACCTTGTCACCCATGTTCGCAGCAGCGGCAGCGGCGCACAGCGCGCGCTTGCTGGGATATCTGCACCTTCAGCATGTCCAGCCTGCGCTTCCACCGTGACAGCTTCCACCTGAGCGTTGCCCGCCTCATGGAGCGTGCGCTGCTCTGCTAACTCGCGGCGCAGCTGGAGTTCACGCAGCGGCCCCACAGTCTGCTGGATCTCGTCCATCATGGGCTCGTTTCACTAGATGCGCAGTCCCTGTTTCGCGTTGGCGAGCGCCTCAGCAGCCATCTTGAACCCTTGCAGGAAGCCATCACCGCCGCCGCCGCCACCGTAGACGCTACCGCTGGCGCGACGGCGGCTCGATTCTCCGCTGTACGTTGAAGGCGGCGCTGTGCTCGCGCCATCGCAGAAGCCACCTGCAATGGATATATTGCTGCTGGGCGACGCCAATGCGAGCGCCTGCGGCGCCGGCGCTGCCATGGCGTTGATCGGCTCGCCTATGCTGAGTGGCACGCCAGCGCCCGTGATCTGAGAAGCCACATTGCCGAGAGCTGATGTGTGTTCGTCGAGCCATTAATGCGTGACCGCTCATGCATGTGCCTCACATGAAAGAAACCCTCTCTCTTGCAGGTGGAGCGGGAGACCGGCGTGGAGGAGGTGAACGCCATCCTGAGCGCTGCTGCGAGTGAGGGCCCGCTGAAGGGCGTCCTGGGCTACGAGACGCGCCCGCTCCGTTGACTACGTACATCAATGAGGAGCGCAGCGACGTCATGGACGCGCCGAGCACCACGGTGGTGAACGGCACGTCCGGCGAGCTGTACGTGTGGTACGACAACGAGGTCAGTGCCTGCAAGTTATGCTGGTGATAGAAGATCATGTCCGTTACAATGGTCCCTCCATATTATGCTACTCGGAGGTGTATATTCCACGGTGGTGAATGGCACCAGGGTGGTGAATGGCACGTACGTCACGCTGTACGTATGATATGACAATGAGGTCAGCGCTGCTACGTTGTTGGCGCTAGTGGAACGGAATCCAGGAAGGGGTGTGAATGTGATTGTTGATGACATGCGTCAGAGCTGTGCGTGTAGCCGCTGCGTTGCTGCGCTAGTGGAAGGGGCTTGCAGCGATCATGGTGGGTTACGGCCCGCAATGACCTGTGTAGCAGACGCCATGTGCAGCGGGCTGACCATCTGGTACAGCATGCCTGCTTCAAGAGTCATTACGGTGCGCTGCAGTCAACGAGTACACGCACGGGGCACTGAACAGAAAGGCATATTTGCGCGCGATACCAAGGTGTCAAACCGTACGCGCGTCAGGTTGTAGAGTGTGGTATGCAAGTTAGGCCCGCCAGCTTTGCGCATCGTGTCATGATGCTGTCAGTGAAAGGAAGGCAATGAGAGATCAAGACGTCTGCAATGGCCCTGAGCACTTGCGTGGAAGGACCGCATCACCACGCTCTGCGAGGTTTTTGAAAGCAGAGGTGTGCGCGCAGAGGTGAGCACGCTGCACTTCAACGCGCAACTTCACAGCCGCAGGTATGAGCAAGGGAATGTTTTTTGAATTGAACAATGGAACCACGTCTCGCAAACTGCAACTGAAGGTCAATTGGGCATTCGGGTGGCACCGCATCGTGAGGTAAAGCGCAAATACGGCGTTTCAATGCACCAGAGTTGCTGTTGCCGTCGGCAGTCATCCATGAGCCTGCCGGCAAGTGAAGCACTGATGCCCAAGGTGAAGTCAGCTTTTTGTGAAGTTTATACTTGACAGCTTTCCAGGTACGAGCTGTTTTGCGGTGTGCCGTGCACTTGTAGTGAACGAGACTGACGCAGGTGAGCAGGCAGACCCATGCAGCCCCCAGCGAAGTCGCGCTTTCCAAGAACTTCAACACAGTACAACAAAGCTGCCGCACAGGAGTAAGTAGGTTTAATCTCAGAAGGGCCTCCTCTCGCACATGCGTAGTGTCAGTGTCCACTCCTCCTCTCCTCCTCCCGCACACGTTGCTTCACTCTTCGGCTTCATTACACTCCATGAGTGTGGCTTACTGGACTCCTCCTGGTGTTGCGTTGTCTTGCAGTGGGGCAACAGTATGAGGATGGCTGAGCCGGTGGCCAAGGCGGATAAGATGGTGGAGCAGCGTCCTCATGCGCGTACCGCCAACTTCTTCAGCTGCACTTGCTCCCAACGCGTGCGGCTAGGCCCTACTGGGCCATTATACTCCATTATCATATGTGGCTGCCATCAGTGGTGTCGGCGTTGCATGGTTAGCACTCAGGCCCTTGTGATGTCTGTACTGCTACTGCTAGTGTTCTGTGTGTGATGAGTGTTACGAATTCACCCCATGGCCGGTGCTGGATCTGCTGTGAGCAGCCGCTGCGCAGGGGAGCGACCTGCAGCGAGCATCAATCGGCGACCAGGTGTCAATATGCAAGATGACGTTTGAGTGCATCAGTCCTGCGTCTGTTCGTGTCCCTGCTGCACGAATTCAAAATCTGAGGTAGCTCAAACATCACGAGCGCTGCCACCTGATGTTAATTGCGTGCGGCTGCCACCGCACCTGCGTTGCACTGATTGCGCTTCACCGACAGTGTGCCCCCTTGGAATCCAGAAGAGGCAGCAGTGGATCTGTTCATATGCCATATCCTTGCTTGCTAACGAACAAGACACAAAGCCCAAAGCTGCTGGCAAAAGTGACGTTATGATTGCAAGGTCATAGGCATATCGCTAATGACTCTTTTCCTTTTGTGGTGTTGTAGCAGTTTGACGTTGCATGTGGAAGGTACAGTAGCACGGCGTATGTGTGAGTTTAAACTGGTTTGGTTTGCGCAAGAGCTGCCAGCAAAGTGGAGCCAGGTGCAAACATCAAGGAGTTCAAGTTCATTGCTGTCCTGTGATTTGTCACAGAATGCATGTGCACTCAATGCAGCTCTCCTTCTCCGAAGTGAGACTCGAACGCATCACGCCCCCCCTCCCCCCGCCTTCAAACTGCAGTCAACATCACATAATCAGGCCAAACTTAGGGTTGCCCTGCCGCAAAGCATGCTGATCCCATTTTGAATCAGGTTAATGGAGGCCTGGGTCACCTTGGACAGTGCCCAGAACTGAGGACTTCGCCAACACGTCTGAATCAAATCTGTAGGAGAAATGGTCACAGGGTATCAGGCGCTTGTGCTGAAAGAACTGGTCCTGAGGTTTGAATTGCGAAAAACGGGACCTGAACTCAAAACGGGACCGACAGGGGTGAACTCTGCAAATGGACTTCTCTCAATTGTGATGACATGAGTGTAATACTCATGCCTAGAAATAAATAATTAGAAAGAAGAATTTTTTTCTACGCTCAGGATCTTGAGATATATCATGTTGAACTTGGACTTGAACTTTAACTTCAGCTGCGAAGTTTGGCTAAGTATGGAAGTTCAACTCCAGATTGAAGTTTGAACCGTGCTCAGTGCTCATCATGGTATCCTAACCAACTTCAACACTGGTCCCTGCATCTAACAACCTCAACATCATGTTGAAATTCAGCAGCGAACGCTGGCAAGGTTCAACCAGACTTCGCCAAAGTGGTTTGATGCTGGGTCCCGTTTTGCCAATTCAAGTCCCGTCTTTCGCAATTCAATCCTCCTGGTGCTGCAACCCAACCCCAACAAACCCCACCCCAGCCTCACCCCGTCCCCACTATTCCATTACGCTGCACCAATGCGCCTCTCCGCGAGCAGGCCAGCTTAAAGGTCACTCACCCATGTCGCTGCCATAATGGTCCCAACTGCATTCAGGCCAGGGTACACAAACCACTGGGTACCAGGCACATTGGTGTCTCAACGGAGCAGCAACAACACACACAACTGCTGCAACAGCAGCAGTAGCAGCTGCAGCGGCAGCAGCGCCAGCAGGAGCAACAGCGATAGCGGCAGCAGCCGCAGCAGCAGCAGCAGATTCAGCGGCACCAGCAGCAGCAGGAGCGGCAGCAGGCTGAGCAGAGGCGGCGCCAGCAGCAACACCGGCGACCACGCCAACACGGCAACGGCAGCCGCACCTACCGCAGCAGCAGCGGCCTGCTCCGCAAGTGCTGCCACAGACGCTGAGGCGCGCAGCCACTGTGCTTGCTGATGGTGGCAGCTTCGCTGCCTTTGCTGGCGCAGCTCCTCAGCCGCGCGGTGGCGCCGCTCAATGATGGCGGCGTGCGCGTCGCGCTGCGTCGTGCGGGCGCCTCCTCCATAGGCCACGCGTTTGCGGCAATGGCAGCGGCGGCGAGGAGGCAGCGCGCTGAAGCGCAGGAAGGTGGTGCGATCGCGTTGTCGGTCGATCGGCGCAGCGAGCATGATGTCTTGCTTTTGATGTTTGCAGTGACTGCGGTCAGTGATGCTTGCCCTAACCATGACCCTGCCTGCTGAACCCCATATTTTAGCCCGCCCGGCCAAAACAGTTGGGTTAGCGCGCGGGTCAAGCCCTAGGCAGCATCCACCGGGCGCCCATACACTTGCAGTCACCAAAACGCGCCTGTCCCTAGGACACGTGACAATGTACGAATCTGGCGCACTTCCTGAATTGGTAGGTACATACGTATGTATAGCTTGTCGCTTGCGCAGGCTGCCGGTTCACCAGCGGGGACCGCCGGTCTTGACAGCTCGCGGGGTTGAACTTGAAGTATCGGACAAGACAGGCACCCGCCCAGAGCGTCCGTCAGGCCGCCACCTGCCCGCAAGTCACATGCACATGTAGGACCCATGCACTACCAGCTTGGCGCTTGCGCAGACTGCCTGTTCACCAGCGACGAGCGTCGGTCTTGACAGCTCGCGGGGTTGAAGTATCAGACAAAACAAGCACTCCCAGAGCGCGGGCGCCGCCGCCAGCTGCCACACAAGCTACAGACACATGTAGGCTTCACAAATTACCAGCATGGCGCTTGCGCAGGCTGCGCGTTCATCAGAGGCGACCGCCAATCATGACAGCTCGCGTGTTAAAGTGCCAGACAAGACATGCGTCTAGCTGAGCAAACAGCACCCGCCACCAGCTGCTGCAATGCTGCCAGTTACAGTGCGCGTTTCAGGCACATTGCAGGCTAGCTTGTTTCTGACCAGCTTGACGCCTTTTGTGCCTGTATTAAAGGCTAGCCTTACGTATGACTGTAGCCCAATCGAAGAACGCCAAGGTGCGGATTGGCGTGAGGCCGTGGCACGCATTATAGCAGCTCAACGATGATCACGTTGCGACCGAGCGCCTGTTTGTGCGGACTTGTTACACGAGGGTTTGAAATGTGCTGGGTATGTCTGCAGGAAGGGCATGTTGATTGTGGAGACTTCAAGTCTGCGATCAACAAGATCTTCGGGCAGTTGCACGTTCAGTGTACCCGTATGGAATCTGAAAATTTCAAGCACATGTAATGTGCTTGCACGTGGCATGCCGTACACGAGACAGTCGCGTCTAATGTTGATGGTTTATTATGTGGCTCACACTCAAAGAACATGCCTGCCGACAAGAATGCCACCGCCGCCGCTGCTCTCATTGCACACATGACGAGCGACCCCACTCTCGACCCTGCCGATCGCAACGCGGTCAACGCCGCCATTTTCCATTGGGCCTCTGAGCAGGTGCAGTTGCGTGCCCGCTACAAGGCCCTGCTAGCGGAGGGTAGGCAGGGAGACGCAGCTCAAGTAAGGGCTGATAACGGCGGCTTCGTCAACGGCGCCGCAACGCTTGAGTCCGTCATCACCAAGGCCCGCCGCACGCTGCCTGAGGGCAGCGCATGGGCGCGCCATTGCTATGCGCCGGCGCTAACAACCATGGTGAATGATGCGAGCGCCGCCAGGGTCGACTGTGCAGCCCCGAGCCGTCTTGAATATTGCACCGGTGAGATAATTAGGTGGGACACTGAGCAGGCGGAACGCGCTGATCACCCAGATGCCGAGAAGGTCGCGCTGGCACTTGGGGCGCTCGGCGGCAGACGTGCAAAGGAGGTGCTGTACGGCAGCGAGCATCCGATGCGCAAGGTCGGCGAACACCGCGTTGCCGCCGTGCTCTGCGTGAAGGGCAGAAAGCGCGAAGCTTCAGAGGAGGAGTTCGACACCATCATCCCGGCCGATCTCTACCTGCACGCCGTCGCCTTCGTGCGCAGCCGCATCCCTTGTGAGACTGTTGCCGACGTCAACCGCGCGGAAGCACGGATGCTCAACCGCATGGAGAGCACCCCTCTTCTGCGAAAGTTCAAATCCGCGTTCCTTGATCACTTCAAACATCGCCAGAGGGCAGGCATCAACCTCATGAGGACGCTGTACGCCACGGAGATGACAAAGGGATCTCAGCGATCGCTCGTCGACACCGCAAGGGTGCTGTGTCACCGCCCTGTCAGGCACGCCGCGAGACACTACGATCTGATTCGGGCAGTCGAGGCGGACACCTCTGAGCCCGCAGCCGCCGAGCTGGAGCCGGTCTGCTCGCCCTGCGCTATCATAATGTTGGCGACCGCACAGGACAACACCGTCGCAGACACACTTTCAGATGCGGTCCAGGACGAACACGTGCCGACCAGGGCCGTCAAGCGCCAGAAGACAGCACCCGCTATGCGTATCGAAGACGCCGTCACCATTGTCATCATGTGCGCCGCTATGGCTGCGCTGAAGAACAACGGTCACACCAAAACCCAGCTGCCGCCGTACTGACACACTGGCACTAGCCGAGCGCCTTATGACTTGCGCTGGCGAAGTGGCTGCTGCCGTGTCACTGGCGTGGAGGGGCTGCGAGGCACACCTGCGCGGCAAATGGTTCCACAAAAAAATATCGTGTACAAGTCATCTGAACCGTGCCTGCCACCTCATGCAACTGGAACAGGTCATGCCGAGTCCGGTCGGACATGACGTTGCTTGGCAGCGCAGGCTTGAAGCGGGAGCACCATCCAAGCGGCCGAGGCACAAGGCGCCGCTGCATCACCTGTGCGACGATTTGGTAAGGCGCATTCGGCGCGAGGGACGCCAGATCAGCGAGCACCTGAACGCCGAATACCACTGTAAGCGCCATGCAGACATGTCCCCGCACATTCAGGGCCTGCGCACGGCACAGTCGCAGCTGTGTATGCTACTGCACTGGATCCGCTGGGAGCGCACATGGTCCGCGGCAGGATCCAAAGCGTCTTTCTACCAGGGCTGCACCATAAGGCAGGCACTTGAGGGCTCAGGAGCGACGACCGCCAGCGCGAGCTGGAGGACGAACGCTGAAGACTTTCGCAGTCAGCGACGTCTCGACTCTAAGTGTCGTCACGCACAGTGTGCGAAGCAAGCCACAGTGGCATATGCCAGTCTCGCGTCACATGCGTGTGATGCGCCAAGGCCCGTCAGTCAGTGTCTCAATATACTTGTGATACCACTCAACATTCTTCGCTGCTTTCGCGCCCTACGCTTGTGTTTCTGTCTGCCTTGAAACTTTCCTGCACCTCAGTCTAGTAACCAAGTACCTTCGCACGCAAGAACGTGCTCCCGCCTGCTCCTGCAACTGCAATTGGTAGAGGTTTGACGCGCTACAGCACTCCAACCATGAATGGCGCGCGCGTGCTAAAGCCGCTCATGCGAGCAATGCCCACACTCTACCTCAGCCCCGATCGCGCTGAGTTATACTGCGTGGGACGCTCACCATGCTCCCTGGTACTCGTCTGCCATGGCGGTGACGCTGCTCCGGCGCGAGTGCATCACAGCTGGCGACTGCTAGGTGCTACAGAGCATGAGACATCCAAACGCCGAGGCATCGCGCAGCGCTGTGTGCGCACGGCTGCTGCCGTCACGGTGTTCACGCGCCCCGGCCTTGCGTCCGCTTCGAGAGCGCGCTACGCGTACTTGAGACTCCAACAGGCCATGCCATCACAAGCTGCAGAACCACGCCAGCAGTCGACGCCCGTCAGCACTGCGAGCTGGGGTGAATTGTTGTGCGCGTCCATCACCAAGGCGATATCGCGGAGCAGCTGC
Source organism: Tribonema minus (assembly GCA_017506865.1). Taxonomy (NCBI): domain Eukaryota; class Xanthophyceae; order Tribonematales; family Tribonemataceae; genus Tribonema; species Tribonema minus. Next base: position 255,240 of record JAFCMP010000290.1, on the reverse strand, counting down.
GCATTGTGCTTCGCCAAACTGAGTGCGGCCGCGTGCAGAGGATAATGTATGCCTGCACACCGCTAAAGAGTGCTGGGTCCGCGTAAAGTTACAAGGACCTCGGGAGGCCTGGGCAGAATCAGCACGCAATGACGGTGAGCAAGCTGGCAGCCAGGTCAGAATGCAAGCTACACTACAGGCTCCGAATGGCCTGACCCGCACAGCAAAAGCAGCAGCATCAAGCCCTGCAGCAGCAGCAGCAGGGGCAGGCCGGGTGGCAGGCCAGCGCTCTTCTGGCAGCAGCGGCAGGCGTCAACAGAAGGGGGAAGTGGAGACAGCTGGCTTCAAAAGCCCTGCAGCAGCAGCAGCAGCAGGGGCAGGCCGGGTGGCAGGCCAGCGCTCTTCTGGCAGCAGCGGCAGGCGTCAACAGGAGGGGAAGTGGAGACAGCTGGCTTTAAAAGCCCTGCAGCAGCAGCAGCAGGGGCAGGCCGGGTGGCAGGCCAGCGCTCTGCTGGCAGCAGCGGCAGGCGTCAACAGGAGGGGGAAGTGGAGACAGTAGCAGTGGCAGCACATACAGAGGTGACCCTGAACCACCACCCTGGCGGTGCTGGCGGCGAGCGAGATGGCTGAGTGTAATGATCAGATGCGGTTGCCACTCGCACCATTCCCAGGCCCTCAAGGGGGGCAGTGCCACCTTTGGTGGGCGTGATGGTGTTCAGAACATCGACATGGCGTGCCGGAAGGCATTCACCAATTGATGCCCCCATTGCCCTCTTCATGCAACTTGCTCAGCGATGGACACACCAACCACAGTGGCGGAATCATAATCACACCTGGCAGCTTCTGGCGACTGAGCATGGTGGTGCAAGACTGGGAAGGCACGGACTTTACCAGGAGCAGACTGCCCCAGATCTGCACATCGTGTATTGATGTCAGGTGAGAATATCTTATGCTGTACTTTATGCGGCTTTACATTAGTTACTGCTTGGGAGACAAAAGCCGACTGCCACTTCGGATACTTCAGACGTGTATTGGTGTTGCTCGAACAGCATACTTGTAGTGCAATTTCGCGATGATCGTGCTCTGAGGTACCATGTCGATGATTTACTGGCATTATTCATAAAGACTTGCGGTGTTTTTGATCGCAGCGGAGTGCTCCTGCGGAACAAGCTTCCGTAAGACAGCCGCCAGCCGTCAGTGTACACAAGCGTGCTGGTGCATCTAGTCTAGTCTACTGGACAGGAAGGAACCTGGGTTTTTCTTAGTTGTATGGCCAGCAGTGCCCTGCGACACCTGCGTCGTAGGTTAGTAAGGTTACGGTATCAGAAGCTGTTTTGAGGAGTAGCCAGTAACAGCGTGTGAGTGCAACAGCTGTCGCCTGACGCCAATGCCATGAATACAAAGCACGCCTTATGTTAGTTGGCCACCTCGACAGTACGAGTTGCAGTATGTATTTTTCTTGTTTACTGATGCATGCATCTATGCTCATGGTCTTTTGCCATGCTTTCATGACTTACAAGGTGTATTGCCCCCACATTGTACACCGTCGACATCATATGATTGTGAACCTACTTCTGTATCACAAGGTGTCCATGAAGGCTACTTGATGTTGGCTCCTTTCACAAATTAAGTACTTGCTTTGTGCTGCTTTTGTGGATTTGCAGGCTGATTACTTGGACAACTTGCTGAGACACAGGCAGGATGCTTTTTCACTGACCAAGTGCTGCTGAAGCCATGCACATGTTCAATGCGGCAATGGAGGGGAGCCGAACTTAAAACAGCTGCTTGTTTACTGGAGCAGAGCTGGAACGGAGTGGTGGCACCATCGCGGTAGCGTGATTTGCGTGTACAGTCGCGGGAGAGCTTCCAGAGCGATAGGCGTGCGCGCACAGCGTGCTACAGGCTGGCAAAATAATACTACGAGTTGGAAGCTGTGGAGCTTTTGGCTGTGTGACAGCAGCACGCCTTGCCTGCGCTACGCGTGCATGCTGTTGCTTCCTCTTTTACTATGCTGCTGCATGTAGCCGCCTCGCCTTGCGCTGCTGCTCCTGTCACACTGTATGCGTGCCCCTCCCTTGCGCTGACCCACTGCAGTGCACGCCCGACACCCACGACCCCACGCGATGGGAGGTGGTCATTCTAGAATGTTTTGCGCGAAACCACGTCCCAGGCACGCCCCAAGCACCTCCCCAAATGGAACAAAAGCTGGGACATGGTCAGGGACCCACGTGCTGAGCGCAACTTTTGCGCAGGTCCCGGTGCTTCCTAGACCTTGCCCGGGACCCCCACCCCTTCCCTCACCTGTGGTCTGTCGAGAACTTCATGAGTGCTTGTACACATCGAAGCGCTCAAGCATCCCCTCTCTCTCTCACTCACTTCCTTTTTTTGCCTTTTGCTTGCTGCGTGCGTACTTTGCACTGTGCAAGGTGTTTGCGTGTTGTCCATCACTAATGAGACAATTGTTCTTGTGGATGTTTACTGCATGCAAGATTTGCCATGGCTGCTTGCGAGCGGCATCGAATGTTGAGGCAAGGCATTGTGGTCGCTCGACACGTGCAGGCTTGCGTACATGGCGTCATCGTGCTTGCTGCGCACCCCAAGGCACAGTGTTGGTGATGGCCAGGTATGCTAGTGTGCGCGTTTTGCTATGATCTGCGCTAATGATTGATTGACGCATGCTGCGACGAATGTCTGCACGGGCGAGAGCTTGGTGCGCGCAATGTATCATTACATTCATGTGTTCCTTTGTGGTCGAAGCTCATGTAGAGGCACTTGTGGACATGGCCATATGAGTAGCGAGATGCATGTGGGTGTTGTGTCCTTGGAAAGGTTGTGGCGCATCTTAGCATAGCACAACACCGACAATGAATGGGATATGGCTGTTGCAATGTCTGTTCAATTTAACTGTATATGCACACATAGCAAAAGTTGAGGCTTGCCACCAACTAGCCTTGGAAAGGTGGTGAAATGACAGCGCACACGCATGCCATGCACTTAGAGCATGCTGGTGTGATGTGAGTTTTGTGGCTGTTGGCGAGCTTCTGGCACGGGGGTGCCCCAATTTGGTTCCAGAATTTGACTGGTGTTGGCGTTTAATGCCAGCGTTGAAAGCCACACTGTAGAAGCGATGCTTAAAGTCTACATGGGCGGGGAATGTATACAGTGAGCTACGATGCGCGTGGTCGTATGGTGTTGCATGCTTGACACATGTGTTGAACAATATCACTAACTGCCTGCCGGGTTCAGGAGTACAAGGTCATATGACAGGACGCACGCGACCGTGCTCCGTGTAAATGCATGGCTCTGTTGGCAAGAGTCAAGTTGAAGGCATGACTCTTTAAACGCATCACTTCTTGATGCCTCGCGATTCATGCGTATGTGCATCTAGATAAACTTATCCAGCTCATGAAACTTGGACCTACCTTAGCGATTGAACTTTGTGCACCTGATTCAATTGTTGAACACTCTAAAGTGACCAGTCACACTCCTGCTACATACAACTTGTGTGCTTAGAACCTGGCTCTCTTGGCGGAATCTGCCAAGGTCATTGCTGTCATGGAGTGACTGGAGTGCACGACACATGCAAAGCCAAGTAAATTACTGCAGGTGCTTTCAATCGATCACCATCACCCGTGTTACGAGCCAGCATCCACGGACTAACGGGAATAGCAGTTCCGACGTGCGTGCAGCAAACAAGCAACTGAACCATGGCGCCAGAGAATCAGGCAAGTACTGGCAATTACAGCAAGTGGGCAAAAGTGCCAGTGTGACAGCTGCCGACTACTCGAACCGGTGCAGAACAATGTGAGCAACAGAAACAGCGGCCACACACGCGCACTGACGCAGCGCAAGACAAGCAACCATGAAAACCAAACCACCACAATGTCAATGCACGCGGTGCTGATTATGCGGACACACGTGCAATCTTTTCAAGAACGTACTTGCTCCACTGCTGCAGCCATCGCGAGAACCGTGTGCTCTGATCCTCAGCGTCGTCGGCCTGCATTTCACGAAGAAGTTCTGCTCTACTGAAAACCACGCCCTGCACAGCGTATGGGTGGCGAAACGACCGTGCCACATCAGGAGCAAGGCAGTTGGCAATATCTAGACACATGCTCAACCCCGTACAATCGGTGAAGACATGTGGTGTAGCATCCATCCAACCACTGTACGCTCTACAATTCCTCTGAGCAGAGCCGCCCCACATGCGTCTCACCAATGCCGACACAACCGCCAGCGCCTGTGAGTGCCACTGCTCATCCTGCCTGTAGCCGACAAACCAGAATTGGGATCCTGACATTTGTGAAACTCGGTACAGACACCAAAACGTCCCGTTTGTGAAAGGAATGAAACAAGTGCTGGCCGCCTTTGCGGTCTGCATTAGCTCATCACTGCATGACTCTGAACCAAGAGGGAACAGGAATGCCTGCATAGTGTTGCTAGCATTGAAGTCGCTGACTGTGGACAACATGAACGCAAAGACCTGAGCCGGAGATAGCACAAAGTGGGCAGCGTGCGCTTCGATATTGCTCTCGGCCTCGTGTGCCTGCTGCTCCATCATTGCATACGCCTCTGGCCTACCGTCGACCATCGCCGCGGTGACTGCAAGACTGCGCATTGCCGTGATGGTGTCGTCGGCATCACGGTCGCCCCCGACGGTGATGTCAACAATCACCCGCTCGAGCACGGCCTTGAGCGCGCGTACCTGTGCGTTCTCGTCTCCAGGGTAGCAGGTGGTGGGCAGTGTGAGCTCGCGCAACTCAGCGATGTCCTGCGTGGCCGCTCCGTACCCCCGCAGAAAGTGGAAATGCCGTCGCACGTACATCATGTGGCAACGCAGCATGATCGCTCCTGCGCCTCCGCCATACATGGCTTCGTGAATGCGACCGAGGATGCCTGCTAGGGCGCCCGTCTCGTCTTCCTTCCTGTGCACGAGCTCGCACAAGCGCAGAATGATGGTGCTGAGCTGTGCCTTCTCGTCATCCTCCCACTCGTCGAAGGCTGTATGCTTGTTGACCAGGAGTGGACGGAGCTGTTCCCGGAGGCGAGGGGACATAGTGTGTACCGCTTCGTACGCATCCGACAAGATGCCGCCATTCACTTCGAAATCGTTGAATCCGTGCGCGTTTACGTAGACGAGTCTGTCGAACGGGGCTGGTGGTGGTGGTGGTGGTGGTGGTGGTACGTCCACAGTCTGGCCCCTCTCCTTCCTCCAAGGTGTGAGGCCTGAGGCGGTAGCTGTATCGGGCGGCTTGTCGCCGGGCAGCAGTCGCAGGAATCTGTAGCCGACCAGAAAAGGAGTCCGCTGCAGAACCTTGATGAGCGTGCGCCAGATGACACCTTTATCCTCCGCTGAAGCACGAATCCACACCTTGCTGAAGCGATCGCAGGGCACGGTAATGTTGAGCTGAGCTGCATCTCTCTCGATCAGCTGAGACCAAACACTCGCTGATGAGAAGGTGCCGTTGCCGTGGTCATCTTGGTGCTGCTGCAGAGCGCTCAGGATCATCTCTGCGCCGCCATCAAAGCTGTCGCCGTCCGGCCACACATTCCAAGCACAGGTCAGGGCGCACTTCTTGAACTGGCTACTGTCGGTTTGAGTGCCGCTGATCAGGCCTGCTCCTCTAAGTTGTTGGACCGCCGCGGCATACCGCTGCTGCTCTGTAAAGGCCGCTTCGCTAACACGCTGTGCAGCCGCCATGCCTGGTGTGTGAGACGTGAAAATTAGCACAAAAGACGTTAGAACATCCGAGAACCCCAAGAACATCGGTGCATGTTCTTTGCTGCGCTTAGGCGAAGGTTTTAACGGCACGTTTTGCGGTTTGCCGAAGGCCTCCGCACTGCGATCTGTATCTGACTAACAAGGCCCTATACGTCGTTTGCGGTTCGCGATTTGGGACCTCAGTGCTTGCAGGCCTGTGTGAGGACAGCAAAGCGCTGTACGGCATTTGCGGTTTGCGGTTTGCGATTTGCGAGTAGACCTCCAGTCCTGTACCTGCGGTAGACCGCATAGCACTCTACGTCGTTTGCGATTTGCGATTTGCGGTCAAGCTTCCAGGTACTGCTCCCTGTACTTAAATAGCAATACCCTGTACGCCGTTTGCGGTTTGCGATTTGCGATCAGACCTCAGTCCTTCCAAAACTGCGTGAGGACAGTAAAGCACTAAACTTCATTGCCGTTTGGGATTTGCTGTAAGACCATGTATACATCAATGGTACAGCACTGCAGTCGTTTGCGATTTGCGATTTGCGATTAGGCAGTTGAACTACGGCAAAGTGCGAACTTCAACATAACATTGTGCAGCTGTTTCTTCTATGTGCGGATGGAGGGCGACGGCTGGCGGGTGGCGGGGACCTGGCCAGGAGCGAGACCGCGGGACACGGCTGGGACAAGCTTGGTCTGACCGTAAACAATCGGTAATTGCTCACTTGCCCTTGTCTTGCCGAGGTCAGACGTGCAAGTTTCACGTTTTGGGACAGTGGGTCAGCCCTGTTGCCTGTCTTCGTGAGACATTTGGTGTTTGACTTGGTTGTGTCATTTCTGTGTTCAAGTAGAATCTGTTGTCCCCTTGTCTTAGAACGTCGGTAAAGAGTACTTGGGGAACTCATCAACGAGGTTGAGTGAAATCTTTCATGACACCAACCAGTGGGAATAGCCTGTCCCGAATGTCTCGCCCCGTGCAACCCCAAAGTGTCACATGGACAATGCGCATACATGTGGAGAGTACATTGATTCTGAATGTGGAAGTCTACTTTGGCGTAGAGAAATCACCAATAGTTATTCAAGAGAATGTCTACATGCTCGGAGTCCTGCATGGCACACATCGCGGTCAGCTGCTGTCGTTTGAACGAGTCCAGTGCGGCTGGCTCTTTAGCTTTTGTACGGATGTGTGCATCCGACTGCTTGTTGTCATATGCAAACTCTCCGGCCGCGCGCTTGCGCGTGTTGGCGTCCGTCATTTACGCATATCGCTCTTGCATTAGAAATGTAGAGAGGGTCAAGAAACTCCATGCAATGTACAGCGATAGACCGAAGCTGCTATGATTATGCTTGGGCCTGTTCTGCGCGACGACCAAGCGCTGCACCGGTACTTCGTCCAGCACTCCGTGCTGCGCGTTGGGTCGGATCGCGGACTGAGCATCATTGATTGTCTGTGCCAGGCGCTGTTCGCGCCGTGCCCTCTGCGCAATCGCGAGCTGGTCACTGGCGACTTGTACTGCCATTTGATCACCGTCAAAGCGTACAGCTGTCTCGGCGTCAGGCACCAGCGTGCCTACTGCAGCTGGCAGTTGCCGTTGCTGCTGCGCATTAAAGCGTGAGCTGAGGCGGATTATTTCACGACGCACATCGCCGAGCAGCTTCTGCATGCCGCTTTGCACTTGCATCTGCATCGGCTGTCACTGCACCCCCTGCCGCTGGGCGAGGCTCATCATGCGTGTCGCTTGCTGGTGGGCTAGGCCTTACACCTTGACCGGTTGTTCGCGCGGTCCACCTTGTCATCCATATTCACAAGCAGCTGCGGCAGCGCCTGCAGCGCTCTCCTGCTGTAATGTCTGAGCCTTGATAGTGTCCAGCTCGCGCTAGACAGCATCCACCGCCTGAGCATTGCTGCCTCATGGAGCATGCGCTGCTCTGCCATGTCGCGGCGCAGGAGCAGCTTACGCGAGGGCCCCAGCGTCTGCTGCATCTCGTCCATCATGGCCCTGCTGGCCTCGACGCGCTGTCTCTGCTTGGCGTTCGCGAGCAGCTCAGCAGCCGCCTGAACCCCTGCAGAAAGCAGCTCCGTCACTGCCGCCGCCCGCCGCCACTGCCGCGATTCGCAGCCGTACGCTCGAGGCGGCTTTGCGCCTGCGCCGCCGCCAACGCCGCCAGCAACTGCCATGTTCACGGAGGCACAGAGGTGAGCAACTGCGGCGCTGGCGCTGCCATGTTGATGGTCTGAACGGCATGCTGGCGCGTATTATTTGAGGGGCCCACACTGCATCGCCTCCGATGCCGCTCGCGCTGCTGTCGACTGCATCCTGCGTGCTGCTGCCGGCGCGTGCTGCGTTCGTGCTTTCACTCTTGCAAGCCTCTGCAACACCACCGTGACTGCCCCGATGCTTCCCCTGCACGTTTTGTGCACTGGGTCTGCTTGAACGGTTCAGGGGGGGCGCCGGGGGGGTGGCGGCGCGGCGATAGTGCAGAATGGTCGCTGATGCGCCCTGTGCGTTGCACTGCGACGCACCAGATGGCTTTTGAAAAATCAGGCAACAGCGTGAGGCACGTGCACGACCAAAACCAGTGAGGTACGTCGCAAAATGCGGCAGTGAGGTTGCATGCCACTGAGACGAGAAAGTAGCAGTCTGCCCGTTGTGCTCTTCGCGCACCTTCAAGATCAGTTGCCTTTCCGCCGCTCGGCCCGCACTGCATATACCAACTTCAAGGCTCGGGTAATTCAGTACAACTTGGGTGCCTGCTGATCTCCTGCGCATCTGACGTATTACCTCTGCCTGGACATGATTGCCACAGCTTGATGCGCTCCGCACAGTGCCCAATGAGCAGTGAATTTGTCTTGGTCGCAGCTTATTATTCATGTCCCACCTTTCTCAGGACAGGAAGCTGCTAGGAAGCGCACAGCTACTGCCGGAAACTTCAAGATCAGTTGCCACTCACATGCATATAACTCGATACATGTCGCTGTACCATCGTGTCTGCAGCTGCACTGACTGCACTTTGGGTGATTTCTGCCGCTCGCCCTGCGCTCCGCACATTGCCTATAGAGCAGTGAATTTGTGCGGTTACACGCCAGTCGATCGTGTGCAGCTCAGCACGCACCTCTCCCACCTTAATTCTGAGGTCCAGGAGCCGCTAGGAACTGCTCAAGCACTGCTGGCGATGGACGGCGCAGTCATGACTGGAGTGACGAAGATCACACACCAGCGAGGTTGCTGCTCTCATACAAAGGCAAGCACCTTCAGGTAGTACACACCGCACACCCTGAGATGCGCGCGTCAGCCAAGCCCAGCAGTTACAGTAAATCAAGCAGCCTTGAGATTTCTGTTTCTGCGCATTCATGATTACACAAAGATGGACGAAATGACCAATTGCTCAATGGCGGCAGTGAGTGCTCAAACCCAGTCTAGAAGAATGCAAGCAGTCAATGCTGAACGGTAGTCAACCAGTAGCAAGTGGCTGCCATCTGCTCAGTTGATCACACATGTATTGACATCGACATTGAGAAGTTTTGTGCTGTTTGTCACAAGCAGCGATGAGCGTGGGGGTTCACGTACTTCGAAGTAGAAACGCCTGTCACGGGTGTCACCTGCGTCCCATTTTGGCATCTGGAAGTCAGGCACAAAGCATGCTCTCTCCTCTACGGCTTCCACACCGATGATCTGCACCTGCGTGCCGAGGGGCAGGTGATCAGATGCAATGCATATGCCGGTAGCTGCTCCTGCCATGGTCTTTCGTTAAACCCCGCTGTGTAGTGCTTTACCATGACGTCATCGATCCGTGGTAGGCTGTGGTTGTAGCGCCATGGTTCAATGGTGCGCACTCACTTCAGTGTCAAAAAGTGTTGTGCCTACGCCAGCCTTTACGATGAGCTATGTATGGACTCGCACCACGCTGAGATCTACCTGAAAGGGCCCGTCAACGCCACTGATGTCCTTCAGGATCTGCTGTTCTCCGCCATGAGACGCACAGCTCTCGGGTAGTGCGGTATGTCATTATATTTGGCACATCCTGCTCTGCACCAAAACGGAACAGCAGCAGATGTATACGTTGTGGTAGGTTCATAACCCAGGACTTGTCACAAACAGCGACTCCTGATTAGGCAAAGGCACTCATTAGTGTATTACATCTTATGAATGGATTTGAGCGTGATACTTGAAGGATGTAGAAAGCTACCATCACTAAATGCCAGGCGTGAGTGTAGCCATGCAGCACCGTTCCGCTCCTGTACAGGCTTACACTAGGATTCGCAAGTTGCACATGAGGGTTGCACGCGGCGGTGGTGGTGTCTGAATAAAAGCACGCTTTGACACAATCCCTTTCAACGTCTCTTGCAGGCACGTATTCAATTTCGGTTCGCCCCATATATGAGCATAAGCGCTCCTGACACTTCAGTAGTTCTTTCATTCTGAACTCCCATGTAAAGTTGGTATGATCCTTCGCAATTGCGGGCTCATGCTATGTATGCGGGGCGCCGGTGCTTCCCTGCACTACCTCTGCCACAGTCTTGTTGTGCTCGCCTTCCTTGAACCCTTGTAATGGACTGGCTGCACAAGTGCGCGAATTCTCGGCATGCATCAACTGTCCGATGCAGCTGCCCTTGCAGTTTGTGTTTTTGGCCAGCTTCTGCACTTGTATCCTGTGTGCATCCTGAAAGGTGCCGCGCACGGAACCTCCATGTGCCGGTACCGGTACCTATGTTATCAAAGTGCACTTTCAGTTTATATGGTGCAGGACGCGATATCCCTACCTGATGTTTGTTGTGGTCAATGGTTATTGCAGGTGCCGCAGAATCATGGCTGATGATCTTGCAGTGCCAATGCTACCAACGGTGCAAGGATCTAACTGGCAATGTCAACTGATCGGACCAAAGACAGTGCAGCTTTCAGGACCAGTGCGATTGATGGCCCTACCAGCATCAGGTGAGATGTGTTTCATACCAATTATGGGCTTGTCAGTGGTCTTTGGTGACTGGCGGTACAAACCCAGTGTCTTACACTGTGGTTATCAGTACCACAAGACGCGGTTTGAAGGTTCAGCGACAGATGATGAGCATACAGCTCAGCTCATTCCACCTGCATGCCACCTGCATGGCATGGCATCATCTTCTTTACAAGAGTGCTCAGCAAGTCTCGCCGCGTGTATCAATTTATAAGTGCACTGCTAGCCTTTAGCCCTAGCCCTAACCCTACCTGTTACCAAGTGCAGCCGAGCGTCATAGGCTGCGTAATTGATTTGCAAACTTTGAACCAATCTCGTTCAAGGACATCAGGCCCTTTGCGCACTGAATGCCAAGCATAATTTAGTGCACTGCTTGGTTAATGATGCAGCACAAGTCACTGAGCGGAACCGCGTAAGCGTCGCGGCCGCCGTGCTTGTGTACAAAGCTAATGGCAACAATGGTGCCCTCCACCAGCCGTTCGTCGAGCCCCACACTGAAGTGGTGCACCAGGTCCTGGGGCGTGCGGTCGAACAAGCGTGCAGCCGAATATGCGTGCAGCATCACTCTCGTAGTCAGATACGAACGTGGACATTGCACCGTTTTCTTGAGGAACGCCATGAATGGTCCAGCTTCGTCGAGCAGCGAAGCTTGGTCTGGCAATGCCTTTACTTCCTTTGTAGTGCAAACCGCTCATGGGTCAATGCTGAACATGAGCGAAATGACAATTGTGCAACAGTCACACACAGTGATAAAAACCACAGGTTGATGAGATGCAAGGCTCATGAGCGCTGCCACTGCTGTGCCATATCAGACGCGTGCCTCGAAGTGCCACAAGTCCTAACGCCAACACATCAAAGTCCGCATCTGATGCAACGCTTGAACATGGTGCTGCGCGACCATCAGCAGCGCATGTGTGAAGCAAACAGTATTACTCAACGTCAAGTTCAAGTACTATCTACAATTACTGCTGATTACATCCAAGTGTTTTTTTACCAGGCCATGCGCTTGGACTGTGCGCAGTGGCTACAGAGCAACAGTGCTGAGTACCTTCACTTCAGTAGTATATTAATATCATGGGCATCATGTACATTGTGGCATGGTAGCTGGTTGGTAGAAGCGACTTCGCACCTGCTGCGTGTATGAAGGGGACGGTCCCAGGGCATACCACTTCAAGTGGTACGCTGCAATGCGATCGCACACCTTCAACTTGCGCGTCATCAGTTAGCAACGCATCCAGAGTCTCCGCGTGTGATCATAATGCGGATTTATGTCTCACCGGGCTGAGTCCAGGTGCAGCCTGGCAGTGCCACAGTTGGACGCATCACCTGCCATGCATGTATACATGGATATTTTGGTGCCGGTGGGACCAATACAGTCTGGACTTCAAGTTGCAGAGAGGTCATCAAGCGACGCTTCCTTTGTTGCCGTGAAGGGACTGCATCCACACAAGTGATCAAGGGCACTCAGTCATCCGCCTTAATCATGGCGCTGGGCACAGCGCTAGCCTTCGAAAGGAGTCCCGCGCCACGACCGCCGCTGCGCCATTAGCGCCGCACGTCACGTCTGACCTGTTGTGGAAACAGCAGGCAGCCAGCCAGGTTCGCACCGTTTCGATTTGTCACAGATCAGCGTCTACCGGACCGGGTGCCATATTGTGTGCTTCGGCTTGTATTCCAGTCAGACGCAGCGCTTGTACTTCACCTGTTGGCATAGAACTGCTCTGCGCCAGCGGCACGTGCGACTGCTCACATACTGATGACGCAGTCGCTCAACGCGTGACTGATCTTTGCGCAGAAACAGGGAGCACAGCGGCGGCATGCAGAATTGACTCAACTCAGCCAGAGTGGCGCTCGCTAACATCAGTCATCCCCAACCCATTTGTGGGATACAGACTATGCTGCGGAGCACCGCGAAAACACTACGCGTCAGGACGCCCAAGCATGTGTCCGGGCACTAGTTGCAAGCCACAAGTCTAACAGCTGTTCCTCTGCCACACACGCACCGCGGCACATGTCATATTCTTCAGGTACACCGTGTCAAACTCTCAGTGTAGGCATCACGACTGGTAGATGAGGACAACGCGTTCAGCAAAAGCGCTATGCTTTGCCCTTTGTCTGGCCTCTGGTACACAGGCTTGAGGCGCTCAGTCTCGCAACTGATTGATCATAAAGGTGATGGTCATGCATGGATTACCCAATAGCCACGATCTTCTCAAACTGTCACCCCCATCCCCCACCCCACACACACACTTACACGCACATGCAGTTGTACACAGGTGCTTTCCACAGTCTCAACCATTCCCCATGCCACTAGGCCAGCATCCACGGAGCCAAGTGGTGACAAATGACAATGGCAATCTAAAAGCGCGTGCACACGTGCCAGCAAACATGCACCTGTATCACGGTGCTAGACACTAGGCGAAGTAGTGTCAGCAAAATCGAAGCAAGCGTGCAAAGGGTGCCAGCAGCTTATGCAGTGTGATTGGTGCCAGCAGCTCTCAGGTGTACAACAGTGGTAGCAACATAATCATCGGGCCTCAGACACACGTGTGAAAACACACCATAAGACAGCAAGTCAAAATGAGACAAGGTCGATGCGCACTGTGCTCAAGTCCATGGAGTCAGTGCCTGCAATTTGTATTCTTTCATGAACATGATTGCTCTACTGCCGCAACCACTGCAAGATTCGTATGCTGCACTGCTGTGTGAACATCCAACGTATTGGCATTGCAATTCCAGCAGCGCATTCGTAAGGTGCTTTAGTGAGGCCGCTGCGCCACGCTCGATAGCCACACCAATAGTCTTGTTGTTGCATGCTCGCTGCACATCGATCGGGCTCATGTGCGTGTTTTGCCAGCTGCGCTGCCCTGCCCTTGACTCTTGTGTTGTTATGCACGCAAACCTGTCTATTGTCGTGCACGGTGCAGCTCCGCAGCTGAATTCGTCACGATGCATAGATCATTACAACAACCGCACTAAGTGCGGCACGGCGGACCGCACGGGGGAGCTCCAGTGCTCCACGCCGAGATGGTTCATTGTCCTAACGTGTTAAGTCCATGGATCAATGGATGCATGGATGCAATTGCAGAAACGGCATGAAGTGCTGTTTGTGTGAAATGCCCAGTGCCCGTATTTAAAACGCCCCTTGGTTTGCATCAGAACGACTTGCAGTCAAGCCAAGCAATCACGCACATGCCAGCGATAGAGCTCTCACCTGCTCCATGCATCCCATGTGTGCAATGTTGCGACCGACGACGCTTCTCGTCACTGAGAAAGTATTAACAGCAGCCGCAGTGTGCACAAGTGCCATCTGATACAAACCACCATCAACAGACTCAACCACGACCACACCTCATGACCCGCGGGCAACAGCGCACTTTAGACTCGGCAGTGATAACTCACCGGGACTAAATGAGCTCTCGCTTATCCTCGGTATAGTGACCTGAACGGCAGCGTGGTTCTCAAGTACCAACAGTCACAGTACTACAACCTCTTCATGTCGGTGAGCAGACTCATCCGCGAGAGTGCGTGACGGCTTCAGACTCAGCGGCGCAACTGCCGCTTGCACAACGCTACCCGGACAATGCGACTTGCGGAGGCTAGTCAATACTGTCGAGTAAGTCTGGCAGACAGCTGGTGAGCGTCACGCCCTCTCAGACTGCTGCATCCTTGTGCAGGTCACTGGCGATGCGGTCGACATTGCGATGGCCATCGCAGGCCCAGTGGTCAAACGCGCCCTGCAGATGTGAGTAGTGGCTTATAAGCGTCATTCGTTCAAGTGACTGCTTGAGTGCATGACTATTTGTCGTTCACATTCTAGCTTTGAGGGCATGTCCAATCGATCCAGTTGTGTCAAGTTGCAAGGACCGTGTGTCCGACCTCTTTCCTTAGCAGTGCCGCCCTCGGGAGCTCAAAGTTGCTTGTCTGACCGGATCTCTGTCCCCCACGCACTTGAAAGGCGCTGGAGCAAATTACACAATGTGATTGGTCACCTCTGCAGAGCAGATTGGCAGCTCTGACCTCAAACACACTGCGTTTCTTTACCGCAAATGCGCCGCAAACACATCCAGCGCCTGACTCAATACCACAAAATCGTGTGCCACTGTGCAGGCTGAGAGTGCCGGCGCCCCCAGGACACACCAAGCGATGCCTCCTGCAACTTCAACAACAACTACTTCAGAAGCACAACATTGTGTCACCGCCATCCCGACGCTGCTAGCGCCATCCGCATGACCACTCGCTCGCGTGTGTGCGTAGCGCGTGCCGTTGGCCCCCTCCCCGTGGCCTCCTCGACGCATCTGGCTGGTGATGCAAAACAGGACCCGGATGTAGACGGTGCAGAGGGGGTTGAGCAGGGGGACAGGGGAGAAGAAATGGGGTTCAGTCCGCAGTTTCATATGTGCATTGCATCATTTGGCGCCAATGAGTATCATTGCTGAGAAGCAGTATTGCTGATGTTTTGATATTATTGTGAAACCGTTGTAGTGCATTCTCTATTCGCTGGGATCGCAGTGGAACAGGGAACAGAGCGCAGCACAGCCGCTGAGCACAGCCGCTGGTGCGTGTGCCCATAAAACCCGATGAATGGAAGGGTGCGTGATGAATGCGCTAATGGCTGCTGCGCGCAAGATGGCATTGACGCTGCAGCAATTGCTTGTTGTGACACGCTTGCGCACCTGCCCTGCTGCACCCGCCGCATCATGCCTGAACCGCTTTCACAGCGTGGACAACGTATCGCGCATTCCAGCTTGTCGTCGTAGAGCAGACTAGCAAGACCTTTATGCGCCGCGCAGTGCAGCAGCACAGCGCTGAACACCGCTGCGCCTCACCGACAGTGATACTGCTGTGTACACAGGCCAGCATTGCTGAAGTGCCTTTCCTCCAGACTATGGAAATGAAGCCGTCGTGCAGCAAGCATCCACGTCATGATGACGCATGTCGTGCAAAACTCTCAACTTCACGCATGCCTACTGGCTTCTGTGCACACGTGCGCACCTCAAAATATTCAATGGTGCGGTCGCGTCATACGGTGTCTGCGTGCACAGCGCAGCTGCCGCCTGCACGCGCTTTGACGTCCTCGATCTCATTCTCCTCGCTCTCCGCCGCAGCGACATCTGCCGTGGCTGGTTGAACTGGCACCGGCGCCGGCGGCCGGGGGAGCGCATCTGCGTAAGCGACGTTGCACGCGGCCAGGAACTTTGCTGTAGAGGGAAGGTTTGAGTTCGGTACGCACCGCCGCGTCCACTCACTCATCTGCTTGCTGGTGGTCTTGGCGCTGCCGTACAGAGCGAGGGTGAGCCCCACATAGAGAGCCCTGACGTCAGAGAAGGCACTGGAGGCCACCCCCAACACAGTCTTGGCCGCAGTGTTTGCGCTCTTGCAGAAGCGCGAGTTAATGTTCTTGCACGACGCCGCTGACGCCACCTGTTTCATGCTCCGTAGCCGCTTCAGCCCGATGAGGAAGCTGTGGGATCCGCACAGCAGTAGAATCACTTCCGGCTTGCTGCTTGGGCTGGCCTGGAAGAGTACCCACGGGTATGGTGCACGCTCGCGCTCCCTCTCCGCAGCGCTGAACTGGCCCGTTGCCATCAATTCGGCCAGGCTGCGGCCGCACATGAACGCCAATGCGCACACCAGCTCAAACACCTTGGGGCGAGAGTAGTCTGACAGTTGCCAGCATGTCGTCCATCAGAGCTCGCGCTGCGGCACTCAATCTGTCGGCGGCACAACCATTACCCTGCGTGTGAAGCTGCTGTGCCGTAGCTGGGTCACGGCCCGCTGGCGCTGACGCTGACGCTGCCGCCGTCGTGCCTGCCGGCGGACCAGGCAGCTCTGCCGACTCGGGCATCTGCACGAGGTCCGCCAACATGCGGTCCACGACGACGCTGCCGGTGTAAGACCTTGCCGCGGTCTGCTCAAGGCGTCCGCTCGCCTTGAGGTGGCGTTGATCGCAAATGCTGAGCTCGTCGAAGGCGATGACGCGCTCCTTGACCCGCCCTGCCCATGCTCTCTCCTCACGGCCTGTGGCGCCGCGCGTCATCTGCTCTGCGCGCTCGATGACCTCGTTCAGTCCCGCCTTGTACGTGCTGCTGTTCTTGACCATGTCATCGCCGTAGGTCTTGCGCCATGTGCGCCTCACGCACAGCGTGTCATTGTGACAGATGTCGGGGCGGTGCTGCTGCAGGCAACCGGTTACTCCCTTGGGGTCCCTTAGACTATCCTTCCGCAGCAACTCGGCGAGCGCTAGTGAAGTCATGTGCCGTGTTGATCGCATACCAACATTTTTTTGAGGATGGAAGTGGTGATCGCACCACTGGTCCGGTGCGCTGCAGCACAGGTGTGCTTGCCCTGCACGGCACAGACGCAGTTGCCTTCTGAAGGACCCGGCGTAGTACAACGGGGCCTGTAAGGGCATCAACGAAGTCGACAGTGTTTCACCATCATGTTCCCATGTGCACCTGCCAAAGACTGAGTGAGGTGGCTTGTGCACGGTCCTGCAATAAGGCTGCTACTGCTGCTGTTGGGCATTAGCGGGCTCTGCGTTAGGCATCAGCCCGGACGGGCGAGAAGGTGCGGCTACCAGCAGTGGGGCGTTAGTCGCCTTTTGAGAGCGACAAGTATGCATTCCACGCAGTGCGGCACTGATCAGCGCTGGCCAACCCTCCGCCGGGAAGAAGGGGCGCCAGATGAGAAGCACCAACAGCACCATCTCGCCCTGTTCAGTGACCAGGGCGCGAAAAGCCCTAGAGAGGGCCCGCTGAGACCGTGCCAGCTGCGTCGCTGCACAGTGGCCCTTCAGGAGCAGCGCATGCATGCAGCACTTGTTGCAGCATCATAATCAGCGGCAGCAGTGTGAGATGTGCGCTGACCTGCGACCGTGCTGAGCTCAGCAGTCTTTGCGTCCGTTTCACAGCAGGCACGACTGTCACACACTGGCAGTGTATCTAGTCCGCTCCCGATGATGCACATACTGAATGACTTGTATTTGTAAAGGCACCTACGGAGGCATGGTGTCCTATGCATTCTCTGGTTCACTTCTATGCAGCAGCCTAGCCTGCACATTGTTCTGTATTACCGGTCCATTGAACACGTCCCACAAACCGGGCCCACCCTGGTCGCTAAAATACAAGACCATCAGTTCATCAAACACACTCAGCCTCATGCAAACAGCTGAAGTAGTCGTCCACAGTGACTGTTCAGCACAGCCTGAGTGACAGTGTGTGGGTGGAGACAACTTGAAGGCAAACAACATAACAGCAACAGTATCATGCTGGCAAAACATGGATGTGGCGCCCCACAAGAGTGACCACCTCACAGGCGTGCACTGCGCAAGCAGCTGCAGAATCTGATGAAGAATGTTTACACCAATACACACAAACAAGTCAGGCGCACTGCATTTATTGCCACAATTGCCATCATGGCTTCGGAGGCTCTACCCAGTACTGGGCTGAGCCCTGACGGGCGAGTGTCATCCGTGTGCTCAAGCCACAGCACGAACAGAGCGACTATCACAGTGCGAGTGCCAGCCCGAATGGATACATCATGCTCGACACTGTCAAGCAGCAGCAGCTGCTGCAGCAGAAGCAGCGGTGGCAGCGGCGCACCAGGACGACCCGCCCTGCACAGGCAACCTGACAGAGTCGACAATCGGCACTTGTTGTGTCTCAGCGGTTCAGCATGGTTACCGTGCGGATCGCCTCCTCCATGAGGTCCTGGTCGCGCTTCCAGTATGTGTTCTCAGCGAATATCTGGCCCCGAAAAGGAATATTTCGCTTTGGGATCGCCGCAGCCGCAGCGGTGCCGTACTTGATGGCGTACAAAGCCTTCACCTTCTTCCCGATCAAACACTCGGTGCCTGCCTTGATGCGGACACCCATCTCGGCTGCGACCGAGTGCATGCTTATTTCGGGGCCTCGGTGCGCAACCTGCGCCAAGGGCGTCGCCACGCTCGGGTCATCCTCGCTCATCGGCCGTGCGACAATGAGTGCGCCGTCATCATGTGCAGGGGGCTGTACAACACGGCGCACCAGGTCTCCGAAGGCGATCCTGTCACGCGCGTCAGCGACACCGAAACTGCCGAGGAGGTCAAAACCATTCTTGATCAAAGCCAGCTGCTGAGTCTTCTCACGGTCGATCAGCGCCAGTCTGCGCTCATGCATCCAACTCGCAACAAACAAGGTCCGCTGCTCGGGAGTGGCCAACTGTAGCTCCGCAGACAGCTCCCTCGACACTTCGACGCTTCCGTCACCGATCAGGAAGTCTTGCGCGGCGCGACCCACTTCTGTCGCCTGCAGCGCACGGCACCGCCCCTCAACCTCATCGACCAAGCTGACATCCCCGCCAAGAACGCGGCACACAATCGTCGCCGAAGTACGCCGATATGCGCGGGCTGGCTTGCCAGGCAGCGACCAAACAATTTCCACCAGCGTTCGTGCGTCAGCGCACGGAGTGAGTTTGCCACTGCCGTTGAGTCGGAGTTGGCAGCAGGACGACGCCACGTCTGGCAACTCTGTTGCCAGCCTCTTGAAGGTGGAAGACGCCTGGTTTGAGGGTATCTCAGGATTCACGAGGCGTATGACATCAAGCACGCTGCCCATCCCCGAAGCGAGATCGATGCGAATGGCGGCGGGGATATCAGCCAGTTCCATTTTAAATTTTTCAGCCTGTGGACTCTGTCAGTGATGCCAGCAGCAACATATAATATTTCATGTTGACCGACCGTGGTTTTGAGCTGCCCGCCGCACCGCTAACGCGCTAGTGGCACGAAGCGACACTCTGGTGCAACGCTCCCGGTGAGGTCGCCGGCTGCGTCGCCGCTTGCCGCGCAGCTTGCGTCACCACCGGATGGCAACCAGGTGCACGGTGACCATTGCCGCACAGACGGCCGTTGCGCGAGGCCGATGCGCGTACTCAGGCTACAGCAGCAGCTGCAGAGTGGACGGCCGGCGACAAGGAGCTATGCCGGCGGTTTCACACAACCGTGTGAGGCACATTGGTAATTGCGCCACTCGTCCGGTGCGCTGCAGCTGACAGGTCGGATTTCAGGCGAGTCAGACATTGTTTCCTACAAACGGCATGGACGCGGTAGTTTGTCTACCTGTTTTTGGTGCGTTTACCATGCAGCATACAAAGAGGACGTGACTGAAGTCGACCGGTGTACTGGAATGTTGTGCCCAGAGCTGTGCGCGGAAAGGTGAAGTGCTTGACCCATGCTTATACGATTATCATAGTTGACAAGTCTGTGACTGAAGTCACATGCACTGCGTGCATGCGCCGTGTCTGCACTGAACATGCACTGCACGTTTCTCAGACTGACAGATTGTCGCAGCCTGCGCAAGCATGGTCTTGTCCTTGCCTGTAGCAACATGGCCATCGCGTTCGTCGTGCAGCGCTGAGCGGGCTGCAGTGGCACAGCGCACACGCTGGTTGCGGTCCCCAGCGGCTGCAGGAACTTGAGCAAGGAGGGTGCTGCATGGCTAGCGCGCTAACAAGCATGCCATCATCATGCCATCATGGTAGCATCCGCTCCGCCCGTCCGCCACCCTGAAAGCCAAAAGCAACCGAGGACCTTGTCCAGTAGTAAAGTCTCCAGGGCAGAAGTCACTGTGGTATTGAAGTTGGGTTATGTCATGTTGTAGCCGTATGTCAGGGGCATCTGCTGACTACTCACTTGTTGAAGTTGATATTGATCCTGATCAAGTTGGGTGTCTTGACTGACCTCACTATAGCATAGGTGCTCGGTTGCTTTTTGGCTTTCAGGGTCGCGGATGAGAGGAGTGGATCCCATTGGGACACAATAGAAGTGAACGCAGGGCTGCAAACCTGAACTGGCCAGGTTGCCGCAGCAACGCTTGGAGCGCTGCGCCGCCGGGTTGCATTGCACACTCAGTCTGAGGATTGAATTCACTAAAACGGGACTTGAATTGGGAAAACGGGACCCAGCATCAAACCACTTTGGCGAAGTCTGGTTGCGTTCGCCGCTCAATTTCAACATGTTGTTGAGGTTATTAGGTGAAGTGACCAGTGTTGAAGTTGTTTTGGGTTCCGTGATGAGCACTGAGCACTTTCAAACTTCAATTTAGAGTTGAACTTCTGTACTTAGCCAAAGTTCACAGTTGAGGTTAATGTCCAAGTCCAAGTTCAACATGGTATATCTCAAGATCCTGACCGTAAAAAAAAATCTTTCTTCTAATTATTTATTTCTAGGCATGACTATTACACTCACATCATCACAACTGAGGAAAGTCCAATTCCAGAGTTCACCCCTGTGGGTCCCGTTTTAAATTCAAGTCCCGTTTTAGGCAATTCAAACCTTCTGGCAGCTCATGGTTGCGCGAGGCATCTTGCAAATTATTTTGTTGTGCAAGCCATGACAGATCCATGGCCGAAGAGGCGATAGCAAAAGCGCGAGACCTGAGCGGCGACAGGCCATCTGCCGACCCGGAGCAGCAGCGCAGAGACTTCACGCTGGCCCGATTCAAATTCCGGGACCTCGCCGACATTGAAGCTCGCTTTCCATTCGACGGACTGCAGATCGAGGACGGCATCCCCCTGTACAGGGGTAGAGTCGTCGTGGAACAGCCATTGGTTTTTGATGTGCTGGAGCGAGAATTCGCCGCCATGCCAGCATCGCTGGGGCGCCAACGGCTGCTGTCGTACATGCGCACAAAAAACTGGGGGATCAGCGCGTCGCAGGTAGCTCGGTTTTTGGCGACGCATCAAGTGCACCAGGAATATCTGTTACGGATTGTACATTGTGGTATCCGTGTCTGATGATGCCATTATTAGGGCATACCCCTGGTATGTCGGGTGATGATGCAGGGTTTCATACATGTTACTCCTGAGTCAGATCCCCTGGATTGTGCCGAGGATCCAATTGCAACTTGCCAAAAAGGCAGCTGCACACTCACTTCTTCTCCTCATCTCTCCCTCCTGGCACAAGACAGCTATAGCTGAGGACACCCCCACCTCCACAGGCCTCCGCCGACAACAAGGTAAGTTAGCATGCTGTAGCACACCGCTAAGCTCTCCTAAAACAGTGGCACTCGAAGCAGGCGCTTGTGCGTGTCCTCCGCCTTAGCTGCGAGGCCTCGCAACGCTTGACAGCGTTGTGCACGGTCGTCTGCCTCAATGGCGGAGCCACGCTAAGCTCGACCGCCCTCCGTAGGCTTAAGGGTTAGCACAGCGTAGCGTAGAACAGCACAAACGTACACATCGTGGCCGCCTCTCGTGGCCAGCTAACCTCAAGTAGGACGCTCCGCCTTCGAAGCGAAGCGGCACTAGTTATTTGTGTGTGTGTGTGTTTGCGCGAAGCAGACGACATTCACTGGCTCGTGCAGTCTCCCGCGGCTGCTCTCATGTGTTGCTCAAGCAGGCATGCGCACATGTGTGTCCCGACAGCACCCAGGTGCTCGCACATTGCCATGATCGACTCAACGAGCCTTGAATGTTGACGTGATGTAGTCAGTAGGGCAGCCCTGACAGAGACTGTCTGCCGCGCCAGCTGCCGTCGGACGCTGGCACTGCCCTCTCCACGCTCAAGATGCGAGGCGTACAGGTGGCCACCCGTGTTGCATGTCATGACGCCGCCACGGCTTTGGTGGTAGGGCTGTGGACTTCACATGCACCATTCATCTCGCAGCGACCCCAGCATCATATCGCAATGGGGGGAGGAGTGGTTTACTGGCAGCAAAGTGCACATGTGATGCTGTGCCCGCTGCTCCTGTTGGTTCATGACCACACGCATGAGCATTAAAACCACCACTGACTACATGCACCAAAGTCTTGGAGCTCACCCTCTCCCTACTTTCTCACCTCAGCAGATGGCAAACAATGAGAGTGGTAATGCAGCTGGGATCCAGGGAGCCGAGCGCAGGGGCAATGGCAGGCGTGCCGCTGCCGCCGCCGCCAGAGCCGCAGCCCCTGCAACCACTTCGCGCTCGCCCACTGCCGCTGCCGCCGCTGAAGCCGCTGCCAAGCAGGCGGAGGAAGCCGCTGGCCGTCCCCGTGCACGCTCTGGCGCGGACAACTCCGCCTCGGAGGGTGATGGACGCAGCGAGCGCACCGCGCGAAACCCGGTGAGCCGCAGCAAAGATACACTTTCCACTCCTCCCGCTCCTGGTCGCGCACAGGACACCACCATCAGGGAGCTTGTTCGCGCATCCCAGGCCATTGCTCTCATCCCCGGCCCCCCAACAGACGCTCCGGTGGCGGTCAAAGAGCTATTTGTGTCATTGCGCGCTGAGCACACCTCCCTCGTAGAGGAGTCGCGCCAAGCCTCTGACGCCGTGAACCGGCTCAAGGTTGCTCTGATGTGCGTGGACGCCGACATCCAGCGCGCTCAGAAGTCTCTCGTCAAGGCCGCCACTGACGCTGAGCGTGCCGACATCCGCGAGCAGCTCACTGCTCTCTCTGCTGACAAGTCAGAGTTCGACGCTGCGCTGGTCACTTACAGGGCACCCCGCGAGGCCAGCAGCGCTCAGCTGGTCATCTTACGCGAGCTAGCTACTCACGCCCTAAACCTCCTCAACGGTGGCGCTACCGCTGAAGAGGTCGTAAACGCCATCGCCGCCAAGCGCAACGCTCGCGCAGGTATTGCTAACCCCTTGCCTGCCCACGACGCTCCTCGCGACGCACCCTCCCGCGATCCTGACAGGGAGCGCGTTGCACAGCTGAACATCATCGCCAAACTCCCCTCCACATGATGCCTTGAACCGCTGCAGCTGACATCTGCGCTTTCCTCACGTGAACGCATGTGGCAGCAGTGGGGCGTGAAGAGGGAGTATTGGTCTGTTGCTCTTGATGCTGCCATCCCTGCAGACAAGCGTTCTGAGGTGTCTGGGCTCTCTGCCACTATTGACGGAGTTACCACGGGCTGGGACACCCTCACCTATGACCAGCGCGTAGCTGCCCTCACAACCAAATATGATGACTGTGTAGTGAGGCAACCCTAGGTGGAGCAGTAGTTGAAGTAGGGCTTGCATTGCGAATGCCTTTTGTGCAGTAATCAGACACGACTTTAACCTTCAACATGGCACAGCTTCTTCTGCTTCTACCTGTTTAGCCACGCTTGCATATCAGGGTGATATTGCACTTGGGGAGGGCGCTCCGGTCCACCTCCCACGGCACCAGGCAGTGGGCATTTCCGGCTGTTTCAAGTCAAGGTTGAGACTGGGTCTCACACACTTTCACCCTCTGTGGTTGGCACACCACCACAACGAGAATGGCTACAGTGCTGGCGTCGGCGCGCGCAGCCGATGGCAACGCGGGCACCAACAGCTGCGCCAACAACAGCGGCGGCGTATGTGCCGCACGCTCAGCGCCGACGGAGGCGCTTCCAACATCGCAAGCATGCAGCAGTGGCGCGCTTGGCAGCAGCGGCACTGCAGTCGTGCTCTCAGCGCCGACAACGGCGGCGCATGCAGCTGTGCCTGCATGCGACATCGGCGGGCACAACAGCGGCGGCACCGCAGCTGCGCCTTTGGCCCCGGCGACAGCGGCGCTTTCACCGCTGCGCGCACGCAGTGGCGCGTGTGACAGTGGCGACACTGCGGCCCCGCTCCCAGCGCGCGGCAGTGGCGGCGGCGACAGTAGCGGCGGCGCGCGCGGCGGCGGCAGCGGCGGCGGCTGCAGCGGCGCACGCGACGGCGGTAGCGGCGGCGCGCGGGGCGGCAGCGGCGGCGCGCGAGGCGGTGGCAGCGGCGCACGCCATCAAGGCGGCGGCGGCGGCGCACGCCACCAGGGTGGCGGCACTGGTGCGGCGAGCTCGGCGACGGCGACGGTGCCGATGCAACAGCGCGCCGGCATCAGCGCTGCGCGGCGCAGCATGCGCGCCGCAGGCAGCAGCTTGGGACGGCCGCTCTCGCGGCGGCAGCAGAAGCGGCGGGAGTACTGGTCGGCGCATACGGCTGAGGAGCGGCAGCGCCTCCGCGACTGGCAGGCGCGGCATAAGGCGCTGCACAGGCGGCATGCGAGCAAGGAGAGGCGTGGCGATGGCGCGCAGCCGCCAGACTCAGCAACAGCGGGGAGGCGCGGCGGTGCTGACATTAGCACAGCATTGTCTCCCACCAGCAATCGGGCTGTGCTGAGCGCATATTGCGCTGACATTTGTGAGACACAGACGGCAGCAGCTCTTTTATGCGCCATGTGTATTACCAGTGCATCTTGAGCGGTTTGGCTCATGGGGGCGCTTGTTTGCAGGTTCACTGTTGAGCCTGTACGTTTAGACACCACACCGCTTACATACCATCAGCAGTGTAGTGTCTGGGGGCGATTGTCGTACAGGTCGAAATGCGTTGCATTGACCACCTGGGCGCACAAACCCACCCGCCCACCCTTAGTTTTGTTTCAGCTGTACATGCGCACTTCTTTTGCGTGTGTTACACAAACGCGGGGGGGGGGATAAGTGCGCAGTGCCAACATGTCGGGGGCGTACATACTACAGTAGTTGTAGAATGGTGGTGCGCTTGCTTGCGTTGGTTGCGCAGTGCCAACATGTCGGGGGCGCATATAGCAGCAGAGCCAGTTGCTTGCTCGTTAGTTTGTCTGTTGCAGCGTTAGGTCATGTGTTGTTTTGCAACAATGTAGTTGCCACTCCAGCCAGACGCGCCACAGTCTTTCTGAGACTTGTTGGTGGCGGAGGTTTGCTGGTATATGCCATATGCCCGTGTTATTTGAGAGTTTCGGCGGTCGTGGATGACAGCCGTGCTTGCATTGCATTTTGTAGCAGTATTGCATGTGTAGTATCGAGGGCGCCTCACATGAGTGCATGGCTTTCGACTTGTGGAGTGGAAGAGCCATGCAGGGGGCGATTGTAGTGAGGCAACCCTAGGTGGAGCAGTAGTTGAAGTAGGGCTTGCATTGCGAATGCCTTTTGTGCAATAATCAGACACGACTTTAACCTTCAACATGGCACAGCTTCTTCTGCTTCTACCTGTTTAGCCACGCTTGCATATCAGGGTGATATTGCACTTGGGGAGGGCGCTCCGGTCCACCTCCCACGGCACCAGGCAGTGGGCATTTCCGGCTGTTTCAAGTCAAGGTTGAGGCTGAGTCTCACACACTTTCACCCTCTGTGGTTGGCACACCACCACAATGGCTGATCTCGGCAGGTGCTGACCTGTCCAGTACTATTTCGGATAGTGCTCCAACACACGGCTTTCGCTGTTTCCGTCGGCACCTCTGCTGCACGCAACCTGAGGTGGCTGGGGTTCAAACTTCTGCACCATTAGCTGTGCCGTCTACTGGCGTCCTTAAGGGGCCACTTACAGCACTCGGTGGATCCAGGGGCTTCAGAACCAGCCACACACGGAGTTCCGGTCAGCAGCAGCAGCTGTAAACGGCGACAGCAGAGTTTTCGGGATTTCTATAGCTGGGGGCGTGCTCGTCGTAAGGCGCCCTTCGGCTCTCCACTACTTAGCAGCAGCAGCAGCTGCTGCTTCAGCATACTGCCACCTTTCTGGCAGCACGTGCTCATCTACTATTCAGCAGCACCTTAACACCTTTTACTGGAAGCAAAATGGTGGGGGGGAAACGTGCTGTTGCGAGTCGGGCTGAAGCGCTTAGCGTGTACACCCGGCTGCTCAAGAAGGGACGTTGGGGCTCAGCCTCGGAATGGTTTTACATCACCGGAGACAGGGACGTGGGGGAAAAGCTTGGTGAGGTGCTCAGCGCAATGACCTATTTTGTCTCTGCGGAGGTCAAACTGCAGGAGGAGCGACGCCGGCTCAGCACGTGCCTTGCAGAAGCCACACAGGGAGTCGCTGAGGAGCAGCAGAGAGTCAGCATCCTGCAAGAGCGGCTACAGCAAAGCAAGAAGGCTGAGGCAGCAGCGCAGCGAGAGCTGGAGCGGCAATGCGCTGCTGATTCAGCAGCGCTGTTGCAGCTGCGGAGTCGGGTGTCGGAGCTGGAGGAGGATGCTGCGAGAATGGCTACAGTGCTGGCGTCGGCGCGCGCAGCCGATGGCAACGCGGGCACCAACAGCTGCGCCAACAACAGCGGCGGCGTATGTGCCGCACGCTCAGCGCCGACGGAGGCGCTTCCAACATCGCAAGCATGCAGCAGTGGCGCGCTTGGCAGCAGCGGCACTGCAGTCGTGCTCTCAGCGCCGACAACGGCGGCGCATGCAGCTGTGCCTGCATGCGACATCGGCGGGCACAACAGCGGCGGCACCGCAGCTGCGCTTTTGGCCCCGGCGACAGCGGCGCTTTCACCGCTGCGCGCACGCAGTGGCGCGTGTGACAGTGGCGACACTGCGGCCCCGCTCCCAGCGCGCGGCAGTGGCGGCGGCGACAGTAGCGGCGGCGCGCGCGGCGGCGGCAGCGGCGGCGGCTGCAGCGGCGCACGCGACGGCGGTAGCGGCGGCGCGCGGGGCGGCAGCGGCGGCGCGCGAGGCGGTGGCAGCGGCGCACGCCATCAAGGCGGCGGCGGCGGCGCACGCCACCAGGGTGGCGGCACTGGTGCGGCGAGCTCGGCGACGGCGACGGTGCCGATGCAACAGCGCGCCGGCATCAGCGCTGCGCGGCGCAGCATGCGCGCCGCAGGCAGCAGCTTGGGACGGCCGCTCTCGCGGCGGCAGCAGAAGCGGCGGGAGTACTGGTCGGCGCATACGGCTGAGGAGCGGCAGCGCCTCCGCGACTGGCAGGCGCGGCATAAGGCGCTGCACAGGCGGCATGCGAGCAAGGAGAGGCGTGGCGATGGCGCGCAGCCGCCAGACTCAGCAACAGCGGGGAGGCGCGGCGGTGCTGACATTAGCACAGCATTGTCTCCCACCAGCAATCGGGCTGTGCTTAGCGCATATTGCGCTGACATTTGTGAGACACAGACGGCAGCAGCTCTTTTATGCGCCATGTGTATTACCAGTGCATCTTGAGCGGTTTGGCTCATGGGGGCGCTTGTTTGCAGGTTCACTGTTGAGCCTGTACGTTTAGACACCACACCGCTTACATACCATCAGCAGTGTAGTGTCTGGGGGCGATTGTCGTACAGGTCGAAATGCGTTGCATTGACCACCTGGGCGCACAAACCCACCCGCCCACCCTTAGTTTTGTTTCAGCTGTACATGCGCACTTCTTTTGCGTGTGTTACACAAACGCGGGGGGGGGGATAAGTGCGCAGTGCCAACATGTCGGGGGCGTACATACTACAGTAGTTGTAGAATGGTGGTGCGCTTGCTTGCGTTGGTTGCGCAGTGCCAACATGTCGGGGGCGCATATAGCAGCAGAGCCAGTTGCTTGCTCGTTAGTTTGTCTGTTGCAGCGTTAGGTCATGTGTTGTTTTGCAACAATGTAGTTGCCACTCCAGCCAGACGCGCCACAGTCTTTCTGAGACTTGTTGGTGGCGGAGGTTTGCTGGTATATGCCATATGCCCGTGTTATTTGAGAGTTTCGGCGGTCGTGGATGACAGCCGTGCTTGCATTGCATTTTGTAGCAGTATTGCATGTGTAGTATCGAGGGCGCCTCACATGAGTGCATGGCTTTCGACTTGTGGAGTGGAAGAGCCATGCAGGGGGCGATTGTAGTGAGGCAACCCTAGGTGGAGCAGTAGTTGAAGTAGGGCTTGCATTGCGAATGCCTTTTGTGCAGTAATCAGACACGACTTTAACCTTCAACATGGCACAGCTTCTTCTGCTTCTACCTGTTTAGCCACGCTTGCATATCAGGGTGATATTGCACTTGGGGAGGGCGCTCCGGTCCACCTCCCACGGCACCAGGCAGTGGGCATTTCCGGCTGTTTCAAGTCAAGGTTGAGACTGGGTCTCACACACATTCACCCTCTGTGGTTGGCACACCACCACAATTGTCGTACAGGTCGAAATGCGTTGCATTGACCACCTGGGCGCACAACTGGACTGCACGCCACACTGCGCGCGATGAGTGGTCTCGCCTCGTATACGACTGGCATGCTGAGTCCCCGCGTGACTTTGTCAACAGGCTTGACACTTATGGCCGGCGTGTAGAGGGGGGCTCTAACGAGGCCACTCGCCGTGAGAAGTTTTACAGCTGCATGCCTGACTTTGTTAAGGTTCAGCAAGACAGACGCGACAACTTCTGGCAGGACCCCCTCACAGTCAGTGTGAACCATGCCGCCGCCGTCTGGCGCACTCACTTGCAAGAGCATGGGATCCCGCTCCCAGACAGCGCTGGCGCTCACGACACTTCCGCTGTCGCCGCCACTGTCACTCCCCCTAAAGGCACCCCTACGCAGGCGCCTGATGTTGCAAGCCTTCCCCGGCGCAAGGCGTCCAAGGAGGCTAAGCGGCAAGAGTGTATCCAAGCAGCCCGGTCTGCGCTGGAGGCGGATAACACGGAGTTGGCGTTTGCGCAGCTTGCGGTGCTCCATGGCAAGGGCGCCCCTGCTGCTGCGCCGCCTTCCACGCCTCTCAATCCCGGCAAGCGCAAAGCAGCGCAGGACGGCCAGCCGGCCTCTAACCCCAAGCCCGGCTTGACCTACAAGCCGTTCAACAACTGGACATGTAAGCGCTGTGGTGTGATGGTTACCACTGGCGAACGGTATGCCGATCATCACGCAAGCTCTGAGTGTCGGGACAACCGCCGCGCCCCGTCGCGCAGTCGCAGCCGCGACCTTGCGCCGCCTGCCTCTGCCGCGCCTGTCTTCGCGATGCAGGGAGCGCCCATCTATGCCATGCCGCCGCAAATTGTCCCGCAGCTCGCTGCCATGCACGGTGCCGGCCCCGCGCCCTCCTGGCCCACCGTGTACCAGGCACCTGCTGCCGCGGCGCCGGCACCAGCCCCAGCCCCCACTGCGGCTGCTGCCGCAGTGCAGCCGTGGACGGCCGACATCCAGGCAGCCATCGCCGCTGCCATGGCCACCAAACACAGTGAGTCAGTGCTCGACAGCCGCTTAAGCGTTCACGCACCCCGCTGCGCAACCGCAATGCTTGCTGCGCTGGGCGTCATGTCGTCCGCTGTAGCCCAGCCTGCCAATTTGTCTGCACCCACGCCTGTTGCAAGTACCCCTGTTGCACCTGCGACATTGCACGCTGCGCGTGCTGCATCGGCATCTACGCCTGTTGCGATGGCCCCTGCGGCACCGGTGATACCGCATGCTGCGCGTGCCTCTGCTGCATCAGCGCCTACTGACGCTGGCATGACTGCACCGCCGGCACCCTTCCATGCGCGCCCTCACGTGGCTGTTCCCCCTTCCCCTGCTGCTGCGACTCCTGCCGCGCCTCAGACGAGTGAGCGTGCTAGGGAGCAGGCGACGGAGCGCCATCTCACGCACGCGTCGCTGTGCTGCGGGACAGGTGGTTGGGAGGAAGGGTTTGCGCAGGCAAGTAAACTTGGCTTGCATGTCAACACAGTGCTCGCTGTTGACAACTGCGCGAAGACGTGTGACGCGTATAGGGAGACACACCCTACGTCTGCCGCACCCCAGTGCATGTCAATTGATGATCCTCGCATCATCCACCAACTGCGCAAGCTGCGCCCTCACCTCACTACGTCCTCTACCCCTTGCACAGATTTTGCAAACGGGGAGGGAGTGGAGGGAGAGGGGGCGGAGCTGACATACAAGCTGGCCAAGGTGGTTACGGAGGCAGAGCTTGAGTTGGTGTTGTCAGAGAACGTTCCGCAGATGCTCAAGTCGCAAGCTTGGGGTAGGGGGAAGGCCCACCTGTTGGCCAACGGGTACGCAGTACTCGAGACAGTCATCAAGGCATCGGAGCTCGACACCTGCTGCAGGCGTACGCGCGCGCTTGTTCTCATTGTGCGCAACCGCTTTGGTGTCAAGGCCGCGCTCCAGCGCCTCTGCGCAGTCCTCAATGCTATGTGCAATAATGGAATTCCACTTTCCATGAGACACGTTCTGAAGGTTCCACGCCGTGTTCGCGGTTGCTTCTTGCGCCCTCGCGTGCGTTCCTCCAAAGGCGTGCATGACCTTGATGGACTGTTTGGCAGCCCACGCGTCGCTGGCCTGGCTTGCCTCCTGCGAACCCTGCTCTCTACATCCCATCCCCCGATGACGCATGTGATGTACGTGATGCTATGACTGTCACCCCCCGCGACATGGCGCTCATGCTGACATACAGGTCTGACTTGCCAACGGGCAGCCAAGAGCAGTTGCAGCTTTGGCTGGCCAACCTTGTCATGCCTGATGTCGCGCACGCATTCTTGCTTGCTGCATGGTGCAGTGGGATCTTTGACATGCAAGAGTCCAGCCCCTCTGACGATGGCTTTGCAATGTCATTGGATCGTAACTCGCCCACACCTGAGTGGCTCGCTGACAGCACTGCCGCGCTTGAGCACACAGACGGCACAGCCTCACGAGAGACGCAACACACGCTCGTGCAACGCTGCATCAACGCTGTCCAACGCATCTCCCGCGACAGTGAGAGCACAGCACGTGCCAAACTGTCCGCAGTCGACTTAGTGCCAGACAACACTGGTGAGCAGGAGAGCGACACAGACGCGGTCGCGCCCACTGGCAGCTTTCTCAGAGATGCAGCACCTGACCCAGTCTCTGCAGACGCTGGCTCTGACGCTGAGCCCATGGACTGCTCAGAAGAAGGGGGAGAACGACTCCAACCCCAACTTCAACTTCAACAACAGCAGCCTCTTGCGAATCTCGCAGCGCTTAGCTCTTCTCACGTGCCTGTGCAGCCACGCGAGAAGGTGGCCTACGCCACAGGCAGCCCCAGCGCTCAACGGTTCATTAACCTCATCACACGCATGCCCCACCAGCGAGACATCAAAGAGCTGAACATGGAGTGCATGCTGGACAACGGAGCCACGGCGAGCCTGCTGAGCATACAGCAGAGCAGACGGCTCCCAGAGGGTAGCGTACAACCGTTGCGACAGGGTGACTTCACCGCCATCGAACTGGCAGACAGCAAAACGCGCATCCCCATCACCGGCGCGGTGCAGATGACTCTCCGGTTCAAGAAGACCCTCGTACGCCATCGGTTCTATGTGACCGACATACCCATGCCTGCCATCATCGGCGGCGACTTCTTTGGGAGCTTCGGCAGTAGCCTGTCGTATTCTACAATGGAGTTCTTCCCCACACCAGACTCCAGTGTCGCAATCCCTATGCGGCACAAGCAAGACGACAAGGCATCGAAGTTGTGCAACTTCAAGGGCCTGGTGGACAGAGTCGTCGCAGTCCCTGCTCCCACGCCCACTGCCAAGCGCAGTGCACGCCTCCTAGAAGAGGTAGTGATGGCACCATTTTCAGAGCAAGTGGTCGAACTTGCACTGTTCCCGCCTCCCAAGGATACGCCAGAGCACACTGCATTGATTCACGCAAGCCATGACCAGATGATGGAGAGCCTAGCTGCACAAGGCCTTCGTGTAGCCTTTACTGCGGTCACAGTCGCACCCAACAACCCTGTCATGGTCAAACTCGTCAACACTTGCTCCTTGCCTGTCCTCCTTCGTAAGAACACCTTTGTGGGCACTGCCATTCCTGCCACAGAGGAGGACATCCTTGAGCTTGATGAGCAGACCAGCCGGAATACAGAGCAGCTCAAATGCGAGTTGCAGAAGCGCGTGCTGGAATATGCAGTCAGACACCACCAGTCAAGGGCGTTCAGGCAGGCTGCAGACGCTGCACTCAAAGCCCTAGCCTCCGAACCGCCCACACATGACTCCGCGTCAGACTCCCCCAGCACTGTGCCAGGCGCACACAGTCCGCAGCGCTCACCTGGCGCCGCCGCCCGAGTGAATGCATACAGCTCTGTCTCAGACGTTTGTGGGGATGAGGAGCTGCGCACCATGCTCATGACCGATGGTCAACTCAACCCCATACTCAAGGAGAAGGACTCGAAGGGGCAAGTATGGGCAGACCGAGTCTTTGACGTCTTGAAGCGGCATCGCGCCTGCTTCCCGGCTGACCCAAGAAACCCGCACGTCACAGACACCACCGAGTTCGACATTGACACCGGTGATGCATTGCCCATGGCGGACAGAGCCAGACGTTGGGCCCGCGCAGAGGCTGAGTACATCATGCAACAGGTGGCTCAGATGCACGCACGCAAGCAGATCGAGCCCTCCAATAGCCCCTGGGCTTGCAACCCCGTTCTCGCCCGACAGGGTGACAAGATTCGCTTCTGCATCGACTTCCGCAAGCTGAACTCCGTCACCAAGCGCGACAGCCACGGGCTGGGCAACATAGGTGACATGCTGCACAAAGTGCAAGGCACCAAGGTGATCAGCGCGCTGGACATGGCTGCTGGCTACCACCAGGTGCCCCTCACCGCGTCCGCAAAGCCCAAAACGGCGTTCCGCACGCCTGATGGTGGACTCTGGCAGTACACTGTGGCCCCTTTTGGCCTGGTGAACTTGCCTGCACAATTTACGCGACTCATGCACGGTGTGCTGGGCGAGGAAGCCCTGAAGGACTACGCAACCGTGTACGTGGATGATGTGCTCGTCTATGACACCGACATGGAGGCCCACCTCCAGCACCTTGACGCAGTTCTCACGCGCATAGAGGCTGCAGGCATGAGTGTGGCCTGGAAGAAGTGCCAACTCTTCCGCTCTGAGGTCAAGTTCCTTGGACATATCATTGGTGCAGGTGGCATTCGCCCTGACCCTGAGAAG
Source organism: Tribonema minus (assembly GCA_017506865.1). Taxonomy (NCBI): domain Eukaryota; class Xanthophyceae; order Tribonematales; family Tribonemataceae; genus Tribonema; species Tribonema minus. The sequence continues at coordinate 222,044 of JAFCMP010000290.1, read as the reverse complement.
GTGAAGGCAATGGCAGACATGAGCGCACCCCTCAACGCTAGGGGCCTCGCAGACAAGCGGCTCGTACAAGTCGCTCTAGGCGTGTTCAACTATTACCGCCGCTACGTGCGCAACTTTAGCGCCATCGCAGCCCCGCTTGTCGAGCTCACCAAGGATGGCGCGAGCATGGAGTGGAACGCACGCCGCAGAGACGCTTTTGAGCGGCTGAAGCAGGAGATGTGTAGCGCTTCCATAGTGATGCACCCCGACTTCTCACTGCCCTTCGTGCTCTACACGGCCGGCTCCAAGGTCGCCACTGCCGGTGTTCTCACGCAATTCCGGCCAGTCACGGAGCTTGACAGCCCGCTCATGAGAGCCAAACCGCCAACCTGCACTGGGCGCACTAGCCTGGTTGAGGGGACCTTGCAGCGTGAGGTCGTGGTGGGCTACTTCTCAAAGATGAACTCTGTTCAGGACGCCAGGCTGGGAGCCACAGCTCTTGAGTGTCTTGCAGTAGTTTTGTCAACGAACCACTTCCGACCTTACGTCTGGGGCAGGCCATGCACCGTCATCACCGACGCAGCCGCCCTCCGCTGGCTCCTCACACTTCAATCGAATGACGGCAAGCTGCTCCGCTGGGCCATGCGCCTACAAGAGTACGACATCACCGTCCAGCACCGGCCTGGCAAGGTCAACTCCAACGCTGACGGACCCTCTCGGCTGCCTCAGCAGGCAGAGCTTGACGCGCCCCGCCGTGTCGATCACGCCGACGAGGATTGGCCCGACTCCGTTGCCACTTTTGATGCGCCGCCGTCAGGTGTGCAGTTCGCAGACGACCCAGCCACCACACACGCTGTGGAGCGAGCTGACACCACGGAGCCCAGACAGCGCCCCTCTGACGAGCGCGTCGCCACTGTGGCCTCTTACAAAGGCTACGTCGTGCAGCACTCCAAGGGCACGCCCTTCCGCCTCAACGAGCTTGCTGCCTGTCTGGCCAGCTTTGGAGGCATCGCGCAGTCCCTCAGCGAGGTGACTTCAGAGCAAGCAAAGCAGCTGCTCCGCATGCACGCAGACGAGTCCCCATGTGAGGTCGCTCTAGGTGATGCCACCACGCTGCTCACCCCGGCCACCATGGATATGCACATGAACGCTCTCCTTGACGAACACTTCAAAGGGGAGAGGGACAGCCTCGGCCTGGGCGACTTCGAGCCCTGGCGTCAGAGCAAGAAGCGTCGCAGCAACGCAGGAAAGGCCGTCCAGGTGGCCACCACCACCGCCACCACAGACGACGCGGACCCCGCTGACGCCGTTGCACGTAATCACGGTGAGCGCCCGCGTAAGCGCACTCTGCCGCGGCCTAAGCCCATACCTCTTACCGCGCAGCCAGAGGCTCAGCCTCAGGCTGATGGACCGCTGCCTACACCTGCCATGCTGAGCCGAGAGACCTTCATCGAATTCCAGCGCCGAGACCCCTTCTGCTGTGCAGTGACTCGCTTGTTGACGGACAACGAGCTGCCCACGGACAAAGACCTTGCCGTGCACTTGATGGTGGCACGTGAGTGCTACAATCTTGAGCATGATGGTCTCCTCGCACACTTCGCAAGCAGCCATCCCAAACGCGGACAAGTGCTGTGCCAATGGGTCGTTCCCGCCGCGCTACGCACCCTGGTGCTTCGTCTGTGTCACGACGACGCCAGCGCAGGCCACTCCGGCGTTAGCGCCACCCACATCCGTGTGTTCGAGCGCTACTACTGGACTGGCATGGCCCATGACGTCCGCACCTATGTGACCAGCTGCCTGGCGTGCCAGCTGAACAAGAAGGCCAATACATCGCGGTACAGGACGCACCTCTTTCCCCCCACTCACATGTTCCAACGGCTCAATGCAGATCTAGTCTCGCCGGGCTCGAGGGCAGGAGGGTTTGAGTACATCCTTACTGTGGTTGAGGCACGGTCTGGCTTTGTGTGGCTCTTTCCACTCAAGTCCAAAGACTCCAACGAGGTGTCAGCGCACCTCTACACTGTCCTCCTGGAGGCAGGCGCCCTCGTGGAAGAGATAGTCACTGATCAGGGAGGAGAGTTCATTGCTGGGGTAGTGCATGACTTGTGCACCAGCATGGGCGTGAAAAGATCCAGACCAGTGGCTACCACCCCCAGACCAACGGCGTCGCCGAACGCATGAACGCTCGCGTCTTGCAATCACTCCGCCTGTGGGTGAACGACCGCCAAGACAACTGGCACGAAGGCCTCGAAGCACTACAGTTTCAATTGCGAGCAACGCCTCGCGACGAAACGGGCCTGTCACCGTTCTTCTGCGTCTACGGACGTGAAGCCACCCTGCCGCACGACGCGTTCCACCGCTCGGACCGTCCCATGGACCTACACACGGAGGTCGAGAAGCGCGCTGAGTCACGGCTGTTGGCCGAAAAGGTCATCAGTGAAGCCTTCGGCAAGCGTGCCGCCAAAGTGGCAAAGCACAACGACATCATCAAACGCTCCGTCAACGTCGCCATCGGAGATTGGGTCCTCGTCAGACGAGAACCGGTCGAAGAGCGCGCACGCAAGATGGACGAGAAGTACACTGGGCCCTGGCAAGTGATGGAAAAAGCAGGTGACTCAGGGCTCTCCTTCACATGTCGAATGATGGGCAGCCGCACCAAACAGAAATCTATACACGTCACGCACATGAAGCCCTTTCGGCTCCGCCCCAGCCACTTTGAGCACACGTCCCCACACGTGCAACTCACAGCAGCGCAACTCCGAGACCTGCCCCATGAGGAATGGCTCGAACGCATAGTCGACAGACGCGTCGGCCCCAACGGTAAGTGGCAGTACCGCTACATCGACAGAACGGGCCAGCAGATCGACTTCACCGGCGAAGCTGCCATGCTCGAAATGACGCAGCCGTGGGTACTTGACACGTTCCACGCCATGTATGAGCTGCGTCATGGCGACTCCATACCCCTGTACGCGCGCCGCCCCGAGCCTCCAGCCACGCGACGGCTTTCGGTCGAGGAGGCCCTACAGCGGTTTCCACGCGGCACGACAGTGGCGCGCGAGGTGACCACCCCCTCCGGCTCACGCAAGTATATCTGGGGTGCGATCAGCGGTTACCTCCACCCGTACTGGCGCGCACGCTACGACGATGGCGAATGGGAAGAGCTCAACGCAACTGAGGTCAAGGCCGCCATTGCCCTGGCTGAAGCAGTGAAGAGCAAGGCCCAGAAACACGGCATCACCGCCAGCAAGCCGCAGATCACTCTTGTCACCAGCCCTCTGCTACCTCGCAACTTCGGTGCAGACAACGTAGGTGATGTGATCCGATACTACAGCAGCTGCACTGGTTGGTCTCGCGGCCGCCTTGTAGCGTACCACCCTCGCCATTCACGGCACACCTTCGATGTGCTGTTCACGGGCGAAGCACGGCCACGACGCCTGCGCTTGCGTGAGGGGTACTACAAAGTCAACAAGCAAGACGCCAACGCTCCACTGACAGATCCCCCCCATAGCACTTGGAACCTCATTGTCGACCAAGCCGACACACCCATGTCCACTGAGAGTTCCTTGGCCTACGTCCGTGTTGTGCTATAGCCGCCCCCGGATTCACCCTGTGGGGCTCGCCATCCCTCCTACCGCTTTGACTCTAACAGCTAGCTTGACACCAGCCTTCCATGTGTCATGTAGAGTCTTAGCGTGCGAGTCCTATGGGCCCAATGTGCCTCTGTTGCAGCGCTGATCCCTGAGACCGCCGTCGAGGACGACGACGAATCGAAGAAGGGGGAGCTGTTACGGATTGTACATTGTCGGATCCGTGTCTGATGATGCCATTATTAGGGCATACCCCTGGTATGTCGGGTGATGATGCAGGGTTTCATACATGTTACTCCTGAATCAGATCCCCTGGATTGTGCCGAGGATCCAATTGCAACTTGCCAAAAAAAGGCAGCTGCGCACTCACTTCTTTCTCTACCTCCGGTCTCGGCACAAGACAGCTATAGCTGAGGACACCCCCACCTCCACAGGCCTCCACCAACAACAAGGTAAGTTAGCATGCTGTAGCCCACCGCTGAGCTCTCCTAAAACAGTGCTTCACGATGTCGTTGATCGTGGTGAAGAGCTCCTCTGGATCTTGTGTGTCCAACTTAACCCGCATGAGTTCGCTGAGAAGGCGTATTTTCTGTGCTCGGGTCTTGGTTTCGTACCTGTTGAGAAGCAGTTGCCATGCTTTGCTGCCGTCGTCCTCTGGTGCTTGGGAGACTATGTTGAAGGCTGTGTCAGTGACGTTAGTGACAATGAGCGTGTAGGCCATGCTGTTGGTGATGTTGTATGCGGCTCGTGCTGAGTCGTCTTCGGAGGGTGGTTCCGTCTTGCCGGTCATGACGTCGTAGGCGCCGATGACTTTGATCCATGACGTGAACTTCAACTTCCAGGATGTCCATGCTTCGTTCTTGCCGTCGAAGGGCAGCCGAGTGATCCTGTGAAGGCTGGCGAATGTGTAGCGATCCGCAGATGTGCTTCTGCCGCTGTCGCCCATGTCGACGATGGATTGCTGATTGCCGTGTATTGAGATGCTGTACTCAGGTCAGGCTTTCCCCTATTCCCGCGTGCTCCTATGTGAGGATGCTCCGCAGTACTGTCCCTGTAGTTCCTAGCTCTACTTACGTGCTTCCCAGCTCAATGTGACCACGCGTGCTTGAAGTTGCTGTGGGATTTGTTGTCGCACTGATGCTGTGCGGTATTTGGTCTCGCACTGGTGCTGTGCGGTATTTGATAACGCACTTGTGCTGTGCGGTATTTGGTAACGCACTGGTGCTGTGCGGACTTCCTCAGGCCATCGGTGTGACCATGTCGGAATGACTAGAGTGCAGCTAGAGCTCCATGAGGATGCCAAGCCAATGTAGCAAGGCACAAAGGAGGAAGAGAGACTCCGGCTGTAGGACCGTGTAAGAAGAAGTGAATTGATATAGATGGGCAAGGGAAGCATGCCCTGAGAAGGAAACGTGCTCTGGAGAGCAACCATGGAAAGACGAAGAAAATATGGAGAGACCCGGAATTGTCTCGGGAAAATGCTGTGACCCTGCTCGGTAACTATAGCCAGTCAGACCCTGCATGGTACAACTAAACAGCTGCAGACCTAGGATAGCATGCTATTCTGACACAAGCGCTACTGCAAGCAATCGGTCCGCCACCTGTCCACCATGGACAAAGCTTCCATCGCCAACTGCACCTACTGCTGCTCGGGCAACCTTTCCGCTGCTACTGCGGGTGCTCACCGTTGGCATGGCCCATGCCGCCCGCATGGCTGGCAGCGATACCGGCGCCGTAAAGACCGCTCTCAAGCGCAAGTACGATAGCATCAGCAAAAAGATCTCAGATCGGTACGCCAAGATAAAGCGGCTCTTTGCTGACGGACACGGTGCAGAGGACAGCGCCATCACAGTTGTGCAACAAGAGATAGATTCCTTGGTTTCTGAACGAGATGCACTGCAGGTCAAGCACACTAAGAAGAAGGCACGACTCAGCGCAGTTCAGCGGCAACGACCACCACTTCACCACTACGAGGCACGGGGTACCACGGTGAGTAAGTGGACTGCAGGTTGTCCGTACTCGGTGTTGCCACCGCTATTGCTGCTTGTTCTTACGCATTTTTTTTGTACTTGCAGGCATCAGTGGGACCGCCATCAGGCGAGCAGAATGCGCTGGGCAATGCGTTGCATGATGCCACGGGGGAGATTGCGCGCCTGCATGCCGCTCTGCGCAGTGCTACAGCAGAGGTCATGAGCCTCCGTGCTGCAGAGCAGTCTCATGCAGATGACCTGGCTTTTGCTGAGGAGGAGATTGCTGGCGCGCACAGACTGCTGGCAAGTGCAGAAGCTGCCAGGGATATGGCTGAGGAGCGGGCGGCAGAAGCCGAGAGGAGAGCAGCTGCGGCCAGGACTATGGCCGAGGAGCGGGTAGCAGAGGCGGAGATGAGGGCAGCTGCGGCGGAGACAAGTGCAGAAGAGGCACAAATAAAGCTGATGCATGTGGAGGCCAGCATTGAGGCAATGGCAGAGTTGCGGAGTAAGCATAAGGAAAAAGGTATGGTGTTTGCAAACAAGCATCTCAATACCCTCGTGAGGCGGTCAGAAGCAAAGGCAGAGGCTGAGACTCAAGCAAGGCTCAAGGCTGAGCAGGATTTGCAAAATGCATATACAGAAATCAAGCTGGCAAGGAGTGGTGGACGCACTGCAGTGTTGTACAACAGCGCAGCGACACAATGTGACACTGCTGTGTATAAGGTGCCCGTGCAAGTCACACCCCTCCAACGCCACGGCGGTGTCAATACATCGCCCGAAGTGGGCTGGGACGAGAATGCATACAGCTCTAGGCTCTCCAACTATTCGCAAGGGACCCAGTTTTCAAGCAGCAAGTCTTGCTCGCGATAAGTTGGACAGCCACCAGCAGGAGTTTGTCACCTTGAATGCAACATTCCAAAACGCCTCATACGGTCTGTGTCAGCTGCCCTTCTGCAATGTGTGCACCTCCTTTGTCTTTTATAACGCCTGCGCCTGCTCTCGAAACCAAGTCTGCATACTATGATATGCTGCATCACATTACACTGCACAAATTCAGCAGTGTTGCATCTAATTGTTCTTTCCAGTCTAGGCACAGCAGGACGCCAACTCATAGCCAATACTCAGTAGCATCATTGAAATTTAATGAACGACAAGCACCGGGATCGATCTGCCTCACCCTCGATCTATAGCTACTGATGATAACGCAATACTGCTGTGTGGTAGAGCTGACTCTGTGGATGCACTAGCCTGAAAGCGCCTGAGAAATCAATAGAATATGGCAAGCTGTGCAAATTAGCAGACGCATGTGGTGCTCACAAAGACTGCATCATCATGTACTGACAAATGAAGCATTGCAGACAAGTGCGTGTTTGATCGCAATGCCAACAACAGTCACAGCACACAGTCAGAGCGATTAGAGATGATGCCCTTGTGCATTAACCGCATATCGGCAGCACACACATTAACACACTGACGCAAATCTTCACACAAGTTATCAAGGTCCGCAACACTGTACAGAACTCTAGATGCCGTCACTTCGGACCTCAAACGCGCACTGGCAAACGCCTTCCGTACCCCCCACTGCATACCCTCAGTGTCCCGTAGAAATGTGTCAACCCCTGTAAAGGTGAGGACATGTCTGTCTGCTGGACGCTCTCCATGTCCCCCGCAGATGATCTCAGAGCAGCTACGCTCAGAGGGGAGGGCCACCGTCTCTCTTCTTAGCCTCCTTGGTGTCTATCGCATCCTTAAACACTGCTTGCATGACGGGAAACATGTGCGCGGCAAAGGAGCCGCCTGGGAAACCTCTCTCGCCCTTCTTCTTCTGCGTTCGTTTGTTGTAAACAAACAAGACTCTCCCGCAGAGCACACTCTCGGTTTCCTTAGCAGTACGCACGGGGTTGTCGGTAGGCAGTGCATCAATGCGGAAGTGCTGCATGAAAGCACGCACCGCATTGCTAGCTTGATAAAAGCCGATGCTGCTTGGCGCTGGATAACCGGCAGGCATGGCGACGACAGCAGCATTGGGGCCAGGGGGGATGCTGGCATCGGCGGTGTGGGGGCCGGCCTTGGAAGGCTTTACGCGCTTGACACGGGGCGCAACAGGGCGGGCAGGACCCTTGGCGCCGCGCTTGGTGCCTGCAGGAGCAGCGGTGGTGGGCGCCGCAGGAGGTGCGGCGCCGGAGAGCACGGCACAGGCTACGCTTTCATGTACGCCGTCGTCGGCCAGCTTCTTGGCAACCTGCGCCCTCTCCTGGAGTTTGCGACTGTCGGCGTCCGATTGGGCTGTGACGGAGTATGATACCTACATACCCTACTTGCATGTGCATGCATACCTACACAGGTTTCTCCCCATTCTGGGAGTTTCTCTTGTTAGTCCACCACTGCATGTTCCAGCACCAGTCCGGTACTGTTCCGCCCCTGACTCAGGGCTATTTCTCCGCTTGCTCACGCTCCTGCACAATAATCACTTCTTTGCAATACCAACCTGCCATGGTCTAGTGCTGTTCTGCACTTTGCATTGGGTCCACCTTGGGTGTCCTACTCTGCCACGGTGTTATAGTTCCGTCAGGTTATGATGGCCTCCATGCGGATGGACACCAAGGTGCCGCTGCCACAGTTTGATGGGCAGCACGAGAACTGGGACCAGTTCTCTTACCTCTTCTTAGCCATCATGGCATCAAAGGGGCTCTCCGGAGAGTTTCTCAACTTCCGGCTCTCCGACACAGAGGAGACGCAGCTGAAGGCCAAGGACGACTACGCCAAGATGATTCAACACTTCTTCGGCTGTCTGGTGGCATCAATCAGCTTCACAGCCAGCGCTGCGCACGCAGTGACACGGCAATCCGCAGGGCCACCAGCAGATGGTCGCGGAGCATGGCGGGCACTCACCGCCAAGTACGAGGGCAACACGCGGGCTCGCACCATGGCCCTGACCAGCGAGTTCCAACGCACTTCCCTCCAGCCAGGCGAGGACACGGACGAGTTCCTCATGCGGCTGCAGAACCTGAAGGCGAAGCTGACCGCCTTAGGAGAAACGATCACGGACACCACGTTGATCGGGCAGATCCTCCGGGGATTGCCTAGCGCCTACGACACCGTGAAGAAGATCATCATGGTCAACGGCGCCATGTCTTTTGCAGACATCCAGCAAGCGCTCCGGACGGAGTATGACAGCCAGCGGGAGCAGGGGCTTCTCACAGCCCTCTCAACCTCGACGCCGGCATTCCGAGGTTCCTGCCGCTCCTGCGGCAAGTTCGGACACAAGGCCAGCAGCTGCCACGCCAAGAAGCAGCAGAAGGGCCAGCGCCATCGCCCCAGCACTCCCAGCAGCAGCGCTGGTGCCAGCGGCAAGTGGTGTCATCGACACAAGAGTGACACGCACTCAACCAGCGAATGCGAGCTGCTCGCTCGTGAGCGGCGCAATCGCAACGGGCGACGATCGGAGAGTCACGGTGCCTCTTCGGCTGGACAAGATGGCCCACTCGGATTCGCTATCAACAGCAGCCACCCCAATGGCGATCAGCACGGTTTCCAAGCTGCCATCGACACAGGCAGCAATCGGTACGTCTTCGACCCTCTACTCCTGCCTTGGGACTTCAGCATCGCCCTGTCCAACAAGCGGCCTTGCAGCGAGAAGATCAAAGGAGTCGGAGGTTTGTGCGAAGTTGACATCATCGCAGATGTCACGCTGTCGGCACGGACGAAGAACGGCCGCTACACCGACGTCAAGTTCACCGACTCGGTCATCGCAGCAGGTGCAGGCTCGCACCTCATCAGCTACTCGCGGCTCGAGGCTGCAGGTGGCACCTTCGAGTTCAGCAACAAGAAGGTTCAAGGCATCAGCAAAGGGAAGGTGCTCATCCCTACTACGCTCCGCAACGGCCTATACTACATCAGCCTACGTCCTCCGTCTCGCCGCAAGCAGCCGATCGAGACTTTGGCGGCAGTACTTACAATTGCCGAAGCTCAACTTTGGCACCGACGGTTGGGTCACCTCAACTGGAGGGACGTACAGGCCCTGGCCAAGGACCGCGGCACAGGCATCAGCACGACAGTCAGCAAGGCGCAGCTTCCGGATTGCTCGACCTGCGCCCTCGCCAAGTCGCGTCATCAGCCGCCAGCAGCAGCAGCATCGAAGCCAGCAGGTACTTCAACTCGCGGCAGTCACTTCCACTCTGACTTCGCAGGTCCCATCACGCCTGCGTCGCTACAAGGCTACAGCTATGCGCAAGGCTTCAAGGACGACAGCACGCGCTACAGCTTCATCTACTGCTGCAAGCGCAAGAGCGACGCTCCCGACAACGCGCACAAGCTCGTCTTTGCCATGGCAAAACAGGGCATCCACATTCGCGGCATCCGCTTCGACAACGCTCGCGAGTTCATCAGCGAGGACATCATCCACTACTGCAACAGCGCAAGTATCACTTCAGACTACTCAGCGCCGTACACGCCGCAGGAGAACGGCGTCGCAGAGCGGTCGTGGAGCACCCTGTTCGGCATGGCTCGGTGCATGCTGTACGACACATCGCTGCCCCCATTTCTGTGGGCAGAGGCGCTGCAGACCGCCAACTACATCCGCAACCGCTCTCCAACGCGGGCACTCGGCGGCATGACGCCTTATCAGGCATGGACAAACGAGGTGCCGGACCTTGCGCACCTCAGGGTGTTTGGGGCGCATGCGTACGTGCACCTGGAGCCAGGCGCCAGGGAGGGTAAGCTTGGCCCTAGGGCATGGCGGGGGAGGTTTGTCGGCTACGCGGAGCAGAGCAACACCTACCGCGTCTACAACGAGTCTACGCGGCGCATCATCGAGACGCGTCATGTCACATTCATCGAGGACCCTCGCGACGCGCCTGCACTTCCCACCGACGTGCAGCTTGAACAGCAGTACATCACCATCGGTATGCCAGAGCCAGAGCAGCCGCTACCTCAGCAACAGCCTGCAGACGCGACGCAGCAGCCCGCAGCGCCGCCGCAGCCGCCACTGCAACCGCCGCCGCCGCAGCAGCAGCAAAACGACCATCCTCAGCCGCAGCTACCTCAACTGCCGCCCGCACGTGGGCCGGTCACTCGCGCCCAGACGCGAACAGCCCTCCGCGACGAGCTGGCGGCCAAGCGCGCCGACCTCAATGCTTTTCAGGCATTCGCAGCTGTTGCTGGCGTCAGCTCCGAGGAGCCCAGTACCATTGCCGCTTTCGAAACGTTCGCAGCAGCAGCTGAAACCAGCTCATCGGAGCCTAGCAGCTACGGCGAGGCGGTAGTATCGGAGCAGTGGCGTGCAGCCATGCAGAAGGAGTACGACGCCCTCATCGACAACAACACCTGGGAGCTGGTGCCGCGGACCAGCGGCATGAACGTGGTAAGCTCTAGGTGGCTGTTCAAGGAGAAGCGCAACGAGCTGGGGGAGGTAGTGGTACACAAAGCTCGTTTCGTAGCAAAGGGCTTTTCACAGCAGCCCGGCGTCGACTTCCAGCATACCTTCGCGCCAGTAGTGCACATGGCATCGCTGCGCACCGTCATCGCCTTGGCAGCTCACAACGGCTGGCAGCTTCGCCATATCGACATCAACAACGCCTTCGTCCAGAGTTACATGGAGGAGGAGGTCTACGTCAAGCAGCCTGAGGGGTACGAGCAGCACGCAGCAGACGGCACTCAACTTGTGCTACGGCTTAACAAGAGCCTTTACGGACTCAAGCAGAGTCCCCGCACCTGGCACCGTACAGTGTCAGACTACCTGCTACAGCAGGGCTTCACCAGCTGCGACTACGACCCGTGCGTCTTGTTCGACGCCGAGACCGGCGTCGTCCTGCTCATCTACGTCGATGACATCTTCTTCACCGGCACGAGCAACGGCCAGCTCATCACCAGCATCACCAGCAAGCTGCAGCAGCGATTCTCCATCAAGGATCTAGGAGAGTTCAAGTGGTTCTTGGGCATCAACATCACTCACAACACCACCAGCCACACCATCATGATGATCAGCCTTGGCCAGCACAGCTATGCGGCCACACTGCTCAGCAGGTTCAACATGACTAACTGCAACCCCGCGCCAACACCGGCCGTCTACCAAGGTGACAAGCTCATCACCTCAGCAGCCTTGGAGCCTGCACAAGCTGAGCTTTACAGGAGCATGGTCGGGGGCTTGCTCTACCTGTCAACGAGCACGCGCCCCGACCTCGCCTACACAGTTGCTCAACTGGCTCAGCACATGGGCAGCCCCTGCCAGCATCACATGCGCAACGCCAAACGCGCACTGGCGTACCTCAAGGGCACACAGGACTACAATCTCACGTTCAGACCCAGCCAGCAGCTTCGACTGATCGGCTATGCGGACGCATCCTTCGCCAGCGACCCGGTTGACAGGCGCTCAACATCGGGCTTTGTGTTTATGCTGGCGGGAGCGGCGGTCGCATGGTGCAGCAAGAAGCAGGGCCTCGTCACCACTTCTACGACAGAGGCGGAGTATGTGGCGCTGTACCACGCGTCACAACAGGCGGTTCCTCTTCTGGGCCTGCTTGCCTTTCTGGGGGTGAGTGGCCAGCAGCCCATGCCCTTGTACGAGGACAACTCCGGGGCGCTACAGCTGGCGTCCAACCCCTACGCGCAGCAGCGTACTAGACACATTGGCGTCAAATACCACTACACCAGACAGCAAGTGGCAGCCAAAGTCATCGATGTCACGGCCGTGTGTACACAGCAGCAGTAAGCGGACGGCTTCACCAAGCCACTGCCCAAGCCGGCTCACCGCACACACACTGCCTTCATCATGGGCATCTAGGCAGCAACCTCAGCTTTAATGTCAAGCTTCAACTTCAGCTTCAACAACAACTTCAACGACAGCTTCATCAGCTTCGTCAAACACCATCAGCTCAGCTTCAACAGCAGCTACAACCGCAGGGATCAAGCGGCGCACACTCAAGTTTCACACGGCAGCACGCCGTTCGCACTTGCAGTACACACTGGTGCCTAATCCAGGTTTTCAGAGTACACACTGGTTGCTACACCAGTTAGCATGCACACCGTTGCACATCAAGGAGCACACCCGGCTCATACCTGCATGTTTGCATTTCAGTACTTCAGCACACGGCTTTCGTACTGAGGGAGGGTGACGGAGTATGATACCTACATACCCTACTTGCATGTGCATGCATACCTACACAGGTTTCTCCCCATTCTGGGAGTTTCTCTTGTTAGTCCACCACTGCATGTTCCAGCACCAGTCCGGTACTGTTCCGCCCCTGACTCAGGGCTATTTCTCCGCTTGCTCACGCTCCTGCACAATAATCACTTCTTTGCAATACCAGCCTGCCCTGGTCTAGTGCTGTTCTGCACTTTGCATTGGGTCCACCTTGGGTGTCCTACTCTGCCACGGTGTTATAGTTCCGTCAGGCTGCGATGACGGCGGATGTGGCGGCGCCGTCCTTGGTGGCCTTGCGTGCTTGCGCAATGGTGAGTTTCTCCTCTGCAATGGTCTGCAATAGCTTGGCCTGCTCTGCACTGGACGACAGGCCTTGAATGATCGGTATCAGGTCAAGGATGTCCCCTGAGACCCCACCGCCCTGCGTAGCGATGGGTGTTGCGGTTGTGCTGTATGAGGTCCGCAATGTGGCCCGGCCGTGCTTGGCAGGGGGCGTAGAACTTCCCCCACATGAGCCTCCTGATGCCCCACCACCCTGCCCGCCGCTGCTGTATGCACTTCTAGGGGTCACGACTGCAGCCGCTGCAAAGGCAGAAAAGAGGCGGTACAATACAGTACATCAGTGGTAGTTGAAAAGACAGTCGGTGAAGTTGTTGTGTTCGTGATCACTGGTGTACTCTGGGTATGCCGGCCTATGGCCACAGCACAGCGGAACCGCCAGCCCCGCACTGCGCTTTCCTGGATGACCTCAACGTGCTGCAAGCTGCCTACTTCGACGATGCAGCGGCCGCTGGGGTGGCAGAGGTGATCCGCCGGCTGGCGGCAGGGGGCCTACGCGTTCGACCAGACAAGTCGCTGGCCATCGCCATGCGCGGCACAGTGTTTGATGAAGCGGCCAGAGCACGCCTGCGCGCCCTTGACATACCGTTTGTGGACACCACCATGCCAGAATCCAGTCAGGGCTTTACGTCGGTCGGGGTACCGGTAGGGCACCCAGCCTATGTGCATGCTGCCATGAGCAAGCATCTTGTCGACGCAGGGACATGGCGATTGTCGTGGCAGCTAGCTGGAATGGCGCGGCATCACCTACAGGCAGCACAGTTCATTCTGCGCAGGTCACTGACGAAGTGCATGGGCTTCTTAGCTCGGGTCGTTGACACGGCTTTGAGTGAGACATGGTTGCACGCGTTTGACGGGTTCTGTGCATGGACGCTCGAACGCATGCTGCATCTGCACGGCTGCTCTACCGCGGCAGCCATGAAGTCACACCTGCTGGCCGCCTGCACTGCTGGTGACAAAGAGGAAGCCAGCAGTGGCAGCATGCTGGTATTGCCGCGCTTGGGCCCGCCAGAACTCACGGACATCGCAGTGCCACTGCGGGCGTCACGGTTGCCGGAGCGACGAGGCGGTCTGGGCATGCCGCTTTTGGGGCTACTGGCACCAGCCGCATACACGGCCCAGGCATGCACAACACTGCGGCCGGCAAAAATTCATGCCACTGTGGCAGCAGGGGCCCTGAGGCTCGGCACTGACGAACACGGCGCAGTCACCTGGTTCGCGCAGCACTCATGCGCAATACGCGAGGACCAGGGACTGCCGCCAATCATCGAGGCCGTGCAACGCTCTACGCGAGCGCTGACAGCTGTTAGCGGCGAAAAATCACGCACAGCTGTGGCCGAGCAGCTCCCAGCATCGTTGCTACGGTGGGCAGTAGATACGACGGCCGCAGCGTCGACGCTCCCCACTGCGGTGCAAGCGATCTACGCCGCAACTGCCGTCACGGAGACGGTGACCACTGAGCCAGCCCCACACACCCACGGCATTGTGCCTGGCGCCGAGGCGGCCGCTGCGGCGGCGACCGTACCTGGCCCTCAAGCCGCTGCCGCGGCTGCCCCTTCCACGCCCGCTAAAACACAAACTAGCGCGGAAGAAAGCAGCTGCAGCGGCGGGCAGGAGGACGACGACGACGACTGGGAGGCCTATGCTGACGAGATCTGCAGGAAGGTAGTGCCCCGCCGCCGGCGCGGTCACTTCACGCACGGACTACAAGCCGGCCTTTCAAATGTTCTTCGACGTCAATATGAGGATTGCCTGGTGGAGGACCTAGAGGCTGCCTCGGCTGGTGCCGTGGGCAAGCCGACGCAGGCTGCACCTATTGGTGACTCGCGCGACACCAGCCGCCGCCGCCAACAGGCTAGCACGCGGGTCCTGGCGCAGCTGCGCAGCCAGCGTGCGCCCGGGGCAATGGCGTGGATCAGCCTCCCACACACTGCCAATGACCGCCCGGGTGCGGCGCCCATGTCCAGTATGGCAGCAGCCACGATGATTTTGGTTGCGATCTTCATAGGCGGGTGGGGCATACAGGGCGAGGTGTGCCCATGGCGGTGCAGTGACGTGAGCCCCACCTCCACGCATGCGATCAGCTGCCCCAGCCAGCACATACGGGGGCACAACGCGACACACACTGCCCAAAAGCGGTGCCTGCAGCGCATCTTGAGACAGCACCATGTCTCTATTGTCCGCAATGAGGACGCTAGCGTCTTCAAGGTACCGGGGTATCGGGCGGACACAGTCATTGACCCAGGGTGTCTTGTCTTTAGCAGTGCATACCGTAACAAGGGAATAGTGCTAGACACAAGTGTGCGCGCGCCCACAGCGAGCTCGTACCTGACAGGCAAAGCAAATGCCTCGAACACGGACGGCTATGCTGCTGGGGTGGGGGAGGACGCGAAGGTCAAGCACCACACCGGCACCTTGACGTCATCTTGGGCTTTTGTGCCATTCGTGCAGGAGTCGTACGGACGGCTGGGCAAGCAGACAAGCCTTTTTGTTAAGGAGTTGGCAATGCACTCAGCACTGTGCTCAGGGGGGGGGAAGGCAGACGTGTTACGCAAGGCCGGGTTAGCTAAGCGTCAGATCCTCATTGAGCTGAGCATATCGCTGGCGCGGGAGTTGGCGGAGCGCGTCATGGCGTACACACGTGGAGCGCGAATGCTGGGCTGTGTTGCGGCGCCGGCTCCCAAGCTCCTAGGGCACAGCGCAGACTAGGCTGCTGCGTTGACGCAAGCTTTTCGATTGCATAGGCAACCCGGCCTCCCTTGGGCCTTTATAAATACAAGTCCATACGTACAAACCTCACCACTCCAGAGGCCTCGATCTCAACATGCGCGTGTTCCGTGAGCAAGCCCATTCAGATGAAAGCATAGCTAGCAGCCAAGGCAGAAAGAAGTCCTGTCAGGAGGTCATGATGTCAGAAATATTCATATACGAAAACACAAACAGGCATATGCATGCATGTATATCACAAGAAGAGGGGTCTTGAAAACAGCCCTACTTTAACAACAGCATACTGCTCCACCGAGGGTCGTTTCACTACGAGTAGAGTGTGCAACACCAATGTGTCATTTCACAGCTGTACCGTGTGCTTACAAGTCCATAAGTACCGTGTGTAACTGCATCAAGAAGGTGCTTAGTTGGCACTGAAAGGCACCTTTAAGCAAGCACCAATGAGGAGGCTCAGAGGCTCAGCTAAAGGGCAGCAGCACCCCTGTGTCCGCCCCGCTCCGCAACACACATCGTGAGGCTGCAGTTCTACTCAGAACTCAAAAGAGTACTCGTGGACATCAAAGTTGCGCCCGCCAGCCTGTCTGGCATGCTTGAAGGCGTCATGCACCAGCTTTGCGGGCCCGCTAACCAGCACAGGAACCCGTGCTTCGCTCGTTGACAATTCGCTGCCGTTGAACCAGCCGTTCTTCACACCGCGCTCTTTCTCGGCGCAGAACAGTGCCGCCAGGTCAGGGCGGCCGGCCGTCACGGGAAACTGACACGTCTCCCCGCCGGCCTCAAGTTTTGCGTTGGCAGGCAGCTCTTGACCAGGCGAGGTGCCACTGCTGCTGTTTGTGCGTGAACTGCCGCCCCACGCGTCAGACCCGCAGGCAAGGGTGCTGGAGGCGCAGGCATGGCTGGGCCACAGGCGCGCCACGCAGGAGGCACAGATGAGGACGAGGTGCCATGCCATCAGCGCAAGCAGGGCGCCGAGGGCGATGAAGATGAAGTGCAGGCCATTTATAAACCACCCCCCGTATTCGTTCTGCGCGTCGATCTCCCAGAACAGGAGATAACCGCAGTATGTGCCGCCCAGGGCGATTGTGGTGAGTACCACGTCGTTTAAGGCGGGCCACCAAAGGCGCCGGGAGGCAACATTGGTAGGGCTGCACAGGCTTGCATCTGCGGCTGGCCATGTGACGTGTGCAATGCTGCTGGGGTTAGCGGCAGGGAGCCTTGTGCAGTAGAGGTCAACGGTGAAGGACGCCTTGCTGCCGGCGGTGAAGGATGGGATAGCGGCACCTACAAACGTAAGCTCCTGGATGTTGCGGCACACCCACACCAGGTGCACCTCTGCCAGAAACAGGCGGAAACAAAAAAACATTGCCTGGTGGTAAGCGATGGCCAAGATACCTGAGAACAGCTGTATGAAGCACATAAATTTGTACAGTTCGAGCTGCCAATACGACGGCTTAACGTAACGTCTGTGAACTCCAGAAGGTGCAGCCCTTCAACGCCAGCATCATGACACATGGCCCAATAGTGTATGCAGAGAAGTATTGCAGCATCCTCAAGTTGAGGTCACTGGTTCATCAAGGGCATCATATATGTATACCACGCGCACAAACATATACATGAATATATGTACATGCAACCATATATGGATATTATATGTATGCATATCTACAATGTATCAATTTTTATGAACTTCAAGCTGTATGCAGCACATGAACATACAACACCTGAACATAATACACACACCACCACACACACACGTCATGTTGATTTACTACAGTGAGGCCCTTTGCAACACTTGAATACACCTACAAAGTGGCATACAAATGACTTAGGTATGACCAAAACGCATACTAGGGCACAAACTATATGTGCGGGCCGCGCAGTGAGGGTTTCAGCAGCCTTGCAGCAGCACTGCCTGACAATCATGTGCGCAATCTCCAGTACATTGTTGATTGTTCCAGTGTGCAGATACCTCAATTGAAAAATTGTAGGCGAGCAAGGAGATCGTGCTGCTGTCGGCTCAGCTTGAATTTGGCGTTGGGCTCAGCAGCATCAGCTTCGCGGGAGAGGCAAATGTGCTCTTGCACCAACGGTAGACATGGGAGACTGTGCAAGGCGCTGTGTGGCGTCTCGGAGAGAACGAAAATGCAATGCCAGCGGAGAGGATTCTCAAGGGCTCACCTCGGTTCTGGCAATTTCTACAGCTGCGTCTACAACAGAGTGACAAGGCGCTTCTACATTCCCCCTACTCCGCACCGTTATACCAGCCGTAACTTGCAGTTAATAAGTCCTCATGTAGTAAGTTAGCAATCTACTTGAACAGGCCGCAACTGGCGCAACACTGTGCTGATGCTAAAGAGCAGGCACGGATAAACAGCCTTACTTATGTCGTACGTCAATGTGAATCACACCATTGCATTCAAGAAACCGCAGGATTTGAGTGATGTACTTGGAAGTTCAAACTGAAGTTCATTCACGCAAGTTAGGTAACTTCTTCAGACCAACTGTAGTTCATCCTCAATTATCTCCTGAGGCTCCACACATGTTCCACATATGTTAATCGGTGCGACTCAACAACAGTTGGTCACCATCAGCAGCACAACTGGCAAATCAAAAGTTCTGGTGACTTGAACATAATGTGGCTACTTGAAAGGGTTATCGGGCATCAGTCAATAATGTTTGCTGCAAACCTGTGTCGCTTGGGCAGATCGCTCAGTACTGTTCGCTGCAGACCCGTGTCGTTTTCTAGCATTCAGGTCGTTATTACCCCAGTTGGACCTAACATCGCGGTGACAACGCCTCTAAATGACTCAGAGAGAGCATTGGCACAAGTGCCCATCTGGCTGTTGTCATGAATAGCAGCACAAACGCTGCAGCAAACTGCAGGGGTATGCTGTTGTTTGGCACACAGCTCCCACAGCCCTCAAGACCAGACGTCAAGGTCCTCTGGGTAAGTTAGTGTTGAATGTTGTGCTGCTGCATCCAGCGAGAACTCCTTCAGACAGAGGTGGAGCTTGAGGGTCTCTGGGACCACACAAGAATGAGCTGCTCCTGAGTGGCACTCATGACAACAGTTACTGTTATTGTGATTGTTTCACGGTAGCGCCTCAAAGTCTGGGCACTGTACGCTCACAAAGAGCAGACATGCCGTCACCAGTGGAGTGCACATCTGAAACAAGTTTCAACACTTCTGCGGAAAAGTTAAAACACACCTGGTGACGTTTGGTTGGAACGTGCGGCAGTGCCCCAGTCCTGCAGCAGTCCCATGAATGACGTGAATCCCGCACCTCCGGCGACGAGAAGCACGCGGGGGGGGGTGCCGGAGGCAGCGGCACCGCAGCTCAGCGTGAGCATGGTGGCGCAGCGGATGTAGGGCCCATCAGTGTCTACAATCAGAGCCTGCGCAATGATACATGGAGGATGAGCAAGGGGGTCAACGACTTGAAGTTGCAAAGCGGCAGCGTCGTTCCGCAAACTCACGTTTGCACAAGTGCGTCAGTCGCTAGACACATCGTGACACATTGTGTGATGATCACACAACATATGTAGCGCATTATTGCAGCATGCAACTAGTTTTGGCACAGGATCCACAGTACATGCAGAAGGAAAGACCAGCAAGCTCATTGCCGTTTGGACATGCATGTCAAGCATTTTTTCTTGGCATCCTGGTTAGTTGCTACAGAACTGGACAGCAGCAAGATGTCGACTCGATACACTTAAAGCTGCAGGAAATTAGTGACCAGAGGCTGCACCTGCTCCCAGTTCCGAGCGGAACGATAAAAGCTGCGGTGCTTCCGCATGTTTGCCAGCAAGCTATGACGTTAGAGTTGCTAGCGGTGCCTTCACCAGCAAGCAGCAGCAGCAGCCACTTGCAGTATCCATCACTAACTGGCACTGTGAGGTGCAGGCTCGCGTTGTAATCGCAAGTACCCTCGCCAACTACTGTGCACCACCCCTCTCCCAAGCTGCTGCCGGCACACAGACAGAAGATATGTATGTTGTGATGAATTTGACTAAAAAAAGAAGATTGTCGCCGATTTGCATGGTGTAGCTCAGGTGCGCTGGATCTATTAGTTATGGAGGAATTGCACACTGCGCTACAAGCACAGGTGCCACCTGCTGGAGGTCATTCTCTCCTCACCTCACTGAGCAAGCTTCAAGTTCTGAATCGCTGAATCACAGAGGGCAATAGTTTGACTGGTCGGGCTGGTACTCATCGTCACCGGAGGAAAGACATCCCTTGCGCTTCAAGCATTGGCAGTCTTCCAAAAATAATCATTCGATGTGTGCGTCTTCACTAGTTTTGCTACTTTTTGTCAACTTGATGGTAACATCAACTGCGTATGAAATACCGATGCGCAGAACCTGAAAAAGCCCTGAAGTGTGCTTCACAGTCATCATGTACTACACGGACTGACACTCGCAGCACCTGAGGATCAAGGCCCATCTGTCCGGCCATTCGCACGACGGCGCCGCTCCATGCACCGCTGTCCTTGATGTAAAAGGAGCACCGATCGGCAGCACCGCAGCCCGGAACTGCGGGAGGTGCACCACGGAGCGCGACTGTGATGGCGTGGGCCTCGTTGGCGCCCTGCAGCAGATGTGCCAGTCAAAGGTGACGACGTTGAGGCACACAAGATTGCATACAGGTGACCCTTACCACAATTAGAAAGAACCCGGGGTACTTGCTTTGAGGAGCGGGGTTCACCGCTCAGATACTTCAGGTTTACTTTTGTTTCATCTGAACAGGGGGAGGGGGGTTCACTATTGAGATTGGCCTGGGTGCACCATCATGCACAGAGAAGCATGAGATATTGAGTCGCCGAAGCTGCATGTTACTAGCAGACATTGTACCGTTTTCAACTTGCAGGCAAGGCCAAAACCAGAGAAGAATGGTGTGCACTTCATCAGAGGCGGCAGTGCATGACATCAACAAAATACCCATTGGGACATTGTTGAGATTATGTGGAGTACCTCAAAGCGTAAGGACAAAGCAATCAAAGTAACACTAGAATCATAGTACATAGTGTTGTAAGCAATGCCTGTAGTAGCACTACTGTAAGAGCGATAAATTCTAATCAGACTGTGAGTGCCAAATCACAAGAGCAATAAATTCCAATCAGACTGAGAGTGATGCTCTGAGACTATTTGTAACCTAGCATGGCCTGGTAATTAAGGAGTGTCACTACTAATGAGTAGTAACCTTTCGTTGCAGTCACAACAGAGCAAATTGAATGCGCTCACACAGGCGGCAGAGGTGTTCAGCATATGCACAATGGAGTTAGGCCTGATATCTACCCTTGCATGCTCTAAATCAGATTCACCCAGCTGCAAAATCTACAAAACTGCAGGTACAGCTTCCAAGCAACACAGGATGATAGCGCAAGTGTGCAGAAAGTGCAACGCCTATGGGCACCTAGTAAGAGACCAGTTGAAACACTGCCTACCTGAGCCATGGCACCAGGTACACTCATGTAGACGAAGGACCCCCCGTGGACGGGCGATTTGCGCGCTGGGCCAGGCATTTGCAGCACTAGTAACGCATAACCGGCGCACTGCTGCACAAATAGTGCCCTGCATTGATTGATGGCGATGTTGTCTCCCACAGAGCTGCACTCTGGTCCACTCTTCGATGCGCCCTCAGCCACAGGAGCGCTGCTGCTGCGCTCAGCTGCGGGCCCTGTCCATCGCTGCCACAGTCGCCACCGCTGCCACGAGGCGAGGCGCGTGGCGATGTGCGCCGCGTAGAGGCCAACGGGCGCAATGAGGAAGGCAGCCACGCCATAGTAGTGCATAACGGAAAAGTACAGAACGGGCACACACATCCAGTGCACCGCCTTGAAGAGACTGTACCAGTGGCGGCGAACGTAGCCTGTAGAGGTGATCCACAGCGGCACCCCAAAGAGCAGCGCCATCCACCCTGCAGGAATGGAGATGTGCTGCACATTAGGGTAGACGTCGCCGCGCAGGGAGGGGGAGGGGGGGGGGGGGGGCAAGGTGAAGTCAGAACAGAAACAGATATCGTCAGAGGCGCGGCCTTTGATGAGCTACGTCTCGTCTTGAAATGTACCCCAAAGCACCAAGAAGCTGTGCATCCAGGTGTTGTCGACACATGTGTCATGTGCACGTGTCTTAGCACCTGTACGATGTCGTACAGGCGTGGATACGCCTGGACGCGCAAAGCAATTGACAACATAAACATGCGTTTTTAAGTAGTGAGTCACCAGGGCAGAAGCAACATTGAAGTTGACAATGGGTGATGTCATGTTGTCGCCCTATATCAGCAGCTACTCACATGTGAAACTTGGACGTTGATGCTGATATGTCGCTTCAATGGTGCTATATGAACTTTGACTTAAGCTTACCTCAACTCCATCACTGCCCAACTTGAATGTGCTGTATCACAGGTCCATTTTTATCAGTTTCAATGAAAATGTCGGCAGGTGCGCCTGAGTGAGACCAACACCCTGTTAGCATTCGACCTCAACATTCTGCTTGTCCTGGCAGAAACCTCACTATAGCATAACTAACTCGGTTGCTTCATAGCTTTCTGGGTCGCATTTGGAAGGAGAGGTCCTACTGTATTGCAACAAACTTTCTGAGCAGCATCATGCTCTGCCATGCCTCAGGCTGCACGAACATGCGCGTGCCCCATGGCACTCAACAGTTATGATACTAGTAGGACTTGTTGCAGCCAAATACTGGCAATTTTTACATGTTAGCGCAACCTTGACGCCATCCAGGGGCTCAGTGACAACATCAGGTGCCTGTCGCTCCAGCACGGACCTACTGTGCCTGTACTGTTCGTGCACCATCAGGGGCAGTATGTACGCACAGCGACGAGCAGAGAACAGTGCCTGCTTTGAATATACAGCTGACCAGTTGCTGGTCCATACCTGCAGGCCGTTCAGCTTGTCTGTCCATGGCACTTTAAAATAATACTCGCGCCTGCCAGTTTGTCATTGTTCTACATCAGAGCATGGAAGCTTGAGGCCACCCAATGACCAGTTTGCTCTTGACTCTGATTTAGAAAAGAAGCCTGAGTCACTCAGGCTGCATCAGAGGATGGAAGCTTGAGGCCACCCAATGACCGTTTTGCGCGTGCCTCTGTTAGAAAAGAGGCCTGAGTCACTGCAGCAACTTCAACATCAGTGCGTACTAGATTGCACTCTAACGTTGTCCAGCCTAAGGCCTGAGGCTCATGGCCGATGGATTACAAATTTAAACGATCACTGTCAGATCCAAGCAGTGTCATGGCACTCCATAATTTCAGTAAACGCAAGGCACATGCTCAAGTTTGCCAGCATGCATTAGGATAACCTTTTGCTCAATGACATTCTGCAGCTGCAGCATGCTCTAGCCAGATTTTCACACTGGCGACTATAGCTGTCCGTGAGAACAATCCTATTATGTGCTTAAAGCCTCTGGCTCATACCTGCCAGTTACAGTCTTAATACTCTGCATGAAGTCACCCTGTCAAGCTGAAATGCGTACCGAGTCTGACGAGCCATCCCACGTCACCGACTCGCTCCACATGTAGTCCCAGCCTGTAAGCATGCAGGTCAATGGTAAATATGCAGGTGTCACTGGGTCAATGATGTCGTTGTTCACTCTGAGAGATCCTCCTTATACTGGTAGAGGAACCACCGTAGTAGAATGTCATGCACCTGTCAGTCTTGGACCCGGAGAGAGCTGACTTACAGCATACAATAGTAGTGTGTTTGTTAGGTGCAATGACTCCCTGAGTTATCATGAAGGTAAATCTCAGATGCCGACGGGCAGCTGGGAGAGAGCTGACTTACAGCATACAATAGTAGTGTGTTTGTTAGGTGCAATGACTCCCTGAGTTATCATGAAGGTAAATCTCAGATGCCGACGGGCAGCTGACAGCCTGAGTGTGTGTGGTGCAACATGATACGGCAATGCTCAACGTGAATCGTGCGGGATACTGACTGGCACTGCTACGTCATTTGACCGGTTGCTACATTACGGTGTGGTCCTCGCGATGGCCTAGTGCAGCTTTGAACTTCGTTCTTAACAACGTTGCAGATATGGCAAGTGTCAGCATCTAAGACTTGCTTCAAGTTGCTGTACACCGTTACTGTGGCACTGAGGTACAAAATCCAATAAATCCAGGAGGACTACCTCATATGCTGCCCTAAGTGCTGTTGAATGACCAACAGTGAAACAGTACCATTGGGGCAAGCTGAAAAGAACACCAGAAGGGGAGTGCAATGGGACTTGAAACCGCAAGCTTATATAGTGGCAGGTCAAGGTATGTCATACCTGAGCCATAGTGAAAGTGAGCCTGAAATGGGCATTTGTCACTTATCACAAACCCTAGTTGGACCTTACTTACACCAGTGCAGCTGCTCCATTTTAACAAGCCGTGTCAGTCAGTGACTGCACAGTCAATAGGCGATATGGGCGCCAGACGTCATGCAACGCTGGCATTTTTAGTAGGGTTGCCAACTGCATATGACAGTGATGATGCGTTACAGGTATATACAGTTTAACGAAAATGATGAAAAGCATTAAAGATATTAGTTAGCGACAACTTCTGATGTTGACATTGCCCAAACGACCACCGAACTTTGTTTATTCATACACCTCTGGAAACTGGTTGAGTTTTTGAACTATGCAGTCGATAAGCAGGGACTTATTATGTGTTGCGCTTGGTGGTCGGTGAACATGACTGTTTAACTTTGACTTGGGATCGAGCATGTTTGGAGCTCGTGACGCACACTGGATGCGTGGGTGCATGCATGGACTTCGAGTCAATCGAATGCTGGTTGTTTCATATGGCATCAAGAGAGAAATTTCTGAAGTGGCACTTTGCTAATTGCCAGGTATGCTTGCACTAGTAGAATGTCATAGGTGTCATGGACTCTTGAAGGTGTCCTGGACTCTCAAGTCTTAAAGATTGACAATGTTGTGTCTTAGAAACATTCAATCGGAGGTTGTCAACATGATGATCATGCAGGCTGCCCGACAGTGCCTTCACAGCTTGTCTAATTACTATATGTTGTTCTACGCGGGGCGCATTATATTTGACTCGTGGCCAATGACTGCAGCAGCGGCCAACACGTTTACTGGTGGAAGGCACTTGCGGCTAACCACTCCTTGTCACCTAGAGCTCTACGATCTATTGATTCGTTTCCTTACATACATTATGATTGTACTTAATACACCATTTTTGAAATCTTAGTGTACACTGGTCGGCAACCCTCATTATGTGTCAATGCTAGCTCACCTTGAAACCAGATCCAGTACACACAACACAGAAAGGCGTGCAGCACTACATCCCAGAAGAAGGTGTGGCCGATTATCTTGTGGTACAGCACGGCGCGCTCAAAAGGCACGTCCAATGCAGCCCAGAGTCGGCTTGTGCGCGAGACCGGTAGGAGCACTAATGCAAGGTCTGTTGTCGCCAAGAAGCCTATGCCCAGAGCCGCCATGTACAGCTTGTATTGCGCCATGTTGGGTGCAAGCTCAGGCGCGTCAGCCCCAGAGTCTATGTAGTTCCAGCATGTCTTGGTGACATCGAAGGGGCATGGCTCAATGTAGTCTGGCAGGTCCTCAGCCCACTTTGTCGCGGCCCAGGTGCCGGTGACGTGGCTGACGACCCAAGCAGCGAAGACGGTAAGCTCGCCAAAGGAAGCCCACCTGCCAGTGTGACGCGGCAAAACCAGGCACACTGAGCAATGAACGCCAATTGCCATGAGTAAATAATGAATTATGAAGTTTCTAATAGTATATGTGCCGCAGTGACTCGATGACACTGAATATGATAGTGAATGGCTCTGTCTGCCTGGCAGCTGCTGCAGCAGCTGCAGCACTCAAAAGCACTCAGGCTGCTGCTGTATTAACAGAGTCTGAGAATTACGGTTAGGGGTACTACGGTTGACGATGCGTAAGGAAATGGTTGTCAATGGATCATCACGCCTTCACGTCCAACACTTAGAGAAACTGCATCGAATTTCATGACACACAGGCTGTCAGCACTTTGTAGAGCTGGCTTGGGCAGCTTCAGAAACAATTTACATGCATGTTGGGCTATACACTGACAAAGTCCGGTAGTCTGCTGCATTTGCTTATTGTGATAGTTCATGAAGGTAAAGATGACATTGTGGTGGTCACAGGCATTGTGGTATTTGAAGCTCAGTTGACTCAGACTTTAGCGAAAACATAAAACCACAGCGGCATTGCCCCTGTGCTTATCACATGCAGCAGTCTCGGGCTGCTGCAGTCAACGCCAGTGATACCAACAGCAGTTGCTGTCGCAGTGACCTTTCTAGGTTTACATTCAGTGTCCAGTATTCAATACTGTTTTCATATGATGTCTGTACACAATTGTACTTATGGACTTATATTTATAAAGGCCCAAGGGAGGCCGGGTTGCCTATGCAATCGAGAAGTTTGCGTCAACGCAACAGCCTAGTATCTTATATTTATAAAGACCCAAGGGAGGCCGGGTTGCCTATGCAATCGAGAAGTTTGCGTCAACGCAACAGCCTAGTATACAATAGTACAGCAAGTCTGATGTTGAGCGCTGTGACAGTCTGCCCAGTGGCACTTTGTAAATTAAATTCTGACTTCTTCATGGGTTTTGTAGCACATAATGATTACATGAACAAATGCATGTGGCTGCCGCGGCCTAGGTGCCTATCAGCTGCTGCAACAGGGCGAAATTGCATTGAAGAAACATTTACTCTGATGGTACGCAACATTGGATTCCAGGGCAACCTGAAGGTCCTTGAGATTGCTCTTGCAGGCTGGCAGCACCAGCAAGATATTATCATAATGACTCAGTATTCTGCGCCACTTCGCTGCAGTACTCATAAGACTCAACATTTCATTTACTTTGACCTCATAGCCTGTGACTGATGGTAGTCGCAGAACATAATACGACTATCTGACTTATCAACTTCTCTTTGACGACATGGAGAAGGCATGGCACTGGCGCCTGGCCCCGGGCAGGCTGCCGGCAGGTGTCCATATGCTCCTATAGGGTCCTATGCAGCAGCTTAGTCTGCACTGCACCCGCACATTCTGAACACCGCCGCTGCAACACAGTCCAGCATCCGCACATTCTTGTACAGTTATTGAACTGCCAGTGCAACAGTAAATTGTAACGAGGTGCAAATAATGGGTAAATCACCGCGGCGGTGCTTAACTTGATGTTCAATACTATCATTGTGGCTCAAATTCAGTCAGAAGGTGTCAAACAGTTAGTAAGAATCATACCACAATAGTCTAACTTAGTAAGATGTTAATGCGATTATCATAGCGCATACTATACTATACTTTTACGAGAGCCTGAGGCATAACGATTGTCGCAGTGTTCGAATGTTGCTGCAGCAGCAGCTGTGACACACGATCACTGCAGCAGTCATGATGCCATTGGCATAAGATGTAAGTTCGTCGAGTTTCATACTTTGCCAAAACTCAGTCACTCAAACTTGAAGCCAGTCTGAGAGTACTACTTTGTAACATAATATTGTGGCATGTCACACTGTCAGTGCACTCATGAGTTGGCATCATGTCAAATTTATGGCTCAGCCTGTCCGCATGCAACTTGCAAGTTCAACCATCTGAAGCAGCCTGAGAATTATTGCATTAGTCGTGTACTATAGGATTAACATACTGATTGTCCATTTATTGACGAATCGTTGCTAACTCCGAGAGTCTCAATGATCATCGGATGACATCTGGGCAAAGGTACTGCAGAAACTTGAAGTCAAGAAGCAAACGAGACCATTGTCTGCCAGTGGTGGTGTCTCTTGTCAAACTCCAATGGTGTGAATTTCAACCTCAACAAGTCAATTTCAACTCCAGCATCACTGCTCACATGCAATAGTTGAACACGGCTCAAGGTTGTCAACCCTAATCCTAAGGCTTGTCAACTTCAACAATAGTAGCCTAAATGTGTCAGTAAGGGCAGGAGTGAGGCAATAACGTGAGTGCCTCAACTTTAACAATCTGCTTGTCCTGAGACCTCATCATAAGACAACTACTAGTAGTACTAGTAGTACCCTGGCTCTTACACTAGTAGCTTGAAGTTTCTGGGGATGAGGATTTTGCGACTTGCAGTGGTGTTGAGTTCAAGAGATTACGAATAGGCCTGATTCCTCAGTTGGTGCCAGTGGCAGCGCCGCTGAGACTGAGTGGTCACCGGGCTGCCAACCAACACTCATTGTTCTCATAAATCTTGCTGGTGATCTTGAAGCTGACAAACAACTGTTATCGGGGGGAGGGGTCAGTACCAGCAATTTTTGTACATGGGTTAAGCTCGTTAGCACCGAGAGGTGCGGCAGCGCTCGTGGTGGCGCTGATGCTGGCAAGGGTACAACAGGCAGCAAGGGGAGAGGAGATGCTAGCTCTGGCTGCGAGCAGGAGTTGCGAAGTCGCATGTGGTAGGATACAGCTTTGGGCAGCAGCAGGGGATATTGGAACATGGGGATGCGGATAGCATCAGGGCACACCGTTGATTGTTTGCTTGAACACGCAAGACAGAGAACCTCGGCCAGGCACGTCAGCGGCGTGCTTAGGCAAGGAATCGAGGACCGGGCGCCTCTGGCCCAAATGTATACTGGAGGCATAACCACGGTCCTCCGGCGTTTTCGCTCAAGAGATGGAGACATCGGCTACGATAGGTGTGGCTCAGATTGGGTGCCGCTGTGTCTGCCCCCCTTGAGTCTAGCACAAGCCTGCAACGCAGGGCTCTAAGTGCCCGTCCGATTTTAGTTTTTGCACTGATTCTCTCGTCCAACGAACCAAGCCCACCTTGGGGCTGCTATAAATACAAGACCATAAGTACCAGCAATTTCTTTGGTAAACTACTGGCAATGAGTACACTGGTAATGTACACACCACTTACGTGTCTGAGGCAATCTTGACCTTGATAGTGATAAGCCTGCGGACCGCCGCGAGCACCGCAGCGATCCTGGACGGGTGCGACTCGGACTTCTTGAGGTTGGTCGCGCCTTGAGGTGTGCCAGTACTGCCCACTGATAGGAGCCATGAACGCCGCTGCTTGACGAATGATGTCTCATATAGTGCGCCAGCTATCACGAGGAAGTACACTGGGGCCACGGTGTGCATGACCACAGAGTTGTACCACGAGTAGAGCTGCACCTTGGGAGATCCGTCGTCCGCGTAGCGAAAAACAATGTTGAACCTGTCGTAGTTTGCCGATTCCTTGGTCACTTCGACGTCGTACCACTCAAATAGGTAGGCGCAGAGCCAGAACATGACCCACCACACAGTGATCACTGCTCCCCAGTGAAGCACGTCGACAACTGTAAGTGCGGTCATAGCGCTGCAGCCTGGCAGTGTCAGTGAGTATGAGAACTCAGGTACGACGCTGCCCGCTAGGGACGGCCTCAGGCTGTCAGGATGACAAGACGAGCTAGCGCAATTCGTCAGCCCGTGACCGCCGCGTGCGCTATGCTCTTCAAACGGAGCGGCTGCGGCTGCTTAAGCGCTTGTGCGGCACGTGCCGCAAGCTCGCGCTCGAAGCTCTTCAGCCCAATCAAATGACAAGGTCAGCGGTCCCCAGCGAGCTCCGCCTCATTTGTGTCAATGATGAAAGCACCAAGGTTCACGATACTGGCAGCCGCGCATCTGGGGCATGTCCTCCTAGCGTCGCAAGCTTGCAAGCTGCTTTGAACCTGGTAACCTTGTCGTAAGGCAACGGCCACGCGCCCCGACCTCTGGTTTCGACCTTCAAAGAAGCCACGAGGAGGCGCGCAGGTGCAGACGTGGTCTTACAGGCCACTCCTCTTGTCATACACGCTGTAGGGTAGTGCAGCAGATCACAGCAACCACAGACTGTTCAAAGGTGCACCCGTGCGCGTCCAAGTTCTTTCCAATCAAGTACACACTTGATTGCAAGGCCCAAGCCTCGGTTTGGCCCTAACTCCAGTCCTGTGCAGTCATAGCAGTTGCCATAGTAGTTGGCACGCTTCGTACAAGCTTGCAACAGATCAGTGCCAGCAAGGCAACAACTGCATTCGTCTTGGGTAAAAAAATTAGTATTGGGGTGGGCTTAGGGGTCACTCTCACTAGGCATGTGCCAAAGCTTAGACGAATGTATCTACGTATATGCAAATGACGGAAAATCACGGCGTATGTGAGATGGCCGTCTAAGCTTATATATAAGCTCTCTGATAAACCACGCTTTGAGCTCCTGAGGCTCTGAGGTGCTTACATGGCTGCCCCTGTTCCTGGCATGCCTGAAGCACCTGTTGCTTTGTGCACTGTGTATGGTGGCCTCCTCTGGCAGGCGCAACCATCAACTTCAAAAGTTAAGTCGCCTCCTGCTTTTCGTGTGGATACAACAGAAAAGCTTGCCATGGCGGCACAGCCTGTCGTTCTCGTTGACCTGGTGGCAGAGGAGCGGGCCGCACCAGCAGTGCCCATGTACAAGGTCAACAGCATCACGTACACATGCCAGGCCGCGGTTGCCCAGCTGAAGGAAATACAGCGCGGCAGCAGCAGCGATCGTTGGATTCAGATGACGGTGTGCACAGTGGGGCAGGCAGCGTCGGAGATCCCAAGGCTCAAGTGCAACCACTGCAACAACCTCTTCTGCGTGTCCAATCCGTTCCAGACCCTCAAAACTCATCTCACCCCACAGCCTTGCAAGGGCCTGCAGCGACTGCTGCAGAGGCAGCAGCAGCAGCAGCATCTGCAGGAGGAGGCCGAAGCAGCAGCAGCAGCAGCAACACCATCAACACTAGCATTAGTGGCGGCTCTGCCACCGGCAAACGCAAGGCCGGGAGCAGCTTCATCATGTGCGCAACAGCAGACCAACAGCAGCCGTTTGAGAAGGACCTAGCGCGGTTCTTCTTCAAGAACAGCATACCGCTGCAGCTTGTAGAGCACCCCGATCTGCGGAAAGCTGTGGCGCACGTTGATCTGCTCCCTCCTAGCCGCAAGACGCTTTCTAAAAAAACTGTTGGATGAGGAGTACAATGTGGTTCTCGCGGAGGACAAAGCCAGGCTTGCACTGCAGCGGCTGGTACAGTTCTTGTCAGACGGCTGGCAGCGCAGGGCGGCTGTGGGCGGAAAGCCGCTGCTCAACTTTCTGGCACTGCTAGCTATGGGCAGGCCCATTTTCTTGAAGGTGACATCAGCGGCCGGTGAGGTGAAGGATAAGCACTGGATTGCAGCGCGCCATTTGGACATAGCCGAAGACACTACTGGCGGACAGCTCGGCCGTGTGTTGGGTTTTGTCATGGACAACACCAAAGCGAACATGTAAGTATTTACACATGTTGAGATTGTTTTCGTATATGCATTGCTAGTAGAAGGTGTTTGTTGTATTTCAATTGCACGGCGCTCCTGGACTGCTGCAGTATGATAGCTGACCTGCCAAGATTTTCCTTGCTTCTGCGTATATGCTATTGCTGGTGCAAAGCAGGGCCGCCATCAAGCTTCTGAAAGCTGATCACCCGGGCTGGATCATGCTTGGCTGCACCGCGCACCACCTCAACCTGCTCATCAAGGACCTCGCCAGCGCCAAGCGCAGCGCGCATCCGTGGCTGGTCAAGGTTTATGACACGGCCATTGAGATGTCCAACACCATCAACAACGCTGACAAGGTGCGAGCAGCTCTCGACTTCCACCAGCAGCGCTGTGGTGATGGCAAAGCCAGGGCCATCAGCAGGCATACCCCCACTCGCTTCGGCACAATGCACTTCGTCTGCAAGAATCTCTACCGCGAGCGCGCGCCCATCAAGGCAATGGTGATTGCTGGCGATGAAGACGGCGGCAGCGATGAAGGCGACAGGGAGGAGCTCGCACCAAGCTGGGCAGCAGTTTCGAAAGACTGCGAGCATAAGATCAGCTTCAAGGACGCCGCTCTGGGCGCGGCTGGACAGGTACAATTGCGCGGTTGTCTTCACCATCATGAACAAGTTGATTGATGTTTGCTCTGACAGCGCTGCGGCAACAATGCGTGCATGCTGCATCTTCTGAATCGGCATATGTGCAGACCTATCGCTTTATGCTCAGCTTACTATCTTGCATCCGTCTCGGCGCCCATGCTATATTCTGCTTCCATGCTATCTTCTGCTTCCATTAACAGGCTCAGGTGTGGCTGGCAATGGGCTTGGCCACCGCACTCATCTCCCCCATGTGCGACGCCATTCACCAGCTAGAGGCCGACAAGCCGCTGCTCAGCTGGCTGCTCCCTACATGGGTCAAGATCGTCTGCCAAGTGCGGGCGTTTGAGGAGCAGCACGACGACAAGACATCATCAGCGGCAGCAGCTTGAGCCTCGTCGATACAGTCAAGAAGCTTCGATACTCATTACGACTCCTCATGGGCCGCGGCGTACCTGATAGATCCCATGTTCGCCACGGAGGGCGCACAGGGGTGGTATCTGTTCAAAGACAGAGACTTGCTGAATGCCACAAAGCTGGCTGATGCGCTGGCCTTCATTAAGGTCTTGGCTGGCAATGCAGCTGCGGTGCAGGCGGAGTTCTCGCGCCTCAAACTTTTTCCTTTGCCTGCAGACATGGCAGTGGATCTGCCCTCTCTCACCGCTCGCACAGAGCAAGAGGATGGAGTGGTAAAGGTCTCTGATTCGGAGCTGCGCAGGGGGTGGTGGGACGTGAACAGCGCACACTTCCCGCATATTGCTGCCGCCGCCATCCAGCTGTTGTCGTTCCACGTCACCAGCTGCGCTACCGAGCGCAACTGGTCCGTTTGGGGTAGGCTCTGCACCAAAACCACCAACAGGCGCGTGCTTGAGCGCGCCGCTAAGCTTGTGACCATCATGACCAGCAGCACGGGCACTCCCGCTGCCGCGGCGGAGCAGGAGCTGCTGGAGCTGCTCTCACGGGAGGCTTAAAAGCAGTTGTGCGTTCAAGTTTTGAGTTTGCGGACTAGCGCGCGCACACACACACACATATGTACAATTTATACATACTGTAGCATGCTGCATACACACAAGACATGCACAGAATGTGATCAACCACCGCTTTGCATGCCTGTTGTTTATGTGCGTCAGTGCTGGTCGGCAAACTTCAACTTGCGCCATGGTAGCCGACGTAGCGGACGTAGCGGCACATAGACGCTCCATGTAATTTTTTTAAGTCCTGTTCTCAGCTTCTGAGCCCTATTCTAAGCTCTAAGCTCATACGCCTTATATGATTTGGCCGTGTAGTGTTTTGGCACGTCCCTACTTCTCACTGTAGACGCCATGGTATCCATGATGCTTTAAGGCGCCTGTGTCTGCACAATGGTGGAACATCACACGGTAGAGTGCAAATGTGACCATTTGAGTCTTGCAACAGGCAACTGTAATGTTCCTGAAATTACTAGGCATCAATGTGGGCATCAGCAGAGCCCATGCAAACACAGACGTGAAGCCAACGCGAAGGCTTTTGCAAAGGCAGCACTATTGTATGGCAGCAAAGAGGCAGCTGATACATGGTTCAAAGATTGATGGTGGTTAGCGTAGTGATTGCTACATCACCACTTTCAGAGCAGCCCACGCGGCCTGAACTCACACAACCATGGACCAAAACCCACAAACACCAGTGTGCCATCAGCCACATACCACAACCATGCAGCGACAACTGCACAGGTTTCACAGCATTGAAACATCACACAGCATCGTTCAAGACACGAGGGTGCCATACGGTGAACCCTTGTGAACCCTTCTTGACTGCCTGCTCAGATAGTGTGTAGTGCATGCATGCATGTCAATGTCAGAGACACGTTTGTGCAATGACCATGCGGGCGTCGTCCATGGCCTCCCTCGCTGCGTTTTCAGCACTGGCATGCGATACTAGTACGTGCCGCCGAGCAGGCCGCTTCGCAGAGGGCACGGACCCTGCAGACAGGTGACAATCAATATGTAGCAGTGATAATCAGTACCCACATCTGAGGACGGCAGAGACAGGGGTGTTGCGCAAGTGAGTGGTGCATGACATGTGAGTCTCTGTCCAGAAGTGGAGAGAGGCTGGGCAGCTTTGGTTAGCACAAGCATCAGCAGCTGCTTTGAAAGGTTTAAAGGGTCACCCGAGGATTGAATTGCGAAAAACGGGACCTGAATTGGGAAAACGGAACCCAGCATCAAAACCACTTTGGCGAAGTCTGGTTGAACCCTGCCAGCGTTCCCTGCTGAATTTCAACATGATGTTGAGGTCATTAGGTAAGAGGACCAGTGCTGAAGCTGGGAAGGATGCCATGATGAGCACTGAGCACTTTTTAAACTTCAATTTAAAGTTGAACTTCTGAACTTAGCCAAAGGTCACAGTTGAGGTTAATGTTCAAGCCCAAGTTCAACATGGTATGTGTCAAGATCCTGACCGCAGAAACGATTGTTTTTATCTAATTATCTGTTTCTATGCATGAACAGTACACCCACGCCATCACAATTGGGAGAAGTCCATTAGCAGAGTTCACCCCTGTGGGTCCCGTTTTGAATTCAGGTCCCGTTTTTCGTAATTCGAATGTGGTGGAGATGAAAATACTGTTATATCATTCATTGCACAGGTGGCACGCACGCATGCACAGGTTGAATCAGGTCAACAGCAGCCTATGATGCACAAGCAACACAACACTGCCCTGTGTACATGTCTGAATGTATGCACATGTACACACTTGGCTGGTCTGCATGCTCTCGGCATGTCACGAGATAAAAAAGGCCAATACTGATCTGCACAGTTAAACACACAGACCGCAATTGCATCCCTTGTGCACAGCGCTAACTCCTGTTGCGCCGAAGCACGACATCACAACAGCAACGAGGCACCACATCACAACAGTTGTACAATTCAACACAGTGTCATGCCTCACCAGCGCGCCATAGTTGAGCATGTCATTGGCTGCTGCCAGCGCCCCCAGCTCTTCTGGCCGCGGCAACTGAGCATCTGCCTCGCGAGTAGATTCAAACCCCACACGCACAGCAGTGCCTCCATACGACGGGGATAGCGACCGCTGCCGCGCATACATCAATCCATCTGCATCAATGCTCAAGTCCCCGTTGCAGTAGATACGACGGCCGCAGCGTCGACGCTCCCCACTGCGGTGCAAGCGATCTACGCCGCAACTGCCGTCACGGAGACAGTGACCACTGAGCCAGCCCCACACACCCACGGCATTGTGCCTGGCGCCGAGGCGGCCGCTGCGGCGGCGACCGTACCTGGCCCTCAAGCCGCTGCCGCGGCTGCCCCTTCCACGCCCGCTAAAACACAAACTAGCGCGGAAGAAAGCAGCTGCAGCGGCGGGCAGGAGGACGACGACGACGACTGGGAGGCCTATGCTGACGAGATCTGCAGGAAGGTAGTGCCCCGCCGCCGGCGCGGTCACTTCACGCACGGACTACAAGCCGGCCTTTCAAATGTTCTTCGACGTCAATACGAGGATTGCCTGGTGGAGGACCTAGAGGCTGCCTCGGCTGGTGCCGTGGGCAAGCCGACGCAGGCTGCACCTATTGGTGACTCGCGCGACACCAGCCGCCGCCGCCAACAGGCTAGCGCACGGGTCCTGGCGCAGCTGCGCAGCCAGCGTGCGTCCGGGGCAATGGCGTGGATGAGCGTGCCACCCACTGCCAATGACCGCCCGGGTGCGGCGCCCATGTCCAGTATGGCAGCAGCCACGATGATTTTGATTGCGATCTTCATAGACGGGTGGGGCATACAGGGCGAGGTGTGCCCATGGCGGTGCAGTGATGTGAGCCCCACCTCCACGCATGCGATCAGCTGCCCCAGCCAGCACATACGGGGGCACAACGCGACACACACTGCCCAAAAGCGGTGCCTGCAGCGCATCTTGAGACAGCACCATGTCTCTATTGTCCGCAATGAGGACGCTAGCGTCTTCAAGGTACCGGGGTATCGGGCGGACACAGTCATTGACCCAGGGTGTCTGCACTTTAGCAGTGCATACCGTAACAAGGGAATAGTGCTAGACACAAGTGTGCGCGCGCCCACAGCGAGCTCGTACCTGACAGGCAAAACAAATGCCTCGAACACGGACGGCTATGCTGCTGGGGTGGGGGAGGACGCGAAGGTCAAGCACCACACCGGCACCTTGACGTCATCTTGGGCTTTTGTGCCATTCGTGCAGGAGTCGTACGGACGGCTGGGCAAGCAGACAAGCCTTTTTGTTAAGGAGTTGGCAATGCACTCAGCACTGTGCTCAGGGGGGGGGAAGGCAGATGTGTTACGCAAGGCCGGGTTAGCTAAGCGTCAGATCCTCATTGAGCTGAGCATATCGCTGGCGCGGGAGTTGGCGGAGCGCGTCATGGCGTACACACGTGGAGCGCGAATGCTGGGCTGTGTTGCGGCGCCGGTATCCAAGCTCCTAGGGCACAGCGCAGACTAGGCTGCTGCGTTGACGCAAGCTTTTCGATTGCATAGGCAACCCGGCCTCCCTTGGGCCTTTATAAATACAAGTCCATACGTACAAACCTCTTCATTATGGTGACCTTGGCCTGCATGAAAACTTTGAGATGGAGTCTGCGTGGAGCTGGGTGGCCCTAAGACGGGTCTGTCTGTGGGGGGAGAGTCTTATGGCTTTATTTGGTATCCCTGCTAGTATGTGGGGGACAGTCGCTTGCGGGTGCTTTGTTGGGGGTATGTGGGGAGCGTGTGGCGTGCAAGCGTTGCATGCTGCATCCAAGAGTGAAAACAAGCGACATGCATGGACACTCGAACGCATGCTGCACCTGCACGGCTGCGCCACCGCGGCAGCCATGAAGTCACACCTGCTGGCCGCCTGCACTACTGGTGACAATGCGGCAGCCAGCAGTGGCATTGTGTTGGTATTGCCACGCTTGGGCTCGCCAGAACTCACGGACATCGCAGTGCCGCTGCGGGCATCACGGTTGCCAGAGCGATGAGGCGGTCTAGGCATGCCGCTCCTGGGGCTACTGGCACCGGCCGCATACACGGCCCAGGCATGCACAACACTACGACCGGCAATCATTCATGCCAGTGTGGCAGCGGGGGCCCTGAGGCTTGGTGCTGACGAACACGGCGCAGTCACCTGGTTTGCGCAGCACTCGTGCACAATACGCGAGGACCAGGGACTGCTGCCAATCATCGAGGCCGTGCGACACTCTACCCGAGCACTGACAGCTGATGGTGGTGAAAAGTCACGCACAGCTGTGGCCGAGCAGCTCCCAGCATCGTTGCTACGGTGGGCAGCAGATACGACGGCCGCAGCGTCAACGCTCCCCGCTGCGGTGCAAGCGATTTACACCGCAACTGCCATCACGGAGACGGTGACCACTGAGTCAGCCCTGCACTTACCTAGCATGGCGCCTGACGCCGTGGCGGCCGCAGCCACGGTAGCAGCGACTGTACCTGGCCCTCAAGCCGCTGCCGCAGCTGCCTCTTCCATGCCCGCTCAAACACAAAGTAGCGCGGAAGAAAGCAACTGCAGCGGCGGGCAGGATGACGACGACGACGATGACTGGGAGGCCTATGCTGACGAGATCTGCAGGAAGGTAGTGCCCCGCCGCCGGCGCGGTCACTTCACGCACGGGGTACAGGCCGGCCTTTCAAATGTTCTCCGACGTCAATACGAGGATTGCCTGGTGAAGGACTTAGAGGCTGCCTTGGCTGGTACCATGGGCAAACCGACTCAGGGTGCACCTATTGGTGACTCGCGCGCTGCCAGCCGCCGCCGCCAACAGGCTAGCGCTCGGGTCATGGCGCAGCTGCGCAGTCAGCGTGCGTCCGGGGCCATGGCGTGAATAAGCGTGCCGCCCACTGCCAATGACCGCCCGAGTGCAGCGCCAATGTCCAGCATGGCAGCAGCCGCGATGATTTTGGTTGCGATCTTCATAGACGGGTGGGGCATGCAGGCCCTGGGCGAGGTGTGCCCATGTCGGTGCAGTGACGTGAGCCGCACCTCCACACATGCGATCAGCTGCCCCAGCCAACACATACGGGGGCACAACGCAACACACTGCCCAAAAGCGGTGCCTCCAGCGCATCTTGAGACAGCACCATTTCTCTATCGTCCGCAATGAGGACGCCAGCGTCTTCAAGGTGCCGGGTTATCGGGCGGACACGGTCATCGACCCAGGGTGTCTGCACTTTAGCTGTGCATACCGCAGCAAGGGAATAGTGCTAGACACAAGTGTGCGCGTACCCACGGCGAGCTTGTACCTGACAGGCACAACTCGAACACGGACGGCTATGCTGCTGGTGTGGGGGAGCACGCGAAGGTCAAGCAACACACCGGCACCTTGACGTCATCTTGGGTCTTTGTGCCATTTGCACAGGAGCCGTACGGACGGCTGGGCAAGCAGGAAGGCCTTTAGTCAAGAAGTTGGCAATGCACTCAGCACTGTGCTCGGGGGGGGGGGGGGGCAGATGTGTTGCGCAAGGCCGGGCTAGCTAAGCGTCAGATACTCATTGAGCTGAGCATGTCGTTGGTGCCGGAGTTGGCGGAGCGCATCATGGCGTACACACGCGGAGCGCGAATGCTGGGCTGTGTTGCAGCGCCGGTATCGGAACTCCTGGGGTGCAGTGCAGACTAGGCTGCTGCACTGACGCTAACTTTTCGATTGCATAACCGGCCTCCCTTGGGCCTTTATAAATACAAGTCCATAAGTACAAGAGAGCCCGCCACCGATACCGGGTCCGCCGCCAACCCCGGGACCGCCACCGATACCGGGTTCGCCGGCGATCCCGGGCCCGCCTCCGATCCTGATCCTGGGCCCGCCGCCGATGCCAGAGGAGCCAGTCTGCAGCCAGGTCGCGGAGCTGTGCAGAAGCATGCGCAGGCTACAACTGTCGTCAGCCGACGAGGGCAGTGGCAGGCATACGCACGCCAAGAAGCGCCGCCGCCATCTGACCAGCCCAGGTGCCATGAATGACACACCGTCGGGATGCCCACAGGCGAAGCTCTCACGGCATCAGCCTGTCAGTGACTCGGAGTCTCAAACGGCGAGTCTACGGGAGGCACCACCGCCAACGGCGATAATAATTATTGTACTGAGCGTGGTGCTACTGCCGCCACCAGCGGCAAGTGCACGGGCGACACTGCCACCGGATGCACCAGCGGCGACAACCGTTACGCCAATGCAAAAACACTCGCGGCGGAAAGCGGCGCCCCCAGCAGTCAATGTGGCGACGGCAACACCGGCACTGGCCAACCCAGTGGTTGCACAGCCACGGACGACTGTCGCAGCCGCCGCTGCATACGGTCCCAAGCTCACCTTTGACCCGGCGGCGGCGGCAACCCCATGTGCCGTAGACGTGGCGATAAAACCGCCGGCGGCCGCTGCTGTGACGGACGGCTAACGTGGGACGGCTGAATCCCGGCAGCGTCGGCGCCGCGGCGTCAGCGCCCGAAGTACTCAGTCTGGCAACCTCACCCGCCCAGAGTCGCCGTCTGGCAGTGCGCTCAGCTGGTGAAGGTGGTTACCGTGACCACGCCCGTACCAATGGAAGTTGGCGAAACTGGGTCAGCAGGTCACCAGAGACGCCGTCGGCTCACATCGCGGCCCTCGCAGCCAGCTGGCAGCGGCGCCTCTCCCCACGCCAGCGCGCATGTGCTACAGCCGATGGAGGTCACCGCGGCGGCAACCCCATGTACAGCAGACAGAGTGGCAACAGCACCAGCGGCCGCTGCTGCGACGGGTGGCCAACGTGGGGCGGCTGCGCCCCAGCGGCCTGGGGGCCAGCGCCACGCCAGCGCCCAAAGCACTGGCAGCGTCACGCAGCGCCCAGAGTCACAGTCCGACAGTGCGCTGGCAAAGACGGTCACCGTGACCATGCCCGTCCCGATGGAAGTTGACGAACCTGGGCCGGCGGGTCACCAGTCCGAGAGACGGATCACATCACGCCGTTGGCCTTTACAGCCAGCTGGCAACGGCGCCTCTCCCCACGCCGGTCCACAGCCGATGGAGGCCACCGCCGCGGTGGCGGCAACCCCATGTGCAGCAGACAGAGTGACAACAGCACCTGGTCCAGCGGCCGCTATCATTGCTGCGACGGGTGGCCAACGTGGGGCACATACGCCGCGGCCCCGGCGGGGTCCGAGTCGGCGCCGCGCCAGCGCGCGAAGCACTCAGTCTGGCAGCTCCACCCGTCTAGAGTCGCAGTCTGGCGGTGCGCTGGCAAAGCCGGTCGCAGTGACCGTGCCTGTACCGATGGAAGTTGGCGAACCTGCCAGTGTGCCGGCGGGTCACCAGGGCCGGATCACGTCCCGTACTTTGCAGCCAGCTGACAGCGGCGTCTCTCTGTCAGGCGGCGGGGTCACCTCTGACATTAACAGTCGCAACGGGCACCCAATTTCCGGCATCACCGCTATAACAGTTTTGGCGCCTGCCAAGATACACGCTGCCAACCTGAAGGTCCATATCCCGGGGCTGGACTGCCGCGTGTGCGACAAGTTCATAGTGCGGGCGAATCCTCAAGCCCCGGGAAAGGATTGCCCAGCGGCACACGCCTGTGCACACCAACACACGTGCCACACAGGGAAGGGGAAGCAATTTGCAGAACTGCATGTTCAGCTTTTCCTATACCACCGACCAATATGCGGCGGACTGGAGCAGGTCTGCGATGTGTGCGGCAACCTCTTCATCAGACGTACAGCAGCAAGCGCCACGACACCACCGGGTGATCTAGGGGCCCTGGACCAGACCACAGTGCGACCTGTGGCACTGCGCCGACTGCCTTGCAGGCCCGGTCGACGCGACAGCATGCACACTGTCAGGCAGTGACCGTGCATCAGGCCATGATCACATTGCTGACATACACACCCGACCAACGACATGCGCAGCGGCAGCGGGTGGTGCAGCTGTTGGTGGGGGGAATAGCCTGAAGCCAACAGCCGCGCTGCTCGCCGCCGCTAGCAAATGTGGTCCCATACGCAAAATCCTCGGATGCGAGCACCAGGGGGTAGACCCCAGGCAAGCCCATGCATCTACGTTGGACGGTGTGGCAGTTGCGCCGATGCCGAGACTGACTCGGAGCAACACAATGGGTGTGCTGCCTGGCGAAAGTCGTGCTAGCGATAGCGGCGCAACAATGTCTGTCGGAATATGGTCATGTACACCCTCACATGAGTCTAGTGTAGCATACCGCAGCAGCTGTAGCAAGAGCTGCTGTCATCCTAGTGTGTGCGCAAGAGCGGTGAAATGCCCCCATCCCCAGGAGAGTCATGACTGGGTGCGCTATCCTGTAGCGTAGCGATGCTCAGCAGTAGCAGGGTTCACCAGCAGGTTGAACTGTACATGTTGAAGTTTGCTGGTCAACTTCAAGTACATGTTGAAGAAGGAAGTTGAACTTGAGGTTGTGACATCGGCCACTTGTAGTTACAGTTCGGCCTGTCGACACATCGGCCAGTTGCATCAGGCCGGTTCTACAGAGTTCTTGAGTTCTCTGGAGTTCTCGGCTTCTCTGGAGTTCGGCACCTTGGAAGGTCGCCTCACTCCCATCAATTCACTCTCTCTTCTACACACGGCCAAGCCGGAGTCTCTCTTCCTCCTGCCTCGTGCCCTTGCTCCTGCCTGGTCACTTGCTGGAGACTCCTGCTAGATCCTTCGCTTCCGACATGGTCACACCGACAGCTTAGGAGCCATCAGCGAGGGAGTCCGCACAGCACCAGTGCGTCATCAAATCTGCACAGTCAAGTGCACGGCTTGGAGCCGGCTCAATCCGCACAGCACCAGTGCGAGAACAAATCAGCTGCATCGAATCACTCTACAGGTGAGCAGCTTGGCCTGGACTGCAACCACCCCGTGGTACGTCCAATACTGGCATTTCCTGCCTAGCTCCACAGAGTAGTGTGGTGTGGGTTCACAGAGCGCGGGCAAACCACGCAAGGGCGGCACTGGGGTTCGAAACCTGTCAAGTCCCCCTTGGTGAGACACTGCTGCGGCTCTCCACACGCGCACTGCGACTGGTGCGAGTGTGCGCCTTAGCGCGAACGGCTGCGAACCTGCCAGGTTGGAGTAGGTCGAACACCTTGCAGAAGGCGGCGTAGCAGAACGACTACGAGATCTGGTAGCGCGTATACGGGAGCTGCAGGGACAGTACTGCGCGCATCCTCGGACAGGAGCAGCGGGAATAGGGAAGGTCTGACCTGACCTGCGAGCGTCTCAACACGGCACCAGCAACGAGGTCCTACACAGGACTCCTACATCACAGGAGTGGCCTATACAGGACGCAGCGGAGGCTCTACACAGGGTTCGGCCTACACAGGGGAGCGGCTAGCGAGATCTTCGGACAAGACTCCATACAGTGCTCGCCCTATACAGGTGGACGCCTAACGGGCTTCGTCAGCGAGCGACATGGGAGATAGCGGGGAGACTTCATCGGCAACGGACTTCAAGAGCCTTGCGAGAATCCCACGACTACCATTCGACGGCAAGAACGAGGCATGGACGCCTTGGAAACTACGCTTCACAGCATGGATGAAGCTCATCGACGTGTACGACGTCATGGTCGGCAGGACAGCGCCACCCTCTGAACCAAGTGCACGAGCCAGCTTCGACACCAAGAACAGCACCGCCTACACCTTCATCATCACCAACGTCAGCGACGCAGCTTTCAACGTCGTCTCACAAGCACCTGAGGACCAGGGCAACAAAGCTTGGCAGCTACTTCTCAACAGGTACGAGACCAAGACCAGAGCACAGAAAATACAGCTGCTCAGCGAGCTGATGCGGATCAAGCTCACCCCTTCTCAAGACCCAGAGGAGCTCTTCACCAAGGTCAACGAAGTCGTCAAACAGCTCTCTTACTGGGAAAACCTCCGCAACATCGACGATGACTGGCTCATCGGGATCGCCATCAACGCCTTACCGGAGGCCTACGCCGAGCTCACCACTGTGCTCGACTCCGCCGACAACCTCACCTACGAAGAGACGAAGGACAAGATTCGGGCGTTCTACAGCCGGCGTATCACCACCGCACCGCCACCCGACGACGCAGCACTGCTCGCCACCGGCAATCCTGTCTGCTTCAACTGCAAGAGGAAGGGGCACAAGGCCAATGCGTGCCCACTCAGGTCCAGACCATCGGGGGACAAGTGGTGCGAATACCACAAGTCCACGTCGCACTCTGATCTCGAGTGCCAGGCTCAGGGCCGCACACCAGGTACGAAGCCTAGACCGAACGTAGGCTTCTAGCGTGAGCCACGTCAGAGCCAGAGGGGGCTCCAGGATATGTGCAGTAGCCAAGACTCATGTTGAGTGCGAGAGGGGGTGTCGGAATATGGTCATGTACACCCTCACATGAGTCTAGTGTAGCATACCGCAGCAGCTGTAGCAAGAGCTGCTGTCATCCTAGTGTGTGCGCAAGAGCGGTGAAATGCCCCCATCCCCAGGAGAGTCATGACTGGGTGCGCTATCCTGTAGCGTAGCGATGCTCAGCAGTAGCAGGGTTCACCAGCAGGTTGAACTGTACATGTTGAAGTTTGCTGGTCAACTTCAAGTACATGTTGAAGAAGGAAGTTGAACTTGAGGTTGTGACATCGGCCACTTGTAGTTACAGTTCGGCCTGTCGGCACATCGGCCAGTTGCATCAGGCCGGTTCTACAGAGTTCTTGAGTTCTCTGGAGTTCTCGGCTTCTCTGGAGTTCGGCACCTTGGAAGGTCGCCTCACTCCCATCAATTCACTCTCTCTTCTACACACGGCCAAGCCGGAGTCTCTCTTCCTCCTGCCTCGTGCCCTTGCTCCTGCCTGGTCACTTGCTGGAGACTCCTGCTAGATCCTTCGCTTCCGACAATGTCAAGCAACAATCGTGTGCCCAGCACACCTGGCAGTGCAGCAGCTGTCGCAGCGGGCGCTCAGTCTAGCGCATGCCCCAGGGACCCGGCGGGATCTCACTGGCAAGGCTTGCTGGGGGCGGCTGGCGCACTCGCGCGCAGGGTACGT
Organism: Tribonema minus; assembly: GCA_017506865.1. Classification (NCBI taxonomy): domain Eukaryota; class Xanthophyceae; order Tribonematales; family Tribonemataceae; genus Tribonema; species Tribonema minus. Next base: position 178,441 of record JAFCMP010000290.1, on the reverse strand, counting down.
GCGCTGGCCCTCGCCCCCAATCGGGCACGCGTCACGGTGCTCTGCGCTTGGCCGACGGGTACCAAGCCTGGGCCCCGCCGCACGTCACGTCGACTGCATATGCGGCCGGCGGCTAGCGACGCGCCAGCAACACAGACCCTGCTGGGCCGGACTCCCTGCGCACCGTTGGTGATTCAGAATCAGATGCATGACCTGACGGTCACGTTCAGCTTGCTCTCCTCCGAGAAGAGGGTAACGACCTGGCAGCGGTGTTTCACCAACTCTCCCTTAGGGAACCGGTCGTTGACAGGTCGCCTCGCCAGCCAGCCGGGAAACGTAGTGAGTCAGACGTAACGCAGGCTGGTGATACCAGCACCCTCGCCACAATGACCGAGACAGCATCTGTGACGGCTACGGTTGCCAGTGGGAAGCGCAGTCGACGCAGAGGTGAACACAGACGGCGGAAGCAGGAGCGACAGACCCAGTGTGACAATTCTCCTGCACCTCTGGCACCAGCCGCCACACCGCCGAGGGGCGGTGCCTCTGCCCCCTCGGCACCAATATCCGGGCCGGCGAAGGTCACCACCGTGACGGTGGCGACCCGAACACCATCAACCGTGTGCCATACAGTTACCGTGGAGGAGCGGCAAGACGCGCTGGCAAAAGCCAACCACTATGGTTTCTCCACTTGACACACGGGCCTGCAGGCACTCCACGAACAGGCGCTTGGGGAAAACACAGCGACGCTTAGCCTAGCACATGGTGGGGAGCTTCGCCCCGTGAGCAACATGGGCAACGGCAACTGCTTGATTCATACAGCTCTACACGGCATAGGCAGCGTCGCAGTTGAGCAAGGACTGCCGGCCCCAGCGCTGGTGATTACCATGCGAGAGGCACTGCTGGACGGGATGGTGGCGTACGTCACGCAGGGGGCGGGCAAACAAGGGGCCAGCATGTCATCGATGCGTCAACTGACCGCGCACGCAGCAGCCCAACCTGCGTGTACACGTGAACAATTTGACACATACGGGTCACGCGCTCGCCGCCTCGCAATCGAGTACGGCACAGACGAAACGGACAGCGAGGACAGCGGGCACACGCTCCTGCTGCAACGCCTACAAGAAGAGGGCGTATGGGGACGACGCCTCGGTTTGTCTGTGTGGGCCATTGTTGCAGCGGTCTATGCGGTCTCGGTGACGGTATGGCAGGACAAGCCTCAGGCCACTGGCAGCACGCGAGGGCTGGTGCTGGCACAACTGATGGGACCAGCTGCCAGCAGTATTCGCACCGGCGACTCCAGCTCAGCCTGGATGTGCTGTGGACGCCGCCTGGGCTATACACAAATGTGGGACACTTTGAACTGCTTGTCGCCCCTGCGGCTGCCGTAGCTCCGCCCCTGCCAATCACTGTGACAGCGTCGGCGTCCACTCGAGCTGACAGCACCCGCATCACGGCTCCGACTCGGAGTCGGACACAGCCCCGTACGGCGCTGCAGTTGTAACAGCAGCCTGAGCCACTGAGGTGCCCACTATGCGCACTGGCATTTTGGCAGCTTGGTCAGAAAGAGGACAGCAAACAGCGAGGCAAACTGTCAGCTGCAAGCCGCATGGCACCGGTAGTGGCCCACTTCAAAGGTGGTAGCTGCACGAGGTCGATGCTGAACCCTGAGGCGAGCACATCACACTGTCAGCGAAATCCGGCGGCAGCATACGCCAAGGGCATCCGGCAACAGATTGATCACGACCCATCCGGTGACCGTGCCCCTTCAGGCAGCAGTACCTGCAGCACTGGGGCACACCATGCCAAGCATGTGCAGGAGATGAGCACCATGAATGGTTGCACGGCAGAAGACTTCCTACAGGCGGTAACTTGAAGGAAGCTGAGTGCATGCACAGGTGCCTGCGGTCTAGTCCATATGTCAGCCAGCACGGGGCGGAGGCAATGCGCGCTGACCTCGCCATGCCACACGTGTCGACGGAATGGAAGCGCCCCCACGCGCTCACGCCCGGCAGTACCCCCGGGCCAGTCCGAGGCCCCCAGGGTCACGGTGCGGGTAGCGACGGCGCAGCAGCAGCGGCAGGGGCTGCCGCAGCGACAGCTTCAAAGCCACGGGCGATGCCGGCTAGTGGCGCCGCCAACTCAAAGTCCAGCAAGAAACGCCCGGCGGCCACGGCAACCGGCGCGCAACGCCGGCGCCAAACGGCAGCTGCTGCGGCGCCGCCTGGCAGTGCCGGCAGCCGCACTCAGTCTGACAGGCTGCAGGACAGCAGCGGCTGCCCCCCCCCCACCACGAGGCGGCCGCGGGATGGGCGGACATGGACATGGACCCGCCGGACAATGCCGCGTCACCGCCCCCCCCAACCACCACCACCAGACTGAGTGGCAGGCCCTCAAAGCCCCAGGCACAAGCATCCCTGGCTTGGGACCTCTCGACGCCCTCGGTCGTCCACGCACTTGACCAGACCAATGAGGCGGATCTACTGCTGCTACGTTTCACCACGACTGCCAACCCCTTCCGCACTCAGCTGCAATGCACCCATTGGGGCACGGCTAATGGAATACGCTACACGACTACTGGCGGACGCCACAGACAGCACACATGAAGCGGCACGGGTGCGCCTCCATCATTGGTGCCGGGGCGTTTGCTCATCAGGTTTCTCAGACTCTAGGGCAGCGCGGCTACAGGCTGCTGCACATGTGCGCCCAAGTGGTCAATGCAACGCATTTCGACCTGTACGACAATCGTACAGGTCGAAATGCGTTGCATTGACCACTTGGGCGCACACACAGTGCAGCACCTGCTAGCAGCAATGGCCTTTGGTAGGCAACTGGAGGGAACCTGTATGCCGCATGCTGCCCGGCTGGCAGCGTTGCTGTCTGGCGACTTCGCGGAGCTACTGAGAAAGACGCTGTCAGCATCAGAGGCGCTGCGGGCCCCCAAAACAAACAACACAGCTACGGCGTCGGCACAAACAAACTTCGATGCCGACTGGACGGAGGCTGACTCCAGGCAGCAAACAGCGTGTGCTGCCCTCTCAGGCAAGCGACGGGGGGTAGGCCTGGCTGCCGCACGACTAGAGGCGCGTGAAGCATGCGCCCCAGCAGACGAGGTCACGGCACAGGTGCTTGCAGGTGCTGGCAGCAAAGCACCCTGAAACCGGCACCCGGCCCGGGGTAGTCGATACGCCAATGGAGCAAGTGCGCGGCCTGGTATGCGACGCCCGACTGCACTGCCTGCACAGCGCAGGGGTGCAGCGACGACCGGGCCCGCTGGCAGCGGCAGTCCTGTCTTCAAATCGGGCCAGGTGCTGCATGATCACAGCGATAGGCCCGGGGATGCTGCCAGCGCAGGCGGACGGCGCCTTGAGGTGGAGGCAACAGACTTACTGTCGACCTTGTCCGCAGCAGGGGCGGGGAAGGCAGGAGGGCTGGACGGTCTGCGCTATGAACACCTCTTGATGGCCGCTGGGCCTGGTGTGCCAGTGAAAGCAGCCACTCGCTCCGTGGACAGTGCCCTGCCAGGGCTAGCTGGTGATTCAGATGTAATGGAACCGGCATTCGCCCATCACTTGGCCAAGGTGTTCACGATGCTGCTTCTTGAACCTGAACTGCTGCCAGAGCAATCGCAACGGCTTCTCCGCGCCGCAGCCCTCTCAAGCATCGGATCGAACCCCATATTTGCGCCCGGCGGGCGCACAAAATTTTCTGCGCCCGGGGGGTCAACCCCCCCCCCGCCCAGTGCGCACTTGAAGTGCAGCATCAGCATCAAATAAATACGGGCACTGGGCATTTCACACGAACAGCACTTCATGCCGTTTCTGCAATTGCATCCATTGATCCATGGCCTTAACACGTTAGGACAATGAACCATCTCGGCGTGGAGCACTGGGGCTCCCCCGTGCGGTCCGCCGTGCCGCACTTAGTGCGGTTGTTGTGCTGATCTATGCACCGTGACGGTTCAGCTGCGGAGCTGCACCGTGCACGACTATAGACAGGTTTGCGTGCATAACAACACAAGAGTCAAGGGCAGGGCAGCGCAGCTGGCAAAACACGCACATGAGCCCGATCGATGTGCAGCGAGCATGCAACAACAAGACTATTGGTGTGGCTATCGAGCGTGGCGCAGCGGCCTCACTAAAGCACCTTACGAATGCGGTGCTGGAATTGCAATGCCAATACGTTGGATGTTCACACAGCAGTGCAGCATACGAATCTTGCAGTGGTTGCGGCAGTAGAGCAATCATGTTCATGAAAGAATACAAATTGCAGGCACTGACTCCATGGACTTGAGCACAGTGCGCATCGACCATGTCTCATTTTGACTTGCTGTCTTATGGTGTGTTTTCACACGTGTGTCTGAGGCCCGATGATTATGTTGCTACCACTGTTGTACACCTGAGAGCTGCTGGCACCAATCACACTGCATAAGCTGCTGGCACCCTTTGCACGCTTGCTTCGATTTTGCTGACACTACTTCGCCTAGTGTCTAGCACCGTGATACAGGTGCATGTTCGCTGGCACGTGTGCACGCACTGTTATATTGCCATTGTCATTTGTCACCACTTGGCTCCGTGGATGCTGGCCTCCTAGTGGCATGGGGAATGGTTGAGACTGTGGAAAGCACCTGTGTACAACTGCATGTGCGTGTAAGTGTGTGTGTGGGGTGGGGGATGGGGGAGGGGGGTGACAGTTTGAGAAGATCGTGGCTATTGGGTAATCCATGCATGACCATCACCTTTATGATCAATCAGTTGCGAGACTGAGCGCCTCAAGCCTGTGTACCAGAGGCCAGACAAAGGGCAAAGCATAGCGCTTTTGCTGAACGCGTTGTCCTCATGATGCCTACACTGAGGGATTGACACGGTGTACCTGAAGAATATGACATGGCAGGCTGCTTCTGTGCCGCGGTGCGTGTGTGGCAGAGGAACTGCTGTCAGTAAGGACACTGTGGCGTGCTATTAGCGCCCGGACACGTGCTTGGGCGTCCTGACGCGTAGTGTTCGCGGTGCTCCGCAGCATAGTCTGTATCCCACAAATGGGTTGGGGATGACTGATGTTAGCGAGCGCCACTCTGGCTGAGTTGAGTCAATTCTGCATGCCGCCGCTGTGCTCCCTGTTTCTGCGCAAAGATCAGTCACGCGTTGAGCGACTGCGTCATCAGTATGTGAGCAGTCGCACGTGCCGCTGGCGCAGTTCTATGCCAACAGGTGAAGTACAAGCGCTGCGTCTGACTGGAATACAAGCCGAAGCACACAATATGGCACCCGGTCCGGTAGACGCTGATCTGTGACAAATCGAAACGGTGCGAACCTGGCTGGCTGCCTGCTGTTTCCACAACAGGTCAGACGTGACGTGCGGCGCTAATGGCGCAGCGGCGGTCGTGGCGCCTATTTGCAGCTGTGGGACTCCTTTCCAAGGCGAGCGCTGTGCCCAGCGCCATAATTAAGGCGGATGACTGAGTGCCCTTAATCACTTGTGTGCATGCAGTCCCTTCATGGCAACAAGGAAAGGGTCGCTTGATGACCTCGCTGCCCCTTGAAGTCCAGACTGTGTTGGTCCTACTGGCACCAAAAAAATCCTTGTATACATGCATGGCAGGTGATGCGTTCAACTGTGGCACTGCCAGGCTGCACCTGGACTCAGCCTGGTGAGACAGAAATCCGCATAATGATCACACGCAGAGACTCTGGATGCGTTGCTAAACGCGCAAGTTGAAGGTGTGCAATCGCGTTGCAGCGTACCTCAAGTGGTATGCCCTGGGACGGTCCCCTTAATACACGCAGCAGGTGCGAAATCGCTTCTACCAGGCAGCTACCATGCCACAATGTACATGATGCCCATGATATTAATATACTACTGAACTGAAGGTACTCAGCACTGTTGCTTTATAGCCACTGCGCACAGTCCAAGCGCATGGCCTAGTAAAAACGCTTGGATGTAATCAGCAGTAATTGTAGATAGTACTTGAACTTGACGATGAGTGTTTGCTTCAAATATGCGCTGCTGATGGTCGCGCAGCACCGTGTTCAAGTGTTGCATCAGATGCGGACTTCGAAGTGTTGGCGTTGAGGACTTGTGGCACTTCGAGGCACGCGTCTGATGTGGCACAGCAGTGGCAGTGCTCATGAGCCTTGCATCTCATCAATCTGTGGTTTTCATCACTGTGTCTGGCTGTTGCGCAATTGTCATTTCGCTCATGTTCAGCATTGACCCATGACCGGTTTGCACTACAAAGGAGGTAAAGGCATTGCCAGACCAAGCTTTGCTGCTTGACGAAGCTGGACCATTCATGGCGTTCCTCAAGAAAAAGGGGCCTCAACGGTGCAATGTCCACGTTCGTATCTGACTACGAGAGTGATGCTGCATGCATATTCGGCTGCACGCTTGTTCGACCGCACGCCCCAGGACCTGGTGCACCACTTCAGTGTGGGGCTCGACGAACGGCTGGTGGAGGGCACCATTGTTGACATTAGCATTGTACGCAAGCACGGCGGCCGCGACGCTTACGCAGTTCCGCTCAGTGACTTGTGCTGCATTATCAACCTAGCAGTGCACCAAAGTATGCTTGGCATTCAGTGCACAAAGGGTGTGATGTCCTTGAACGAGATTAAATCAAAGTTTGCGAATCAATTACGCAGCCTATGACGCTCGCCCGCACTCGGTAACAGGTAGGGTTAGGACTAGGGCTAAAGGCTAGCAGTGCACTTCTAAATTGATACACGCGGCGAGACTTGCTGAGCACTCTTGCAAGGGAGATGATGCCAATCCATGCAGGTGGCATGCAGGTGGACAAGCTTTTTGCTTCTCGTCTGCCGCTGGGCTTTCAAAGTACGTCTTGTGGTACTTCAGACCGCAGTGTAAGACAGTGAGTTCGTCCCACCGAATCACCAGAGATCACTGACGAGCCCATAACTGCTATGAAACACATCTCACCTGATGCTGGTAAGGCCATCAATCATGTTGGTCCAAAAACCTGCACTGTCTTTGATCTGATCATCGCAGACGATGCCATTTCAGATCCTTGCACACCGCTGGTAGCCTTGGCCCTGCGGATCATCAGCCATGATCGCGACACGTGCAGTTACCATTGACCACAACAAAATACCAGGTAGGGATATCGCTTGCTGCACCATATAAGGTGCGATTGCACTAACCTCGGAGGTTACATTGATCACATAGGTACCGGTACCGGTACATGGAGGTTCCGTGTGCGGGCACCTCTCAGGATGCACACCGGACACAAGTGCAGAAGCTGGCCAAAAACACAAACTGCAAGGGCAGCTGCATTGGACAGTTGATGCATGGCATTGTCGAGAATTGGCGCACTAAGTCTTGTGCGGCTCGAGGAAGGCGGGCACAACAAGCCCGTGGCGCAGGTAGTGCAGGGAAGCACCCGGCGCCCCGCATACATAGCATGAGCCCGCACTTGCGAAGGATCATACCAACTTTACAGGAAAGTTGAGAATGAAAGAAGTACTGAAGTGTCAGGAGCGCTTATGCTCACATCTGGGGCGAATTGAAATTAAATACGTGCCTGCAAGAGGCGTTGAAAGGGATTGTGTCAGAAGGTGCTTTTATTCACACACCACACCTGCCACGTGCAACCGTTATGTGCAACTTGCGAATCCTAGTGTAAGCGTGTACAGGAGCCAAACGGTGCTGCATGGCTACACTCACGCCTGGCATTCAGTGATGGTAACTTTCTACATACTTCAAGTGTCATGCTCAAATCCATTCGTGAGATGAAGTACAATGATGAGCGCCTTTGCCTTATCAGAAGTCGATGATTGTGACAAGTCTTGGTTTATGAAACCTACCACAACGTAAACATCTGCTGCTGTTTCGCTTTGGTGCAGTGCAGGACGTGCCAAATATAATGACATGCCGCACCACCCGAGAGCTGTGCGTCTCATGGCGGATAACAAGCAGATCTTGGGGGACATCATTGGCGTTGACGGGCCCTTTCAGGTAGATCTCAGCGTGGTGCGCGTCCATACATAGCTCATCGGAAAGGCTGGCGTAGACACAACTCCGATTAACACTGATGTGAGGGCGCACCATTGAACCGTGGCGCTATAACCACAGCCTACCACGGATCGATGACGTCATGGTAAAGCACTACACAGAGGGGTTTAACGAAAGACCATGACAGGAGCAGCTACCGGCATATGCATTGCATCTGCTTACCTGCCCCTCGGCACGCAGGTGCAGATCATAGGTGTGGAAGCCGTAGAGGAGAGAGCATACTTTGTGCCTGACTTCCAGATGCCAAACTGGGACGCAGGTGACACCCGTGACAGGCGTTTCTGCTTTGAAGCACGTGAACCCCCATGCTTATCTCTGCTTTTAACAAACAGCAAAAATGTCTCAATGTCGATGTCGATACATGTGTGATCAACTGAGCAGATGGCAGTCACTTGCTACTGGTGGACTACCCTTCAGCATTGACTGCTTGCATTCTTCTAGACTGGGTTTGAGCACTCACTGCCTCCATTGAGCTGTTGGCCATTTCGTCCATCTTTGTGTAATCATGAATGTGTCGTGAAGCGGCCGCCATTAGCGTGCATTAGGATGATAGATGTGTGTTGGCAGCACGTAGCACGCCTTGAGGTGGCCAGGGCTGAATTGGAGAGTTGTGCCCGTATTTGTCAACAGTCACCTCAAGTTGAATGGCAGCAGCGCTCAGCTGCATTTGTGCTTGTGTTCGCCTAATGATCAGAAACCGATCTACATGCTTTAAGGAAGGCTTTTGTCTGCTTTTGCACCGCCACGTTTACCGGCGCCATGGCACTTGGTATCTGGAGGGAGTAGTTGCAAGCGCCGCTGCTTTCTCAAGGCAACATTCGCAGGCTTTAGGCTGTAACTGGAGCAATGGAGCAGTTCCTCACTCCTGAAGAGTCAACACTGTGAGCTGGGACACCACCCAGTCACCACAATGGCGATCTCGGCAGGACTTGTGCATAGCCAGACGCCCGCGCACTCTACTGGAGCCATGCGGTAGCGGAGGGCCTTCGTTCGGAGTTAACTCAGCCAGACGCCCGCTGTCCTTTGGGACAATCCTCACAAGGTTCAGCGGTAGCGGAGGGCGTCCGCCATTAGCATAGTCTACCAGACGCCCGCGGCCTTCACGAGAGTCAGCGGTAGCGGAGGGCCACGCCACGCCACGGCGCCTGCTAAGGTAACTGCGGGCTACTTCAAGTACGGGATTAGCGAGACCAGGACAGGACGTAAGCTGCGCGTAGCGGCTCAAGAAGGACGCGGCTGCTGACAGGGCTGGAGCGGAAGTGCTTTCAAGCACCATCGGTTACTGTGGGCAGCGTCACGGGGACGGGGGTAAGTGGTCCTGCTGCGCCTTGCAAACGAATCTGGAGCAGAGGAAGTTGCTGCTTTCGCTGACGGTGGTAACCATCTCTTCTGATAACTATTTTAGTACGTGTGTCGCACGAGTGTGTAAATCTGCTGGTGGACAGGGTCTGCTATAGAGGGCTTGCGTTCACTTCGTCTGTGTGCGCTGTGCTTGGCAATTTAGTTGTACTTTCATCACCGTCGCTGTGCTTCGGTGCTGGGGGGGGAATAGGATTGCGCAAGCACAGCTCTGGTCGTACAGGCGCCGATACGCCTGGACGCACAAATGCGCAGAAACAGAAATCTCACGGCTGCTTGATGCACTGTAACTGCTTGGCTTGGCCGACGCGCGCATCTCAGGGTGTGCAGTGTTTACTACTGGAAGGTGCTTGCCTTTGTATGAGAGCAGCAACCTCGCTTGTGTGTCAAGTTTGGTCACTCCAGTCATGACTGCGCCGTCCATCGCCAGCAGTGTCTGAGCGGTTCCTAGCGGCTTCTGGTCCTAAGGACGACGGTGGGAGAGGTGCGTGCTGAGCTGCACACGAACGACAGGCGTGTAACCGCACTAATTCACTGCTCTATAGGCAAAGTGCTGAGCGCAGGGCGAGCGGCGGAAAGCGAAGTGCAGTCAGTGCAGCTGCAGACACGATGGTACAGCGACATGTATCGAGTTATATGCACGTGAGTGGCAACTGATCTTGAAGTTTCCAGCAGTAGCTGTGCGCTTCCTAGCAGCTTCCTGTCCTGAGAAAGGTGGGAGACATGAATGATAAGCTGCAGCCAAGACGAATTCAGTGCTCATTGGGCGATGTGAGAGCGCATCCAGCTGTGGCAATCATGCCCAGGCAGAGCTGATACGTCAGATGTGCAGGAGATCAGCAGGCACCCAAGTGCACTGAATAACCTGCACCTTTAAGTTGGTATATGCAGTGCGAGCCGAACGGCGGAAAGGCAACTGATCTTGAAGGTGCGCAGAGAGCACAACGGGTGGACTGCTACTTTCCCGTCTAAGTGACATGCAACCTCACTGCCGCATTTTCGCGATGTACCTCACTGCTTTTGGTCGTGCACGTGCCTCAGGCTGTCGCGTCATTTTTTAAAAGCCACATGGTGCATCGCAGTGCAACGCACAAGGCGCATCAGCTGCCTTTCTGCACTATCGCCGCACCGCCACCCCCCCGGCACCCCCCCTGAACCGCTGAAGCAGACCCAGTGCACGAAATGTGCAGGGGAAGCATCGGGGCAGTCTGTCGCGTCATTTTTCAAAAGCCACCTGGTGCATCGCAGTGCATCGCACAGGGCGCATCAGCTGCCTTTCTGCACTATCGCCGCACCGCCACCCCCCCCGGCACCCCCCCTGGACCGCTCAAGCAGACCCAGTGCACGAAATGTGCAGGGGAGGCATCGGGGCAGTCACGGTGGTGTTGCAGAGGTTAACAAGAGTGAAAACACGAAAGTAGCACGCGTCCGCAGCAGCACGCAGGATGCAGACGACAGCAGCGCGAGCGGCATCCGAGGCGATGCACTGTGGGCCCCTCAAATAATACGCACCAGTGTGCCGTTCAGCATAGGCACTGCCGCAGCCTGCCAGGCAGACCATCAACATGACACCGCCAGCGCCACAGGTGCTCACCTCTGTGCCTCCGTAAACATGCCAGTTGCTGGCGGCGTTGGCGGCGGCGCAGGCGCAAAGCCGCCTCGAGCGTACGGCGGCGAATCGCGCCAGTGGCGGCGGGCGGCGGCGGCGACGGAGCTGCTTTCTGCAGGGGTTTAGGTGGCTGCTGAGCTGCTCGCGCATGCCAAGCAGGGACAGCGCGTCGAGGCCAGCAGGGCCATGATGGACGAGACACAGCAGACACTGGGGCCCTTGCGTAAGCTGCTCCTGCGCCGCGACATGGCAGAGCAGCGCATGCGCCATGAGGCGGCAATGCTCAGGCGGTGGATGCTGTCTAGCGCGAGCTGGACACTATCAAGGCTCAGACATCTCAGCAGGAGAGCGCTGCAGGCGCTGCCGCAGCTGCTGTGAATATGGATGACAAGGTGGACCGCGTGAACAACCGGTCAAGGTGTAAGGCCTAGCCCACCAGCAAGCGACACGCATGATGAGCCTCGCCCAGCGGCAGGGGGTGCAGTGACAGGCGATGCAGATGCAAGAGCAAAGCGGCATGCAGAAGCTGCTCGGCGATGTGCGTCGTGAGATAATCCGCCTCAGCTCACGCTTTAATGCAGCAGCAACGGCAACTGCCAGCTGCAGTAGGCACGCTGGTGCCTGACGCCGCGACAGCTGTACGCTTTGACGGTGATATCTAATGGCAGTACAAATCGCCAGTGACCAGCTCGTGATTGCGCAGAGGGCACGGCGCGAACAGCGCCTGGCACAGACAATCAATGATGCTCAGTCCGCGATCCGACCCAACGCGCAGAACGGAGTGCTGGACGAAGTACCGGTGCAGCGCTTGGTCGTCGCGCAGAGCAGGCCCAAGCATGATCATAGCAGCTTCGGTCTATCGCTGTACATTGCATGGAGTTTCTTGACCCTCTCTACATCTCTAATGCAAGAGCGATATGCGTAAATGACGGACGCCAACACGCGCAAGCGCGCGGCCGGAGAGTTTGCATATGACTACAAGCGGTCGGATGCACACATCCGTACAAAAGCTAAAGAGCCAGCCGCACTGGACTCGTTCAAACGACAGCAGCTGACCGCGATGTGTGCCATGCAGGACTCCGAGCATGTAGACATTCTCCTGAATAACTATTGGTGATTTTTTCTCTACGCCAAAGCAGACTTCCACAGTCAGAATCAATGTACTCTCCACATGTATGCGCATTGTCTATGTGACACTTTGGGGTTGCACGGGGCGAGACATTCGGGACAGGCTATTCCCACTGGTTGGTGTCATGAAAGATTTCACTCAACCTCGTTGATGAGTTCCCCAAGTACTCTTTACCGGCGGTCTAAGGCAAGGAGACAACAGATTCTACTTGAACACAGAAATGACACAACCAAGTCAAATACCAATTGTCTCACGAAGACAGGCAACAGGGCTGACCCACCGTCCCAAAACGTGAAACTTGCACGTCTGACCTCGGCAAGACAAGGGCAAGTGGGCAATTACCGATTGTTAACGGTCAGACCAAGCTTGTCCCTGCCGTGTCCCGCGGTCTCACTCCTGGCCAGGTCCCCGCCACCCGCCAGCCGTCGCCCTCCATCCGCACATAGAAGAAACAGCTGCACAATGTTATGTTGAAGTTCGCACTTTGCCGTAGTTCAACTGCCTAATCGCAAATCGCAAATCGCAAACGACTGCAGTGCTGTACCATTGCAATATACATTGCAATACGGAGGTCTTATGACTTGTGGAACCGCATTCATCATGAGCATGAAGAGCAATCTCAATGAGCGGACTGGCTGTAGCTGTATTATGTATCACAGTTGAGCAGGGGACGAGATGGTGTGGAGCGGATAAGACAGTGCGCAAATTACATGCAAGTCTCATTGTGTGTCGTAAGGCCGAACGTTCGCACAAAAATACGATGGAAATGTTGTGCGGGGGTCATCCGTATTCAAGGTTATCATTTTGCACCTGGTGAATAAATCTGAATTATTTTGTTGCTCATTATGCACTCTGAGCTAGTATTCGGTGTACATTCCACACGTTTGCACAACGCGCTGTCTGCGACCAGCTGGTGTCTTGTCAAAAGTGTTCATGACGTGTGTTATTGATCCTATTATTTTGCTATTGTTGCCATTGATGTAATGACTGCACAGACAAGTCTAGCAAGGCGCACCTCAGAGCTGACGGCCTAATCTTGGTGGCAAGGTGCAGTGCATTCAGCAGTTGATGCTGTCCTCATCTTTCAACAACGGGTGGTGTCTCGTGCTTAGGACCGGAGCCTTTGAATGCATGGCAGTTTCTGTTGTTCTCAGCCTGTGACCAGTGCCAAGACCAAGACGGGGACCACTCCAAAGGTCTGAACCTCACATCGGATGCTAAGCACTGAGGGAATCACTGGTTTGGGGCTGCTTGCTGCATCCTAACATCAGCTTGCTTCTTGATGCAATGTGTGTTGTCGGCGTTCAAGCTGTTATTTGATGCGTCTGCATCGAGTAATGCAGTGCTTATTGCCAGCGCTCCGCTGGAGGGGGTTTTTACCTCCAGATGGCTTTCGACCTCCTCGACTGATGCCGCATGAAACGCGGTTCTATTGGACCTGCGCTATCACCAGCAGCTCTGATTAGTACCAAGGTAATAAACTCGCATGCAGAGCGCAGAGCACTAGTGCAATACATGTTCTATGCAGCATCTCTTCCAGTTTATTCATCACCCAACAATCATTTATTGTCAAAATGACATAGCACCTTGAACAGTGCACCTTTGTAATGCAACTGCTTCATGCTTGCATGGTGCATCACAGGGCGTACGGAGACGCACCATGGCGGTCCTGAAGGACAGCACGACCTACAAGACACTGGACGCATGCTGTGCAGAGGTGCTAGACAACTGCTTACAAATGGGTGGCAAGGACAACATGACCATGGTCCTAGTCACCTTCCCGGGCTTCATAAGAGAAGCAGGCAGCGTGGTAGATAATGACCTACAAGACACTGGGCGCATGCTGTGCAGAGGTGCTAGACAACTGCTTACACATGGGTGGCAAGGACGACACGACCATGGTCCTAGTCACCTTCCCGGGCTTCATAAGAGAAGCAGGCAGCGTGGTAAGTAATGAGCAGCATCGAACTTTGTGAGCCTGAATGTGTCAGAACTCGGCAGATGTGTACATCGAATAGACGTGCCTACTGAGCACTGAAGAGAGCGTTTGTCTATCTATTCGGGCCATGGAAACAGCTTCGGCAAGTGTGTCCATATATTAATCCGAAACAGCTTTTTTCATTACATAAAGATGAGCACAATCAACAAATTCTCGGACTCTTTGCACATAATGTTATCAGATTACGTTGCTACGACGTTATATGTTACAATGGTATATGTTCACATCTTTGTGCTTTCCAAACGTGCTCTATAAATGGACTTTACATTTACACACAAGTTCTGATGTATGGCACGCTTCACAAACCCTGAGTTTGTATTCCACTTGCGCATGGCCTGCGTGCATTTGTTGTCAGCTGATGGCAGTGAGCCTCTGCTGTCGGTGCTGGAGATTACATGCCGATTCGGACACAGTGCGGCAGCTTGTGACTGACGGCCAGATTCGAAAATTAGTGCTGGTGATTTGAAGCCTATATGCGTTGTAACTTGCGTGGCAGCTGGCGGAGTTGCAGCAGCTCAGTGCCAGGTGCCATTGGCTCAGCCGAAGACTCATCTTGCCGGACATTCAATCCCGCGAGCTGTCATGACCGGCGGATGCCAGTGGTGATAGCGCAGCTTGTTGCAAGCAACAAGCAGGCAGGTTTGAAAACCTTCGTGCGTTTGTGACATGTGCAGCAACTAGCGGCCGCGCGAACGCTCGGTCCGGGTGCCACAGGCTAGCTCAGGCGCTTGTTTGACGTACCACTTCAACTCACGAACTTTCATTATTGGTGGTCGCCGCTGGTGAATGTGCAGCCTGCGCAAGCGATGAGCTAGCAAGGTATGAAGCCAGTACGTGTTCGTAACTGAGTGCCAGTGGCAGCTGGCGACGTTGCAGCAGATCAGGGCGGGTGCTGCTGGCTCAGTCGAGTGCCGCCTTGCCTGGCACTTCACTTTGTCTGTTCCATTTGTCATGAGTGGCGGTCCCCGATGGTGAACGCACAGCTTGTGCAAGCGATGAGCTGGTAGCTTGTGAAGCCTGCATGTGTCTGTAACTTGCAGGGCAGCTGGCGGCGTCGCAGCTTCAATTCAGATGCCACTGGCTCAGCTGAGCGCTTCAGCGGCACAACACTTCAACCCTGCAAGCTGTCATGACATATGTGTTCTGGATCTGGAGGAGCGCTGCTGTCTGTTGGCAACCCCGAACCCTCATCCTGCCTTGCTCATCTCGGCTGGTGGTGTATGCGCGCGCTGCGTCGTCGAAGTTAGGGTTAGGATTAGGAGTACAACTATCACAGGTCAGGGTCAGGACAGGACTGCGCCTAGCCTTAGAGTTTTCATTATCATACAAAGGGGTATCAGGATTTGCCGTGCGCTGATGTCGCCAGCTCTGCACGCGATCAGCGAATCTTAAACCGACGGTACTAATTAGTCATTTCTAGCGAGTTGACGCCTGCGCAGGTTGCATGCTCTCAGTAACAGTTTAACTGTTGTGTGCACCAAACGTGACAGTTCCGTGTGTCAGAGCGAAGGAGTCAGGATGGCTGATGCCGAGCCCGCGTTTGCAATACAAACAAAGTACCACGCAGCTGCGCACTCGATGGGCAAGGGTGTCCCAGGTGACCGTGAAGAATGCAGCGGATGCTCAGGCTGTAATCAAGAGCCATTACCATGGACTTTAAGGTTTTCGTATTGTACTCACACTTTGCTGAAGATTTGTCACCCTGACGATGGTGTCATTTGAGAGGATTAACGCGTAGGTGTGAAAGATGCCAGCGCTGGATACTGCAACTGGCACAGTATGTTTAACATAAGCTGATGTTGCCCTTGAACGGCCAGATCGGGTCTGGCTACTAGTAGGTCATTTAAAACACATTTGGTATAAGTATACATTGCATATGCTCAGTTTTCACTGACAAGCTTGCCGTTCTCAGAGTTGAAGCGCACCACATTTTATTTGGTCACACACAGAAGAGCAAGATGGACAATGTTTATCCTCAACTCAGTAGACGATTTGACAATGGAGGCTGCAGTGGCCATCACCTCCACTTTTTTGCTTCAAGTATGCTACTCGATAAGGATATACTGTGTAACGGATTTCCTTGCCAAGGCACTGCAGTGAATGCCACTGCTCAGCAGTTCACGGCCATTGCAAACCCTCTACAGCATTCATCATGAAGCAATGACTGCCACGGGAATGCAATCACCACGAAGCAATGACTGCCATAACACTCTGGCAGTGGCCAGTGACATCAGGCTGTTTATTAGCACCAGAACTTGCCGACAATGGTGCTGAGACTCTGGTCCTCCAGAGTATCTGTTCTGTGTGTATTTTGGGTCTGTTCTGGTGCCAGGGCACAGTAGCCCAGAATGGGTACAGATGCAGGAATGAACTGCACAAGAATGGATGCACTTGCCAGAGTGTGACAGTACACGGGATGGACCGGAATGCTGTGAATCTCCTAGTGTCGACCCTGTGACGGTTTCAGGTCTGCGAGGCTTTACTCACCAGAACCGCACAAGTGGGTCTGGCTCAAACCCTTCACGTCAACCGTGTTTTGTTCAAGTCGCAGCACGCTTCATTTTCCTAATTGCTTCTGAACTTTGTTCAACACCCTAAGGCTTATTGCAGTTGTGCTCTCAAAAGCTGCTGCAAAAGACAGGTGCTGCATATGAAACAAAAACAATATGCACGCCAGCGTCCCTGGCCTCCACTTCAAGTTGCCCACTTAGTAGCCTCTGAGATTAAGTGCGCGATTTCTGCTCATGTGTTGTGCTGCAGTACCCTTGAAGGTGGCAGTCGACCGGCCGTTGGAGTTGTGCTGCAGTGCCCTAGAAGGTGGCAATCGACTGGCCGTTGGAGAGCTCCAGCTGTGGAGTCCAGCAAATGGCGGACTGCATGCATGCAGCACTTTGGAAAGCTCAAGGCCACATACGCCAGCAACACTGCATCGCTCCAGCCCAGGCGCACTCTTGCTGTGTGTACAATTCAGCTCAAGTCACAGCTGTCAGGTGCTCAACATCCGTCAGCCCTTGATTAGCAATGATTTGGCAATTTATCATACCCGTCAGCCGGCAAATGCAAATGGTGCACCTCGGCAGTCAGCCACCATTCACCGGTTCAAGCGGCTTTCACTACGCTCGCCGCACACTTGCCGCAGAACATTCTGGCAAATCGCCGGCAAACCAACGGGCGACGGCAACGGCGGATGATTTGCCGGCAAACGTGGCGTCTCACAAGGAAATGAGACCACCCCTTTTTCCTGAGGATGGACTGCATAGAGGACATCATATGCATGCTTTGGAAGCATAAGAAAGAGAGACAAAATAGTCACCCAACTTGAACATACAACCCCTCACACGATGAGTGTGACCCCGCCGGCGGGTATAACCCCTAAGTACGACCCCTAAGAACGACCCCCAAGTACAACCCCCTAAGTAATACTATGACCACCAAGTATGACCCCCAAAGTATGACCCCCAAATATGACCCACAAGTAGGACCACAAAGTATGAGCTGGCGACATGACATAGTAGCACGAACTGGTACGTACATACGTACCAGTTCAATGACATATCCGCAGCTATCAGCGGGCTGCACTTGTTCAGCCAGCTGATTATATTCAAAATAATGTACCTGCATGCACAAAGCCGCAGCAGTATTGAGCTCAGTGCCCGGAGAAAATGCCACCTCTATACCACCACAACCCGTTGTGTGCTGATTTTGCAAGGCCTGACAATGATTATGGTTGTTTGCGATTGTGTCTGTCGGAGCCAGGTGGCGCAGAGGAGCAAGAGGTGCAGGCATCCCCCAAGCAGTTGCCATGCGTCTGACACAGTTGGTGAGAAAACTTGTCATCTGGGCCTGGGCTGCGCTGGTCCGGACTGCAGGCCTGAGAGCGACCGCGGCCCCTGTTGCCCCGGTGTGCAAGCCACCTCTCACACCATCGATGACCATGCGTCTGCAATGAAGCTTACAGAGGCGGCGGCGTGCTTGAATCAGACCATCAAAGTTCAGTGGCAAGGGTTTGTGGGGCTCACCGAACCAATAATCGTCGGCGCCAGGACTTCCCTTGAGATCACCGGTGTCGACACGGACTCAGAGGTCGCCTCAATTTCGGGGTGGAACGAGACTCAGCTGATACGCGTGCAGGCGGGTGCTTCCGTGACGCTGCGAAACCTTTGGCTCAGGGACGGATTTGCTGAGGCGGGTGAGAATGATAACCTTCAAGTTGGAGGTGGAGCCGTGAAGGTCTCCAAAGGTGGGCAGCTGTTACTGGAGGGTTGCCAGTTCTGGTTCAACCGAGGTGAGCGATTGTTACTCCGACCTCGCAAATTAGAGACTGCGATTTATACTAGCAACACAGAAGCGTGAAGCCTTTCGGCATGTGTATGTGTGTGTGTGTGATTGATACACCTCTTGATTGCGAGAGCACTAATGCATGTGCAGCACAGTGCCAGTGTGTCACTCTGGTGTTTGCAGTGTTATAAGCAAGCGTAGGACGCCGCGGGCTCTCTTCGCAGCATGCCAACGTAATCCTGCAAATTGATTGTGCACTTTGTCCACAGCGTTTTCACATGGTGGAGCTATCTACAACAGGGGCAACGTCAAAAGCCGCTCCTCAGCTTTCTTTAAAAATGCTGCAGGTGAGCCATTCGTTTGAATGTGTGCGGGTCAGCTACAGTCACTGTGCTGGCTCTATTGCAGATATGCAAGATGGAGCACTCAGGCTATGCGTCACTGCGAATTTACATTAGCTGCTTGACTCGGTCCTCCGCCTTTGTTTGAAGCAGTGACGTTATCCTGTTCCTGACATGATGCGATGTGAGGCAATGCCGTGCCCGATGGTGCATGCATACCATGGACACCTCCAACAGAGTTACAAGTGAGTGCACTCTGGCTTCAAGTTGCACCCGCCTCCAACACAGAATTCGAGTTATAGTTCCGGTGCCGTGCTCGATGGTGCATGCATGCTGTGACGTGAGCATGCAGACTGAGTGGCCAGCGCACCTGGCTTGAGGATCCTTTGGACCGCGTGGCGACGTATACATCTGTGCAATTTGCGATCAATTGCAGCATCGGTCAAGCACTGCTCTGATAGCTCTATTGGTTTCTTTGCAGATTTTGGTGGAGCCATATTCAACTTCCGTCAGAGCAATTCCATCTGCACTGGATGCATCTTTGCCAACAACACAGCAGTAGGTGAGTCTAATTCTGGGTGGCGTGTTGCCAATGTGAGGCGATATCGTATGCCGTGCCAGATGGCGTACACTGTTACTTGAGCTTGCAGTGGCTGGCGCACCTGAATTCTGTGAACAGCATGGTACCAATCTGTGCACTCTGAGCTCTATTGTGGCATCAATCTAGCAGGCTCCATTTTAGCATTGATCTAGCAGCTTTTTCACTGCTCGCTTTTGTTCTGTTGCAGATGGTGGAGCCATCTATAACGACAACAGCTCTTTTGACTGCGGCAACTCAGCCTTCACTGCCAACCGTGCATCAAGTGAGTCCATTTTGCTCTGCATGTGGCGATGTGAAGCGATGCCGTACCCGATGCCGTGCACATGCCGTGATGTGAGCGTGCTGTGACTGGCGCACCTGAGGTCTTTGAAACGCGTGACGACATCTATGCATTGTGCGATCAATTGTGGCACGGCTCAAGCAGCGTTCTGACTGCTCGTTTTGATTTGTTGCATATGAAGATGACAGTGGCCATCAAGGCTACGGTGGAGCCGTCTACAACAGTGGCTATTTCACCTGCACCACATCCACATTCACCAACAACACCGCACAACGTGAGTCATCATTTATATACTTCTATTGCAATGTGAGGCGATTTTGTGTCCCATGGCGCACGCATGCTCTGACTCCTGCTGGCCGTGACCGGCGCACCTGAAATATTTGAAAAGCATGGCAATTTTGTGCACTGTGGGATCAACTGTGGAGGTGGTCAAGCGACGTTCTGACTGCTGGTTTCTGTTTCATTGCAGAGCAAAGTGGAGCCGTCGAAAACATAGGCGATTTCGACTGCTTTGGATCGACTTTTACCTCCAACATAGCAGGATGTGAGTCATCAATGTGATCTGCGCATTGCTGTTTGAAGCGTGTACGATGGTGCATGCATTTCAGGATGTACATGCCATGACCGGCGCAGCTGAATCTGTAAAACGAGTGGCGGCGTCTGTGGTGTTGTTTGTTGCAGATGGCGGATACTACGAACCCTTTCGTGGTGGAGCCGTTAGCAACTCGGGCAACTTCAACTGCTTTGGATCCAGATTCTCCTTCAACAACGGATGTGAGTGCGTCGCTTCCATTGTCCAAAGGCCGCTGATGTGCAGCGGTGCTTGCCTATCATGCAAACGCAAAAGAATTGCTAATGGGATTTCCTGCTCGAGTCCTATGCTAGCATTCATCACGGCATTGGTAACGCAGCGCTCTGACTGCTCGTTGTGATTCCATGGCAGACTACGGTGGAGCCATTAACAACTATGGCAATTTCACCTGCCGCAACTCGACCTTTGCCTCCAACACAGGATGTGAGTCATCGTTTCGTCTCGCATGTTGCTATGTGAGGAGATACCATGCTCTATAGTGCATGCATGCGGTGACGTGGGCATGCTGTGACCTGCGCATTTCAGCTCCGACACAGCACAGAGTGAGTCACCACTTCTTTTTGCACGACTTGGTGTGCGGCCATGCCGTGCCCAATGGCTTGCGTATGGCGTGGCGTGAAGCATGCTGTGACCGATACACCTGCCTTCTTTGTGAACCGCATTGTGACTGCTGTACAATTTGGGGACCAATCGTGGCACGGGCCAAGTACCGCTTTGATTGCTCGTGTTTGGTCCTGCTGCAGCTCTAGGTGGCGCCATTTACAATGAAGGCGGTTCCAGTGATTTCATCACATCGACCTTTACTTCCAATAGAGCAGGTGAGTCATGCTTTGCCCGTCGCGATGTGAGGCAATGCCATGCCCACTGGCGCATGCGTGCCAAGACGCACATGCCGTCATAATGACATACCCGTGCTGTGACTGGCGCATCTCAAGTTTCATATGTGTGGTGATGGCTGTGCAGAGTGAGAATTGAGTCAAGGGCAACAACAACTGAGCATCATTCTGATTGCTTGTGTGGGTTCTGTTGCAGACCAAGGTGGAGCCGTCGCCAATGCAGCTGGCGAGGTCAGCTGCAGTAGATCGACCTTCGCCTCCAATACAGCACATGGTGAGTCATCGATTTGTTTGCTCATCGTGCTGTGTTGCGAGATTGTGTCCAGGGGTGCATACATGCCGTGACGTGGGCGTCATGTGAATGGTGCAGGTGAGGCGCTTAAAATGATTGGTGACGTCTGTGCATGCTGGGATATTCATGGCATCCCTGAGCAGCGTTCTGACTGGTCTTTTTGGTTCTGTTGCAGAGGTTGGTGGAGCCATCTACAACAACTATGGTGGCGCTCTGACCTTCCACAACGCGACCTTCACCTCCAACACTGCAGTGTGTGAGTCTTCCTTTTGTTTCGCAGTTGCAATGCAAGGGGGCGATGACATCCCCAATGGTGCGCGCATGCCATGACTTGAGCGCTGAGACGCACACCTGATTTGTTCTGCATGTATGACGATGGTTGTCCAGTCTGAAATCAGTCGTGTCAACAATCCAGCAGCATTTTGAATTCTGTTGTGTTGCAGATGATGGTGGAGCCATCTGCAACAGTCTAGGCACTGTCACCTGCAGCAGCTCTGCCTTCACCTACAACACAGCAACAGGTGAGTCATTTACTTTGCTCGCTCGCAATGTGAGGCGATGCAGTGCCCAATTGCACGCGCATGCTGTGGCACGAGTGTTTTGTGGTTTGGGTGCACCTCAGTTACTCCAAATGCGTGGCCATGTCTGTGCAATATGTGACCGATCGTGGCATTCACCAAGCAGTATTCTGCTGGTTGTTTCTGGTTGTGTTGCAGAGTTTGGTGGAGCCATCATCAACGAAGAAGGCAATTTCACCTGCGGCAACTCAACGTTCACCCTGAACAGTGCACGTAAGTGCAAACTTTCAAGTGTGTTCAGTGGCCACTGCTGTGTGCAGCGATGCTGGTCTGTGGCAGCAGAGCATGTGTGGTTGTTGATCAGCAGATGCTGAACAGCATGTTTTGACACAACTTGCAAGTTCAACTTGAAGTCGAGGTAACCTTCAGTGGCAAGCAGGGTTAAGGGTACGCATGGTGATGCGCTGAGCAATGCTGCGCTGCTTGCAACTTTTAATAAAACCAAACTCTTTGAAAAATGAAATCATTGGAAACCCTGAAAAAAGCTGGAAGCTTACCTCTCATGGATATGGTCATTGAACATATGGCAAACTCCCCGGAAACGCGTAGCCTATAGACTTTTTGAGGCCCCAAGGCCACAGGTCTACCATGCAATTACAAGGACGTTTAATTTCCTGCTGCATTGTAACAGCTGTTGCACTGAGTTGTTGCTGATTGCACCGAGCTCTACAGACTTCTTGACATACCTTCAATGCACACGTTGACGTTGTGACTATGCAGATTCAGGAGGAGCTGTGTATGTCGGGCCATTGCCGGTTTCGGGATTGATCTTACCCCGGAGGTCGTCTTCGAGCTCTTGGTCGTCGGGTGCCTCATCGCTCTTACCTGGCTTGAGCACCAGGTGTACGTTCTGTTCCTTCACCCGTAACAACGCAACAGGTGTGTGACACTGTGCTGATTTCATACCTGCAGCAAATACCTGTTGTTCATCGGTCTTCTGTTGCATTGATCACCCTCTGGAGGTGTGGAGCAACAGGCTAGTGAAATGCGGAGGCCTGATCTGTGCGCACCAGCTGTTGTACGTGTCCATGACTTGTACCCTGTCCATTTGAACTGCAGATGGTGGAGCAATCTACGTGAATGCTGATGGTGCATACCTGATGCTGTCAGACTTCAATGGCAACATCGCAAAGCATTATGGAGGAAGCATCACAGTGGAGCAAGGAGCATACTTGAAGTGCACCAAGAGCAACTTTCAACAGAGCACAGGTCAGGATCGTCATCCGGTGGAACGCCGACTGTCTCAACTTGCTCTATGCAACCGCAAACTGCAGTGCGCGTGGAGCTTTGAGCACACTTCCCCATTGGCACCACACGGTGTTTGCATCAGCCTATTGACCAGCTTCTTGATATGCTTCAATTGATGGACAGACAGCTCACATTTCCCTTCTGTCCTTCATCATTGCTTTTTTGCCTGCACTGCTGCAGCCATCAAGGGCGGCACCGTGTACGCGGCCACAGGGTCAGAATTGAAGATGTCGTCGGTCGCCATACAACACTCTTCCTCCACTGACGATGGCGCGATACTTTTGGTGGGGAATATGATCATGAACTCGTCGCTGTTTGAGAATAACTCAGGTACGCACATACGTTTGCCAGTCTATTGCAAACTTACAGTGCAACAACTCAATGTGTGATCAAGCTTGCTGTCCCATTTCTGCAGGCGCGAAAGGTGCTGCCATGTATCTGGCGCAAGCTGCAATAGCCAACATTAGCAGTACGTCCTTTTCCTTCAACAGCGCCACAGAGACGGGAGGCGCAGTGTACCTGGAGCCATCAGTGACTGGGCACATCAACACCTGCAACTTCACAAACAACAGCAGTCCTGTTGGCGGAGCGCTGTCCCTGGCTCCAGTCGTGGAAACCCGTAACTTTGACATTTCCCACAGTGTGTTTACCAGCAACACCGCGACAGTTGGTGCCGGAGGAGCCATCATTCAGCAGGGTACAGCCACGATGTTGAATGTGAACGTGGACCCCAGCACGTCCTTCGTCAACAACGTGGCACAATGCTGCTATTCTGGCACGAGCGCAACACACAGCGAAATTCCATGCAATGATGCTTCTACGGGGTTTGGCACAGGATGGTGAGTGGCATCTGTTGACTCATGTTAACAATCATTGCATTGTGGGTGGACAATCTTAGTTATTGTTGCTGTTGTCTCGGATTTGCAGGTCGTGCTGCAACAAACGCCAATATCTGGTGGTGGACTCCAACAACGACCACACCTGCGTAACTTGCGACACGCACGAACTCGACTGTTCCTCAATCGGGATCACCGTCAGCACGCTGCCACTGGCTGCTGGCTTCTGGAGAGAGACATTTTACCAGGAGGATCTGCGTGCGTGTTGGAATGTTGGATGGAGCATGCACGGGAGACGCCCTAAACTGGCCGAACAACACCGACGTTTACTGCAGCAAAGGCTACAGAGGGCCATGTAAGTCGACTCAAGGAGGTGCACGTCACATAACACAGTACGAGACACAGCAGGTCATCAAATCAGCGATTGATGTAGAGAAACAGAGCGAACATGCCTTTAAACAGTGGCGTCAACAGCTTCTCGTGTGCTGCAGTCTATGATGTGTTTCCTATCTCACACCGAGAGGCACCATGGTCTGTCGACTTCGCGGCCTTTTTGTGCAATGCCCAAATCACATTCTCCTTCTGCTTTGTCGCCCTTCGCATACATGATGCTGATGATTTCATTATTGTGCTTTCCGCCAGATTGTGCAGTCTGTGCACCAGGGTACGCGAGCCTGCCGGGCTACCGCTGCGTCGAGTGCACCAGCGGCGCTACCGCAGCAACAATCACGATACTGGCGGTCGTCGCACTGGCCACACTTCTGCTGCTGTGGCTGCTGTGCTCAAAGTCGACTGGAGTGGTCGACGGGGTGGACAGCGCTCAGGCAGTTGGCGCTGCCGCCGGTCCGTCATCAAAACTTGCGCGCGTCGGAGTGCTGCTCATGCAGCGGTTTCGAATCCCGATCGTTGTCATACAAGTACTCACTCAGTACATCAGCATCACTGGCCTCACGCTGCCGCTGAAGTACCTCGAGTTCCTGCATGCGGTGGACTTCTTGTCCCTGGACATGCGGTGGCTGACCTCGCCTGGGTGCGTCGCCGACATCAACTTTTACGGCCGGTTGCTCGTCGCCAAATTAGCGCCCCTGGTGATCAGCGCCCTCATATTCAGCCCCCGGTTCTACCTGTGGATCGTATCCCGCCGTCGGCTCGCGGTTGCGCCCAAGCTCCAACAGGTTGTCGCACGAGACGTCAACGCCTTCCTGGTGTTCACCTTCCTGATCTTTTCCGGCGTGTCGCTTACGGTCTTCGAGACCTTCGGGTGCGACGAGTTGAAATTTACAGGCAAGAGTTATCTGCGCGCGGACTACTCAATCGAGTGCGGCGATGACGAGGGGCTGCACACGAAATTTTCGATTTATGCTGCTTTCATGATCATGGTTTACCCAGTGGGGATCCCAGTGTTGTACGCGTCGATCCTCTGGCGATCTGTAAGGCAGTGTGATCGCACGCAGCTGCCGTCCCGGCTGGCAACAGCATCATCGTTTTTGTGGCGCCCTTACAAGGGTCGTGCCTACTATTGGGAGACCGTAGAGTGCTTGCGGCGACTGATGCTTGCGGGCCTGCTTGTCTTCATCATGCCCGGCGAACCAGGCCAGAGTGCAGTCGCATGCTTGTTTGTATTCTTCACGGCCATGGTGTACGAGCAGATTCACCCTCACCAGCAGGGGATGGATAAGTGGTTGTACACGTTGGGTTACGCAATTCTCTTTGGAAGCATGTTCACATCGCTGCTGATGCAGGTGCGTTGGGTAGAAGGGGGCAGTGAGCAAGCGGTCGGCAACCTCTTGATAGCGCTGAATGTGCTGCTCCTCGTAATGGCTCTTGTGCAAGTAGCACTGGTGTACAGAGGTCTGCGACCAGCAGCTGGCCCTCTCCGTCAAAACTCTTTGTTCGATCACTACAGCGGATCATCTCGGTACGCTGCAAGGAGCACCGCGGCTCAGGATGACGACGCTTCTGCACCTTCGCCGATGTCTTAATGTCACCAATTGCTTCTTCTGCATTTACCTTCCATGGTGTGTGCGCTTCACCCTGCGTTCTTCCCGTAACCCTACCCTGCGTTCTTCCCATGCTGTTGCCATGTATGATGTATCGTGCACATGATTTGCTTCCGCCGACAAAGCGATCGCCGCAACGGCTATGATGGTGTCGTGCACGCTCGGGGCTGACATGGCATGTCGTAGGTTCGCGATGCTCACCGATGACGAGTGCACGCGTTCCTGATGTCAACGTGAACCACTGTTCGTAGCGTGCCTCAAGCGCTCCGGCACCCTTTCTCGTCATGTGGCGCATGCTGTGTGCTGCACGGTACTTCTATGACATGGCGAGAACTCCGATGTCAGCATGCCGTCGACAACGACTCGCGCCGCTCGTGTGTTGCAAACCATGCTGTGTGTGACAACCGTCAGAAGCGATGCCGGAATTGTGTGTGGGCGAGCACAAATTGGCAACACGCTGAATAGTGCATTTGCCATCCGCCAGAGGCAGCACACCGCATAGGGCCTCCTCCACCGCTGCCATCACAAGGTGCAGCACCTTGGCAATGGACGCTGGCGGATCCGCCGCCAGCAGCGCCAGATTGTGCAGCACGGCTTGACACATGTCGCCGCCGATGAAGTGGCCATGATCGGCGTTGCAGGATTTGCTGCTTGATGTTGAGAACACTAACATTCTGGTCCGTCATGAGTACGTGCAAGAAGGTGAACATCAGCCCAGGCAGATGCACACCCTCGCCTGCGCCGCCACCTGCCTCAGCGGTGTCGGTGACGAGGAGGTAGAGTTCTTCCACATCATAGCAACTGGCAGACCCAAAATCTGGTATGTCACGCAGGCACACTAGGTCGTCGTTCAGCAGCACGTCCCTAACAAACTTTGAATGGACAGGCTGCAAGGTTAGGGTTAATGCCATCCTAGAGCTCTCAGGCTGCTGGTTCACTGAGGCAGAAGATGCAGGCGCCCATTGCATGAAATTGCTCCAACCCGAACACAAGCTTGCACAGCGACGACTGTATGACTCAGAGCTGCTTCATGAATGCAGGCACCGCACCAGCTAACAAAAATGCGGACAGTTTCAACAGCTATTTTTTGCTGCCTGGCCTGCAGCGGCCAGTTTGAGTTGAAATGTTACAGTACATGGTAAGAAAATATTGGCGGTTTTATCCGTTGATGACTGGGCCTTGTGATTTGGAATCGAATGAGTGCGCCACATCAACACGACAGCATTTAAATCGGCAGACCACAGCTCTTTGGCATTTCAGGCATAATGATTGCGGAAGCAAGGCTGCTACAATCATAAGTGCTGCATAGCATGAGCAGGTGCAGCTATAGTATACACCCAGGCTCGCTGCATCTGCAGCTGTGGATGGCGCAAAGCCGGCTCTCCTGCCATGTGCATGCCTGCTACAGCCAGTCTGCACGCACAGGGCTATCAGCTTCCGAATCGGCTTTGAGCTTCCGAATCGGCTCGTTGAACAGCCAGGGATCCCCCTGGCTTTCATTGCAACCCATACTACCACCCGCAGACTTCATGTTTCATATAGTACTCAGCATTTGCAGAGTTGATGTTTTCACAGAGTGGCATGAGATAGCAAGAGTTGCACACACAAGAGCCGGCGCCCCGCATACCTCGCATGTGGAGGTTTGTATGGCCAAAACATGCGCAAAAGCACCCGTTCTTCGCCATTTGCATAGCTTACAATGCATATATGTACGCCGAAGCAAAAGCACCTGGTCTTTGCCATTGGCATAGCTTACAATGTGTAGGTACGCTGATCCATCGCTTCAGCGCCAAGCGGTGGTGTGTGTGTTTGTGCAGGGTGCGAGACATGAAGTGCGGCAAGAAACTGATTGTGGTGTGCAAGGCTAAGATTGAAATGCACATGCATTGTGTTATTGAGGGGACGGCAACTCCATCCTTTGAAGGATTAGCAACAAGTTGCTAAAAGAGCTTGAGTCTTGCAGCGCCGACTGACTGCCCTGCCCTCCCACCCCTACCTATCTCCTCTTTCTCCTGCACAACAGCATACCTCGAAGTATGCCAACTTTGAGGCCACCAAGAGCCATCTGACAGATATCACCAGACCTGCGCCAGCACGCGCCACCCCCTGGCTCAACTCCGGCTGGCAAAGGTGCTGATTGCGTTTCTGACACCCTGCTGCGCAAGCTCAGGGCTGCAGCGAATCATGTTGACTGAGGTGATGCGGCAGATGCTGGCGGTAGGGACAAGAGAATGCCCAGCAGCTGGAAGTGGCGCACGCGGGAACTTCATGTGAGAAGCTTCTACACCTACACAAGCTTTAGGGTTAGAAAGTCTTTCAAACTGCTGGCACGTTGCACCACATGTTCCGCAACTGTGCCAGCTGCAACATGTGCAACGCACAGGCAGAACCTGCGCAATCATGATGCGACAATCACGATACCTCATGCAAGCCACCGATCTGTGCCATCTCAAAAACATCGAAATACCGCATGCCAAACCAGACCCATGTGCAATGTCATATTGGAGTGCCACTGCATCTTAGAGCGATTGTCGGGAGGCCCAAGTCTACTCAAATAGCGCTTTCACTGCCTCGGCAAGGGTGGTGTACGCATCTGCGTCAGGCGCAGGCCGCGCAGCGAGCGTGATTGCCTTACGCCAGCCAATGCCCCGTGGGAAAGCTTTCCAGAACTCTTGCACACGTGACGCCATGCTTGGACCGCCCTCCTCCTTCAAAACACGCACTTCCTCAACGACTCGCGCCACTTCACTTTCCATGCGAGGGTTACGCATGACGTAAATGGACTTGACCAGCGATACAAGATCATGGTGTGTCTGCGGTCGTACGGCATTCCCCTTAGCTATCCGGTCCAGCACATCGTCCGCAACATAATCAGCGTGCCTGGACAAAGCGCAGTTTGCAGCATGCACGGGCAGCATCTGTGAGCTGAAAGTGTTCTGCGATGGCTGATTCGTTTTCAATCGACCTGCACAATAAAACCCAATTACGGCAGTACAGATGGCAACAACCTGCAAGCCATGCAAACAGTGAGAGATGCACTGCTTCTCACCGGCATATAGAAGACCATCCTCAGGCGGGGCAGCCACTGCACGGCACAGATCGTAGCCGATCAGCAGCACCTGCTCACTTTTGCTGCTGCTGCAGAGGATGTGCCTCGGCTCGATATCGTTGTGCACAAGCCGCACGGTGTGGTGGAGGTGCTTTAACCCCTGCAGCAGCTGGTCAACCATGGATTCCGTTATGTGTGCTGCAGTAGAACACGCATGGCAAGTCATCAGAGAGACAAGGTGAGTGATGGTTGAACCAGCACAATGAGTAAATTTGTTGGCACGCTTCCAGTACTAGCCCAACAAATCCAGTTACTGTAAGTGGTTTCTGAGGTTGAGATCTCAGAGGCTACAAGCGCAGCATTACACAGGCCTTGATAAGGTGAGTCAACGCTAGATGAGGATGAGTCAACGCTAGTTGAAGATGAGTCAACGCTAGATGAAGATATTTAATAAAAACAATGAGGAATGCTCTTTGTTCACACGGGGAGGCATGCCTTCCGAGAAGGAGAAGAGCCTTTGAGTGCAATCTGGGGCTTTGTACTGGGGGCTTTATACAGGTGTAGCCAGCGCTATGGGCAGCAAATGAGGGTGCAGCGTCTCTCAATGTGGCGTCATGAGCGAGCTGTGACGGTTGTGATGCACATCGCAAAACACTGCAGACTGGGCATCAAGACTTTCTCCCGCAGGGTCGGCCTGCCAGCGGTCACTGATGCAGTGACAGCGGCCAACAAGCAGCGCAGTGCTGCCGCTGCAATCATGAAGCAAAAGGTCAAATGCCAGCTGCTTGCAAAAAGGTAAACCATGTCATGGCACCAAAATTTTACGGGAACACAACTCGGAGAGGCAGACACCACATGAATTGACTCATCAGAACAATGAACTGTAGACTATTCAGTCTGACCTCAATGTTGCCAACAGCCAGATGCATGTGCTTAATGACTGTCCTCTGCACAGGTAGCTTCATCGCGGCTGCAGCCCAACAAAGTCGTGAGGCGAAGCCTAGTGCTGGGCTTGATTAAGCCGAGGGTGACCTGATCCTGATGTTGAGGAGCTGGTAAAGCGCTGATGGCGTTCATTTCCAATGCATTCCCTTTTACATGTACGTCATCATAGGCAACGACGCCAAACTGCACACTTCAAACACAATGCCATATAAGACGTCAACTAGGTAGCTTCATACTGGAACACTAAAACCCAACGGATGGCGCAGTGCAGATGCAACCCTTAGGGTTAAGGATTAGACCAAACCCCTAGCACCCGAGGTGCAGGGCATACTGTAAGAACACCAGCGGCCGACATACCAGGGGTCCTGCCAAGGCCGTTTGTGATGACCAGCCCCTGTTCTGTGCTCCATGCCAGCAGTGCAGGAAACATGGCAGGAGGTGTAGCAGACGCTGCAATCTTCTGAAGGGCATGAACTTCACGCATTACAGCGTTGCGCGCGGCGCTGCAGCCAGGCTTGTAGACCTTGCAGACCTGAAAACCAGGGCGACACAGCAATGTGCGAGTGGCATGCTCCAGATGACGCAGTTATATATATGTGTGTGTATCGCATGCGGCTGCACAGATGCTCGCCATTAGCATCCTTCAAAAATCAGATGCATGAAAAAAGTGACGATGGTGCATAGATGAAGGCCATGGGCTTGCCTGTAGGTCGGATGTCGCAGCTGCAAAGCTGGCATTTGTGCTAGTCCAGATGCCGGAACAGACGTCCACGCTAGTGGTTGAAGCCACATGGCCAGTGGCCCTGAAACATCCATTGTCGAGGGCCACAATGAGCGCTTGCCATCCCGCCTGTTCATCTGTCACACACATGAACTCCAGCAGAAGGGATGTGTTTTTCGGCAGCGTAGCGAGAGATACATGCAGCTCTTTGGACCCAGAAATGGGGCAACCGGTTTTGGAGGGTCTCCCGCAGAATGAGGTGCTAGGTGCGTCCTCATACTTTCTGCGGCCAAGCATGGCAATGTTAGGCAAACAGCTTTGAGATAAATACAACAAAATTAA
The DNA here is from genome assembly GCA_017506865.1 of Tribonema minus. NCBI lineage: Eukaryota > Xanthophyceae > Tribonematales > Tribonemataceae > Tribonema > Tribonema minus. The sequence continues at coordinate 147,402 of JAFCMP010000290.1, read as the reverse complement.
GCAATGCAGCGCAGCGGAATACATGACAAACATTCGCGTTCATATAACACAAGGATAGGCACACAGTCCTGACCAGCTCTACATGCATAGGTCAGAGCCAGTAATCAGCCAAGGGCAAGTGTGTGCCAAGTTTGCAAAAAGGTACCTACCTGCAGCTCCACCAACGAGACCATGTGGAAGGCGTGCACAGCTGCCGTACAAGTGTACAGAGAGCACACAGAGATATCTGGGGCCAGGCGCTCCAAGTAGCCAGGCATTGTGTGAGTATCAATGATGACACGGCTGCATGCGGAGAGGCTCTTCCACTCTGCATCAGGTCGGTCGATGTTTTTGCTCTCCAGCGCCCTGGCCGTGACATCCAAACATGCGCTTGCAAGCGGGGAGATAAGCATTGTTCTTACTACTATCGATGGCAGCCTCTCTGAAAATTTGTTCAAAGCGTTCCTTGACCGGCCCATCCTGCGCCCATGCACGACTTGCAGAGGGCTGCGTGCAGCTCACACTTGGTCTTGCCGAATACACCAATGTATGATTATTGATGATGAGCCGAGCACACCTGCTGTGTGCAACGCATATTTGCAGAGGACCGACAGAGTACAGAGGTGAGATAATAAGTGGTCATGTAGTGCACAAAGCGCAGACGACGGCTTTGCAGCAGCTGAGCAGTATCGTCAATGACCGGCCTGCAAAGCTCACCGTTTTTCTGCTGCATCGCTCGCAACATTTGCCTTTGCTGCGCCACTTCGGCCCTGATGGACTCCAGCGATTGCATGTGCTGTTGCCGCATTTCATCTCGCTCTTGCTGTCTCCGCTCTTTCTCCCGCTGCCGCTCTTGCTGTCTCTGCTCTTTCTCCCGCTGCTGCCATTTCTCCAGCTCCTCTTGGAACACGACCCGCACCTCATCCAAGCCCGAAAATCCTGCGTGTGTGCGTTGGCGTAACCTTTACAAATTAGAGCACATTTTGTTCACATTGTATCAAACATGCTGGCTGTGGTGTAGGCAGTGTTTCAGTAGGCACTGCGCACAATCACATTGCAGTGTTGTATGAACTGCAGGTGCTGGCAGTCACCGTCTTCGCTTGCCCTCACTGCCTGACCGCCTGGTCTTGCCCAAAGGTTCGGACCCTGCAGCACAAACGAAGTGAGAAACAACAAGGTCCAGACTAGTGGTTGGTGCAGATCAACCAGAGTTGGTAAGAGATAGCTGATAGCTATGTACTTGAAGCTTGTTGAGAGCAGCATCGACCTGCCAGCACAGAGGCAGCAGACACCGTGTTATGTCTGGCAGCTACATCATCGGCAACATTGTGTGGCGCGTGAGCAATATTGAACCTCACTTGCAGACTGCCAATGTCAACGCCGTTGTGTGCGGGCGCAGAGCGAAGGTGCACACAAGGTGCAGAGGCAGCGCGAAGTTGATTAGATCACGACAAGTGCGACGTGAACGGCCATTTGCAACAGCTACTGTACTACATGCAGGCAAATAAGCACATGCTCGGCGGGGCATATTGTTGTGCCGTAAGCAACCTTCCCATTTCCAAACAAGAACAAGAGCCTTAGTAGCATATGAGTTCAGTTGTTCAAATCCACCTGCTGCACCACCACCACCGAGGTCTTCCTGTACAACTCCTGGGTTTAAAGACGGTTAGGCAAGCGCACGGATGCACAAAGAGGAGCAGCGCATAAATTTTACCTGTTGCATGTGACGGTGTGACCAGCCTTCAAGTGGAAAAGCAGGACCTGCACTTGCCATATCTGTGGCCTACTTCGAAGTACTTAAATCCGACCGGCGTTTGCAGCATTTCAACATGACTCTGCAGTTACAAGGTAAAACAAAACATCGAGATTGGTTTCCGCAACTAGCAACAAGCACTGTTGAGGCTTCACTTTGGAGGTGAACTCCAAGTTTAGTTCACCGTTGATGTTTCATGTTCTCTCATGACCTGAGCCAAAAATCATCATCATTCCTGCAGCATTATGTTGTTCTAAGCATGACAACGTATCCCACATATCACATTTCAACATTCACAACATTCACAACATTAGGTGAGAGTGCGTCAGGTGCACGGAGCAAAAGGTTGTGACGTGATACAGACTCAGGCAGCGCCCCTTGCTTAACCTGGTGTGCCTGCAAACATGCACGCATGAGCTACCGACACCCAAGGCACAGAAAATGCGAGATAGCGCCCTGCATCGAAGTGGATACCTGAGCCACCACCACCACTGGAGACAGGTGATGATGTGGCGCTACCCTTTGCGATCTGTAAGGTAGACGCAAGAGCATATGCAACGCGGATAACACCCCATTTCACCAACACACCCAAACCTCACCTGCAGTCGCGGCACCGCCACTGCCAACGCCAGCTTGTGGCTCTAGCACAGCAATGCGCAGGGGAGATCCGCTCAGCCTCAGCGCCACTTCCAGCTCCTTATCGCAACTCAGCGTGACATAATCTCCTTCGTTGTCCTTGTATGTGATTCGCTCGACCTGGGCCAGGCCATAAGCTGTCTTAACCGCGTCCAAGATGTGTTGAAACTTTGGGCTGGACTTCAGCTTAAACACTCGCACATCTTGCTTGTGCCGCGATTTCACTAGATGTTGCTGCTGCACGCGCTGCATCTGCTGCGCCTGCCGTGGAGGCTGGCGATCTCCTTCGCTCGCCCCCGTCGTCGTCGTCCATGATGATGAAGGCATGAGAATAAAAAGGACGGGGACGGACCCACACGCGAGTGGGTCGAGTCCCCGGTTCGTGAACGGTCGTGAACGTGGAAACAAGAGAATGATATTCGACGGCGGTCGTCATGCTCTACAGTGAAACCCTAATTTAGGCAGGGCAAGCTGCGGTGATTGCTGCAGGGGTGTAGACGGCAATGGTGTTAGGTGTGGAGGGCACGAGGTCATAACCTACGGTCAATCACTGACAGGCAGACTTTGATGTAGGTCATGCACCACCAGTGCCAATTCAGCTAGCATGCAACACCCAGGACATCGCAGTCAAGCACAGGCAGTGCATTGTGTACTGTTTCAAACATTGATGCAAAAATTGTCTTAAGCATCACGAGGCACAAATTCATGTGTGCAAAAGCATTGATGGCGGGGCAGAGACTGAGCCATCTGTTGCACTGTATTGGTATTGTCCAGCGGTGTCACATGCCCTGCATAACCTACTTGTCCACCAGAAAGGTGATACATTTACACCATAGGCAAATACATGCATATGCATACTACTAGTATACTATAGCCATTCCACTGGCAAATGTGTGAGCTCCGACAGTTCAGGGGGACATGGTTCAATACCGTATGATGATCATCAACGCTGAAGACTCAGTCTGGTGGCATAACAGCACTCGATGTGCGTTGTCGGTAGGCATTGTATGGACCTATGCATTCGCTTCAGATGAAACCTGCAGGACGAACGAATTTCAAAGAAGCATTGGTGTTCATAGCTTGCCGGCGCTGGTCATAGGTCTGCTGCGGCCAACCTTCACGACACACGTGGCAAGACTTGACTTCGTAGGAATACAAATGGTCATAGAACTCATTTGCCAACCCTAGAACTTGAGGACTCTCGAGCAAATTTGCATGTGGTGGCAGCCCATCCGGTGATCCTCCTGTAGCTGATTGCCCATGTGGCAACTGCACATGTGCAATTTGAGGCTCCGCACGTGAAATCAATCACCAGGACCGAATGCATCCTTGGGTGAAGGCATTCACTGACAAAATCATGTCATCTATGTTGCAACGACTTGCAATGGTCGCAGCTCTTTAATTGGATTGCCTCTTGCGTTCAGCCGCCACCCTCTGTGCGCGTTGGTCCAGAGAAGCATGTTAACTCTACGCTCGAGCAGCCACGCTGGCACGACCTGCAGTGAGTCGCTGCTCACGTTGCTGTGGTGTCTGTCGCGCAAGAGCATCAGACTGCCTAGCACGACGCGCAGCGAGACGTTGCTCTGGTCTTTCTCGCACAGACCGCCTAGCACGGTCAACAGCAGACCATTGCTCACGTTGCGCTGTTGTCTCTCACATAGGCTGCCTAGCATGGTCAACAGCAAGCCCGTTCCTCACGCTGCTATCGCGCTGGACACGAGCCACTCTTAGCACCTCTTCGCTTGCGACCTTGCTGCTCTGATGCGACGGCCGATTGAGTGCTACTGCTGCACGCTGCAGCTGCTGTTACTGCTGCTGCACTCTCGCCGACACTGCGCCTCGCCTCGTTCCTTCTTCTTTCTCCGACACTGCGCTCTCGCTCGCGTCGCTTCAGTTTCGTTTCAGAGTTCAAATTTTGCGCACAGCAGACAAACTTGAACTTTAAACGCCATCCCTTAGTCCCCGCGCACGAAGTAGAAGGCGTGCGCACGGCGCGCGCTTGCTTGCGCTCGCTCGCGACCGTTGACGCCCGCCGATAAAGTTTTGCTGATGCCGAAGACACTACATGTAGCCGACGCAGTGGTTCTGACCTTCAGCAATGTGATTTACGCTTGGGACATGTACAAAGCAGCACCTTCATTCGCTCACACAGTTACTGCACTGTAAACTCGTGATTTGCAGCGTCTGCCCGCTGAGCCCCCCCCCCCCCCCCCCCCGCCCCTCCTCCAGGACGGGGGGGGGGGGGGGGGTATGTAGCTCGCCTGCGCTTTGCCGGAACCTGTAGATATATTATTGACCAATGAGCTGTCAAGGATTAGGTTTGCCGTGCCAGAGCCTCCTTGTCCCCCCCCCCCCCCCCTTCCCCCCCCCCTCCGGGGGGGGGGCCCAGGGGGGCATCTCGCTTCGCGCACAGCCACGGTCTGTACCACAGCAGCACCTGCTCTTATCCACAAACACAGATTGCAAATGATTGCGTGTTTGACCGCTCAAAAGGAAAGCCGCCTGAAGTCAGATTGTGCTGCACCAGGGCCTGCCTACGAGGTTTGCCCCCCCCTTCCCCCCCCCTCTGGGACGGGGCGGCCCCGGGGGGGGGGCGTCTCGCAACGCATGCAGACATGGTCTGACAACCAGGTCTGCACTGAGATATCTCTCAGAGGAGACTCCTGACGTGGTGCAGCAGGGAAATTCATTTGGCTACTGGTTAAATTACTTCGGAACTGATCAATTCGAATCACCGATGTGTTGTACGCTAAGTATCAACGCTGCTGTCAAACTTTGAACCTGAGAGGTCTGAACATGAAAAATGGTTTCTTTGCCGCTAGCATCCATGTTGAGGTGAAGCGCTCGGTAGGCAAGCACGAATGAATCTGAGGCAACTGGAACACGCCTCGCTGTCTCCTGCGCGTCAGCGCCATAGACCACATGCTCGCTGGTTAGGGTTAGCGCTTAACCCTAACCGACCGGTCATGCCCCGGAATTAGGGTATGGGTCTCTTATAACATACATATACTTGACTAGTATACTGCGTATAGCAACATGTATTTTTATTTTAAACAATGATTAGAGGGTTTATAATTAACAAATCTGAAGACAACCTCTGATTAATCTGTTGTTTCCTTGCGCACAACAGTGTCAATCTTGAAGAATTCAGAACACCTCTCACATTCTACTAGTGCAAGCATACCGTACCTGGCAATCAGCAGCATTGCCACTCTAAATTGCCCGACCTCAATGCGAAACGAAACACAGCATTCATTCATGCACCCACGCATCCAGTGCATGCGCCATGAGCTTCAGCTTCCGACACCAAGCCATATATATTTAGGGTTAGGGTTGACATTGGGCAGTACTCAGTCTGACTGACTGCCCCTTGCCCGCGGCTGTGTTGTGTGATGTCACAGGTTGGGTATGAGGACAAGCAGCTGGATGCTGTGCTGCAGAGGCAATGGAGTTTTCCGCCTGGAGCGAGTAAACAGGGAGGTGGGGGCTGACCCTGTGGGGTGTGGCCCTGCTGACTGCCTGCAGGCTCTGAACGGTGTCGCGATGACTGGCGTCGACCCCGGGCAGGTGCTGGCAGTAGTGGAGCTGCTACCCATGACAAGCACTGGCGACGCAAAAATGCCGCAGGCTTTGTGCTCGATCCTGCGGTTTGGCTTGTGGAGGTGTTAGAGGTGTCCGGCGAATTGTACTGCACGCGGGCGCTGTCCATCCAATGACAAGAACAGAGATGTGTGCACGGCGCTGGCAGGGGAGCGCACGCGCACCTGCGACATTGAGGTGAGCTGGGCAAGGGGTAGCCTAGACTGAGTGCAAAACTCTCCTGGGCACCTGTTCCAGCCTTAGAGTCTCCTGTGTGTGTAGCGTCAGGCTGTCTGTCTGAGTGTGGCCTGCAGTAGGTGCACGTCAGCATGATGCACCAACACGGCGTCCCTGGCATAGGTTTGCTTGACGGTCAAAGAGCGCCTTGTGCTCAGCACCTAACCTGTGCATCGCATGTCTGCTATTGCTCTGCCCTCGTGTAGGTCCTCACAGACTACTAGTAGTACTGCACCACCTTGGCTGAGCACGACAGCATGTACGATGAGCTGCTGCACCCTTTGCGGAGTGTTCAGAGGCCCATTTGTTTCAGCGCGCGACAGAGAGCGGTTGCCAGGGTGGCAGAGGTGATCGCGCCGATGCGACGGCGGCGGACGCCGCCTGAATGGCGACCCACACGGCAGCGGAAACAGAAGCACTGCAAGTGGCGACCAATCGCCGGGCGGGACGGCGCGTCGTGTTCTTGGTGTCGCCGCACGGGTGGCGGCGCGCGGCCGTCCTCCCATTCCCACCAAGGTGGTGGTGTGGCAGCTGGCGTGCCGTGCAGTCGTCATGGGGCCGGAGGCTTTCACCACCATCTGCTGCCCGGGGTGTGGCCAGCGCACTCAGCCAGGCAGCGAGCAGCACGGCCACAGGAATTGTGTGTGCAACTCCAACTGCCGCACGGCGTCTGCCCCATTCAGGCAGCCGCGAACGGCGGGAATCACTGACAGGGGTTGGTGGTCTTCAACCGCGACCGCAGCGGCGGCACCATTATGGGCATGCGTGGCGTGTGCGCGGTCTGCGGCGTGGAGGACATCATCCCGGGGTAGTCTTGGATGGGGCCTGAGGGTATTGGGGACGAGTAGACCATGGGGTGAGGGAGGGATGCAAGTCATGGTGGGGGGGTGGCAGTGCTGGGGATTGCCCGCAGGCCAGTGCAGGCAGTTGCCAGTAGTACTGCACGTGCTGCCTGCCGGTGGTGGCACTTGCGACAGGGGGGGGTGCCTACAAGTAGCAACAAGGTTGCGGTAGCATGGTAGCTGGTGTAGCAAATGTACGTGTCGTGGGGTGTGGGTTACGAACTGTCAATCAGTTCCTTTTGGCTTACCTGCCAGATGCTGTGACTATTGGGCTTTGAATTCACTGCAGGGCACATCTGGAGTGTACCGTTGCATCGCAGCCTCTGAAAATCCTCGACAACCCTCGGCCACCGTGGTGTGGTCACACCAACAGAGCCTAGGTGCGCCAGCATCGTTTGTGCTGCTTTCATTGCAACTCCTACTACCATCCAAATTCTCTATGTTTCATATACTTAGTACTCAGAGTTCGCAGAGTTGATGGTTTCACACTGGCATGAGATAGCAAGAGTTGCACAGACAAGAGCTTGGCGCCCCACTATGTACCTCGCATGTGGTGATTTGTATGGCCAAAACATGCGCAAAAACCCCCGTTATTTGCCATTTGCATAGCTTACAATGCATATGTACGCCAAAGCAGAAGCATGTGGTCTTTGTCATTGGCATAGCTAACAATGTATAGGTACGCCGATCCATCGCTTCAGCGCCAAGCGATGGTGTGTGTGTTTGTGCAGGGTGCGAGACATGAAGTGCGTCAAGAACAAATGATCGCGGTGTGCAAGGCTGAGAACAAAACGCACATGCATGGTGTTGTTGAGGGAACGGCACTCCATCCTTCTAGTTCCATGTTGCTACGAGAGATTGAGTTTTTTAATGCCGACTGATTGCCCTTCCCACCGCCACCCATCCCCTTTTCTCCGGCACAACAACAAGCCTCAAAGTATGCAAGCTTTGAGGCTGCCAACAGCCAATGGACAGATATCACCAGACGTGCGCCACCCCCTGGCTCAACTTCGGCTGGCAAAGTTGCTGTTTGCGCTTGACACCCTGCTGTGCAAGCCTGGCGCTGCAGCTAACCGTGGTGACTGAGGTGACCTCCCAGATGCTGGTGGTAGGGACGAGATGATGCTGCAGCAGGTGAAAGTGGCGCATGCGAGAGTTGGATGTCAAAGCTTCTGCGCCAGAGAGACCGCAATTGCTGACAAGTCTGTGGACATCATCGAGCCCCCCAAACAAGGCGCACGCTGCATGGTGTGACTAAAAGCAGACTTCAACAGGGGCTCCGACAGCTCCCTGCCCCTCAACGCGGCGCATCTGCGAGCTGGCCAGCTGGGTGCCAGCGGTCCTGACCAATAAGTCCAGGAATTGCATCGCATGCCCCCCAGTGCCGGCACCCTTGCGCTGCACAGAACGGGGATGGCGCGTCTTCCGTCATGCAATGCAGTCCAGGGGGGTCGAGGCCATACCAGCGCTGTCAACACCCTCTTTGCGGCGTGACAAGCGCTGGTGGGGATGAACTGGTCCACGGGCCGTCAGTTCTGCCGCAGCAAGGACAACAACCGCCACCCTGCCTCAGATGGTAAACTTTTGCCTGATGACCAGTAGCCTAAGATTTGGCATGCGCTGCTGGTGCTGCCGCTGGTGGTGCCACTGCTGCTGCTGCGAGTGGAAGAGGGCACAGGAGAGCCGCAGGGGGGCAGTGAAGCTCTGATTAGAGTGCCTTGGGAGTATAGAAGTATGGTTCGATGCGGCTGGGCAGTCGCAGTAACAGCAGCAATTAGTGGGCAATCACGGAATAACAGCCTGTGGCGTGACCGGTGGGGGGTCTAAAAGGCCTGCAAGCTAAACTCCCCCACATACTACCTTCTTGTCAATACGATGGCACTGGACGGCCTTCATGTTTAGGAAGTGTCAAAAAGGGGGTTATGCATCATTTTTGTGGTGCAAATATTGGACCAAATACAATTTCAAAAAAACCACGAAAAGCACGAACATTGTATTTGAGCCACAATAACACTTCGTTCTTCTTCATGCGTTGCTTGCCTGCTCTGCAGCAAAGCACGCAGCGGCCAAGAGCTATAGTGAACCACTCCATCGGATGCAATTGGACAGAGTTCACGTGTTACCGCCTCAGCAGCAAACAAATGTCAAGCACACAACAAAGTACAGCGCAGCACACACAGCCATGCATACTATTAGCAACGACAGCAGCCCCCCAGACTCAAAAGAAGCCAGCGGAGCGGGGATGGAATCCTCAAGCTGGCACTGTCAGACTCTGCTATGCTTCAAGCCAGTCACGCAGCGGCAGCGCGCAGTTGCTGTAAGGCACCAAGCAGCATCAGCTCATCAGCACTGTGGCGTCTTGAGTAAAAACGCAGAGCATCCACCATACCACACCAATGGAGGAGGTGGACACACTGTAATGTGCAGCCAGTTGAAATAAATTCTAATGCATGTTCTGGTAAATGCATATATATATCTTTAAATATCCTGGTGCTAAAAAACTGAGAAAGCTGTCTGGCGTCATTAATCATCAACAAGATGGTATGGGAGCCTGTGCATGTTTTGGTACACTTCAAAAGCGGCACGCCTGGCTGTCTGATTGACATGGACGTTGGCCTCGCCTGCAGCCAATCAATGGTGACATTAAAAATTTAAAAAAAGAAGCTTTGACGGAAAGGTGGGATCTCTGGAAACAATTTCTTTGCTGTATTTGTCGTCAAACAATTTCTTTGCTATACTTGTCGTCCATGCTACTACTTGGCCATGTTGATGGTCTGTATATCGTTTCAAAGCCTAGCATTGCCGCCTGACCTCAGACAAACCGACACCACGAGTCACGTGTATGCTAGCTCATCCCCAAGTAGTCAAGTATATCACAGCATATGTGGCGTCACAACAAGTCCCAACCCTATCAAGCGTGTTGCCCAACTTCTTACCAGCTGATGATGGGCCCAACTCAATTTCCATGAAGCGTGGCTTGACGTAGGCTCTGAGAGAGGCTTGCAGTGCATGCCTCACCCATGAGTCTGCACTGCCTAGAGACATGACATCTGGAACAACCGTCACATACAGCACCGCAGGGGATTGCCAATGTCAGCACGCAACAATAGGCGATTCTTAAAAATCTTAGTTGTCTGGTTGCGAACATCACCATTGTTACACAGATGACAGGCCCGCTGTTGAGGCAGTCCTACAGCACATCCAAATGCAGTCACACAAGTCGCTACGGCGCACACAATAGCTTGCCAAATTTCTGAATGACAAAGCATGACATTATACACTCATCGACGACGCGAAACACGTGTCATCAACTAGAGAGGGAAAGCAATACTGTAGCAGCACTGGCAATCAATCATACGTACATGTACATAGAACAGGCACAGGCATCACAATTGATAAAACGTCAAAGCAATTTTTGAACAGTGACGGGCCTAGCAAGTGCTGCAAGGACCATTGATGTCGCAAAACGTCGGAAAGGTTTAGCTGAGGTGAGGTTGCTCCCTTCTCTTCCACTTTGGAATATGACTCACCTAGACCGGACCCCAGGCTGACATGGAGGTCAATGTCAGGGACATCAGCGAACGACACAACGGCTATGCCGACAAACGGAAACGATGGCACCATCTGCAGCATGCAGGAACGGCAAACACATAGACTAATAGTGAGCATCGCCATGACGTATTAGGCACTGTGTCGGCATGGTGAAAACACTTCAGGCTTGATGTGATCATCAAGAGTTGGCATGGACATCAAGCGCTGGCATGGACACAATTGCAAAAAGCACACAGTACCAAGTCATTGTTCGCTGATGAGTTCGATGTGTGAAAAGTCGCAGAGAATGATGATTTACAGGCACGTAACTACACTATTAACTGTATGAATGCGCTGCATTTCAAATATCTAAGCAAGGCATCATTACAAGTTACTTATTCTTATTCTGTATCCGTGGACTGACCTCAATGCTGGCCAGCAGCCTCGCTCTGAACCTGAGTGCAGATAGGCGTATATTTCCAGTGGGCAACTTGGCGCGTTCCAGCTTGCTCATCTTGACCACCACCACAATATCCATGTCACTGCACATGGGCATGTATGCAAGAGATGGACTTGGTATCAACATCACCATACATCAGTGCCAAGTTGTTCAACATTGTGTACAACATCAGTAGCAACGGGTATGTCCAAGTGCGTGGCAGCGCAATATGGTGAGGCCGTGCCGGCTGTGTGGTATAACGTATACCAGGCATGATCGGGTGAACCAATGCGTGCTCCTAAAGTGGCTGTTGGAGTGTCAGAAGCATCAGCTGAGTCTGCCAGCGAATCTGTCAGCATTGTCAGAGCAAAATCTACTAAGCAAGTAACTAGACAAGGTAAGATGAACCAAATGCAGCTGTGCAAACTGATTTTCAGTGCTCACTGGCAGCAGGAACAAAGGTTGGCAGATGCAGCAGGGGACAATCCCAACGGCATGCAGCATGATTGCATGCAATTGAGATTGAAGTGAATGCTGTTTGTAATTGAGTTGTGTCTACCCTACCCTCACGCTGGGAAACATCACAGCCCTGCCATCAGTCAGCAAAAATCACAAAAAGACGAGATTTTACGCGCCCCTCGGTTTTCAATGGTACAAAATAACAAGAATCGTGATCACATGACGCTGAGCCGAGCCGTTGCTTGACATGTGCATATATATAGACAAGCCTTGCTACTGGAAAACAAGCATCTAATTTGTTGAGCGTATTTACACCACCCGGACATTAATGCATCAACTGTGGCATATGGCCACGGTACACTGACAGCAACTGCACAGTCGCGCCTGCGAGCCTGGAGGCCATGCACAGGCTTGATAAAATTTCTGACCACTTGAAATACCGTAATTCTGACAAGTTGTTTACTGTGCTGTGAAGATTAACCCTTTGAGGTACATTGGGTTTCTGTTCATATCTGCATACGCCACTTACGCTGTGTTGATCTCAAAGTCGAGCGCAATATTGTAAGCGGGGCGCCCAGCAATGGATGGCACAGGCGCCTCATCAGGGCTGATCAGAGTAATGCCCCGTAAACGTGGCGGCACCGTGCCAAGATTGAGCTCCGAAATCTGCAGTGGCACAACACACATGGCATTCACAACGGCATTCGCACGAGATGATTGCACGTCATGTAGATTGCACACTGACGCAGGCAAGTGTGTCTCTGTTTCCTGCTTTTATGCTGCAACCATGCCAACAGCCGTGTTGATTGAAGCATCAAAATTGCAAAGTCATGAGTGTGCGGTGCTGTCATGCCAGCAGGCTAAAACGACAGCATATCATAAGCCACAGGAGGGGGGGGAGGGGGGGGGGGGGGGCAGCTGTTCACCAGAGTATAGTGGTAGTCTTCACATCCCACAAGGCAGTAGCACATGCAGTAGCACAGCAGCGGTACCATTGCATCAGAAAACGAGATGGTTTGTCAGAAACCGAGATGGTTTGTCGTACACAACATTCAGCCACGCGCGCGGGGGGGGGGGCATCGTGCTATGTTACAGATGATGCTCTGACACCTCGCCAATGACGGATGCTCTGATCCCTCGCCAATGACGGGGGCCCAAACAGGGTGGTCATGCACATGTGCTGGCATATCACTAGGTGAGGGATGCCCCACCGACTGTTTGTTGTTGTGACGTTGACGTTGCTGACCAGACCAGCAATGGGAATGCCCTGAACAGAAAAGTAATAGAACCAGCACATTGAAGCAGTGGGTATTGATCTTGCCTCAATCTGAGCAACACTCTTTGGCGCTGTCGCCGAAAGTGCCTTGTACGCCTCGGCTCCAATCTGTCGCGCAACGTAAGCACTCAATCCAGTTGGCTTTGGCACCACTTGGTCCTTTAACTTTCCAGTGACGCCTGGATCCGCTGTAAGACGGCAGCAAATGCATCATTGTCAGGTATCGCCAGAACCAGGCGTTGGGGTGTCTGTCGCTGATGCAGCTGCAGCATGGGGCGCTTTGACAATAAGGGCTGGCAAACAGCGCATGACAGCACGTCTTGCAAGTACTTCGCCGGGCTGCAAAGATGCTGCTGCTGTGACGGCGTCACCACTGAAGTATACTCTTATCACAGTGGTGGTGAGAGCTTGAATGCACGCCATTCGCAACAGAAAGTAAGATTTATGAATGCATGAATGCAAAGAGGCCTCAAGTGCTTGACTGCTGCCATATTCGGCCAGCCGTGAGTCAAGAGTCAAACTTCAGAAGTACAGAAGTAGGCATCGCACCTGGGGGCCTCCACATTAGCTGCAGCATGGTGTTGATCCAAGCCGTGCTCTCCCCTCCTGCTGCTCTCAGACCATCAAGCCTGCGCTCCGCAGCTGTCTCTCCCGCCCACATCAATCGCCGCCTGTAGAACGCAGCCAATTGCATCCAAGAATTAGCTCAACATGCCAGAGACGAGTCATGTGCACAAAGTTTATATCTTATCACAAGCAGGTGCAGCTTGTGTGTTAGCATAGAGACGCAGCTGAACGTCATGCACCAGCCCAGTGAATGTAAACTTGAAGCCTGGAATGGCAGAATGCCAGTAATTTTAACGCCTGACTCAGGTGCCGCACTTTGATGCAATAAATAATTGGTGTGCTGCCCCCCGCATATCCACACGACTGAGGTATCTTGACTTCTGCGACCTCCACCATTTGCAGTACACCATGTTACGCTTGTGACCATGCCCAACATCACTTGGGTGCATGTGCCTGAGCCACTTTTGTCCAAAAGGGGTTTTGCCCGCCTTTCTGATGTACTTCAGATCCATCTTTACATGAACACAGTATCTAGCCAAAGTCATGTGCTGCTGCTGAACTAAGTGCAGTTACAACGATGCTGCACTGGTTTTACCATCAGTTACATTCCGGTCATGGACAGCAACTTCACCGCTTCATGCCAGTACTTCAAATAGTGCTGCCATGACACTCTCTACGCTGATTGTCCCCATTGCCTTCAGGCAGCGCCAGTCAAACATGTCAAGCGACCCTGTCCCCACTGCCACAACAGCATTGACATTTCCCCCCAAGAGTGTGCCGCTTGCGAACTGTAAGTTGAAGTCCACCCATCGTCCAGATCTCAAACAAAACTTGCACTTTCTCAGCTGGGGCATGAGCAGTCGGTTACCTGTGACGCAGATCCACATTTGCTGTGACCAGCCAGATCATGACCATAGCAGCAGTCCGACGCCTCTTCTTCCAGGGCCGCCGTACAACAGTTGCGGTGGCCATGAGAGCCACAGCCAGGTGTGGTCCCAGCGATGGCACGAATCCTGCGCCGGAACTGTGGCATGAATGAGATGCAGTTGGCAAAGAAAGCAAGTTCAGCATTTATGGCATCACCGCTTGTAGCAGCAAGCTATGGAATAACAGGGCTGAGGCGTTGGTAACATCCCCATTTTTGCAGGGCATGAATGCGCGACTTGAGCACTGTGTAGTAGCATCAACAAGCCACACAGCAAAGTCAGTGCAGTAGTACAGACTAGTGCATTCGCCCCCACCTCAGCTGCCATGTGAATGTTATGCGCCAAGGTCATGCCTCAATACAGATCCCAAGAACATCAGCCATCAGTTGACCTCTTTGATTCTGGAGCACAGATCGTAGCTCCCACACAGCTGAGCTTTGCCTGAGCTCATTTCAGCAACACCTGACTACAAGGCGTTCACAAATGACAGATGTACAAAGCAATGACAGCATCGTTCATTAGCAATATAATATCATCACATTGACCATAGTAGCTCCTGCTGAAATGCATTGCTGTAAAATAGACTAAATGATAATTTCAAAATCTCATCATACTCATCGTACCTGCTGTCCCCAGTGATCAGCACATGAAATTTGTGCAATGTACGAGCTGCAAGCCAGCAAACTGCCCTGAAGGCCATGGCTACAAAACTCCACAAGCGTCCCCATACAGTGGTCGGAGCTGGCTCTGAGATTTGTGGGTACCCAGTTTCCACACTTGTGAGATCCTGTGCCAAACAGCGCAACAGAGATGGTGCCTGTGACGCTAAATGATTGCATCACATATCTGCCCACAAGATAAATGCAGTCTCAGTGTGTAGGTTCAGCTCAGGTACAGCTGATGGTGAGCATGCATGTCAGCAAAACACACATGGTCTATTCAACTCATCTGTGTGCTGTGCCAGAGGAGAGTCGGCGTGCGTTGGTGCAGCAACAAAGTGGTATCAGCAGCTGCCTGTAGTGCTCTGAGGTACTGCAGTGCCTTCTGGGTTGCAGTGAAGGGAACAAAACCATCGACCTTTCATGCAATGTGAAGTTACCTAACACTGGTCTGCTGGGCAGAGCTATGAGCTGATGCACGTGCCCGCATGCCATTAGCCTGAGTTGAAGCTCAGAAAAAAGGCAGGGCGCTCAGTCACAGCAGCTTAACCTATAACTTGCATAACAACTCTTCATGCCTGCAAATAATGCACAAAAGCACACCAGCTGATGTCATTGCTTGAACTCTCCCCCTCTACATGATTATTTACGATACCATCAGCGTCAGTCGTGACAAGTGCTGACGATGCAATCAACGCCTGATGTGCCACATGTTCGCATCTACCACAAGTGTCTCGGTACCAGATTTGCTGTTTGTATATGCAACACTCGGCAGGGCACATCCAGAAATAATCCCCTGAGTTATTCATGACAAGATGCTGGGCCTGAAAGCCACAAGGCAAGCGGCAATGGCAAGTCTGCTGCGCCAAGCACATCACTGTTCAGGTGTAGCAGCATGTGCATACATGAAGCAATAGCCAAGGCTCAGGTTTGCAAGTCAAAAAGAACTTGCCTTTGCTGCGATGTCGGCCATGTCGCTGTTGAGCGTTGCTGGCATGGTGGATTTGCGGGCTTCAGGGTCTAGTCTGGGGTCCACTGCTGACCGGGCAAAGCCCAAGACGCCATCAAACACTCGTACAACGTCCTCTGCCACCTAATGTGCAAGATTGAGGGAATGTGGACATTCAATGGGTATGACAATGTGCAAGGGCGTGAACGTTATTGATGTTGCTGTTGTCTATTGCAGACGAATAAGTACACCACCTGAGCCATGCAAGTCAAGCACTTAGTCACGCCGTTTCAAACTTGGCGCCCACCTCAACTTAGAGCAACAAACATGCGTAAAAACTGAGCACACTGCAACGCCAATGCTAAGTGGCATCATGGCTGTCAGATGGCGTATTGCTCAACAGTGTCCAGATTCTATTTGCCGATGACTGTGCAGCACAAGCAGGGTACTTGAGCATATGTGGCACATCATAAGGCCAGGGATGCCTTTGCCAACTGGTCAGCATGGATGATGCCGCCAGTCCTACTGACATGACTGTGGATGTCCCACACACACACAATCCCCTATGACTGCACCAAACTGACTTCACTGAAACTGGAAATTGCTGCGTCACCCTCCTGGTCTCTCACACACTTGGCCGCAGTCGCTTTACCTGAGTAACACTCATGTATTTGGCACCAAGCGTAAGAAACTGGGCCCACAAACTTAGTCTGAAGGGGATCCTTCACCATTATGCAAGTGACAAAAGCGATTCTGGCTTGCGGCCTCATGCAATCATCGTGTGCGAGCAGATGCGCATCTCTCACTTGGGCAAAAATGTCAACACAGATGCATCGACAGCTTGTATGATTCAGGTGCAAGCTTACCTGCCCTGTACCGCTGGTGACACTCTCTGCCACGGCTCCCACTTGGAAGACAGCATCTCCAACCCCTTTTAATGCTGTGCCGCCAACCTGCAATATGCAAGTACGAAGCAAAAACCACACCAAGTGGCATACTGTTACAACACTCATGCTGCTTCCGCTTGATAAGCTCATTGTAGTTGTGTTCCACATCATCAGTACCTCTTAACTGCACACCACTTATGCGACGTGACTAAAGTATTACGGCTGCCAGATTAGGCAAGTCGAAACACAGCACGAATATGAAAACATGACACCCAAGCTGCTGCTCTGCATTGAGACGACCCTGGTGTGGTCACATCATGCAGCAGGCGCATGTACAATGGCAAGCTCAAGAAAATGCAAACTATTGACAGCCCTGACAGGGAGTTTGTGTGGTTGCGCATATGTGGCTATCTGTTCGTTTCCATGTGAGTGCTTGTCGCACGACTGCATGTTGGCTGCTCTGCAGTGCTAAGTGGCAAAACAACATTGCAGTGCGGTGATAATCGTTGACATGGTGCGTGAGGACAGGCATTGCAAGACTAGACGACAAATTTGAAGTCAACCCAGAGGGCACCACAAGGTCTTGATATCTAACGAAACATTTTCACTTGCACTGCCCTGTTACCTTAAAAGCGTCAGCAAGCGTATTCCTCCCCAGGCCAGCCAGGGACTTGAATGGCGTCGCCAGATTGCTGTTGGGTGCTTCTGCAGACCAGGCAAGGAAGTGAAAAATGGCATGAGCCCCGGACCTGCAAGCAACCGATACGGTGCTGAGTATGTATATTGATATCATGGAATAATGGGTTGTCACAAAGTTGTTGCTTGGCGGACAATAAACCTCTTGAAGAAATACGCTACACAACGTGCTAATTCCTGGTACCAGATAAATTCCCTGTCGCCATGTCATGTACTGCATGTGTCATGTTGCTGAGTTGATGCCAGAACTTCCTGACATGCCCTAGACTTCACTGCGGCCTGAAAATATCAGATGCATGTGTGTAGAAAACACTGTGCAAACGTCCTAGACAAGAGGGCATATTATGGGAGGCAGTCTTCATGAATGCATGTGGTAAAAACAATCCTGATGAAGTCAAGCATCTACTTTTGGAGGACCATTGATTCAGGTCAGAGCTGCAAGTGACATTGAAGCTCTAAAAACACAACAAGCATGAAAATAAACATATAACAATCAGGAGTACAGTCTGGAGGTACACATGGACATGAAATGAAACAATAACATCTGCTTTCAAGTAAGCTATACTTCAGGAGTACTTCCTTTCAGTACTCACGTACCGGCTTGTCTTACAATTTGACTCATGGTGACTGTGACTTGCATGAAGCAATCTCAAACTTGCCAGTATCACATAACGACGATAAAAGCTTACCTTTCTCTTGCGCACTGCTGTCAGCATCATCAAGCATCCATGCTGGCAGGCGCTGCTCCTCCTTCTGCCGCGACGATAGTGAACTGCTTGTGCTGCATGAATGCCAATCATAATAATGCAAGTAAACGCGAAAATTGTCATTACATTGACATACGATGCACGATATGTTGAAGCTGTCAGATCACGTGTACCGAATGTATCTGAGACATCACCAGTATGACCACGCTGGCGAGGTATGCAGCAAGGTACACAGGTACCAGCAGCAAACTGCAATGACTCTTTCAATGTTGATATTATGTACGTATGGACTTGTATTTATAAAGGCCCAAGGGAGGCCGGGTTGCCTATGCAATCGAAAAGCTTGCGTCAACGCAGCAGCCTAGTCTGCGCTGTGCCCTAGGAGTTTGGATACCGGCGCCGCAACACAGCCCAGCATTCGCGCTCCACGTGTGTATGCCATGACGCGCTCCGCCAACTCCCGCGCCAGCGATATGCTCAGCTCAATGTGGATCTGACGCTTAGCTAACCCGGCCTTGCGTAACACATCTGCCTTCCCCCCCCCTGAGCACAGTGCTGAGTGCATTGCCAACTCCTTAACAAAAAGGCTTGTCTGCTTGCCCAGCCGTCCGTACGACTCCTGCACGAATGGCACAAAAGCCCAAGATGACGTCAAGGTGCCGGTGTGGTGCTTGACCTTCGCGTCCTCCCCCACCCCAGCAGCATAGCCGTCCGTGTTCGAGGCATTTGTTTTGCCTGTCAGGTACGAGCTCGCTGTGGGCGCGCGCACACTTGTGTCTAGCACTATTCCCTTGTTACGGTATGCACTGCTAAAGTGCAGACACCCTGGGTCAATGACTGTGTCCGCCCGATACCCCGGTACCTTGAAGACGCTAGCGTCCTCATTGCGGACAATAGAGACATGGTGCTGTCTCAAGATGCGCTGTAGGCACCGCTTTTGGGCAGTGTGTGTCGCGTTGTGCCCCCGTATGTGCTGGCTGGGGCAGCTGATCGCATGCGTGGAGGTGGGGCTCACGTCACTGCACCGCCATGGGCACACCTCGCCCTGTATGCCCCACCCGTCTATGAAGATCGCAACCATAATCATCGTGGCTGCTGCCATACTGGACATGGGCGCCGCACCCGGGCGGTCATTGGCAGCGGGTGGCACGCTCATCCACGCCATTGCCCCGGACGCACGCTGGCTGCGCAGCTGCGCCAGGACCCGCGCGCTAGCCTGTTGGCGGCGGCGGCTGGTGTCACGCAAGTCACCAATAAGTGTAGCCTGCGTCGGCTTGCCCACGGCACCAGCCGAGGCAGCCTCTAGGTCCTCCACCAGGCAGTCCTCGTATTGACGTCGAAGAACATTTGAAAGGCGGGCTTGTAGTCCGTGCGTGAAGTGACCGCGCCGGCGGCGGGGCACTACCTTTCTGCAGATCTCGTCAGCATAGGCCTCCCAGTCGTCGTCGTCGTCCTCCTGCCCGCCGCTGCAGCTGCTTTCTTCCGCGCTAGTTTGTGTTTTAGCGGGCGTGGAAGAGGCAGCCGCGGCAGCGGCTTGAGGGCCAGGTACGGTCGCCGCCGCAGCGGCCGCCTCGGCGCCAGGCACAATGCCGTGGGTGTGTGGGGCTGGCTCAGTGGTCCCCGTCTCCGTGACGGCAGTTGCGGCGTAGATCGCTTGCACCGCAGTGGGGAGCGTCGACGCTGCGGCCGTTGTATCCGCTGCCCACCGTAGCAACGATGCTGGGAGCTGCTCGGCCACAGCTGTGCGTGATTTTTCGCCGCCATCAGCTGTCAGCGCTCGCGTAGAGCGTCGCACGGCCTCGATGATTGGCGGCAGTCCCTGGTCCTCGCGTATTGCGCATGAGTGCTGCGCGAACCAGGTGACTGCGCCGTGTTCGTCAGTGCCGAGCCTCAGGGCCCCTGCTGCCACAGTGGCATGAATTATTGCAGGCCGCAGTGTTGTGCATGCCTGGGCCGTGTATGCGGCTGGTGCCAGTAGCCCCAAAAGCGGCATGCCCAGACCGCCTCGTCGCTCCGGCAACCGTGACGCCCGCAGTGGCACTGCGATGTCCGTGAGTTCTGGTGGGCCCAAGCGCGGCAATACCAGCACGCTGCCACTGCTGGCTACCTCATTGTCACCAGCAGTGCAGGCGGCCAGCAGGTGTGACTTCATGACTGCCGCGGTAGCGCAGCCGTGCAGGTGCAGCATGCGTTCAAGCGTCCATGCACAGAACCCGTCAAATGCGTGCAGCCATGTCTCACTCAAAGCCGTGTCAACGACCCGAGCTAAGAAGCCCATCCGCTTCGTCAGTGACCTGCGCAGAATGAACTGTGCTGCCTGTAGGTGATGCCGCGCCATCCCAGCTAGCTGCCACGACAATCGCCATGTCCCTGCGTCAACAAGATGCTTGCTCATGGCAGCATGCACATAGGCTGGGTGCCCTACCGGTACCCCGACCGACGTAAAGCCCTGACTGGATTCTGGCATGGTGGCGTCCACAAACGGTATGTCAAGGGCGCGCAGGCGTGCTCTGGCCGCTTCATCAAACACTGTGCCGCGCATGGCAATGGCCAGCGACTTGTCTGGTCGAACGCGTAGCCCCCCTGCCGCAAGCCGACGGATCACCTCTGCCACCCCAGCGGCCGCTGCATCGTCGAAGTAGGCAGCTTGCAGCACGTTGAGGTCATCCAGGAAAGCGCAGTGCGGGGCTGGCGGTTCCGCTGTGCTGTGGCCGTAGGCCGGCATACTGCCGGGCGTCGCATTCACTCCATCAGGGTAGAAGAGTAGGAATGCCGCTGCCACTGCAAAGTACAGCGGCCCTAGAGGGTCCCCTTGCTGGCACCCTAGGTGGGAGCAGATAATGCGAGCTTCACCGTTCACCTCCACTCGCATCTCTGGGGCAGTGTCACCACAGTATACGGACTCAAAGTGCGGGAGCAGCTCCGGACAGAAGAGCATAAGTCCCCGCACAATGGCGGCGCGATCCACACTGTTAAATGCGTTCTCACAGTCCAGCTGGATTGTGGTGCCATACAGCTCGTGCCACACGCGCGCGCGCGCTGCCACATGCTCGACGCCAGACCGGTATCCTACGCCAAACTGCGACATGGAGGCCAGCAGCCCCGATATTTTGCCCTTGACACCCCGTGCCGCTGTGGACCCGAGGAGTCTGCGCCAGACACTGGAGCAGGCGATCGGACGCCGCTTCTGTCCTATGCCTGAGAGGGCCGCGGCGCGGAGAAGCCGTTGCGATTGCTCCGGCAGCAGTTCGGGCTCAACAAGCAGCGTCGTGAACACCTTGGCCAGGTGATGGGCGAATGCCGGTTCCATCACATCCGATTCTGAATCACCAGCTAGTCCTGGCGAGGCACTGCCCACGGGGCGGGTGGCTGCTTTCACTGGTGCACCAGGCCCAGCGGCCATCAAGAGGTGTTCATAGCGTAGGCCGTCCAGCCCTCCTGCCTTCCCCGCCCCTGCTGCGGACAAGGTCGACAGTATGTCTGTCGCCTCCACCTCGAGGCGCCGTCCGGCTGCGCTGGCAGCATCCTCAGGCCTATCGCTGCGATCATGCGCCTGACCCGATTCGAAGACGGGACTGCCGCTGCCAGCGGGCCCGGCGGTCGTTGCCACCCCTGCGCCGTGCAAGCAGTGCCGCCGGGCGTCGCGTACCAGGCCGCGCACTTGCTCCATTGGCGTATCGACTACCCCGGGCCGGGTGCCAGTTTCAGGGTGCTTTGCTGCCAGCACCTGTGCCGTGACCTCGTCTGCTGGGGCGCATGCTTCACGCGCCTCTAGTCGTGCGGCAGCCAGGCCTACCCCCCGTCGCTTGCCTGAGAGGGCAGCGCATGCTGTTTGCTGCCTGGAGTCAGCCTCCGTCCAGTCGGCATCGAAGTTCGTTTGTGCCGACGCCGTAGCTGCGTTGTTTGGTTTGGGGGCCCGCAGCGCCGCTGCTGCTGACAGCGTCTTTCTCAGTAGCTCCGCAAAGTCGCCAGACAGCAACGCTGCCAGCCGGGCCGCAGGCGGCATACCGGTTCCCTCCGGTTGCCTACCAAAGGCCATTGCTGCTAGCAGGTGCAGCAGCCTGTAGCCGCGCTGCACTAGAGTCTGAGAAACCTGATGAGCAAACGCCCCGGCACCATGGTGGAGGCGCACCCGTGCCGCCTCACGTGCACTGTCTGTGGCGTCCGCCAGTAGTCGTGTGGCGTGCTCCACTAGCCGTGCCCACTGGGTGCACTGCAGCTGAGTGCGGAAGGGGTTGGCAGTCGTGGTGAACCGTAGCAGCAGTAGATCCGCCTCATTGGTCTGGTCAAGTGCGTGGACGACCGAGGGCGTCGAGAGGTCCCAAGCCAGGGATGCTCGTGCCTGGGGCTTTGAGGGCCTGCCACTGGTGGTGGTGGTCGGGGGGGGCGGTGACGCGGCATCGTCCGGCGGGTCCAAGTCCATGTCCGCCCATCCCACGGCCGTCCCGTGGGGGGGGCTGCTGTCCTGCAGCCTTAGGCTGTTAGACTGAGTGCGGCTGCCGGCGCTGCCAGGCGGTGCCGCAGCAGCTGCCGTTCGGCGCCGGCGTTGCGCGCCGGTTGCCGTGGCCGCCGGGCGTTTCTTGCTGGACTTTGAGTTGGCAGCGCCACTAGCCGGCACCGCCGGTGGCTTTGGAGGTGTCGCTGCGGCAGCCCCCGCCGCCGCGGCCGCGCCGTCGCTACCCGCACCCCCGCCCTCGGACTGGCCCGGGGGTACTGCCGGGCGTGCGCGCGTGGGGGCGCTTCCATTCCGTCGACACGTGTGGCATGGCGAGGTCAGCGCGCATTGCCTCTGCCCCGCGCTGGCTGACATATGGACCAGACCGCAGGCACCTGTGCATGCACTCAGCTTCCTTACCGCCCGTAGGAAGTCTTCTGCCGTGCAACCATACATGGTGCTCATCTCCTGCACACGCTTGGCATGGTGTGCCCCAGTGTTGCGTACAGCTTACTTATCTGAGTTTCCGCCGATAGGGTATTTGCCGCTTATGTATGCTCCAAACACTAGCACTTTGAGGGCTAAAAAGTCAGCTAGGGCGCAACGGGCCAAGCTGTTCGCAGGGAGTAGCAGGTCGATAAAATTTGACGCAAGCACAAGAGGAAGCACGATGTTCTCCAGGAAGGCTGTTGTGGTATAAGCTCCAGCTGACGGAGTATACTTTCATGCAGCCCTGATGAGCAGTTCCAGAGGGCTGCCGATTTACATGTGCAAGTTTTTGAGGAAGACGTCAGCCACAGTCACATGTCGACTGGCAGTACGAACCAGACAGCAAGACTGATGTTGTCAACAAATGATTTCATCCCATTTGACCCCGCACGTGTCTGTGAGGCAAGCAACCCATAACACCTCATAGGGGCAAGCACATCAGAGCACATCATGTACATTCATTGGAAATGAGACAAGCAGAAGCCAGAACGGCACTGGCTAAACTCATCAGGCTGTCCTGACAATTACTTGGCTGAAACAATAATCATCGGATGCATATGATAGACATTTCACAAAGTACAACTGCTGCTGTATGTGTGTTCAGCAGATGCCTTGGGGCTTGAGCAGTACATTCCACATGTGCATTGCAGGTTCCGGCCCACCTGTCCAGCATGGATGCCACACCCTGTACAGTGGCACCTACGGTCTTGATGCCACTGCCTGTGAGGCCAGCAAACGTATCGCCTGTAGCGCGCACAGCATCTGCAACTTTGCGCACCTACGCCACCAGGACAAGCAGCCACCGCACCATCTGGTCAAGACGATGTGGCTCAGTATGTGAGGCAGACACATATTCGCTGTTGAGTGCTTCAAACTGCCTATGTAAGATGCCTATGTATGACATGACGGTCTGCATAACTGCGGCATCCCACATGCATGTACAGATGCGCACTGAGTGAGGGGCTGTGTGTGCTGCCAATGGACAAATTGCAAGGCGCTGATGCCCTGCTTAAGCATTGTACTTCGAAGTATGACGCACGTCACTGGCGAAGTGATACAGTAACGACAACCTGACTGCTCACACTTGTCCACTCAAGCAGGTAAGTACTGAAGGCAAGGCAAATGTTTTGTTAGGCATATTCAGGTGACTACAGTAATGCGCTCAGACGGATGACTGCACATCACACAGTTGGTGCTCTCCCTGGGTGGCGGCACTTTCTTGGAGGATCAACATTCACCCAGCCTCAACCTTCATGCAATGATGCCAGCGATCGGGTTCACAACAGCCTCTGCAGGTTTCATGATTTCAGAAAGCCACACAAGCGCCTATGCTCATGAGATCAGCATTTAGGTAGGTGTGCGCAAGTATTTGCTTTAAGTTGAAGTTGAAGTACATGTTGACTGTGCAGGGGGGCTGTGCACGCTATGAAGGGCGCACACTAACAAGCTGTGAAACCAAGGGGATTTGTGCATGACATCATCAACGCCATTTCTTACCCGGCCCTGCAGCAGGTTCAAAGTCCCATCGAGAAAGACGCTTCCCTCATCAGCCTCATCATGAGCATCTCCTTGGTGCTGGCGCCGGTTGTGTGTGCGACCACCCTCTTCCCCCAGGGAGCCATCGTCCATGTCTGTCATAATGGCCCCCCAAAAACATAAGGCGGGCACATCAGGATTGACACGTGATGCTTCCGCTTCATGGTGGATATTGCATGGTGCAAACTGGTGCAGCAGCAAAAACGCACAGCTGCACCGCAGAAGGATACTTCGAAGAAGTATGACCTATTTTTCCATGATGCAATGCTTTGAAAGATGAGCATTGTGATGTCATGAACATACTGAATTATTGTGCTTTTAGCCACAATTGTATGCTTCATTGTGGACATTGCATGGTGCCGAGTGGCCTATAGCTGCAAGTGTGCAGTAGCATATTCTGTGTCTATGTACACCGTGCTCACCATGCACATTCAAAGCACTTCTGACGACTGACATGTCGCAGGGGAGTGCTGCACGCGGTGTTTCTATTAATAGCTTGCCGATTACAGATCCCACATGATAGATTTCGAAAATATGCAAATGGCAACGCGCCATATTCATGTACCAGACAGCCGTTGACTCTTGCACACGTGCTGATGACAAATCACAGCTGCAAGAAACAGTGTTCAGTAACACCATAACCTCTACTGCAAGGAACAGTGACACTATAACCCGCACTGCAACTGGAAGCAATGTATGTTGCAGGACCACACACAGCGCTCCGTCGTTCAGATGACTCCATGTCACAACTCATGACAAAGTCAACCACAGTGTGGTGGCTTCCTTTGAGATCCGTTCTGCCAAATATCGATTGTCAACAGCACCCGATGCAAAGGGATGCTGCAGCGCCTGCGCAGCTAGCGTATGCGTGAGACATGAGCCGCCCAGCACAGCGTAATGAATGCAGCCAAGCTGGAGGGCCCTGAAATTTCATCAGATGCGTTGAGACACAAAGCGACTCAACGGCTTGTGAACACCCTGCGTCGTGAACTGCAACCAAACTTGCACTCGCTTGCTCCAGGGTCAAGGCATCAAGGACCTAAAGCCGAACAGCAGTGTACATTTTTTGGGCACTGCTCATTGGGTGACTACAAATCACTTTGCCCATTACACAGGACTCAACACCAAGAGGCAATGCTGCTCAGCCATGCCTGGTGCCTTCGAATGAACACAATGAGATGTCTCCACACTGTTATTGTCGCAGCTCAACTGCCCCCAAGCTGACACTCACTGCACAGCATATCAAGCCATGTTCATTGTCTAACGTCAAGGACCACCCTCATCATCTAAAATCCACCCGTCGTATGCGTCGACTGCCAATTTCAAATCAACGGCCACATGAACTCATTGACAAGTGCCGCGTGGTTCACTCCGTCCTGTAGCTATGCCGAGATTGGACTGTAGTCGAGTCTCACTACAGTAGTGATGATTTTGCAGGAAGCTAGCATTTGATTGGAGGATGATTCATGATCGACTTGGCTGCACACTCAGGACCCCTGTCCGGCTGCTGCTTTGCTGCTGCAACTAGTGCTTCTCAGGTAAGCTATTGAGGTTGTCAAACAAACTACCTTTTCCAGCAGGATGCTACACACCCAACAGTCTTCATGCTGGTGTTGCGAGCATTGGCCATACCTTCAGCTGTCTTTGCCTGCTCGTTTCCAAACCGTGTGTGGTGGCCTCCCTGCCCTTCGACCAGCCCATCGATTCCAAGCTCAAGAGGGTTCTCCAAACCCTCCAGGGCTGCTTCGCCGGTGGCTTCAAGGACAGAAATCGCTGCACGCAGCGGAGCCGTGACAAAACGTACGCCTGCCTTCAGTCCACTCTTTTGCGGTCCAGATTCTTCCAGTATGATGCCATCTTCGTTCTCGCCGTTTACTGGGCAATCTGCATCCGCGCAGCTGTGTCCTCCTGCTCCAGGTGCTTCATTCTGAGTTGAAGCAAGGTCAGCATCAGCGCTCCTGGTGAGACGTAGCAGCTGAGGAAATGTGAACACAGCGATCACAGTAGTGCTGAAGAAAGATTGGCGCCTTCGTCCTCGCCGCATGACTACTTCCGGCTCCTCTCACCGCTGTGTTCTGCTTCGGAAAAAAAAGCAACTGTCAGATCATGTCCCCCGAACCCCTCCCAAATGCAACATCTGGCTGGGGGGGGCTCAACTGTAGCCTCGGGCGCTGAGAGCGGACTAGATGGACTTTGCTGATGACGGTACACGGGTGTTGCAGCGCGAGATTGACATAGCAGACGGCAGCAGTGGTCCTGGCGAAGCTCGCGACCCGAGTGTCCCTCTGGAGATCTTCTATGAGCTGGAGAGGACAGCGGCGTTTGTACGCGAGGGGGGATTCTTGCGTGTGGCTCTGCAGTTTCCTGACAGCCTGCTGCATGAGTCGGCAGAGGTGCTGTGGCGTTTACAGGCAAGTCGGCATCTTAGATGAGGAGTTGAAGTTGTGCGAAAAATCATGCATAAGACATATGTTGCTGATGAGCACTGAGCCGAGCTGACCTGGTCCTTATCCCCACATGCCACAAGACTCGCCGTATGGCTTTAGCCTGAGAGGACATGTGCATAGTTCGTGCAATCTTGTGCATTTGGCTGGGTAATCGCATGTGAAGGGAGCTTGGATGCGTTCACCGATGTAGATGCCCTGAGTATTGGCACTTTGTTCTTGGTCAGCAGACTATGCGTGCGTGAGCATGAATCATCATCATTCAAACAGGCGCGCCTCTTGGACAGCCGTCGGACATACATGCTGGGATGCGTGCATTCATTGTGTGCAACGAGAACATGTCGAACGTTAAAAAGCTCGCACACAGAAGTCTTTTGACCTGTGGATATGATGGCACTGTTTGACTCATAGCACTACAACAGCGGCGAACACGGTTATTGGTGGAAGGCACTTGCGGCTAACCATCCTTTGTCACCCAGAGCTCTACGATCTTCTGATTCGTTTCCATGTCGAGTTCTTGGTTAACTTAAAGTGAGAGGTTGGTAGGGACTGCAGCCGACACTCGCAGCAATGACAATCGACAACAGTATGACATGGGATGGAATTACTGGCCTGAGGTATTTGAGCCACCACGTTTCACTTATTTAAAAGAACGACATGAACAATCTACAAGCCCTGAGGCCAACATATGACTGATACCAAGTGACCTGAGAGGCTGAAGGGCACCAACTGTTGGAATCTGCAAATGCTTGTGTCAAAGAATTTATGTGTCAAATTACCTGTTGCATCTGCCAGATTCGCAGGTCGGCTCACGTCGTGCATGAACACGCAAGTATGTACTCTGTGTCACCATGCTCATTGCGCATTGCTGTGCAATTGGGTCACATTTCAGGATCACTCTGCTTGCCTGCCCATTCACCTTACAATTGGCGCATTCTGACGCCAGTTCTGTGATATTTGCTGTCTGCACATCGCAGACGCTATTCAAGCGCCATGGTATGGAGCCCCTCCTTTTTGTGTCAGGAGACACGTCATATGGCGCCTGCTGTGTGGACGAGATCTCGGCTCAGCATTTGGGTGCCGATGCTATCGTTCACTACGGCCGGGCATGCCTCACTCCAACAGCTGCACGCATTCCGGTGCTATTCGTCTTTGGCGCGCAGCCAATAGACGTTGCTGATGCTGCTGCTGCCATCGTACATGTACTGGAGGCTGCAGCACAGCCACCTGCACCGCCTTCCACCGTAGTGCAAATGTCGAATAGTGCGACAACTGCAGCAGCAGCGGCAGTGACTGCGCCGCTTTCAAAGCTGCAAATATCTGATGCCGCAGCGCCAGTTGTAGCAGAAGGGCACGCAACGAGCGGAACAGAGGTGCTAGGCATGCCGTGCATCATCTTATACGATGTTGCGTATGCGCATTCCATCGCTAATGTCGTAAGTGGCGTCCCTGAGCCGTTACGGCAAAGGTTGAGACCTGGACAAGCTGCTGCGCACTGCTGCTGCCGTCATACAGCCCCCCCTGCGCATCCATGCTCAGCTGCAACACAGACTGGAGCGCATGAGGAGTCAGGCACGTTGTCAAGTGCGCAAGAGGGTACAAGCTGTTGTGGTGGACGCTGCGGTGTACGGCCACCAACTGCATTGGGATGTGCCGCGGTACCTTCAGGCCAAGAGCAGGAGCAGGAGGCAAGATCATGCCAGCACTGTGGGGCTTCTGGCAGTCAGGGCGGCGCGGCTGCACGATCGCCGCTTGCCGCAGGGCATGCGGGCAACGACGTAGTTATAGTGGGCCTAACGGTGCAGGGAATCACGGAAGCAATGCTGCAGCAGTGCTCTGTCCTATATATTGGGGGTGAGGGGCGTCGGCTGAGCAATGTGCTCATGCGGTGTGCTGGGTATATTGGGCGCTGGAGCTATGACCCACGACAGCCTGGCGGAAGTTTGGATGGGAAGCAGCGCACTGGGAGGCTGCGGGAAGAGGTGGCAGGAGCCAACAGGGACCTCATGCGCCGTTATCATCAGGTACACAATGTGCACAAAAGCTCCAACTAATATGAAAAACCATGTGTAGACAAATGTGTCATGTAACGGTGATGATCAACCACATTGATCACATTTGTCAGAGCTGCAGGCGAGGTTTTTCAAATCGATGCTGTCCTACCTCTGATTTTTGTTGTACATGGCAAGACCTCATGTTTGACATGCTTTGCAAAAAATAGATTATAGGTATTTTCGCAATTTGTGGCACGAAAGCAGATTGCGAAAGTGGATCCTCGTGTATGAGCTGCAAGGAGAAGCTGTTGTGTCATGCACCATCCTTCCCCTTACATGAGCTGTGTGCACCAGATACCTTGCTGGTGTAAGTAGCATCTGCTATTCCTTGCGGTAGTGATCTATCTGCCTGCAGGGCACAGATGAGCGTTCTCGGCATGATAACATGTATTGCTCAGAAGCGGCCCTGGAATTCTGTCGGTTGACACACTCCGGTGCCTCACCTGTGTGCTCGATTATTGTGATCGTCATGTGTTGCAGCATATAAAGTATCTTCTGTAAACGAATGAAAGGTAACAAGCACCCGATGCACTGAGATGTGCCATTTGGGATACTACTTCTGAAGTATATTTTGTCTTACAACGTGTGCGCTGTTGTACTGCTTCTCCGTGCAGATACAACGTGCGAAGGAAGCCAGCGTTATTGGGATTGTTGGGGCAGGCATGGGTGTTGCTGGCAGCAGTGACATCATGTGCTCACTACGCGCTGCAGTTGAGGATGCTGGGCGAAAGGCCTACGCATTTGCGGTGAGTCCACCAGCATTTGGCATGAGTAAGACATCATTGATAGCACGGGTCGGATTATCACAACCCTGTGAACATGTACTGGTTCTTGGTGTGTACCTGTGGCGCACTGGGTGTCACTCAAGGCGGTGAAATACTGTATGGTATCAACATTTACGCATGAGTGCTTCTACATTTTGCAAGAGTTGTATTATAACGCGGTTGTATTGTGATGAGGTTAATCCTTTTGCTCGTGTGGTTTTGAGAGAAGGCATCATGCACCATTAGCCTCCATCACTATCAATGATGGAGGTGCAGCGTTCTTCTTGAGGAATTTGGCCTCAAAACCAACTACCATACAAGGATGATATGCATGCTTGATATGCATGCTTACACATGGTTGTTTTTTGCATCAAGTTAACTATGTACGTTGCTGACATGGAGAGTGCACCGCAACTTGAGCAATGAATGATATACGCCAGGGCACTTGGGGGACAGTGTGCACACATGTTGTTGGCTTCAAGTTCGCTGGACATTTTCATCACCACAGCACATGCAATACATTGTTGTACATGCATATGAACGAGCCTCGCTACCTAGTTGTTGCAACCCTGCATATGTTCATCGTTGCTGTTACAAGGACACTGCACAATAATCTTACGTTTAAACATGTGCTTGCAACTTGCGTTGCAGGTGGGGCGAGTAAATGCAGCCAAGCTCGGCAATTTTGCTGGTGTGGAAGCCTTCTGCCTCGTAGCATGCGCGGAGTCATCCCTCCTTGACACACACGAGTTCCCAGTGCCCATTGTGACACCGCTGGAACTCCAGATAGCCTTGGGGTTGAGGGAGTGGGATGGCTTCTACAGTACCGACATATCAGATCTTGCCAGAAACCCTCTGACCCCCAGGTTGTCAGCCTCGTCGGATGGCGACCCTGATGCTCCCTTCTTCTCACTGGTCAGCGGTGGATACAGGGGTGTTGTTGGTGATAGGGAGATGAACAACTCCGGGCAACAGGATGCACAAGGTGTACTGTCCAAATTTGTCAGCCCTGCTGCAGAGTTCCTGATGTCCCGTGAGTATCGGGGCCTGGAGAGGAAGGCAGGAGAGAGCAAGGTGCATGCTGCTGTGGACGGCGCAGTTGGCATAGCCTCTGATTACGGAGGTGTATGACAATAATGGAGCAGTATGCAGTCATCACATGTCCTGAAGTCACATGTGGCATTGTGATCATGGCATGTTCTGAAATTGCTTGTTGATGCTGTGTCACTGTAGCACCATGTCGTGTGAGTTGAGTGTCAGTCATGCTGTCGTGGATATGGAGGGACATGCGCTGCATGAGCCTGCATCAAGACTGTCAGCAAAAGTTTGCGCGATGTGATGGTATCATCACGTGCCGCTCAGCATGATGGCACAGCTCAAGGTATGATCCACTGACCATGCTCTTTAATTGAGTATATCAGCAAATAACTGTTTGGTGCACAACTTTTGTCATCGTGATGCGTCAGTGTTGTTGTTGAGTGCGTGCTGCGTGGCGAGAAACAGGTTCCAGGGGGTTTGAGTGATGACCAGATGGCTCGGTGCCACCTGTGTCCAAGCCCTGACCAAGCAGTCCTCGTCGTTGGTACCGTCGTAGTTGAGTGTATCCAGTTTTTTGCACTTTAGGCTCACCAACATGCTGATGGACGCGCAGCGCAGTGGCCCCTTGTGCAGCGCCAAGATCTTGAGACGGTGAGGTTATGGTGACTCAACGGAACGGCGCTTGCATTTTGAAAGGGGCATGCGTCTTGATGGCTTTAGCGCTACTCACTGAAAAAAAATTGTGATGGAGGTCGAAGGCGCGCAGGGCCTTTTCACGCACACTGGCGGTCGCTGCCACTTCGTGCATCAGCTGCTCAGGCTGACCGGAGTGTGAGGAACATCATACCAAAAATCTGTATAGTGCTGCATATCGCGGCTACACAACGACAGGTCGACAGGTCAGCAGCCTAAGAGAGAGCGGCAGTGGTCACCACAGGAAGCTGCATCTTCGTGCGCCCTGTTAGTCGCCTGCCCTCAAAGTTCAATATCAAGTTCACCATAATATTCAACAGATGACGCGCCAAGTTGAAGTTGCAGTGAATTTGAAAAGTGTGTGCGTGTGCTGTGCTCCTTTCGAAGGCATAAGATTTCAAGAGACAAGGAGAAGATATGCTTATCCGGGTGCTGCGCCTCTGCGTAAGCCTGCTGGTGTCAGCATCCGCGCTACAATGTGGGTCACGTTCCCAGTGCGTGCTTATCACTCGGCCGACTCGGTGGCACACTCACCACAGCAGAGCATTGAGCATGAAAGCTGGCGGATCGAGCGTGCTGCCGAAAGACAAGCTGCTTTCACAAGCTATGTATGGAGGTGTCGATAAGCAGGTGATGACATGGACTTGCAGATCCTTGCGCTAACACGGTGTAGCGTCAGAGTATATTGCTGCAATTCGTTGGCTCACACACACAGTGATCAAATTTGACTGAGGTTTGCAAGTGCAGCAAGAACAAGTGCCCTTGCTTCAAGTGGCCGCTGAATCAGCGGTGCTGACACTTATTGGTGTACACACACTGATGAAAAGTGTGCTTCTACCCTTGTCATTGTGCCATGTGGAATGTGCGTGTACAGACACATAGACATTGATGCGCCTCTTGATAATTTGGGGTGCTTGTCAGGTGGCCACGCGGGTATTGGATGCTGCTGCCTCCGCACTGCGGAACTGGGAGTTGATGGCAACGGACTTCTTGACACCGCCAGAGTACAACGTGATGCTGAACGTGCTGGAGGGCTTGGTGGACCTACAGGCCATAGCCTGGGGAGGGCACGAAGAGGTCAGCAACGGCTGCCATACACATCTGTACTTGCAGCATGATGGACACCTGCTTTGCAGCAGTATTTCCGTGTGCCAACCTGCTGTGTCCCTGTATGCTGCGTTGTTGGAAGCCCATGAGTTGCACTTGCTGCATTGGTTGAAGCCCATAGTGGGCATAATCTGGCCTGCAGGATGCAATGATGCGCTGTTCCCCTAGTTTGGTGCAAGCGCAGCGTTTCTGAAGGGTGATGACAAGCCAAGCTGTGATGCCATGGTTGTATTGCATATGTGACTGCAGGCCGAGCGACGACGCATGTTTTTTGCACACGACGGCGTGGACATGGCGACATCCGTTGCCGTGGGAGTTGTTGCGCTTGAAGTGGGGGGGCAGTTTCTGTTTGACATGGCAGATCATCGAGACTACCTGGGCAGCATTTTGGGCACTGGCATTGAAAGACAGAAGGTGAGATGATATGGATGTCGTAGCAGCAACGCTGGGTGGCACTTTTGTACCATGTCGCTTTTCTTTGTCATGCTTGCCTTGATGTGTTTTTGTCTGGTGCGTGGTGTTTGCTTCCCTCAGTTGACAGTTCAAAGCTACTGCTGCTCCAGAAATACCATCTTCACACCATGTCATCATCACATGCCCCGTTGGGGACCTGTCACTGTCATGTGCGTTGGTGTCATGTTTCTTGAGCTTAGGAGCCTATATGCCATTGCTCGTGTACAGTAGCTGAGCAGCGAACCTGGCAAACAGGTGAACATGGCGTACGGACGTGCGCCGTGCTTTGATGCAAGGTTGTCTGCAAAAGGGCTACGCTGGAAGCTTGAGACTGCTGTACACGAATTCTGCTACAAATGGCCAATAGCACACCTGAGTATCGGCGCACGAGATTGAGACGATCACACCTTGACAACGTGTTTGCCAACGGCAATGAATAATCATTCAAATTGGGCTGGGCCAAACGCAGACGGTCAGTCTGAGAGCCCCCTCAACTATATACTGTACCTCAAGTATTCATGTAAGCGTGTCTACGATGGGCCCGCATTGATGTTTTTCATATCTGATATTCTTGACATGTAATGCAGGTGGGAGACATACTGGTGCAAGGTGAACGAGGAGCACAAGTGCTGTGCCACCCTGATATTGCCGACTACTTGTGCACAAATCTCAGCAGTGTGCGCAGCGTCACCGTTAAGGTTGACCAGGTGCCTCTAACTGAACTCAAGGTGAGATCTCGCATGCCACATTTGAAGCAGGGCATTGGTGTGCTGCTGCATGTGAGTCAGATTTGTGTTTTGCACGCGAACCTTGCATGTGTTCAAAATGGAGTGTACAACACTTGTTATGCAAAGGCTTCAGATCAAGGGGGTTGCTGTAGTTGAGCTTGTGATGAATGCTCCTTTACCTGCGAGCTTCTATCATCTGTTCCTTTACGTCCTTACTGTGGTACAGTTGAGCAGAGCTGCGACCATTCAATAGCTTCGCTGCACTGCAGCAATTGTCGCTCATCAGATGCTCCATCCTCTTGGGCACGTAGGTGTCGCCACCCATCAAAAAGCATGTCACCAGCGTGGAAGCATCGCTGAGGCTGGATGCCATTGCAAGTGCTGGCATGGGCATGAGCAGAAGCAAAATGGCAGATGCAATCAAGGCAAGTCCACCATCAGCAGTAAATGCATGATGCATACTTGTCCAAAGTACAGCAGGATGATGATGATGATGTCCGGAGCAGAGATATCTGCTGCTGACACATAGCACACTGTGGTTCTGCCTTTGAAGTGCCTCGCAGTAGAGTTGTTATGCAACTGGTGCACTACCATCTCCCCCAAACATAAAGTGTTTATTGCAATCTCGGTACACGCTTTGCATAATAAAAGGCACTCCAAACTGGCACTGTCTAAAATAGAAATCCGCTTCAAGTGCGACATGCTTTGAGCACAGGTAGAATTGAATGCAACATCTTTCAGAAATAAGCTGCAATAAGCAAGCACAGTACCACAGTTGCTGTGAAGACGCCGGAGGCAGGGGCGTTAGATTGAAGGCCGTTTGACATCGTTGAGAATAATTTCTGCAATCATCACAGCAACCAGTATAGCCATGTGCGCAATTTGCTTTCGCTGTCACTTGGCAGAGCCGGCGAATGAGCAAGCCTTGCATGGAGGTGCATTCAGGAAACGCTTCACAGGTTGCTGCAGTGTGCAACCCTCCTTGACTTGATAATCTTCAGGTCCACAATTGATTCAGAACAGCAGCAGAGCCCCCCTCACGCGCTCGCATTGTCAGCAGCGCACGCAGCTGCTGCACCACGACGCCGCCGTGTCGTTGCTGCTGGTGTTACTGCAAATGTGAGCTAATGCTGGCAACAATCTGCAGTTGGCGGGCTGAGGTGCAAACCGTGGCGCTTCAGGGGGTGCCTCCGTGTTGTGAACAAAGTACTTGGCACCGCAGCACCACAGTATCAGCACGACTTGACTTGTTGTCGTAGTGCTGCTATATATTACAAAGTGTACCATATGTTGACTAGAAGTCACACATCACTCAAATCAGCAGAAGCATCTCAATCTATGGGTCAACATCGATCATGTGCCTCTGCATTTTGCACAGCTTCATCAACCGCTTGTTAAGTGGGACTACGCATTGTGTCCTCAGTGAACCAAATCTCATGCCCCAGCAGCAGCAGTGTTGGCCTTTGCCAATACATAGGTGATGCAATCTGAGACATGCCGTTCAGATGGTACGTGACATAGTATGCATTGCAGCACATCTGGTGTACTTGAACACGTTCTGCTTCGCTCGTCAGATCCTTTGCAGCATTCGCTATGTGAAGACGCTCTGTTTGTGTCAGGCTGCTGAAGGCTGCCGAAGGGTGAGCATTCAACAGTCAATTACCAGCTGCCATCATCATGGCATCCTTGCTCAGTTTTCATCTGGCCTTGTATTGCGTTGCAGAGTGGCATGGTCTTTGTGAACTGGCGAGAAGCAAAAGGACCCAGTTCAGAAGTGAAAGCCAGTGATGTCATCACTGTCCGTGGCAAGGGACGCCTTGAGATTTTGGAGATTCATGAAACCAAGAAAGAGCGATACCGAGTTGTGATGAACAGAGTACAATGACAAAATATTCCAAAGCAGCGAACACATGCTCCATGGTTTTTTGTGCTTGATGGCTTGACTGCAGATGATCATTGTAATGTCCTGTGTGCTCATCAATTAGCAACATGTGCAGATGCGGCAGCAGCGGGTCATTTCCGGTCTGCCTACCTTTGTTCGCTTGTCGTGATTTGCACGTCTGAGGATGCACTTGAGTGTGACCTACAGCAACAAGAGCTGCAGGTTTGGGACGAGAAAACATGCTCAACTTCCAATCCTGCGGACAACTTTCGCGCTTGAGTTGCAATAGCCAACATATACTACTTAGAATGGGAGCATACCCTTGCGCCGCCTGCTACTGCTTGGCATCCTGGCAATGTTGCCGTAGGCATTGCCTTACACGTTACATGTACCCAACTTGTCGCAATGAGATGGCGGAGCGTATCATGATCAGTTCGTCCACACGGAGCTCGAATGCTAGGCTGCAGTATCAAAGCTCATGGGGGCACAGTGCAGACTACTACAGTGCAGTAGTTCGCTGCATGGGCGTGATTGGTAGGACCACACTGGACACACTGGGTGAGTCCACAAACTCACTTCGAAGTGTGCATGCATTTTTGAAGTAGGTCTACTCCAAAGCCATACTCCAAGTGGTGTCATCAGGAATATGTTCAATGGCTTCATGGGTCTTGAAGTCACAAGAGGCAAAACAGTCCACACATGCCATACAGTATTTATACAATGCTGGCACTGACGAAGCTGTATGGCGAAACAAGGCAGCCGACCGCAGAACAAGGGCCTGATCAACATTGCTGGCATCAAATGGCAATTACATCTGCATTGTAGTCAAAGTTGATCACAGACACACACTGCTCATTATCTCCAACACTCACACCAAAGCGCCCATCGCGTCTTGAAGATACATGACCAATTCCGACATAGCAAGCCTCCAGCACTTTGCTGGCCAAAAGTGGCCCCCAGATGGGCCCTCCCCCCACCCTCTGCATGAGCGTTGGAAAAAATGCATAGCTGCCGGGGTGGGGGAGGGCTAAAACAGACTGTGTTGATGCAAGCCGGATGGAGCTTTTGCAATCAACTCTTTTCTTGCCTCATGCATGCCGCAAAACTCTCATCAATTCTATGGTGAACTGGCGACTCACTCTTGGTGTCTCGTTCACAGCTTCTGAGCTATCGGCGCCATATTGTGTCTTACTTCTAGAGGGGTAAGGGAGTCAAACAGCTGCAGGTTTTGTGCGCTGCTTCGCTGTGTGTGTGTCAACATCGGTGGCCTTGACAGGGCAAGCAGCACTGATGCATCTGGTGGTGATGGGCTTAGCAATGCAATTGTTGTGCAGGTCAGCCGTCACTCAGAAGCCGCCAGGGGGGAAGACAGCCTGCGCAGGCAGCAGTTTCGCAGCACCTGCCGCCTGTGCACACGAAGGGGCGTTTGGTGCCATGGCAGCTGTGGCACCGGGTGCTGAGCCTGCATCCCCACAAGATGTTGCCCCTGTCAACTGCGAAAGAGCTGCAGCTGGGGAGGCAGACTTCGGCTGACGCCATGGCAGCACCAATGGCTGCGCCTGCTGCACTTGCTGCTGCTGCTGCTGCTGAGGGGTGGCCACCACCTGGATTGACATTAAGACATCCGCGCCGAGGCCATACTCTGGCTGCATGTGCTGGCCTGTTGAAGCTGCGCTGAGGGCAGCAGCTTGGTTCACTTCCGGCAGAGTGCCGATGGCTGCGGGCGCAAAGTGCTGGGCGCTGCTGTCTCGGACCAACGCTCGGAAAGCATTGTTGAGCACCCGCAGCTGCCTCAGCGGAGTGGGCAGATCCACTGGGTTGCAAATTGCGCATGTCTGTGGCGCCGGGCACCTTACCAGGTGGAAGAGCAGGTTGCGGCAGGGTTTGCACCATGGGTGTGGACAAGGCTGCCGCTGGTCACCCACGACTGCTGCAGTAAAGCACACAACATAGCAACAAATCGGGAGGCATGACTGTGAGCATCACCACCTATGGATCATATCCGTCAAACATCACCTGTGACATAAGCAGGATCGCCATTTTGGTGCATGCCGCAAAGTGTGCGAAACAGCAACTTTCACATCCTGCAGCTGCAGGTTTGTGGCAAGTTGGCCCAGGCTAAGTTGGCCCAGGCTACTGTATAGGACCGTGACTTCTAATTTGTCGAGCATTAGAGCTTAGCCTTCGGGTTGCCTTATGTGTTGATTGCACCAGCCCACTTGTTTTGGTAACCGCATCTATGGACATACGTTAAAACACGAAACCTTCTGTAAACTTTCACCATGTGCTGCAGATAGACTGATGCACCAACGCTGATGCCCTGGACAGAAAACAGCACTAGCACGACGAAGGTGTTGACTTGAAATAGCTAGGCTGCATGTAAGGAGGTCAAAAGCCAGGGCGAACATACAACAAGGGTGCACAGTCGTGCCTGGAGTTGGCGGTGCACTATGAGCAGTGACAGATGCCGTTTGTGAGCACATGCTCATGTTCCGCGGCCAACGCAATCAATCCTTTGCTACTGATGTGTGTTTCAACGCATGCACAGTCACAGGCGCATGCACAGCAGGCACATCACAACAGGTTCAGGAGTACAAGGATCAACAAAGAGTCCATCAAGTGCAGCAGTTCATCAGCAGGCGTAAGTGACCTTATCTGTCAATTGGCAGCAGACAGATGGATGTGACATGCACTCATCCTGAGCCGTTGAGCCACAGTGTATACACTACTACATGCCAGTATGATTACGGCATCATTGCTGAGTTGAGTGAAAAAGCACGTCACTGATCTTGTTACCGTTAGCACAGGACAGCATACCTGTGGGAGGTGCAAGGCCATTGCAGTCGCGGATGTGCAGCATCAAAAACTTTGTGCTCCGGCAAACCTACAAAAAGCGAGGAGACCACATGATAGCCATTAATTCAAATAGATCCACTTACAATATTCAGGCACAGCAGTAACATTCAGGCAAGCTGCAGGCAACAGGAGTAAGTAGTTGCATGGTATATGGATTGCTCAACATTCGGGAAGGGCTACTATCCCATGTAACTAGACACGTGTGATCATGCAGTATAGAAAGCGCTGTTAACGCATGGCAGGTCTACTGATGCAATCAAGTTTTAAAGGTTGACTGTGGAAAGGCAGCAAGAAATAACTTCATCGCCTAGTCTACATGCACTGTGCATGTGGCGTGATCAAGCACTCATAGACTATGATGAGAGCAGGGGAGTTGATGCGAGCGGGGACAGACCAGATTGCCAATGGTGCATACTTGAATGTACTTCACTATTCCATGATGCTCTCAGTCAGCATGCTGGAGTTGCCACAGGCATACACCTGCAAAAGCACAGTCCTATAGCAGATGCTATTTAGACACACATTTGCTACGGACAGGCCACCGTACATACCTCTGCGTGTCTCGGGTCAGCATGCTTTCCTGGGCACTCGCGTGCGTGACCCATGAGCACCAGCAGCTTTGCTGCCTGAGCAGCTTGCAGCTGGGCGCCCTCTCCTAGTTCGTCATCCTGCAGGTCAGTGTTGGGAAAACCTGTTGATACTACAGATTGAGGCCATGCATTGCTCGTTTTGTGCAGGGATTCGATTGCGTTTTTCTGCGCTGCAGTGATGAGCTACGATCAGCGGCAGCATGTCATGAACAGGGGTACACTATCAGCAGGATAATGGATGAATGGGTGTCTTCCCAACCGTTGCGTACTTCTATAAGGTATATGCTTCTAAATGCAGAGCATTACAAACAACCAGAAACTGGTGCACAACCCTAAATACACGCGCTGCATGTACTGATGTCATGGCAGCTGGTGCTACTGTCCTCCACCGACATGCGCCCTTGGTGCAGATCTGTTTTTTGGCAGCTGCCATGCCGTGATTTTATGCTCGCAGCTGCGCCACTGGGCAAAGCTTCTGGCCAGTGATCTGGGGGTACAGCTGCAGCTGAAGTTGAAAGCTGCTTGACAAGAGTGGATGATGCAGTGCATACATACATGCAGTGTAGACCGGGCACATGTGAGAGATTGCTATGTACGTGACAGAGAATGCCATGCACAAGGCAACACACTTACATCATCCTCCTCTTCTGAGCTGTAGCCACCGTCAGTGTCGCCTTCCATGTCGCTGTCATCAGCACACGCGCTCAGCACCTGCAGCGATGGACGAGATTGATGCGAACATCATGTGTTAACTATCCAAGGATGCTCCAACAATGGCGCGTTTCTTCAAGCGCTTTAACCAGAACGGACAGGCACCCATCATTGAGCATAGACCATACCTGCCATCACAGTACAATGGTTAACCCACACCACCAGCATGCTTAGATGCCTGGTACTTGCACAGCAGTTGTATGGCAGGCACATAGTGGTGCATGATGAACCAGGCCAACATGTCAATCATGCCACAAAATATGTCGAGGCACCAACGCCCACTGTTGCCACTGCATTACAATAAATGCATTCAAGCACAACTGCAGCATACGGTCATGTGAGAACTGCGCTCACCTGGGCATGATCGATGCCGTTGACAGGCAACGCAATGTCTATCCGCGGCACCTGCATTGCACCACCCAGACAATGACCTGATCAGCTTGAAGCAGTAAACACCTAAGTGGTCAGCTTGAAGCAGTAAACATTGAAGCAGTGGTTTTGATGTCAAGCATTTATGTGCCAGAGTAGATCCGGTGCATCATTGCCTCGCAAGCGTGGTATCGGAAACTTCATATGACAGGATCAAAACTGTGACGCCTTAGCCCAGGACTCAGCGCATTCAAGTTGACGGTGCTGACAAGCACGTCATGAAAAATGTTTCACCAAAGGCAAAACACTTGCCTGTGGTCGACTGCAGCGTGGACAGGAGTGGCGCACCAGTGCCCACCATGGGTTGCAGCTGATGGTGGCAGCGTAGTGCTCTTTGCAGAGGGCACACTCGTACCAGACCTGCGACAGACGAGTGCGCACAGAAGAGGGCAGACAAGTGAGCCATACAAGCTTGTCAAAGGCATTTGTGAAGCCGCAATGATGAAGAATTATGGTGTTTCTGCACACAAGTTAACGTAAAGTTCACATCATGCACATGACACCCCGGGACCTTTGCGGTGGCTGCTCCAAAAATGACTGGTTTGGTGTATTGCGCCTTATCATAGGCATGGCATCCCTGGCTGCACACCATCAGCTTTCACGATGCGGGCGCAAGTCACCACACTCTACCATGGAATATGTCGTCCTCACGCCTGCAAGCAAACGTACTGCTTTGAAACATTGTGATCTACAGGTAACTCGCCTTGATGGTTACTGTGTACAGACAGCAGCACATGTAGGTGATATCTGCAGAAAGCACATGCTTGCAGCAGATGCCCTTGATCACAAGCACATTTGCAGCTTTAACCAGCCCATGTTGGATACTTCGGTAATAAAGGCAGCATCATTGGGGCTTCAGGATCATTGACGCACCCACCCACCTCTCTCTCCTTGGTGAGCACCGGCATGAGGGAGCTGCGTGGCCGCTTGCGCACACGCACGCCTCCTGCACCAACTACTTCCCCATCCACATCACGCTTCCCCAGGAACATGCCAGTGGGCTGATCAGTGGGCTCCAGCTTTTCTGCTGGTGCACTGGACGCAGCCATGGCATCGTCATCTGCTGCCTGAGTTGCATACTCAGTGGTTGGTAACTGGCTCTGCCACTGACAAGAGGCGCCTGGTTGTTGTCCCACGGCGACGTGCGTGCACTCCGCTGCACAGCCAAGCATGCAGCAGCAGCGGCACATGTGAGAACCGAGCGCAGCGTTTGACTTCACTGCAAGCTGTGCTGCACTCGAAACGACGTCCACCAAAAGAATTGTGGAATGATTTGAGAGGGCACCGCTCGCTCACAATCAAACAGCCTTTCACCTATATGCATACGTTAACGTACTAGGTAGATAAATGTTCAAGTGCATGATCATACCAGGGTGCCCAGAACGGGCCGTGTCCTACCAGCCTTGGCCGCTGCTCAAAGCCTTGGCCGCTGCTCAAAGCCTGCCACGTGCGAGAGTACTCCATTGAGGTTGATGGCTTTCATGACGAAGCGCGCGCAAAGAAGACAGTTGAAGTGCATAGAAAACTAGATGCAGCTGCAAATCATGGAGGTGCCTGCATCAGCACCATTCTTGTGAAATTTAAGTACTTCAAGTACAATGTTACAGTTAGAGTACCTGGTTCCTCCTCAGGCTTCACAACCACTTGGCTTGCTGCACCTGCAGCATGTGCAGCAGGTGCTGCCTCCTGTTCAGTGTGCTCCTGAGACTCCCCCATGTCTTCCTCTGGCTCACTGTCACCGGTAGTACTGGAACCCTGTTGCGCAGACAGGACCACAATAGGTTGCCGAAGTGTTCAGCCAGTCAGAAGTGAAGAAGCAACAGGCACAGTCAGTTATAAGTAACTGAATGATCAGCAGCCGAAAGTTGAGAGAGCACTACGAGCCAACTTTCGTGCCAGACTATGCAGCTTTGTATGCTTGATGTGCATCATTCTGGTGCTGAGCACGGGCACAACGTAGACAGAAAGTACATCGAGACAAAACAATACAGACTCGCCTTTGGAGAGCATGAGAGCAATCCACGTCATTGTGCGCCGCGGATCCTGAATGTGACATGCAACTACTGAGTGCAAGCGCACAACTCTTCCACACGTGCGTGTACACAGCAAGTGAGAACACATCCCAGAAACTTATATAGAAGACACACCTGGAGAAAGTCCATGGGAGCAAAAAGGTCCGAGATGTCGTTTCGTTGTTGCTCTGCGTCCCCCTCGTCCTCCTCCTCGCTCTTGACTCCCGCGTCCTGCCCTGCATCAGCGCCTTCATCAGCGCCTTCATCTGTAGCCAAGACCTGCACCATCTCCATGTCCTCATCCGGTATCGCCTGCCGCTCCGCAGCCTCGCCCCCCTCTCCCAACCCCTCCAGCATCTTGGGAAAGGCAAGCGGCAGCAATGAAAATGGAAGACGGATGATTTTCCCGCCACTTCAATCCCCGACATCAAGTTCAAGTCAGGACACTTCAAGCCGCGCACTTTTGAACACACCAGCACTATGGCACATATCTGGTATTTAGAAAAACGCGGTCCGCCCGATGCATGGTGCCCAGTTGTCAGCCCACATAGCATTGACTTCCAATTGCACACATTTGATTGAAGCGCACGCAATGCACAACCAGCATCACTTTTGCTGTGACCTGCCATTACAATGCCCCCATGCATTCAAATGCCTCTCATTGGTCGACTCATGGCACAGCACCAACAGCAGCAGCAGGCATGTAAGCATTTCATAAAGTGTGTCTCAGTCTCACCAATGGGTGCGTATCATCCTCGTCGTGCTCCATCTCTGCAGCCACCAGTTTACTTGCAGTGAGGTCACTGGCAGCCAGCTGCGCGTGACTCTGCGCCTCCGCCAGCACCAGCTCAGTTGCCAGCCCCATCAATGCCTCCGCTTCCTCTCGGTGCTCCAAATCGCCACTACTTGCATGTGCCATCATGCCACCCTGCATATGTAACAGAACATTGGTGATTTAGCTATGCAGCAGGGTTAGGGTTGTTGAGGTTTTGTGAACCTCAACAAAGCAGTTGACGATGCCAAAAACAGTAGAATGAAGCAGACACCATAGTATGGAGTGTTATGATGTCATGTAGACTAGTAGAGTTGCCGTTGCATATACATGAAATTGAGGCTGCCATCGTAGCAACTTCAAGTACAGCTGTGCGTCATGTGAGACAGATGTCAGATGTCGCACAGAGTGGACATGACAAGTGTGTGAGGAAGACAACAGTACCAACCTGTGCCAAACTTGATTGGCAATGCAAGTGAAAAGCAGTCACCTGTAATTCCATTCCTGCTCCCATTCGTTGCTGCGTTGCACATTGAAGTCCACAACAAAACATGCTGTACTTCTCGCCCCAAATAATGAAACAGCCACAGTCACAGTTCGTTTGTTGCCTTCAGCGTCCGCTAGCATGTCCCGTCATGATCGCAGTTTTCTACAATCACTTCAATAGTGGATGAGCTGAAAAGCTAGCCTGCCTGTATCCAATTCAAAAGCCTCACCTGAGATGGGCTTGCACTGCCATTGCCAGCATGGTGCGTGTACAAGTCCTCCTGGTCCTCGTGCCAATCACCAGATGGATGTGCTGCCTCAGTTGAGCCAGTGCTGTCGCCATCAGCAGAGTCCAAGTCAGAGTAAATGGGCTCATCTTCTGCGGCAGCAGCACTGGCTTCGGCGGCCGCCTGCAAGTGACCACAGTTATGGTCAGATCAGATGCAGGATGCAGAGAGCCTGACATTGAAAAAAGGCATTCTGGGGAAGGTAGGTCCCGGCTACGGACATCCCACCGAGTTGAGATACTGCAATTTTAACATTCACAACATCCATTACATGTAGCGCTGAAACGAGAATGCATCATGAGGTCATGAGCCACCAGATGTAGGCATTACAGCACAACAGCCAGCCATGACATGACACCACGTAGTGTGATGGCAGGGTGACTACAGTACGCACATTCACAGCTGAGCTGCACAAGGCTGCCACTGCTTCCAGCCTTTTCAGTCTCCCTGCATGATGCTGGCATCAGGACCTGGGTGGCACATGTCCATGCATGCTCACGCCATCTATTCAACAAGCACATGGAAGTGAATACAGCTGCGTACAGCAGACGCGGATGTGAGTGGCATGGTAGCTAGTCCTCAGGGCTCGGCATGCATGGTCCAGTTGCAGTTGTCGCAGTGTGAGCCTTTGGGCTGCATACTCAAGCACCGCTCAACTGCCAACGAAAGTGTGCATACCTCGACTGCAGCCATCTGCGCCAGCAGCCTGTCCCTGACCGGGAGGATGTTGTCTGTGATGTGCTTCTCCAGCAGGCCCAGCTATGGACAAAGAGGCGCCGGTGAATGGTGATGTCAAGTTTGGCGCGATGCGTTGCCATCAAATGACAAGCTCAACAAGTACAATGGTGCTATTCGTTTGTAG
This sequence comes from Tribonema minus, assembly GCA_017506865.1. NCBI lineage: Eukaryota > Xanthophyceae > Tribonematales > Tribonemataceae > Tribonema > Tribonema minus. Next base: position 102,652 of record JAFCMP010000290.1, on the reverse strand, counting down.
TTCATGAATTGTAGCGTGGTGTACATTGTATACTTGACCAACTGGCAGCACAGGCAATCATTGACAAACAGGCAACATCTGTTTCCTGTCACGATATGAACATGACATGGGCATTTGCGAGTAGGCCACGACTTGAATGAAAACGAATCAAAATATCGTAGAGCTCTAGGTGATAAGGGATGGTTAGCCGCAAGTGCCTTCCACCAGTAACCGTGAATAGCGGATTATGAACCTGTATACAAGCACTCACGCACTCAGGTATGCAGTCTATGCTACAATGCTACATAGACAAATGCACGGCGGAGGTCACTTACGATGTCTGGTGCTGATTGACAAGAGTGCACGTCAAACTTGTAACCTAGTGAGCGCCAGCTGCGCAACACCGCATACTTCAGAAGTACGTTACATTTTGGGGCGCTGCATAGACTTGTTGCATAGCATACATGACCAATTGTTTTTTGAAAGTTATCAAGCTGAACATACATACATATACCACCGCTTTGCGCAGTAGCAGTGACAGTTGCAACAGGCGGTAGTGTGTACCTGGTGCATGTCGTATGGCTTGACCCCCTTTGGCGGAGGCCCTCCTGATAGACGATCCATGGTGCCGCTAACATTGGCGAGGAAGTAGCGCATGCGTGCGAGAGTCTGGTGCGCTGCAGAATCCTCGTCATCATCGGGAGCCTCCTGGCAGTTGGAATCAGCATGGAGCGATCGGCCTTGGGTTGTCATGTCAATACACCATTTGCATACTCCCAATGATGCTCTGTCGTCAACACGTTGAGGAATGCAATGCTGCGATGGTAATCGATATGCATCTTGTCGGCAATACCAACTACTACTTGATGCATTCTTTGCCGACAGATGTCTGTGCTGCTCAATGCACGCACAACAAATGCCAATCTTCACCTCAGCCCGCCACAAGAGGTACGATGACAACAATTTGCCCTGTCATTCTCATTGCTGGCACGAGGGCCACTGCTATCATGGCAAAACATGAGCATTCATTAATATAGGCGCTGTGATGCCGTTCTGCATGAGACGTGGGTGTCGCAATGCAGTTTTTGCGGCACTTCATCAAAGTGGCGGTCGACACCACGTCATCGTACACCTTTCCCAACCAACACAGTGTTAAAACAGCGGATGATTCAAAACTCTTGCTGCAAGCACTACGATTTTCAATCAGTATGCTGGTTTCTTGAGCAGCCATATGATGAGATGTATTGTGTATGTATACATATACACAAGCAGTTGAAGAATTAACAATCAGTCGGCCACTGCAAGCCGAGTGAAACATTGCGACAGCTTGTGCATGTCCCGAACAAACAATTATCAGATTCTTTTAAATCAAAACTTGCTGGCGGGACAGTTTTGCTATCATTGTCAGCAATTTGTAGCGACCAGCACGGATGAGACCGCTTCAAACATGCACTACGTCACACCATCCCTCTAGCACTGCAGCTGACCCCCCAGTATCACTCTTCTGCCTCTCCCAAATGGCCAAAGTCCCATTCAGCTGACTGAAGTGAACACGAGAGTGATGACGCACCTGCTGGTCCGCCACGAGCTTCTCCTCCAGCGCAGTAAACTCTCGCACCAGGAACTCCAGGTCACCCCAATACAGGGCGCGCAGTTGCGCCACGCGCTGTGTCAGCGCCGCCGCTGTGGAGCGCCGTCGCGATGCGCTGGAACCCTTTTTTGACTGCGGCAGACAATAAGGGCGCACACGGGCGACAAGGCACGGTGGTGTCATGTATGTGTGGAGGCCGAGGCGAGGCCTGTCGCTGCAGTAGTGAATACTGACCTGGCACTGCCACCCGGTCATGCGATGGTCGATGCGCAATACAACACATCAGCACGTTCTGCTGATTGAAAAGTTCTTCTAGTAGTAGTAGGAGCATTGGGTGTTGGGAACCATGCACCGTTTGGTTGAGACCGGCGCTCTGTTGCCGAGTTCAACAGCCCTGTTGTTGAACAAACTAGATGGTGGGTGTAGCGTCCTATGTGCAATGTGCTTAGCGTGTTCTGAACTTCAGCTAAACACGCATCTGAAGGCTCTCGCAACCGACCTTCTATGGCACCCTCTACGCAGCACACATGCGGTTGAGGAGATGATATTGCTCTGTGTAAATGTCACACAGAGTGGACTGCACAAATAAACGTGCACAACATGAACGGTGAACATGAGCAGTGCACACTTTAAGCAGTCATGACTGCGAGCAAGATTCCTTGCCAGTCTGGCAATATAGAAAAGACGACAGGCCCTTACTGCAGCATACATTGAGTCAGCACCTACATTGTCTTACTGAAACATTCTGCCAAGAAGCTTCATGATCGACAACAAGGGCGCAAATACGCAAGGGGTTCTAATGAAAGTTTGCATGAGCGGAAGCATGGCTTCAAGCTGATGTCCTTTCTGGCACTCCGCATGGCCCTAACCAACCAGTTGCGGCAGTTTGAGACATGTGGCATGCATTGAGAGGTCACAAGTTGGCAGCGTGGCGGTGTGCGCAGCCACTCAGGCAATCGTAGCATGGTGAGACCCAACATGAATGATTTGTTGAATGGGTACGCTTCTGTCTCCAGCGTTCATGTTTGATTGGTGTTGCGCACACAAGACATGGCCAGATCCAACTCCTTCAGGGGCAACTACGGCTTAGGCAACCACAAGCTGTGGATATTCAACAGTGAAATCTGCAAGCTGGCTTCGGGAATGCACGCATCATGGTTGTCGCAAAAAAAGGGCTGATCGCGTGTAGTGAACCGACTTCGAATGTTGGGCAGCCTGCTGCATCTCGCGTGACAGCAACCTGCAGACAATATGTTTGCATATCTTGCACTGCTACGAAATCGGGCTACTTGGCCCTCCGCTGCCCTTGAGAGCATGGCCTCGGCTTCAACGGGTATGGTTCTAGTCAACTGCAACTGGCTGAAATGTCGGATCGAGGTGATGCAGGCGCCAGTTCAATGATTGAGAGGTGAAATGCATGAGAAAAGGCATCTTCAGTTCTCTGTACAGCGATCCAGTCTTGCTTTCGCTTGTGCTTTGCTGCATGCTTACCGACTTGGCCATCTTTAGCGTTGCGACACACGGGCTCCTTTCTCCCCAGCCCGGTCGCCTACGCCAGTGCCGACGCCAGCTGCTGGCGCCACGCCTTCCCACAGCACAGCGTCTTTGACAGCGCAGGTCAGGTCCGCCTTGCTTGCTCGGCCGCTGTGGCAAGAAACAAGGCTACTGTTCCAAACGCACGTGCAGAAACTGCAATCCGAGCGTACGGCCGTGCACCTCGCCGTCTGACCACGAACGCACAGCTGCAACGCAAAGTTACGACAAACTTGGCCGCTGGTCTCCGCTCCCTCCACCGCTGCCTTGCCGCCTGCCTGTGGGTAGTGTTTTCTCAGAGTTGCAGGGCGATTTAGGGGCGGTTTGCAGGTTTTTCGCCCGGGCGAATTGAAAACCTCAACACAGACAGGGAAATGAATGATCGGACACCGGTCAAAATTGTTGTAAGGATTTATGCAAAGTGGGGTGGCCACGTAATAGGCAGTCTGAATGCGCCCTGTGTTGCGCAGCGCTTGTCCCGTCGAGCAGCCGGGCGGCAGTGACAACATGGAGCCCACTGGTCGGACATGAGGCCACACAGTAGCATGAGGTCACCGTCATCATTCCCGTCACCATTATCTGGCCGATGTTGTTTCAGGCGTCATCACCCCAGCAACCTGCAGAGTTGGTGTCTTTAGACAGATTCTCGTTACGACTCACACTCAGGCTGACACATGTGTTGCAGGTGCTTAAAGTGCACATGTAGATTGTAGGCACTCACAATGGAAAGATACGGCTGGTGTCATGTGGTGCTGGGATAGACAATGAATCATATTTTGCTGCCCATCATGCACATGCTGCTGTGCTAAACTATGCATGTGAAACATGAACAAGAGAGGTGAACACTACCGCGTTGTCACCAACTACGCCAGCAAGTTGCCATAGGAACTGTCGGGGCCCCTGCCTGCGCTGGTCGTGGCAGCAGCAGACATGTAAGGCTCGCTCGGTCCGGATGTTGCCACACACTTCCAGTTTCTGAGGTAGCCATCATAGTCTAGGGCACTGCTCCATAGTATGAGATCACCATCGGTGAATTCACTTGCTGGTGGCGCAGCGTTCTTGTAGCCTGCAGCAGTACACGGTACGCGAGTATCAGGCATTAGCACTGTGATGACATCTGTAGGGCAAGTGACCAGAACAATGATGGAACGATGGTCGTTCAATGCTCACATCGTGTACCTGAGAGGACTGGCAGCAAATTGGTCGCCCACCTGCAAACATGACCCCAGTGCAGTGACTGCAATACCATAAACGAGAGCACTTGCATTGTGATCACAGCCAGGTGTCTCGCCCTCAGCTTGGCAAACCCTCTGTTCCCATCCGCGTGGCTGGACAGGATGTTTTTGAGGAGCTAGCGCTGCTGTTGGACGCGTTCGACGCTCTACTCCTTGAGGATCAATCTCAGATGCCGGCCGAATTCCTGGGGTTCGTGCGCTGGGACTCTTGAGTCAGTGCAGAGCGACGATCGAAACACAAACTACAAAGGATGCTGCGAACCCGCAAATACACGCCCTTCACGTGACGTGCAACACAGCGGCGACGGCAGGGCCAGAGATCTGGAGATGATACAGCTCAGCAGTAACACTCAGCAACAACCATACTCATGTACCACATTCAAATGTATGAGATCCAGAGGTGTTCTTGTGGTAGCTCTACACTGCCTAAGATCCCCCCATAATACGACGTTGCGGTGGTCTATGTAGTTGATAGCGCTGCTGAGTCTCTGCTGACAATTTGCTGCTCCAAACTTGACGACCACAATGTTTGCTTTCACCGTGTATGTGAAAACCCCAGGAAGTGGGCTACAGCTCCGCATGCATCCAGCAGCTGCACATTCTCTTCCGCATATGAGCTCAAGTGTAATTGCTGATATTTTTCTATGTTGTGCAATGAGGAACTGACTTGAGCATTACTACGTAATTGTGCAGTCTTGTTCGGGTTGACAAGCATATTGCTCAACAGTGCAAGAAATACTTTCACACTGTGGTACTTCATTGCCTTGAAGCGAAGCATGGGGTGCAAGGTCTTTACCTTGATCTTTCTGCTCTCCTGGTGATGTGCAGTAGTCCTCGGCTGTTGTGCCTGCACGTGCAGCAAGGCCCTGCAGACAACACAAGCATTCATTCAATGTAGAAATTACACTCCCATGGACTGCACCCTATACGTAATTGATGAATTGAGCAGAGTGCACAAAGAGGGCTTAGTTACTTGGAATAATTACTCAATGGAGCATTAGCCAGCCCCCATACGCATCACCTCAATGTGACAAGTGCAGTGTTCTCAAGAACAGGAAAGCGCGTGCATGACCGCGTTCTCAAATATGCGAATGGCAGCACCTCTGGGTTCTCAAGAACGTGAAAGCGCATGCATGTTACAGTACCCAGAGACATGACCGCGTTTCCTTCATAGACAGATGTGCAGATGGACCTGGTAGCACCTTTCACTGCCGTGACTGGCACAACACAACATCATAATACAAAGCATGGTTCAAGTGTATTTGGTGGATAAAATAACTGTCAAGATGCTGCGTGCATGAGTTTGTTGGTGGCATTCAAGTAATCGATAACTGGGCCATCATGGCTTGATCACACACATACATTGCATCCCGCTGCTAGTTGCCCTGCATATCTGAGGCTCACTGCGTCGCCAGTTTTTGAAAGGAACACATTGGTACTTGAAAGTAGGCAAGCCCACGAATGTTGACCTGCTGAGGTGAAGATCATAGTTGTTGCCATTTATCATCGCACTAAGTACTGCCTTGCCGATGATTGCTGCAGTTCGCAGGCTCAATTCAACATTGCGACATCAGCGGCTGGCACTCAAAGTTTGAAATTTTTGTTGGTCCACCTCACATGGCGCCAGCTACATACACGAATGTACTGTGAGGTACCTTTACACTTGTGAGGTGAGGCAGGTTAGCAGTAGGTACCTGTTTGTGCATTGTCATCAGCCACCTCCGCCGAGCCTCTTTTGCTTTTGATGCAACCCCACTTTGGCGAGCACTCTGAACAGCAAGGAACAAGCGCAGACAGGAGTCAATGGTCAAAACAATGTGGACCGACTGAGGGCAGGCACGTCGTTAAAAGTATCTGCCAATAAAAAACATTGACTGAGGGCAGAAAAATCTCAAGGCGCAGTTACAACTCTGCTGATCAATGATGTTGTCAATGATTGAACTCAGTTGTTATTGTTTATCATCACTGACCACTGCAACCAGCTTTGCAACAAGCTTCACCTCACACAGGGGTGTTCGACCACGCTTCAGTCAAGACAATGTGACGCATCGCATGCATGTGCGATGATAATATTGCAACGACATCTTTCTGCTTGTACACTGCAGCAGGCTGATTGAGGGCAGCCACATGGCCAATTATCTGCCAAACAAATACATTGATTGAGGGCAGACAAACTGCCAAAAGCATCTGCCATTCAGATGCTTGAACAGTAAATGCATGTGATTCTGACCTTTGTGTGATGAAATGGCATGGTGACCTTGTCTGTATCCTCTGTGATTGCATCCTGCGCACACAAGTTTTGCAAGGCAGACGAAAGGTCTCACATGTTACTGGCATTTCAGTACAGCAATTGCATGCTCATCAAGTGCAAGACAGGTATGATGACTCTCAGCATGTCATGAAATGCTGCCATTTATACTCATGAAACGGAAGAAATTGCAATATTCTTCAGGGACCCAGGAGCAAGACGCCATCTCCGCTACAGAGACTGGCAACCAGGTACGAATCGGCACAACATGGTGCAGAAACAAACATTTTCAAAGAACGTGAGTGAAGACACTTTCAAAGCAAGGCTTGGTAGGCCCATTCTGCTGGGTTTTGATAGGCACATTCTGCTGCAACCATCACGGGCACATGCTCAGCGCCAGTGGCTGAATGCAGTACTGCGCAGACGCACCCCTATCTCTGGTCACCTCACCAGGACAGTGAGTGTTGCTTAGGGCCATCATGTGCCATGCAAGAACTGTATCCCAGCTCCAATCCACATTGTACTGCATCAAGTCCGCGGTGTCTTTCGCCACTGATGCATGCACCTGTTGGCTGGTTGGAAGTTGCGGCTTTGCTCTCACCTTCTCAGAGCCAGCCAGGACCTTCATTGTGATTGGTCGCCATCCGTTGCTCTCGACTCTCTCATACCTGTGATTGGCAGTATATGAAGACAACGTATGCAGCAATAAGATGGCTTCCGCTGCGCTCACACACAAGCCCGGCATCAGTAATCTTGTAAAATCATCAAAAAGGCAAGCAGCAAGTGTGCAGATCCGTCATTTGTCCATTTTACAGAACAGCACTGCATGGATGACTGGCCCGTTGACTACTATACATCGCTGATGTTGACTGACCATTGAGTGCTTGCGGGTGTTCTGGATGGATCTACCGCCATGGTAGTGCCAAAGAAGCTTGAGCCCACCCTGATGGTTCCTGTGACCCTCTTGGGGGACTTGGACTCGTGTGCCGTGCAATGCGGCCGCCCGCTGAGTCCCTCACGAGCGCGCTTGCGCATCTCATCTGAAGTTGCAAAATGCACAGAAAGTCAGTGCCTGTCCCTGCTACACGTTATGCCTATGACCACAACACAGGCATGTTGTGTGCTAAGACCTGCACGGTGTGACTCATTTACCATTTGCTTGCCTTTCACTGCGGATGCCAGGCAGTCCAATCAGAACAGCTACTTCTATGAAGAAGTTGCAGCAGTGCACTATGCCAATCGCGTGCACCACCCGTAAAGTATTGTGGTCACACAGCCATCTTCACACAGAAGCGCGTGGCTGATCCCACCCATGGGTACTCAGAGAGCTGGCACCAGTAGTGCAGTCAGTACCGGAGGCACGATGGAGTGTGCACAATTGCAGCAATCATCACCACAGTGCCATGCTGTCTAAGCTGCACCACGGTGACAGGTGTCAGTTGCAAACCGTGTTTGCCAATTGTTGGGCCTTCCGCTTCTCAATGTAAACAGGCGCGCATATTCAATCGACTACTTCGAAGTAGTACTTTTGAGTGTACAAAGTCACCACGAGCGAACACCACCTGCCTCGGCATAGGTCGTTGAGAGTTTTATGGTTATCAAACATTGGCTCGCTGAGCGTCCGAGCTGCACATGCTCAACCTGCTGCAACACACAATAGCTTCAAGTCAGAGCGTATGTGCATGCACGACCTGAATTGCCGAGTATAGGTACTCATGGACTTGTATACTGGGAATAGGTATTGCATGCATTGTCAGATCCTCGTCTATGTCGGATCTTTGTCTACTGAGTGCTCCACAAGGCCTCTTTGACCAAAGCTGCAGCATACTCACAACATGCGGACTCTTGTAAATACCTGGCTTCTGGCAGTAGTGGCGTGGCGCAAATGCGCCAATGTCTGCCACTGGGGCGTGAGTGTAGACCTGTGCAGGAGATGGTGTGCGGAACAAAAGACACGTCATTCACATGAGGGCGCAAAGCAGGTTATTTGAGCAGCAGCGGCTACTGTCATACTGGGTGGCAAACCTGTCTTCTCTTTGTACTTGAAGTACATAGGAGCTGAAGGCGGTGGCGGACATCAGTCAACAGTAGTAGGCGCCGGCAGGGCTGTTGTTATCTTGTCCATGCGCATGGCAGGGGCCGAGTGGTACACAATACAGCCTTAGCGTTGAATCTGGTGCAACATGCTCAGGTTCAGATACTGTGGGCACACTCACAGACCCGCAATCAGAGAGGCAGACATACAGAGCATGTTGGATCAGACTACACCTGGTGATCCAAACCCTAATGCTGTCATTGCACAATAGAGCTTAGTGGTACTTGACCGCATGCAGTGATGATAAGGATGCCAATGAGTATCGGAACACAGGAGCCGATGACGTCCTCCATAAGTTGCATCGCTACGTCTGATTCAATTCTGTGCTCTGTCAAGGCTGTAGCAGCATGGCCACCGTAGGCGGCATTAGTTATACTTGAGCAAAAACCACAACCAGCAGAAACCGGTTTGTCGGCTCTCTCACCTTGTAGTATATATTAGGAGGGAAGGTAGCACCACCCAGCCTGAAGCGCACGTGTACCGCTGCTGCTCTGCAGATGCCGACAAGACGGTGACAGTGAGCCCACAGTACGCCAATGACATGCAACGTGGCCTGCATGTGACTGTTCTTTCAGTTATGGCACCTGTGACAAACGCGTATGTGCACAAGCACCGTCACCAGAGCGAAACACAAAGTTGACATCAAAAGATACCTGCAGGAAGAATTTCAACTGCAGTCGCAACACTCTGCATTGTCGATTTGCATTTTTATGCATCCAGAAGTAGCTGCAGATACGAATACATTCACTCTAAAGTAGGGCGTACGCTATAGATTCCCTCTGCAACAATAGACTCATGTTTGTGCGCCTTGTTGAACAGTTCGCCTTCACCACAGATGCAAGCTTCAATGAAGCCACAAACAATCAATTGAAAGTGGCAAATACCTGTCAAAGAGGTAGGTCTCTGGCGGGTTGATGGTGCGCAGCAGCTGAGCCGGGTCACCAGCAAGTCGAAACCTGCAGCACCAGCACGCTCAGTGATCAGGCCAGTTGCATGAGTATGGGCGACTGCAAGACACTGCAGCTTGTGTGCAAAGCAGCACCGCTACCTGTGCCAGATGACGGTCATCTGGACTTCATCACAGCACTCGCTGGCCGACCAGTGCACGCTGAATGGAGCGTTCACCTGCCCGAGTCACATCACGCATGTCACAATGCGCCAGCTGTCCAGCATCATGTGCTACCAGCAACAAAAGCTTCCCCACCCAGTCGAAACCTGGCAACGTTGGCTCAGAGCTAATGCGATGCTAACATGCAACACTCTGTGCGCAGCACTACCGCGGAAGTCAGCAGCAAGGCCGTCCACCGGCCATGCTTGACCAGTCAGTGTGCACGTGCCAAACACCAACATCAGCAATGGCTGTGATGACAATGTCCTGTTGATGAAATTCATGCAAGAGAAGGGGCTGGACCGCTTACAACTAGGCGCTGTCCGCAACAGTGGCATAGCCTGAGCTATCCGGAGCAGCGGCAAGTGTTAAAATTTTAGTAACTACTCGAAACATGCTGTTGTCGCTGGTGGCACGTTGGTTTTGTCTGCGCAACAAAAAATTCAATATTGCAAGAAAAATCTGCAGCCAAGGCCTGCCAAATGACAAGGTCCATTAGTGCCGCCCTTTTTTGTTCAGCAAAGTTTGAAGAGGGCATCATTGTCAGTAGTTTGTTTTCAACTGTTAGTCATGGTACCGCTTGAAATCGCAGTCAAGTCTTACCTGATTAGATCTCTAAAGTAGACGTAGATCCGCCTGCTGGTGAAAGACTTCCATGCTCCTTGGATGGATCGTGCCGCGTCATGTTGACTGAGTGCTGTGCCATCAGCGTCCGTCCTGCAATCAACATATTAAAATGCGAAGTTCTGTTTAAACTTGTGTACTTGTCAGAGCCCTCTTTGCTCTTTATATAACAATGCTTACTTTTTTGCGTGCTTCAAGCCATCGAGCTTACAGGTACGTGATTGCTCAAACATAGGCACATAGACATAGAGGGTACTGGTCCAGGTCTGATGAACGAGTCATGAGCCTCGGCGCAGAGCGCTCCAGCTGCACGCTGTGCATCCTGCCTGCAAATGACTACTGGAGGTCACATGGCGACACTTGGCAGCGAAGCTCACGCCTTGTTGTGATGTGTTGTGTCCTACTTCAATGAACAGAATATAGACATGCTCTCTGCACAATGCCCAGAGCACACTCGCAGCGTGGAGCAACACTTTGCATGTGCTCGCACAGCACATCTGTCACAACGCAAACAAGCAATCGAATGATCTGCACGCACATATTACAAGCTCAATTCATGGCATTGTCACCACATTCAGTAAGCGTGCCTGCAAAGTCATCTGGTATGGTACCTGATGCAGCCCCCTGTTTCTGCCTGCGCTGCTGCCAGCAGGAAAGCCCCTCGTGATGCATGCCACTGGCGCTGAATCTATACGCATGGGTGCGATGACAGCATGTGCAAGCAAACACGAGAGGCAGGTGGCACTGCAGCTGTTGAGTCTGAATGAGCAGTGCGTGGCCGAGCGCATGAGCACTGCTGGGCTTGTGCTGCGCCTTCTCATGCGCAGCTGGAAACATGCATCTATGCGATTCTCTCGCTTACGGCGTGAAGAGTCGAGAGCACATCCAGCTTCCTCACTGTAAAAAACATGCTCTCGCTGCTTCAGTTCAAGTGCCTGGACCAAATGAGATCACTGAAGACAACATGCATGTGGCTTGCACGTGATTTAAACCACTGGTTTACACTGCAGAGGGTTCGCGGTGCATTGACGCAGCATATGTTGCGGGTACGTGGCAGTTGCTGACATAGAGCAGGGGCCGTAAGAGCATCTGCAGTTATGCGGGAAGCTCGCAATTGAAATATTCACTGCTCGAAGGAAATGCACAACGCATGCATTGCTGCCCTGAAGGTGAAGGTCTAGACAACAAATGTACTGCATGCCATCGTGAACATGATCGTATGCAGCCAATGTGGCGCTGATTAATCATCACGTAGACAAGCCCTAGGGGGCTCATTGTAAGATGCAGATTGTCGGATTTAACGTTGTTTGCACTTTTGACGTTTCTTCAAGTGTCAGAAAGTGACAACAGGCATCAACATCCACCAGATTTGCTACCAACCAAGCTACATACAGCTCTGTAACAGCTGTCGTGCTAGTGCAGTGGAGCTAATGCGCAACAAACTCCTGAAGCCACGTGCAATCTCACAAAGATCAAGAAGTGGACATGGCCCATGTCACATGGGAGTATCAGGCTCTTCCAGCAAGCTCACCTCCGAGGCTGCCACATGGTATATACGGTGCTTGAGCATGGCAAACCTCCTGTACACCGTGCACATGCGCCATGCAGCTTGCACGCGCACAGCGCACCACTCGCTAAACCCGCCAGTGCTCTGCAAGGGGGAGATGAAAAGTTCTGACACTCGTGAGTGACCTATGATCGTGGACCTTAAAGACCATTTCACATCAGTACCACACCACAAAGAGTATACTTCTGAATTACACACAACGGCCAAGTCATGCTGCAGTGCATGTCATGCAGCGAGATGCAGGCATGCCACCTTCCCTTTGCAGTAGTCAGTCAATGGCATAACCACCTTCTCCTTGCAGTAGTCAGTCAATGGCAAGTTATGCTCTCTTTGGAAACAGGTCGGACAAGGCTAAAAGTTGTGCACCAGCCAGTACCTGAATCATGCACTGACATGAATGGGCAACATCACATGCCAGGTTTGCAACATGCTCATGAAGCGCACAGGGCATCAAGGGTAATAGAGGCACTGCCTTTGCTCACCTCCTTGTGCCAGCTGCCGCTAGCGTGTATGGAGTTGACATAGCGTGTCAGCAGTGCGCCTGAGGAACGCCTACGTGAGCGGCGCCTGTCAGGCATCACAATAATGCACACACACACAAACAAACACACACTCATTCAAAAGTTGTTGGAAGCAATTTGATACACGTGGCCCATATATGAGGCGACCGGCATTCAAAAGAAAACTGTAGGTGGACATACATTGCATTCAGCAGTGTACGGCATCTGCTGTAGTGCATCACTCTGCGCAATGTAGCGAACAGTTCAACATGCAAGTCAGAGGTCTTGTACAGGTTGTCCATTGCTGCAAGCCGTCTTTACTCAATCTACTCACTGCCGATGGTGTACTCTGTTCCTGTTGCTATCAGCAGCAGCAGCAGCAGCAGCAGCAGCAGCACCTCCACCACTACTACACAGCAACAATAAATGGAAACTTCACTGTCCTAGACTGACAACTCGCGCACACTCAGATGGACCGATCTGATGCAGGTTGAGGTTGCGCGCAGAGGCCGACAGCCATGTACAGCAGTATGCTTGCACAATAGTTTGGGCAAGGTGCATCGGGGTATAAGCATCACACTAAGGTGGAGCACACAGCTAGTTCATCCAGGAAGTGGCACCCTGCTTGCCCTTCCATTGTGGTCTGTGCATGTGTCACTTCATGCAAGAAGTATGCGCTACAGCAGCAGTGGCATCAAGATATACATCATGTGCTCTGTCTCGCTTTCCCAAGTTACAGCTGCAAGGTCCAGCACGCCCATATTGCGCTCATTCAAAGCTCAAGAGCGTGAATTGTTCATTCTTACATCATGTGCCAGACTTACTTGAACGAAAGGAAAGGCGCAGCTGCAAAGCACTGTGAGTTTGCATAGTGCTGGTTCAGTTCAAGTTGTTGAGCGGCAGCTTACCTGTGAAAGGATGGTGTGTGGCTGGTTTGCGTAAATGCATACCCTTTAGGCCTCAAGGCTCGCACTTGATAGCCACGCCATTGCCGTTGAATTGCTACGGCAGCTATTTGCATAGCAGCAATCGGCAGCTGCTGCGATGCCTGCAGCATCAGGGTAGAGAGAAGGGCTGAGACCATGAGAATGCTGTTCCATCATGCAGTTCGTGAGTGGGACCTCATGCAAATATTATGATGAATGCAGTGTGGGACTGCTTTGTTGACAGAGCGGTTGGAGCGCTACATTTAGCGTAGAGGAATGAAAGCGACTGTTGAGTGCTGCATTTAATCCTGAACGAGGTGCAGAAGCCTACCCCCACACCACAACTGCAACACTGTTCTTATGTCTCTGTAAAGTCGTGGTCGGAACCAGCAGTGATTTCTTATAAGTTCACATTACTTTGAGAGATACAATGGTTTCGGGCAACTTGGTTTTGCACTTGCTCAGTTTACTCATGTACATGATCATCGCCGCATGAACCCTGTGACTCAACAAGGCACCGGCAGCTACTCGTATCCAATGTCCAGCACTTGACCGCATCAGCACCAGCCAGAAGCATGGCATGGCCTGCTTGATGGTCTGTACATGCTGCTGGCAGAACACATAATTCATGATGTAAACATGCAATGCATTCAGCTACTTCTCTGCAAAAGCTCGATTATTTTCCGTTCACAGCTGTGAAACTTGTTAGATAATGCAGTAGGCATCTAAGCTACGCTGCGTTCCAGCAGATTGCGAGCAGATACGCAGCCGCCTACATATGATCACCCGCACATGTGTACAGGCTGTCACGTTCAATTGTATTCACCTTGAGTATCGCCCTCCGGCTCGCTATTGGTATGGCAGTGAAGTAACTGCGCCATGCTCGCCCCTTTTGCCGGTGCACGCGTGCCGGGCGCACCGCCTCTCTCATAGTTATGCGCTAGAGGAGGCACTCCTCTCACGAACGAAAAACAGTTTCGAAAAAGTGACACTCCCACTTCAAGTCTGTAGAAAGGCCAATGAGCCTGCCGCATGGGAGAACTCATTGGGAGAATTGGGAGCAGTACGTAGTCGTTGGGCTCCGTGTCGTTGGCGGTGCTGCTCATGACGGACTGGGCATCATGTTGCGGTAGGCACTGCGGCGTTTACAATAGCTGTCTCGGGGCGATGCCAGCAGTGCTCTCCAGGCGTACTGCGCTGCCGCGGCGCTGGGTGTCTGCCGCAGGGAGCACTGTGGTGGTGCGCCGCCGCAGTGGTCGTGCGCACTGGTGATGCTGTTGCTCACATGCGCGCGGAGCTCGGGGGCAACGATCAGCTCGAGGAGTGATGCCGCATCGCTTGTGCCTTGTTGGCGTGCTGTGACAACTGTGACAGGCAGCAACTAAGGCTATGCTACATATATCTGCGTGCGCTGCTGCGATCTTAACACTGCTGCTGTGACAGCGGGCACAGTGACTGCAGATCCCAACGGTCCGCAACTGGATGGTAGCAAAGCGGTCGGTGAGGCAAAGCCACTGCAGCCGGCGTTTTGCAATGCGCTGACGAAGCGGCGTGCAGATGCGGTGGAAGCGGCCCCTTCAGAAAGTCTCAGACCTGTGCGACAAACGCAGGAGCTCGCTTGCTCGCTTTTGCTCCCTGCAAAGCGAACGCTGCAACGGGCGTCGGGTGTCGAGCTCTCCACGCCATGCTGATGACGTCTCTGCGGCAAGGACCCCGGCGGTTCCCTGTACGCGCATTTCTGTCGAGCTTCCGCTATCAGGGGGCATGACACCGTGGTACACAATAGTATGCGCGGCGCGCTGTTGAGATTGACGCAACGGTACTGGCGTGTGCAGGTTGCGGTGAAAGCCCCGGGCATTCTACCCTCGCCTAACCCGAGCGCAGAGCTGCTGCGCATGCCAGTTGCCGGAGTGGAGCTACAGAGTGGCGCAGTGCTATAGGAATGTGGCGTGGGCAGCTGCAAACCCGGCGGCTCCGAGTCCATCATGTTGCCCATGGGCGCGTCAACAAGCCAGGATGACTCACTATTCGCGCCATATTGACAGGGATTTCTATATTCTTGCCGCAGCTGCATTTTAGCTCTTTTTGGTGTTGTTGGCGGTAAAGCGGGCACGCTGATCCACGACATGACGGAGGCGTCTGCAGCGCGTGAGTGGAGCGACTTCGGGCCGGGTAAAACGGTGCTTCAGGGGTTGACGGTTGCTAGGATTAGGGCAGCTGCGCTTTCTACTGCGCTGCAGATGGAGTTGTCGCAGCGGGCCATGTCCTACTTGGCTGCGCCCAGTCCCGAGGTGGAGCTCCTATTAAAGAAGTGCGCTCGGGGGCAGCGGCGGAGGCGACTCTGTCTGCATCCCATCTATAGATACTATTGGCTTCACCACCTTCCGTGAAACAAGGGGAGGTAGCAGACGCTGTACCGGACACATTGCACAGGGGCCTACAGCCACACAGCACCCCCTGGCATCAGTAATAATATTCTTGCACATGTGGAAGCGAGACTGCCAGCAGTTCTTTCCAGTCCACGCTGCACTGGGCGTTGTACAGCTGCTGTGACCTGAGAAAGCTTTGGCAGGCCTGATCGCTGCTCAGCTGTACAACAGCCACCAGACACACTTTGTGTTGATGACGCCTACAACGTTTGAGTACACGAGGATGTACCATGGAACTGTACATGTCAGGTTTCACATGTTCATGTAATCAAAGTCAGCAAGAAGAAACAAAATCAAGGTGCCTGACAGCGTAGACAATCAAAATGTAACATGAATATATGTGTATATATATTGATGTGTGTGACCAACCTGGCCTTTGGCCGCTTTCAGCAATCGCGGCTAGCCGCAACTCGAACCAGGTGATAGAGTGAGATGTCGATGAATATGCACACTACGTATTTACTACCATGTACCAAGCTGAGCAATGCGGCGTCCGTTGGAGGCTGCATTGTCGACAGCTGGGCTTGCGTCACCATTCAACATGCTGACAAAACCCTTGCCTGTGAGATAGGCCTGCCACTGCAGAAAGCTGCAGCGTTGTGCTCTGGATACAAGTCATACAAGCCCCCTTCACACTTCTGGGCAAGACGCCGCAAGCCGCTTTACATATGTAGCGCTCTACAAAAGCCATATGTATATACCTCCAAGCACCTGCAACTGGCGGCAGACAACACAAAACGATGCCCACCAAGGCAGCGGCCGCCGCTGTGGCCACAGCCTGCACCGTGCTGCGTAGACACACTGCCTTCAGGCACTGCCTTGACAACTGCCCCCGTATATAAGCAATCGTCCACTACGCCTTGCAGCATATTATCAAGCCTTGGGTGCCTCCTCCTGGGGCTCCTCTTCTGACTTCTGCTCCTGCGCCTGTCCCGGCTTCTCGCCCTGTGCAGCTTCAGTAGTACCCCCCTCCTCGTGCTCCTCCTGCCCTGCCCCTCCCGGCTGGTTCTTGGGGTTTGCAGGGGACGTCTTCCACAGTTGAGCAACAATCTTGAACCTCTCCCTGATGAAGCAACAACATCAGCGAGAATGCAAATGTGAGCTACAGTATGCAGCATCGGCGATGAGAGAGCGCCTTTACGGTTGGTCAGTGTGCATTGGACGCCTGCACAGCCCTTGTGAAAGCATGCCAACACACTCTGGAATGGTATGCGAACCCCGCAATTCGAGATAGAAGGCAAGTCGCATGCACGCATCCACAGTACACTGGCAGTACAAGCGGCACACGCCACTGCCCTGCAGCGCACCTGCTGCACCAAAAACAAGCCGCTCTGCACCCACAGCATGGTCTGTGAGCTTGCAATGGTTTTTAACAGCACATGTGGATTAGCAAACCAGTTGTAAAGCTGTCTCCCTCTGAAAAGTGTGTGGAGATGACTGCAATCAAGATACTCAGATGTCAAAGCAGGCAGTTAAAAATGCAATGATCACAGCGGACCAACATCATGACCATCTGCAATCTGCAGTGGTATGGACCATTTGCCGAACACAATGTTCAGTGCTGATAAAGCATTGATGAATCAAAGAGAGTTGCGACACGAATTTCGTCCAGAGCCCACTGATGCACCAATCGTCAATCTCGAAGTACCGCTCGTCGTGCATCAAGTGACATAAATAGATTTGACAAATGTGTGCCCGTTCTTTGGGGGCAGCCAAATAAATCACTCCTGCTTTGACATATGCCGACCATCAGAGGTGCATTATACTATAACATGGGGCCTCCGTGAAACTTGTTTGTAGGGAAGATGCTACCTGATTTTTCAACACATGATTGTTTGAAGAGGTCCTTTACCCTGTACTCATGAACTTGTATGTGGGTAAAGCGCGCGGCTCAGTAGGCTACGTCTAATGCTCGAGAAGGCCCCAAGAAAGGCCGGCCGTCTACAACGATCCTGTGCACCATGGTTTGATCTGCGCTGTACCCAACACCTTGTACACTACGCACGCCAGTTGCCAGAACCCCTGGCACAGAAGATCGCCACTATATCGAGCATATGAATGCGTTCAAGCTAAACCAGATGCCTATGAAAGCCTCGTGCACTGTTCAACCCGTAACTCACTTGTGCTCCATTTCAGGATGCTCCTCCTTGTGCTGCGCGATGTGCTTCTGCATGAACACATTATAAGGGGTAAGCTTGCGCCCGCCTTTGGCTTTCCTGCCACTAGACTTCCTCCTGGTCTTGCTGGCAAGCGGCTTAGGCAACGTCCCCTGCTCATGAGGTGCCATCTGTTGCTCCTCTACAGTCGCCATGTTTTGGAATATGGGGCGCGAAGGAGCGGAACGTCGGAGGGTGCTGTGTGCTATGTAGACCTTGCTGTTATCACGGCGCCGCCAACTTTGTTTTCGATACTTCTTGAGCTGCTGTCCTGTCGTACAAGGTCTGCACACGAGGCAAACTTCAAATTTCAGTTGAGTTTTTACTTGAAGTTGACTGTTGTCATACAAGCATCTAAACAACCAGTTTTGGTCTAGTAGCTCCTGCTCAAGATAAGGAGCGTTGTAAACAAACCGATATTGCATGAAGCAACCAAGTGGTCACACTCACATGCAACGGTTGCTGAGACAAATATGGGGTTGTGCTACCAAGGCTCACAACAATGAAACCATCAAAGCATGGAGGTGTGCTCCTGAAGCCTAAGATAATGAAAGAATAGAACAAGTACATTTATTGCGCTGAAGGTCATCCACTTGTCACTCGTGGCCTGTAAAGGTCGCCATGCACTGTGGTGTGTCCACGGCTGCTGTTCGCACGCATGCCCCCCGCCCATGCAGCCCGCCGCTGCTGACTATCGCTGCGCAGGTCCCTACATCTGGTTCACTAAAAGGAATGCTCGGGCGCCTGTGATTGCTGAAGTTCTGTCCTTTGCCTTCGAGAACGCTGCACATGGAAGGGCATGCAAGGTGCATCATGTACTTGAGCGCATGTCAGCTGCTAGTACTTGTAGTTCAAGTACTGCTTCAAGTGCAATGTGTGCTGGAGCGGTTCACGAGCCATGACATGGGCAAACACCCGAAATGAACAAATGTGCGCTGCCTGCCTTCTTGACGCACATGCAACTGTAAGCAAGGCAAATACGTACTAATGGCAATGTGCCGTCGCTTGTTAACTGGATGCTCTCAGAGCCTCTTGCTGGCAATTGCACAGCTGCGGTCACCAAGGACTGACATTGCATCTGAGCTTACAGTGTACCCAAGTCATCTCCTTCACAGGCAAGAAGGCATCGAACACAAATGCATCCTGCTTATTTTGCAGGCGCCGTCCCATGACCGTCACTTGCAAAAGACGCTAAAATACCATAGATACACACGAGCGTGAGGTTCTATAAAGAGTAGGAAAAGTCGGCAAGCCCGACCCCTGCCAGCTTCAGTTGCGTTTCCAAAGCCCTGAGGTTTTAAACCTCACATGGTAATGTATGAGGGCATTAAGCGCCATCACAAAGCTCCACCCCACTTTACACGGAACCAAGTAGCAGACCTCAAGTAGACTCAGCATGTGGCTCCTTCATCACCCATATGTACTTTTTATCAATTCTCGCTCAGGGCGCGAAAACGCCCAGATGATTGGCATCTAGTGCAAGGAATCTACATGTCGTATGACAGTCTGAAAGTGTCGCAACGACAACCCTTATGTACTTTTTATTAATTCTCGCTCAGGGCGCGAAAAAGCCCAGATGATTGGCATCTAGCTGTAAGGAATCTACATGTCGTATGACAGTCTGAAAGTGTCGCAACGACAACCACTCAAACGCCGCCGCCGCCAAATGGCATCTCGGGGTCCTCCCCTACGTCCTCCTCCATGTGCCCCCCCCCCTGGATTCTGCCATGTGTGTCATGACACGGCCAGAGTACGCCATGTGGAGCGCTGCCGACAGTGCTTCATCACCCATATGTACTTTTTATTAATTCTCGCTCAGGGTGCGAAAAAGCCCAGATGATTGGCATCTAGCTGTAAGGAATCTACATGTCGTATGACAGTCTGAAAGTGTCGCAACGACAACCCATACGTACTGTTTATTAATTCTCGCTCAGGGCGCGAAAAAGCCCAGATGATTGGCATCTAGCTGTAAGGAATCTACATGTCGTATGACAGTCTGAAAGTGTCGCAACGACAACCACTCAAACGCCGCCGCCGCCAAATGGCATCTCGGGGTCCTCCCCTACGTCCTCCTCCATGTGCCCCCCCCCTGGATTCTGCCATGTGTGTCATGACACGGCCAGAGTACGCCATGTGGAGCGCTGCCGACAGTGCCGAGCGTAAGCGCGCCAGGGCGATGCCCTTGAGAGCTTTAGGGCGCGCTCCTCCGGGCACTGACATCCTGCTGGCATACTCCGTCGCCACAGCCTCCAGCAGCTTCCGCCCCTGCTCCCCGATGCTGCCAAATGACCCTATTGCCAAAGTGGCAGGTTTGTAGCAATTCTGATCATAATGACCAGAATAGTGGGTAGTCTTGGCGGCCTCTTGGTCGCGGCAGCATCGCTCGGGGTCTGCTGCATATGTACAACACTCGCAGTGATCGCACAAGGAACAACTGCGTTGCATGATTCGATACCAGTGTGTTCACATGATTTTGTCAGCATATGTCGGGTTCCGCTGTTTGTCGCACAGAAACAGTCGTGCCAAAAGAATTCATTGGAGAAGGCTTGTCGTGGCTGCGTGAGGGAGGCGAGTGACTGATCAGGTGAGCTGCAAAGTTGCCCCCTCAACTTCTATCGCAGATCGATACGTTTTGATACGCCTCCGCGGTCAAGGTGTTGATTGGTTTGATTGTAAGCGGTCTCCTGCTGCTGTTTCTTGGCCGAGGGTAATGGAGCTGTGGTGAGCCCTACACTCACCCCGTAAAGCTGTATCGCAGATCGATACCTTTTGATACGCCTCCCGGTCAGTGGTGTTGATTGGTTTTGAGTGGAAGCGGTCTCTTGCTGCTGTGCCTTAGCCGAGGGTAATGGGGCTGTGGTGAGCCCTACATTCATCCCGTCAAGCTGTATCGCAGATCGATACGTTTTGATACGCCGCCCGGTCAAGGTGTTTGATTGTTGTTGACTGGAAGCGGTCTCCTGCTGCTGTTTCTTGGCCGAGGGTGTTGGAGCTGTGGTGAGCCCTACACTCACCCCGTAAAGCTGTATCGCAGATCGATACGTGTTGATACGCCTCCCGGTCAATGGTGTTGATTGGTTTTGAGTGGAAGCGGTCTCCTGCTGCTGTGCCTTAGTAATGGGGCTGTGGTGAGCCCTACATTCACCCCGTCAAGCTGTATCGCAGATCGATACGTTTTGATACGCCGCCCGGTCAAGGTGTTTGATTGTTGTTGAGTGGAAGCGGTCTCCTGCTGCTATGCCCTAGCCGAGGGTAATGAGGCTGTGTGGTGCGCCCTACGCTCACCCCATCAAGCTGTATCGCAGATCGATACGTTTTGATACGCCTCCCGGTCAAGATGTTGATCGGTTTGAATAAGAAATGGTCTCCTGCTGCTGGCCTTAGCCGAGGGTAATGGAGCTGTGGGGTGAGCCCTACACTCACCTCGTCAAGCTGTATCGCAGATCAATACGTTCTGATACGCCTCCCGGTCAAGGTGTTGATTGGTTTTGATCAAAGCGGTCTCCTGCTCCTTAGCCGAGGGTAATGGAGCTGTGGTGAGCCCTACACTCACCCCGTCAATCTGTATCGCAGATCAATACGGTCTGATTCGCGTCCTGGTCAAGACGTCATTATATTGACTGGTTTTGATTGGAAGCGGAAGAGGATGGAAACTCATCATGTTCCTAACTCGTATGCCACATGCAGATGGCAATGCATCCATATGCCCATGACGAGCCGTTTGCCTGTCTCTGATGCTAAGCCTACACACTTGTGTCACTGATACAACCTCATGTGCGCGCAGACAGCAGACAGCAGTACTGGAATCAACCACGATGGCTGATGACATGCCCACACGCAGGGCATGCGGCGCCAACTCGTACGGTGTCAGCCAGTGAAGATATAGCACGCAAGTGTGCCGCTGCACGGACGGTGAGATGTGACGCATGTCAGACCAACCACAAGAACAACAGCATGCAAGGACACGTACAGATCCGTGCAATTGTGACTCAGTTTCCATTGATTTCGAAGAAGTTTGTCATGAGGCTCTGCTTAGCCTGCGCATGCTGCTGCCCGAGATGCATGATGGCACGCTGCGCGAGGCTGTTGGCACTCTGCCACAATGCGGGCCATGCCTCAGCTGCTACCCCTAGCGCTGCAGCCAGGGCGCGGCAGATCTCCGTGAACCCCTTTGACGCATCTACATATATATTGAGAGCCCCCTCCACTGGTGGCAATCTGTCTCGTGTGCGCACGACCTGGTAGCCCCTTTGCGCGAGCGCCAGCGCGTCCCGCACGTCTTTGGGCTTGTCTTTATGCCAGAAATAGCCGTCGTGGAAGAATGCACGCTGCCCTACCACCACGTCTGGCATCACCACCTCTTCCCACTTCAACCGCTGGCTGATGGCTTCAATGAATTTGGGCAGGTCATCACCTCCACTCCAAACCACGAATGCTGTAGCGTCTGGGAAGATCTCCTCCACAGATCGTGTGCCGATGTTGTTGATATGGCAGATCTCACCGCGACAGTGTCGCAAACTCCGACCATGCGGACATCTCTAGGTACTGTTGCGAACATCACGCATGTCTGCCGTCTTGCAGTCACCGCAATGGGTGGGGCTGCCGTCCTCCATCCCAAAGGTGGGTATTTTCAACCCACTCTGTTCGCACTTGTTGTGACATATTGCATGTCTGCCGTCTTGCAGTCACCGCAGTGGGTGGGGCTGCCCTCCTCTGTCCCGAAGCTTGGGTGCTTCAGACCACACCCCTCACACCATTTGGACTTGGCAGTGTGCATGTCTCCGGTCTTGTGCTCTATGCACCACTGTGCTCCAACCCCACGGATGTTGTAGGACGGCGCCTTGCTGCATCCTTGCTGGCGGCATACCTTAAAGTGTTTGTGCTCCCCACACCACTTGCGCTTCGCTAAATTGCTGCAGCCTTTCACAGCACACTGTTTGGCCGTTTTGGCACGCTTGCCAGGATTGCTACTGCCTCGCTTACGTTTGCCACCAACCACGCCCTCTTGCCCTGGTGCAGATGGTCTGGAGCAGTCATCTTGGCAGGGAGGTTGGATTGTGTTGCCGAGGAGCGTCACCTCGGCAAGCGGGGGGGCGGGGATGATGGGCACAGCTAGCGCATTGGCAAAACGATGCAGGTACTGCCGAGTGGCCCACCTCCTGATCAGCCGCATCATAACCGGTCCCTTGTTGCAACATGGCACGTCCTCGTCCATGCTAGCCAGCACGTTCAAGCTGCTGTTGCACTTTGTCGGATGGACGCGCACACTGCAGCTGTCCATGATAGTGCCGCACGCAATAGTCTCTCTGGGTGCTGCCGAAAGAGGCTTTGGCTCATCGCTCACCTGCTCCTTGGCACTTTCTGCAGCACGCTTTGCTGCGCGTCTCTCTTCTGCAAGTTTTTGTGTGTATGCGAAGTATGCCAGTGCATGCTCCTGTTGCGCACGTGCATCCCACAAGTTTACATGAGTTACCTCTACCGGCAGCTTGGAGGGCGTCCCCGCACACGATGTTGGAGGCTCAGGCTCATAACTGTCAGGCTGAGCAGTAGTTGCGACTTGTTGCGTCGGTGCAGTGATGCGCGCACTGCAACTGTCCATATTGTCACACACAATTGCCGATCTGGGTGCTGCTGGAAGAGGCTGTGGCTCATCGCTCACCTGCTCCTTGGCAGTTTCTGCAGCACGCTTTGCAGCGCGCCTCTCTTCTGCACATCGTTGTGTGTATGCAAAATATGTCAAGGCATGCTCCTCTCGTTCGCGCACATCCCACATATTGACAGTCTTGACCTCTACCGGCAGCTTGATGGGCTTCCCGGCCGCACATAATCCAGGAGGCTCGGGCTCAGCACTGTCAGGTTGAGCAGTGGTTGGGACTTCTTGTGTCGGCGCAGTGACGCGCGCACTGCAAATGTTCATGTTGTGGCACACAATTGCCTCTTTGGGTGCTATCAGAAGAGGCTCTGGCGTATTTCTCGCTTGCTCTTGGGCAGCTTCTGCAGCACGCTGTGCAGCGCGCCTCTCCTCTGCAAGTTGTCGTGTGTATGCGAAATATGCCATGGTAAACTCCTCTCGTTCGCGCGCATTCGACAAATTGACAGTCTTGACCTCTACCGGCAGCTCGTTGACAGGCATCGCTGTTGTGTTTGCTTCACAACAGGCTCCTTCCGTGCCTTCTTGCTCCCCTGCTTTTTCGCAGCATATGCAATGCGCTTTGCGGTGTGTTGCTCTTCACTACGTTGCTTGAAGCAGGATCCGCTCCGCTCATCCGCGACCCTGAAAGCCAAGAAGCAACCGAGGCCCTTGTCCAGTAGTAAAGTCTCCAGGGCAGAACTGATATTGAAGTTGGGTTATGGCATGCTGTAGCCCTATGTCAGGGGCATCTGCTGACTACTCACTTGTTGAAGTTGATATTGATCCTGATGTGATATTGAACTTCATCGGTGATATTCAAACTTCAACTTCATGCCAACTTCAACTGTCATGTCACTGCTCAACGTGCAATAGCACGGCTCCACCCATCTCAACTTCAACAACCAAGAGCTCTTCTGGTGCGTCTGAGTGAGGCCAACAACCTACTATTATCTAACTTCAACAGTTTGAGGGTCTTGACTGACCTCACTATAGCATAAGTGCTCGGTTGCTTCTTGGGTTTCAGGGTCGCGGATGGGCGGAGCGGATCCTTGGAATCCTCTCCGCCTCCCTGTGCGCCATATATGCCAACGCATGCTCCTGTCGTGCACGCGCCTCCCTCACTGCCTCCATATCTGCCATGTGTGCCAAAGCAGGAATGTTTTCCATGTTGCCTGTTGAAAGTGAAGTGAATCGTGTTGCTCACAGTGATGTTGTTCAATTAATTGATGCGTCGCTGCCTGATATACATTTAATGCGCGCCTCACTGCTTGATAAACATTTAATTGACGCTTCACTGACCGTGTCCCGGGCCTGCCAAAGCTGTAGTTCGTCACTTGCAAGTCAATAAGGTACAAAATCGAAAGAGCAGACACCACATTGAGAGAGGTAAAAAATTTGTCTATAGAAGGTGAGCAGGGACTGACTATGTCAGAAACCTGAAAGGCGTCGGCGAGGTCACAGCTCGTGTCTTCAAGTTAGCCGGGTACAATACAGTTGGTGACTTGCACGGTTTCAATGCTGATGACAGGAATTTTAGAGAAGCAGCGGAGCACGTCAGGCTTGAAAGCGGGTTCCCTGTTGCATACACCAAGGCCATGACTGTGCGGTGTGTCAACATCATCTACAGGGCTAAAAATGCCGAAGCTGCGCCTTACATTCCGGCACATTTCCTATGCCCCATTTCCCTAGATTGGCTTGTGAACCCTGTAATCACCCCAAGTGGCATCACGTACTCGCGGGCGGAACTTGAGCTGTGGGTGCGCGAGAATGGCACGGATCCTATTGCTCGCAGCTGCCTAATCTCACCATTGCAACTGCAGTCCACTATCATCGTGCACACCACGCGATATTCAACTTCATGTGCTGATCTTCACACACACACTTCATGCTCAAGCCACACACATGGAACATAAGGGCACATGCACCATTTCTTATTGATGTTATTGCTGGTGTTGGTTTCTTGCTTGTCAATGCATTGTGCACTCTCTCTTTCACCCACCTGCTTCCTGGTGATGACATTTACCACCTGCAGGGTATGGACTGGCGCTAAGCTCGTACAGCTCATGCTCAATGTCAACATAAGATCAGCCTGCCAAGATGGTGAGAGCTCAACACATGCCAACTGTATTCTTGAAGTTCCTGAGTCTGGTCCTGTCGAGAATAGGGTTCATAAAGTGCAAATAATTATGGCTCAGGATCGGAAGTGTGGGTGGGGTCAGGCTAAGATAGGTTCAAACATCGCCACCATAAGCAGTCCCATACTCAGCCTTACAGCGCAGAGTTGAACTTATGCTGAAAGTTGAAGTTCATGTGGCTGGGCCTGTCGAAAAAAGTATTTCTCAGAGGCTGACCCTAAATGGGGTCGGTACGACGCTCGCCAGGTTTTCGTAAACTGCAAATAATTATGGTCCAGCATCAAAAGTGTAGGTGAGATCAGGCTAAGAGAGGTTCCAGCTGTCCCTACATGAGCGCTCGCCATACTAAGCCTGAACGCCTACAGTTGAACTTATGCTAAAACTTCAACTTCCTGAGTCTTGAGCCTGTCGAGAAAAGGGTTCATACAGTGCAAATAATTATGGCTCAGGATCGGAAGTGTGGGTGGGGTCAGGCTAAGATAGGTTCAGCCATCGCCACCATGAGCAGTGACCATGCTTATCCTTGGACATGAATACCTCAGAAATTTGATCAACGTTTGTTGTGCTGCGCATTGCTTCCTGCTAGAGTGTTCCAGTACGCTGTGCCGTACGGCATGAACAGCTCCTCTCCCGCAGAGATATCACGCGTCGCCACCATGCAGACATATATGACCATGTCATCGAACGTCAACTCGCATGGCGTGATGTTGCACATTGACTCCGCGATGCTGATGTACACTGTTTCACGCAACGGCGTTCTGGCGTGATCGTCTTGCCGTTTAGGGATGAGTGACACCCTGTCATTGATCATGTGGCCCAAGAACCAACAATCAGCCACCAAAGATGGATCGCCCACACACCACACGTCCCTCCCAGAGTACAAGTGGGTCGGGTTGTGGGCGAGCACCATCGTGTGTGCGAGTGTCATAGGTTTCACTGTCCAGTCGCCATGGACCTTGCTGTTTACAGTCTTAAAGGGTGGGTTCAGGAAAGCGTCCATTGGGTATATTGTGGCCACGCTGCCCTTGCTGATGGCACAAGAGGCGAACACCCCCTTGCCGTGCACCGGGCTGTCTACCTGCATCTCCAGGGTGCTGCGGCCGCACTTGTCCTTTGTAATTTGCAGTATGTCGGTGATGGCCCGCACAACAGAGGTGAACTGAGGCACCTTGCTCATGACGGCAAAGGTTTTGACATCACGCACACAACATTTTTTGTGAGTGCATAGAAAAGCACTGAAGTTTCAGCATACGTTACAGCTGTCTCCCTTGATGGGGCTTAAACCCACCTGCATGAGCAGTCCCCATGTTCAGCCTGATGTGGACAACACATGTTGCCACTGCAGCCAAGTCTGTCAGCAGGCATAAGCGCCAACCTCTGCATCAACACAGCACGTGTGCCACGTGCAGGGCACGGAATGGCGCCAACTTGTACAAAGAGGCAACTGAAAACATCATGCCCAAGCGCGCAGCAGCAGTTTGGGAGCTCCTGCTATAGGATCAAGAGCGCCACGGCAGCGAGAGTCCAGCACATTTCTACAGACCACTAGATGCATTACTCAACAGCACTCAAGCGAGTGGAGATATACGTGTGTGGTCTTCACTTTCGATGGTGAAGGCATCCATGTTTTGCCAACTTAGGCATCATTCACAGCTTTTGTGCTGTCAACTTTGATGTGGCGACCTCGTGGTGACTGCTGCTGGTACTACAAGCGTCAACACCATGCAATTGTCAAACATGTGTGCAGCATGCCATTACGCCTTGTGCGTCACAATGAACAAACACAAGAAATGAGAGACCTGGAAACATAGAACAAAATTGACATTTATGTAGGTCACGTTCACTTTGTGCACATTTTCTTGAACGCAGGGAGGTCTACGTCTCTGAAGAAGGTGACGTCCTCCCTGAACCACTGCTCCTGCGCGCTCAGCTCGCCATGGTTGCGCTTTGAGACCAAGGCATCGAGTGCCTGCTTTGCGTCGCCCCCGTACGCCCCAACCGCAAGCGTGATGTTGTCAATGTATGCATTGCGTTTCGTGCGCAGAGCCTTGCCGTATGGCTTTGCCGGGCCCCCACCCCCTCCGTCCATCTCGTCTGTTGTGTCCGATGCAGCAGCTGTAGACGCCGTGTCTGCGATGGAGGTGTCACACTCGATGTCCTGCTCCGAGCACTCATCTTCACCCTTTGCAGGTGCTGTAGGCGGGGGCACGTGAGAGTTGAGCCCTCCATCTCTCATCAGCTGCCCGACACGCTGCGCAGGACCGTTGTGACTGGGAGTCACATAAGTCTCCAACATTGTGCAGCGCGAAACTTGAGCAAAACTAGCGAGGCTGTCGAAGTCTGCCTCTGTTATAAGCCCGCTGTTCGCAAGCCATGAAAGCCAAAGTGATCTCAAAGAGTGAGGTCCGAGCCTTGGCACCCCGAGCCATTCCTTTCCCACCTCTCCCACCTTGGTTTCGATCCAGCGCTGTGTGACGGGAGCCCCAGCAGCATCGAGGAACATGCAGGCTGTGCTCTTGGCGCCTGTCGCGAGCATTGGCCTGCATAACAGCAGCACGCAGTGGACCAGTGCGCTCTCCGTTTCGGATAGCTCCCACTTTGCGAGCTGTGGGATTCCGTCATCCTGGCATGAAGCCATCTTGAATGCTCGCGTCATGTGGAGTGTGTAGAACGCCTCGCCGTCGCGCAACCTGAGTTCAAACTCATCAATGACAGAGTCACGCCACACCTGCGACCTCAGGCATGATAGGTGCAGCATCAGCAGGAGCTGAACTCTCTCTGCATCGTACCTGGTGAGCCCCTTGCTGTCTGCAAACTTGACGATATTCCCCTCCTCTGCTGCCGACGCTTTAGTTTTCAGGAAGGACTGTAGCTCCTGTGGTACATCGTGAGCGCGCAGCCAGGGGGCGATGATCGACTGCCACACGCGGCTCCACATCTGCTTGCGGAGGGCCTGCATCATGTTGCGAAGGCCGTCGTCTTCGGCGGTAGGGATGCGACCTGCGGCCTTCTTCGATTTCAGGCCTCCCCTGTCCAGCGCGCGGCTGACAGTGACGTCCGCCCTCAGCCGCCTCCGCGTGGTGAGAAACGCTTCCCTGAAAGTGTCAATAAACTTGTTCACCGAGTAAGTCAGCAGTTGTCCTGATGTGTCGAGCCAGTCCAGGTCTGCCGACGGCATGTAGGCGCGGATAGCTGCGATATCCATCGCATCTGGCCTGTACCGCTCTGCTCCGCTCCTCTTGATGGCGCCAAACACCGATGCAAGGTTGTTGTGGAAACCAGAAACCGTGTTGTCGCTCACCGCCTGAAACACTTGCCTGAGAAGCTTATCTCTGTTCACCCCCTCCGTAGTGCACTCCTCTGCAACCCGCAGTGCGCGCATCAGGAAGAACGCTCTCGGGATGAATATGTCGGAGAAGGAGGCATCTTCTGTGATTGAAGCGAGGAATGTGTACTACTTGCATGGCTTGAATGTGTCTGGGTCGGCTGCTAACTCAGCGTAGTTGAGGGGAGGGATGATGCGGGTTCCCGACAGCAGGTCCTCAGGCACGCCATGTCCTTTCACGAGCACCATCCACTCCTTTGCAGTGAGAGGGCGTATGGCACTGAGAGGGTGGGGCTCGCGCCCGAGCACTACAGAGGCTGTCCACATCGACCTAACAAACGTGCTCGCGACACCTCTAATAGACTGGGTAGATGTGCCACCTGCATCCGCAGAGTCGCCCTCAATTGAACAATCCCTGTCGAGGAAATACCTAAGCCGCTCGTCATCTGGTGTGAGGTTCCAGTCATAATGGTCAAGCAGGAGAACACCTGCAGGTGCTCGATTCACATAGTCTGACGCCATAGCTGCCTTGATGGCAGCGTATGCCTGCATGCGTTCTTTGCGCAATGTCGCATCAGGTTCAAGAGGGCGCCAATGGTGGGATCTGTTGCCCATTTTTGACCTCTCTGCAACATAGTATGGCACGAGCATCGTCCACAGCGCATATGCCACCCCTGCATGCATGGTGGCGATGCGCGTGCAGCATTTGTCCTTCACGTCCTCACCAAGATTGTTGAACGTGTCGCTGCTCTGTGCAGCTGTCGGAGGTGACATCTCTGCAGTGACGGCCTCACGTATGATATCGCACCAGTATGCCTCCCTGACCATGGCTGTAAGCGTAGGCGGTGTCGCTCGCGACCCAGGACGTCAGCTCGTTGACGGAGCAGGGGCTGAGCGGCTGCTTTTCTTGATTGAGGCTTCTGCAGCGGCGGCTGTGGACCTGAGCACTTGGCCAGAGGGGCTGTCGTTGACCAAAGAGGTGATGCCGGAGGTCTTAGATATGATGCCTTGACTGCGTTTGTGGTTTTGTGCACTTGCAGGCCGGGTTGTGATTGTTAGCACAGGCAATGAGCATGCTGAAATTCGGGAGTTATTTAGCAGTCTGGTTCAGTTGCGCAGAATCATTATTTATTCCCGAATCTCCGGGCCCGAATCTCCATAATTTTTGGTACACCTCATGAACTTCGACAGCATGAAGAAGCTAACCCTGACCCTAACCCCAACTCCAACCGCATACAGGCAGGCAGTCTAACTTCTCTAAGCCTGAGCATGTTGAGTACGCAAATGTAGGGGGAGCTTGAAACCTCTATTAGCCTGGCTCACATACTTTTCGATTTTGTGCATGAATTATATGCAGTTGACGAAATTCTAGCAAGTATCAAATCAGCCTGTTTCGACAGGCCCAGGCTCAGGAACTTGAGTACGCAAATGTAGGGGAAGCTTGAAAATTCTGTTAGCCTGGGCTCACCTACTCATTCGATTTTGTGCATAAATTATATGCAGTTGACGAAATTCTAGCGAGTATCGAATCAGCATGTTTCGACAGGCACAGGCTCAGGTCAGGAACTTCAAGCATAGTTTATCTGTGCACAGCAAGGCTAATCATGGTGTACGCATGTAGGGAGAGCCTCAAGAACTTAGAGTTTAAGGGTTGCATAAGTGCAACTTTGCGCTGTAAGGCTGAGCATGGTGACTGCTAATGCTGGCAATGTTTGAACCTCTCTTAGCCTGACCTCTCCTACACTTTCGATCTTGAGCCATAATCATATGCACTTATAGTTCCTTTCTCGACAGGCTCAAGACTCAGGAAGTTGAAGTTTTAGCACAAGTTCAACTGTAGGCGGTAAGGCTTCGTATGGCGAGCGCTCATGTAGGGACAGCTGGAACCTCTCTTAGCCTGATCTCACCTACACTTTTGATGCTGGACCATAATTATTTGCAGTTTACGAAAACCTGGCGAGCGTCGTACCGACCCCATTTAAGGTCAGCCTCTGAAAAATACTTTTTTTGACGGGCCCAGCCACAGGAACTTCAACTTTCAGCATAAGTTCAACTTTGCGCTGTAAGGCTGAGTATGGTGACTGCTAATGCTGGCGATGATTGAACCTCTCTGACCCTGACCTCTCCTACACTTTCGATCTTGGGCCATAATTATATGCACTCATACAATCCTTTGTCGACAGGCCCAGCCTCAAGAACTTCAAGTGTTAGCATAAGTTCAAGTGTAGGCGGTAAGGCTTAGTATGGCGAGCGCTCATGTAGGGACAGTTTGAACCTCTCTTGGCCTGATCTCTCCTACACTTTTGATGCTGGACCATAATTATTTGCAGTTTACGAAAACCTGGCGAGCGTCGTACCGACCCCATTTAGGGTCAGCCTCTGAAAAATACTTTTTTCGACAGGCCCAGCCACAGGAACTTCAAGTTTCAGCAAAAGTTCAACTTTGCGCTGTAAGGCTGAGTACGCATGTAGGGGAAGCTTGAACCTGTGTAAACGCATCAGTCCTACTGAGTAGAGCGTAAACATGCACCTTGTACTCGCTCATGTTCTTGCACCTGATCAGTCCGGGGCACACTGCAAAGCTCAGCACGGTGACTACTGAATGCAGGGAAAGTGCATGTTATGATGACTTGATAACAAATAATACAACATCATCTTTCGACTCCACCGCTCTGGAGCCAGCGCATATGCCAGGCAAAGCTTGCAGTGACAGCGGCACACCAAGTGCCCACGCCCCTATGAACAACTTCTTGCAAAAGACGGCAGTTTTAGTGATGCTGCCCCCAGCCGGCCAGTGCTCACATGCGGCATCTGCTACTGCAGCTCGCCGGTCGGACGCACCGAGCGCTGCATTGACAATTTGAATGCATGCATGAGGTGGGGGGGACATGCTTCAGGTGAAGGGCACACAATGTGGGGTGGACACACACTTGGGGGCGGGCACACAGGTTTGGGTGGGCATCTGCATTTGGTGCCTCTCGGACACGCGCCAGCACAATGACACGATGCAAGCAGGAGCACACTGCAAAGTCTCATTCTTGTATGAGTGTTAACCAACATTTTATTGACACACTGACGCTGCTCCGTGCGCAGGTGCCATGAACAACAACTACGCAAGGCGAGTCGCAGACACAAGAGCAATAAGTAGTACTGTTCAGTGATGTCGACGGCGACTGAACGCAGTGAATACCTTCCGTTATCGCCGGCTCGTCGCCACACGCTGCCACACGCTGTCGTCTCCTTGCACATGCAGACCAGCAAGAAGAAGAAGTAGGAGCGACCCGACAAAACAGACACCAGGGGGTCTTCTACGGGGCAGAGGGCTAAGCCCCGCTCCCCCCCTCATGCACACATGCACACACAGCCCCACGCGTGTGTGCTACCGGCACGCCCCCTCATCAAACTGTGCATGCGTGGCTGCGGGACGTTGGGGGACATGGACCGTGCGCTTCCCTCGGTCTGCGTCGCACGCCGGCCCTGCTGCCACACAAATACACATTTGTTACCATCTTCGATGACGGCTGTCGTGTATGATATTCGGCTGCTTGTGCATGTTTAGCGTGGAGACAGCACGGTGCGCTCAGCGCCCCCCCCTTGCTTTTGCTTTTAGCTTTGAGAGTCAAACTGTCAGTCTGCGCAGTGTCACCCTCATTGTGCATGCGCGGCTGCGGGACACGGGAGGGACGCCGACCGTACGCTTTGCTCGGTCCGGATCGCTCGTAACCCTGCTGCCACATACAAACACTGTGAAACACATGTGTTACCATCTGACGTGACGACAGTTGCGCGCCTTTTCCAGTAGTTGAGCGCTTTGCACCTGGACACAGCGCTGCACCGGCAGCTGTGCAGGCGTGTTGCTTACAGCGGCGATCGACCTACACTTGAAAATGCTGCATGCAACACTGGTAGCACTGACGACTATCAATGCCATGTGAGTAGGCATCTTCGTAGCAAAACAAACCGTTGCGTGCAGGCACATATTCTATGGCCGCGCGATCGTGTGGTAGGCAGCGCTGCATGCTTTAATGAATGCCCGCTTCAGAGAAAATCCGATTGGACATGGCCGCTTGCTGCACCAGCCGTCGTGTTGCTTACAGCGGCAATTGTTCTACAGAACAAACACTGTTGCGTGCAGTGCAGCATACATGGTCGTCTTGCGTACACATTGCATGCACACACAGGAGGTCAGGCGGGGATCATGCTGCATGCAACACTGGCAGCACTGACGACCATCTATGCCACGTGCATGGGCATCTTTGTAACAGAAAGGCGTTGCGTGCAGGCACATTTCTATGGTCGCAAGATCGTGTGGCAGGCAGCGCTGCATGCCTCGATGAACGCCCGCTTCAGAGTAGAACGATCGAACATGGCTGCTTGCTGTACTGTCTGGTGATTGCCATGCTGTGTCTATGTGCCAATGCAAGGCATGCGAGTGTACTCTCTCGAGTGTCGCATTGGCCTGTGAAGAAGAGGACGCCGAGTGTGCGCGTTTGCTGATAATGCAAGTTTCCTCCTTGCAAACTGACAGCACACTTTTGAGTTATCTGGCTCCTGGCGTAGGCTCGCGTCCTTGGTCCCCACTTCGCATGTGCACTCTCAACTGGTGCTGCTGCTCCCACCGTCGAATATGTAGCAAAACATGACAACATGTTAGCTCACTACGGGAGCTGCCACTCCATGTCACAGCAGCAGCACGCCTGTCCCACAGAGCTCCCGTGCCCAACCGGTAGCGTCTGCAATCGCCCGCTTTCCATGAGGCACGGGCCTGCTGTTTATAATGACCTGCTGTGGTATTCTAGCCAGTAGGGCAGTTCACAGGCATACTGCAGCGCCTGCAGACTACATGAGCATGCAGGTATCAAAGCGCAGAATGTCTTGGTTATCTCGTGCGTAACATGCGTGCAATGTGGATGCTCGACACGTACCTTGAGCCACGTATGCCGCACAGAAAAGCAAACACGACAATAGACAGCGCACACAACTGACATGTATACATACATACATACAGCAGCATTGCACGTTTGCAGATGGACAAAGTATGCCTTGAAGTGCCCCACATGTCTTAAATTCAAGAATCTCAAATCGCTCTTTGTGCAACTGTGTTACACCAGCCTGTGCCACATCCTGCTTGAAACTGCAGCTGGAGCAATGACCAAATAACAGCAGCAGCAGCCTGAGTGCGCGCGCTGGGAGACATGGAACCCTTGGCCAACTTGGAGGGGCCTCCCTCTACGTACACCCGTCTGTACTTGTGACGAGACCACTGACAATCAACACACAAAGGAGTCAGAGAAGTCAAATGCTCAAGTGTGCTGCCAGTTTGTGCGAGGGCGTCAACCTCATGGTATAAACAAACGCGTACACCAGGCGGCCGTCGTCGCACTCCCGCTTCTCAGGCAAGTCCCCCCCCTGCTCCACTGTGCCATCCGCACGCATCGTCAGCCGCGCAGCATCTGCGGGGATGTTGGTGACCGGCAGCGTGAGCGCAAACTCGCTCAGCGCGGAGCGCTTGAACACGCGGCGCCGCGACTCCGCGAGCCTCTGGTACTCTATGAAATCCTGTGGCAGCTGCGCACGCACGGACGCCGTGTACGCCGCGAGCTCCTCCATGATGTCCTTCACGGGCATGTCGTGGTAGGCGAGCAGCTGTTGAGCGGCGGCTCGCAGCGAGG
The DNA here is from genome assembly GCA_017506865.1 of Tribonema minus. Taxonomy (NCBI): domain Eukaryota; class Xanthophyceae; order Tribonematales; family Tribonemataceae; genus Tribonema; species Tribonema minus. Next base: position 67,897 of record JAFCMP010000290.1, on the reverse strand, counting down.
GCGGCACGTCACTCGCTGCTGTCGCCGCAGCCTCCGCGCGCGACAGGATCAGCGTTCCGAGCTGCTGAAGGGTGAACCCGGGGGGCAGCGCCGCCGCGGCGGGCACCAGCTCCAGTAGCTGCGCACGCTGCTCGGAGTGGACGGGGTTGGCGAAGTCCACCATGAGCAGCGCCAGCGCCAGGCGCGGCGACAGGCAGCCAGCGTCGGGGTCTGTCATGCGGCTCAGCAGCGCCTGGTCCTCAAAGGCCACCTCCGGCACCATGAACGCAAAGAAGGTGTCCCGCGGCTGCGTGAACCGCCCGCCGCCCGGCAGCGGCGCCTCGTGAGCTGCAGGCCGGCGACGTCGGCGTCGAGGTCCTCCAGCAGCGACAGGAGGCTCTTATGGTTGAGAAAGAAGCTCTCGGGCAGCGAGATGTCATTGGGCTGGGTCTGCTGCGAGCTCTGCTGCGAGGAGCAGGTGATGTTCACCGTCGTGGTCGACACCACTTGGGGTAGCAGCGCCCTGACGTCGCCGACCGTCACGCCGATGCCGCGGTCGATCAGGCGGCCCACCCTGGCGTCGACCCACGCCTCGATCCCGGGGAGGATGACGAGGCGCTCCAGGAAGTCGGCTTGGTGTCTGTCGCGCCACAGCGCGTGGTCGCGCAGCGGGTCGTCGAGCGCGAGGACGCTGTCACTGATCGCGGACTGGCTGGAGTGCCAGCGCGGCCACGGCCCTTTATCACCAGGCGCCATTCACGTGCCCCCCAAAGGGCCCACTGCCGCGCGTCGCCTCCGCAAAGGCGTCCCAGGAACTGCCTGAGCCGCAAGCAATCAACGCATTAATCAACGCCAGCTTTGCGTTACTGAGGACCGCCAAGTTTAGGGTGCTTAAGGTGCCCATGCACATGATGTGCACAATGCGGTAGTAACTATTACTACTAGTCTAGTGCTACATGTGTATTCATATTCTTGTATTGAAAAAGGGCCGCGAGGGAGGCCGGTTGTTTTTTGTGGACAACATGAGTGGTCTGTGTGCGGCCCTGTTCAAGCAGGGCCATGTCCGAGCAGCGCCAACACCGGGCGTGCTACACGGCCCAGCATCGCTGCACCGCGCACATATGCTATGACGCGCGCGCTCTGCGAGCTCTAGCGCCAGCGACCTGCTTAGGGTTGCAACTATTTCCTTCTTGTTTGCTGCGGCCCTGCGCTTGATCTGCGCCCCCCTACCCCCTGCGCACAGTACATCACAAAATTGCTGAATGTTTGATGTTGCGTCGATGCTGAAGACAAGCGCTCCTACTGGTCATTTCTGTGCGCCGAGGTACACCATGGTATGCATTTGTGTTCGTCATGAAGCCATGACATCATGGTGCACTTCGGCGCACGCTTCAATGAATATCTCATCATCACCGACAGGAAGAGCAAATTGAATGTCCTTTGGACTCCTTCAAGTGGGCCCAGCAGCACCTCAACGCCTCCTTCCCGTGAGCGTCCACCGATGCCTGCTGTATGCACACTAGCACGTATGGTGCTCAGCCTGGATGGACAAAGCGACTGGGTCGACCGCAGCCGCCAAAATTCAAGTCATACCAGTGATCATAGTAACAGGTTAAGCTCAGCAAGGGCCCTGAGATGCCCACTGACACTGTCACAACAACCTGCCCTGAGAGAGATCTAGGACCTGACCACCAAGGAACCCAAGCCAGCCTGCGAAGCCATCACTGAGACAGCCCAACACCCCCACTAACAAGTGAGAACGTTCCTAAGCAGTACAGTAGCCTCCATACTACCATCCTGTGTTAGGTAACCATTGTAAAGTCAAGGAATCAAAGAGAGTAAGCCGCCATGTCTAATAAGGATTGAGCTTGCTCTACATCAGGGCTCTCCAGATTCATGATCACAAACCGCAAACTGCACACAGCAAAAGGATTATCGCTGTTCGTCTACATTACGTGGTACATGTGATAGTGATAGCTGTCAGTTATTTCATACAGACATCATATTGTTGTACAGGCTGTCGCGATGATGGCGCATTTGCTGTTTGCTATTTGCAGTTTACTGTTCCTGTTGTTTGCCAAGTACACTATACAGCTCAACTACTTGTTCAATACTAGAGCGGACCAAAGTGTATATAAATATCATATCAACAAACTGCAAACTCCAAAAGGCAAATGGTTTATTGCTGTTCAGCTGTATACAGTAATGTCTGTGATAGTTCAGCTGTCGACTATAGTCTTCAGTGTAAATAGACTCTCATTTTCACAAGCAGCAAACTGCAAACAGCAAAGTGGGCTATTACTTTTCAGCTGTGTAAGGCTATGTCGGTGATAACAGCTGTCGTCTGCTTCCATGCAGATATTGGGCGATTGCATGCTAGGTGCACCTTCTGCGCTGCAATATGCCACGCAATCAATAAAGTATGCCATGGTTGTGTGTGATGCAGTGCATGACATTGCAGCATAAACAAACTGATTGCATGCCAAATTGAAGTCACGTGCACCAGCACCAGTCAAAGAAGACAATACCGCCACTGCACTTCCAGTTGTGAAACCCGATCAGTGTGTATTGAATTTAACCCACTCGAACCAGCAAAACGATGTTCGCGCTGACTGCGCATTATGTGACTGCAACTGCATATCGCTCCGGCCAACAGCCACCAGTAGTGTAGTGTGCTACACCGACTAACACTTGCTACACAGCGGCTGGCCCAGCGGGGGTAAGTACAGTGTCGCTAACTTACACGTCGAATTCAGAATCTGCACGCCCGATGCCCCCTGTCTTTCCGCAACCTGTCCTGCAGTGCAGCCTCCATAGTCGCGCTGAAGGACACATCCTCTTGAGCAAGCTTGTCATCAGCTGCGAGCGTAGCGTCGTTCACTTGTGTGGCGTCGTATGCAACAATGTGTGGCGACGTCACCAGTGTCAAGCATGCGTGGTGAGCATGTAGATGCCAGCACATCCCGCAAGCATGCATACATTGAGTCTGAGGACATATGCTCATGATGCACTAGGTGAGAGGCTCAGTATAAGCTGATGTTTTGTGTAGTAGTTCACAGTGATGCGCCCAGCGCCAAAATGGTGGAGCTCAAACCACTTGTGGCTGGGCTCGAGGACCGCGGCGGCCTTGCCAGGGCGCTTGAACGGGGTGAGCTCGGAGCTAAAGGGTTATCATGGTGTGCTACTAGTAGTTGCAGTTGCATTAAGGATTTAGTTTAAGCGTCATGAGGTTGACGTTGGTGGGCGCGACGTCGGACTGGGGTGAGCTCAACGTACTTGTGGCTGGGCACGAGGACCGCCTGCACTTGCCAGTAGGGGTGGGATTTCAGGATTTTCAAAGGATTAGAGTTGCATGTGGTTGACAGGGATGATGTGTGTGCAAGGCGTCGAACTGCTTGAGCTCAATATTCCCAGTGACACTGGCTCGGGACGAGCACCGCCTGTTCTGCACACAACGAAGCCATTGTGTGCGTACGTTTGCATGGTTGAGCCTTATAAATTCACATTAGGCTCGACCAACAACATTCGAATGCCACGGTACCCCGATCGTACACCTGCTGACGCCGATCAGCACCGTTCAATGAGGACAGGCATATGACAGGCAGTTGGGTTGCCCGCAGTTCCTGAAACGCTCGTGCACCTCTGCCTTATGCGCTCCGCCCCCGCACCGTTGACGCACCAGCTGCATGGGCAGAAGTTCGGCTCTCCTGCTGCTGGGAACTCCACCTCCTTGCGGAAAGATGTATGAAGAACTCCATGTTTGTGCGTATCTTGCAGACGCAGTTGGCAACCTGGTGATTATGAGAAGGTTGAGCGCGGGCATGAAGATGAGTCAATATGAATGTGCGTGCCTTGTATGTCAATGCTTAGAGTATTTAGTTGTGGTCGCCGAGAAGGCCATCGCTTGCAATGCACTAGTACTTGACCAGTGCACCACGCCTCTTGCCTTAGAACTCTCTCATAGAAGTTTGTGGCACAATGATAATGCATGCAGCGCAGTCCCAATTTCTCATGCAACAAAAACACCAGTATTAATTACACAACGCGTCGCCGCCAGCATTACACGTATTGCGCACATCGTTCCCATACAAGCTAGACGGCACAAAGCAAGCATGCACACTTATAAAGCAGAGCAGGTTGAGTGAGAGTCTCCACACCAAATCAGCAATGAAATAAAGTTGTCTGATTGATGCGTAGTATTTTATGTGTATTTGTGTATTCGCTGACTTCAAGTGCTCTGCGTCGTTCAGCCCGCGATAGCGGCACCGCATCTACTGCTAAAACTACAATCTCCAGTGCTCACCGGGCCAATGCACCAGCACTTGTGTAGCTAAAACACACTGTAAGACACTCCCCTCCCGCCTCCCCACCCCTCCGCCTTTCTAGCAGCCTGATCGTCAGATGACTCCAGAAATAAGCCGTACGCCTCTGCATCGGTGCGGATCTGCACCCGTGCAGGATGCTGGGCTGCATTCCGGTGCTTGCTGGACTTCTTGACGTCGCTGGTGGTTCCATTCCCGCGGCTAACCTCCCCGCTATGCCAAAACTGGACGTTGACCAAACCATCGCCTCGCTAAGTTGGATCTAGTCTGTTGCTGCAAAAAGAGGAACTGGTCACCTTCTAGTGCACCGTTCGCGGAGATGCCATCTGCACGCGCAGCTAGAGCAGCTGTACGCCGCTCCTGCGCATCTGCGACAGCCGTGCTGTTGTTGCCAATGCGGCGCGCGCACCACACATTGGGCACATTCAACTTGCTCACCTCCCCCGCATTCTCTAACACAGCGACCATGACTGTCACAAGCACGTGCCATCCAAGCTCTGAGTCCTTCCCCGCCTTCAGCATTGGCATTGTTCCAGTGACATTGCCAAGTATGCTGACTGCCGTCTCGACCAGCTCTGCCAGCTGCAAGCCCAGTTCGGCACGCCAGTCGTCGTCGGCGAGGCAGCTTGCATCGCTTCCCCCATGGCACCTGCACCAAAAAGCCAGGCAATGGTTGTGTCAACGCTGATGCGTACGTACTGGCAATGGTACTACGGCAAGCAATGCAAAGCGATAAAGCCAGACATAGCAACGCACCGCAAGTCAAGACTGATAATAGTGACAGTGATGGCATCGTAGAGATCAACTTGCTGGTACGGAGACGGGGCACTTGCCAGGTGAAGCTGCAAGGCCATGTTTTCTTACCTGGCACCCGCCAATGTTAACCATAGGGATCACAATAGCTGCCGGCGGCGGTGTCGCGCTGCTCCGTAGCGTGGGAAACTGGCTGCCTTCCAAGAAAGTGGCTTGGAGCAGCACGTCATCGAAGCGGCGGCCTCCCTCAGGCCTGTCGCAGTGTTTCCGGCTCGCCAACAGCTGCTGGCAAATCACATGCCGCCGGGAAGAGTCTATTGCGTCGTGAGTGCCGTCGACGGTCCTTGAAGAAGGGTCGCCGTTCGTGCCGTTCGTGCCGATGAAGTGCCCCTTGACGCACACCCTGGCGTCGGCGCTTGCTGCTGCTGCTGCTGCTGCCAGGGAGCTTCTGAAACTCGATGCGTTGTACCACAGGGAGATCATCCTCAAGGTAGGGCGCTCGGCCGGCAGCCCAGGCCTACGCTGCTGCTGCCATGCTGATTTGAAAAGTGAGGAACAGCGTCTTACCTGCAGTGAGAGACAGCGACTCCAAATCAGCATGTGAAGGAAAGGTGCTTGTTATGACCCCCCCAAAATCGCAGGCGCTGATCAAGAATCCAGGCTGTATTTTACCTGAGAAGCATGTGTTACCTGCCATTCGAGACCGCCACCACTCAAAAACTCATGATCCGCACCCTCACCTGGGCAACCATAAACTCAACTCAAACTTCAACTGGCGGCGAGCATACGGAAAAAAGCAGCAGCAGCAGCAGCAGCGTGCTCAGCAGTAGCAGCAGCAGGTGCTCAGCAGCAGCAGCAGCAGCAGCAGCAGCAGCAGCAGCAGCAGCAGCAGCAGCAGCAGCTCAGCAGCAGCAGCAGCAGCAGCAGCAGCAGCACAGCAGCAAGTGCTCAGCAGTAGGCCAACAACCTGCCACCTTCAGAGACGGCACAGGCAGCACAGGTATCGTAGCATCAAGAGCAGGGCTTGGACCAACGCACGATCAGGTAATATATCCGCATAGCTGGCGCTGCGCTCAGCATCCAGGAAGTCGAAGTTCTGGAGCATTCGGACACGCTCAGGCCATGTGTTCCGGCGTCAGAGTGCAGCCGCTGTTGCTGCTCATAATCACAAAACATCTAGCGAAGCTCACCCACACCGCCCGCAACCTCCTGCGCCCTTGCCAGGTTGGCAGCAGGGGCTCACGTCCCAGCGGCTCTCAAGTCTCAGCTGGTCGGAGCCGCTTGGCGGAAAGAGCTGGCGGTCTCAGGTGAGGTGCTTGAGAACCACCAAAGCTATGTAGCAGCCTACACCGCGAGAACGAAGCGAGTTTTGTTGTTTTGGGTATGAAGTTGTATCGCTGCATCTACTATTGCAGCTTCGCCCGCGTCGGGCATGTTCTCACCATCGCCGCTTTCACTTCGCTGCTGCAGTCATCGATCAAAGCGAATTTACATCAATGTTTTGTTGAGTACATCCAGCACGCGCTTGTAAATCTGCTGTCCAGTACACGTTTATGTATGGTGCCCTGAGTGCGTTCTGCCTGCACGCTTCATGTGGCACGCAGAGCGGAGCAAGGCAGCAGCAGCAGCAACGGTTGTGGCCAACATGTCAGCACCCATCTATGTGGGTTTGACGTTTGGGAACACTGCCAAGCCCAGACGGCTTGCACCAGCGACAATGGATGAATTGCAGGGAACAGCACGACGGGCATATGGCATCGATGCAGGCCCTATATTCTTCACATCGTTTGCCAGGGGCAAGCACTATGACCTGAGCAGCTCGGACGACCTGGAGGGAGCTCTTGGGATGGTGGAAGGTCGTCTTGAGGTGCACATCTTCACTGACGAAGCGACTTACCGCAGCGCTTTAGCAGGTATGTATTCGGGCCCGGTTACCGTCATATTTGAAGCGGCGCCTACTGTGAAAGCGTAATACACAGAGTTACGAGCGTGGCTGCGAGCTGGCTTGCTGTCTGAAACTAGTTTCTGCCTCCTAACTTCAAGCCTACCTCTACTTTGTGGTTCAACTTCCATTCTTTGCAACTTTACAAATATGCGGCGAGCATTTTCCTCACTCAATACTGGGGTAGCATTGCTCTTGTGGTGTGCCGCTAATTAAGCAGGTGCTCTTAAGACTGAGTTCCCCGATGCAGGCACATGAGACATCATAGCTGTCAGGTGCAGTGTAATCCTTGCACTATATTCTGCGATTATGTCCTAATGTTCATCCTTTCATGTGAAGGCAACCCTCCACGTCAAGGCAATCTCTCCGCGGCTGTTGCAAACAATCCATCTACTATTTCCGGAGTCATCGTTGCATTGGTGCATGTACTGCCGCATGTGGCCTGCTGCACGATAGCGCGTGTACTAAGGCTGCTTATGCTGTTCACGACGTACCCTCATGCTTGTCACATATGCAGGCGCACACCTTGATTTTATGGAAACGGCTCCCCTTTGTGGTGCGCTGTCTGCACATTTGACGTACACACCACATGTGATCACAATCTCAGGGCCTTTGCAGAAAACGTGTACGTCGTTGACTCAGTGCTGTGCTGTCGGCTGACCATTATTATCATAAGAAAAAAACTGCATATTCTGGGCTGCCCATGCCGACCATCGTTTTTGGTCTGAAGTCAAAGGGCGCTTTGTGTAACCCATGCATGTCAGCTTGTCTCGCATGTTGAGGCAATGGCAGTACAGGCCTGCTCACATCAACTTTGTTCAAATTAGATTCCGGATAATACAATGTTCACATGAGATGAGTGGGTCATGTGTCATTTTCGTTAGCTGCAAGTATGAGAGGATCGTCATGGTAGCATAAAGTGCAAGCGTTGCAGAACAGGCAACAACACAGACGACGCAATAGAACACAAATGCGCTGTTTCATTTGCAGGATGGGGGCCTGCCACGTGGCAGCTGCTCAGCAGTAGCAGCAGCGGCTACATGTATGTGTCATATGTGTCAGTCACTTGTCACCATCAGCTGGTCTGCCGATATCGTTTGCGAAAGAGAACCTGAACCCAAAGGCCACCATACTGGGTAGTATACAGCTACACTATGAGGTGGAGAACGCGTCAAAAACCTGAGTGCAGCATGAATCAAAATGCATGGAGCTCATAAGCTTTGTACCTATAAGCGTATACATAATGAATGCCGTATCGAAACGCTTTCACCTTATACTCTCGGCAAAACCCTAGCTGTAAGTGACAAAATTGATGTCATAACTCTTGGGTGGCTCGTGCGATTTGGTAATTGCTGTGCACTAGGTTTCGGCGTGCATAAGCTAGCGCTGGTCACTGGCTTGATTTTCTGCATGCTGCCAAGTTGTCGTCAATTGTCCAGGTCCCTACGTCATGTGCACCTGGTCACCACAATGTTGCATCATTTTGCTGCTGTCGTGTGAGCGCGTTTGAACCTTGTTTCTGAGCTTGTGTGTTGTGTAGCATAATGTTGCTGCTGGCACATTGGGGCCTGCTTTTCTGCCTGCTGCTGGCTTGCACCTTCCATTACAGCTCTCCTCTGCAAATGCTTTGGGCTTCGAGTGTTGGTGTATATGTATTGTTTTAGGCAGAATCATCAAGGTTTGTTATGCTGTTGCTTGCAAGCTCTCGTTGCACATACACACCATGCCCACAAATTGCTTATCCATGCCCTGCCTGCTCCTTTCGCCTCTTGCCTTGTCTGTCTTCTCCTCAGGTGCTGCGCAAGCCGGCGTTGGCACTGGCAGTGGCGTTGGCGGTGCCTCGGCTGCAGGTGAGATAGTTGTTGTATGCATTGCATATGTTCTTGTGTTTCTCTGCACAGGTAGCATTATGGCGCAGTGACCGTCACCTGTACCCTGGAGGTCTTGTTTTGTGGGCAGCGCAATTTCACAGGGGCGCAGCATAGTGCCGCCTGGGAAAGCACTCGGCAGGTGCTGGTCCAAGGGGGGTTATGGGATGTTGAGACGATCAGGGCTCAGACTAAGGAGGACCTGCAGCGCATCGGCCTAAATGCGGGTCAAATATATGCGGTGCAAAAGGCATTTGGAGGTGATTCCAATGCACCAAGTCACGTTTTTCAATGGCAGTTTGACGCCTGTATCAGTTGTGCTGCACAAGTTATGAGTTGACAGGCTTTGTACGGTGCCACGGTGTCAATAGTGACAAAAGGTAGACTAAGTGTCATTTACAGTATACAGCATCAACACACAGCACCTGACGGCATATAAGCAGGTTGCCTGCATTCTGGTAACCTTTACACAGGCGACATTATAGCGCCATGATGATTGCCATCGCATGGCGTTTGCGCTTAGCGAATCGGTGGCTCAGTGATACTCCCCAGTGCACAGTTGGCCACTACATCGGTCGTCAATTGCGGGATGCCATGCCGTGTATGGTGCTTGTGGGATTGTTGCAACCAACTTGGGTTTGTTACAGCAGCACTGCACGCCGTGGCATCGACTGATGCATGTCCTCGACTGCTTTGCGCCGTGCGAGGTAGACCGGACGAGATTGCTCAACACCGTCACTGCTTGCCATTTGTCACCACATTGCAGGTCCTGTGCAGCCTGTCCGACCCGCTGACCAGTCTACATCTGCTTGCATCGACCTGCTGGGGCCCCCCATTGTCGCCCTGCCGAGTCTGGGCGACCTGCCACAGCAGTTACGGATGCCGCTTCCTGTCAAGCTGCCGCTGTTGCCAGCAGCAATGCAGGAACTGACTGCTCTTGTCAAGGACCAAGGCATTACAGGAGGCTTCAAAGAGGATGACGGCTCGGCCGCACAGCTGGCATATGTGCTGTCCGGGGCAGTGACTGGCAAACTCTTCGTTCAGTGGGAGCAGGAGCCCTTGGTAGCGGACGCTGTGAATCAGTGCATCGTTAAAATCATCATGACGGTGGATGATTTACTGCCGTTTGGGGACAGGCTGGGCCTTGTCTTCTCACGAGACCGCGGCGATACAGGTGCGTCCGTCACTATCAGCCGCAAGCAGAGGTCAGGTATTTCAGAAATTTAGAAATAAGTATAAGTACATTGTAGATGACGGGTTCAGCGCCCTGGGGTGTTAGCAATCCAACCCTTTTTCCCATTGACCACATCGCTCAACAGCAAAGCATGCATGATAAATTGTTATCAGCGCTGCAATGCGCATTCGAAACGCTTAGGCGTCTCTTTCTGCATCAAGAAAGAACAGAACGGGATAGTAGAAATGTTAAGCCCCCCGGCTTGCGCTAAAAAACAAACCCCAGCGTTAGGGTTATGGGTAGGGTTACCTAACCCTGAAAAAAATTCTTGCGATGTAACAACTACAACTCGCAATTTGATGCTGATCCGGTCTCCACTGCAAAAGACGGCGTAACATTCAAGTTGGCGTCAATTGAAGTGGCACCAAACTGCCCAGATCACCTGCAAATGAGTGCAATTAGCTTTTTGCTGCCTCTCCGTTATTTTATTGTTGTTTTTGCTGGCGCTATGAAACCTTACCCGCATGAATACGACACTGCACAAAATGCACCGGCATGAAATCGTCAGACTTCTGAACACAATCCATAGCTGGCCGTCTGTCAGTACATCGCATGTCGGCACCATGTATGCCTCTTCAGTACACGTCAACCGCAAAACACCTTGTACGATACCATTGCAACATCAAGGGCATTCGAAGCACAACGATGTATTCATCATGTGCGATTGATCATGTACTTTGTATGCCCACATTCTGCTGCCTTGTTACCTCTGCAGAGTCCGGTATGACCAATGTGTCTGCAAACGGCAGGATCCTACGCCCAGATGGGGCATTCTTCTTCAACGGCAACAGGATGGGGGCTAAGTTGGAGGAGAAGGATAACACTTACCCGATCTCCCAGCCACTGCGTGAACTTGGAGAGAAGACGGCAGTATGGTCGCCTCTATACTACGGGAGCCTGCCATACCTGTTGTGTATTGCCATAGCTGGGTCTCTGGTGCAGTTCTGTGCAGTTGAGCGCGGAGCGCCTTCCACTGCTGTCGCCATTGGTGCCCCGTACGACATGCAGCGCACTGGCGACAGGGCGGCGTTGGCTATCGCAACTTTCAACTTCTACAGGCTACTGAAGGCTGCCTCCGCCTACCTGCCCAGCAGCGTCTTGACGGTGGGACGCGACCTCAAGCACAAAGTGACGCTTGATGGTGGAAGCAGCTACACACGCACATTGTAAGTCCATACTGATTGGTTCTCTGATACACACTCACCTCAGCTCTCGTTGTCAAACGTGTTGTGGAAAGGTGGACGTGCTCGTGTACATGATAACAGGTGAGGATGAGCATCAATGACGTCATACTACGCATTGGCTGTGTCTCATTCGAAGTCGACCTCAAGGTCATTGCGGTATGAACTTGTGCAGCACTTGTGGGTGTGATTGTACTTGCATTATTTGTGTAGGTCCACAACCCCTTGGCCTGACTAAAGCAAGCAAATATACGCAATACGTAACAAAACATCACAGCTTTCGAAACTACTTAAAAAAGCCCATCCCAATCCAGCTCCTGCCCAGCTCCTGCCCCTCGCCAAAGTCCTCCCCCACATAACCCTTATAGCCCCCTGTCTCCCGTGTGGCGGCCATGTGGCCCATCACGCGTGCGGAAATCGCAAGTGATTGTACAAGTTTGTTTTGGCCAAACCTCAAGGCACATGATCTTTGGGCTTCATGACCATTCCTCCGCCATGTGCATGGACCATGTTTCTTTTTGCGGTCCTCGACCTCAGGGACAACATGCCGGAATATTTCCACTCGTCGATGGGACAGCCTGCAGCCACTGAGACGGAGGTCATGGCAGTATTGTGTGCCGACCCACACACACTTTCATGTGCTGAGCGTCGTCAATACACTTTTGTGTGCTGAGCTTCGCGTTGCTCTATCAGCAAAGCTCGCTTGGTGCTCATTCTTTCCTTTTCTATACTAGTAGGCATTGGTTTTGATACTCTCACAGAGTGTGAAGTGCCCAGCTGGCTTATGCATGGGGGCAGCTGTGCAGCAGCGGCAGCTACAGCCGCGACTTCCACGTTAATGCAGTGAATGTTGGTGAACCATTTAGCAGGCTGAAGCTCGCAGAGACCAGGGCTGCCTACAAATAAGTCATTTGAAAAGAAACATAAAATGATGCTTCACTGCAGGCGCCAAGGCGTGGCTCTTGTCAAGAATGTCCACTTGTCCCAGCGTCACAGTCTGAACTAGTGATGCAGCAGGTCTGTCTTTCTTGGTGAACAAGGTGTACAATCTTGACTGTGTCTCTCTGGTGCTGCTGCATCAATCATGGACTGTGCATGGGCGATGCATGCATCTTGAACTGCAGGCTTAGTGACCCATCCCAAACACAGTGCCACAGGAAGTAAATATTGTGACACTCGAACATTAAGCTACCTTTACCTGCGACTGTTTAGTGACCCTCGTCAACAACCTGCTCTGACAGGCATATTATCTGTGACCAGCACGCGGATGTTCCCTTCACCGTTTGGCAGCTGCAAAGTTGCCGTGCTACTACTGTGGCTTTGCCCACTCACTATAACATCCCTGCATTGTCCCATCACATCTTTCCCTACTTGTGCTGCTCCAGGCACTTCTTACTCGACAGCCTGTAACCTCCCGCACTGTCCTGTCGCATCTTTCATTACTTCTGCTGCTCCAGGCACTTCCTGTCCGACAGCCTGGCTGTGCGAAAGTCCATCACCCCTTGGCCCGTGTATGCCGAGCGCTGGGGCGTGGAGTTCAGTGACATTGCACTTGCATACAGTGCGACATCGACTGCGTCGGGATTGATCCATGTATCCCTGAACGGCGGGGAGCCCACCCTCAATGGCGTCAAGTACTTGGTGCAGCTGGGACCGATTGGATTGCAGCGAGCGGACATACGTGTGGCCTCTGAGAGTCAGCTCAGGAATGCTGCCCATGGCATTCTGCATGGCCTTAATGCGCTGCATCAGGTGAGGCCTGTGCGCAACCTTTGTTGGTAGTCAGCTATCTGCAGTTCATAGACACCACACCATTTTCGACGCAGAGCATGTTGGTCTTCAAATTTTGCCAGACAATGTATTGCCCGGAGCACTTGAGCCATATTGTGATCAGCGCAAATTTTAAAGCCACCAGCTACAAATATGGTTTTCCCGCCAGTTTATGTATGTGGAGCACTGCAACACTCAGTGCATCTGAGCCCAACATCTGTGTCGCTCAATCAGTGTTGTGGTCGCAAGAGTTGTCTTTGGGGGCATCAAGGTCACGGACGCATCTTCGCACTGTGCAGTGTCCGTGTCAGCAATATCAGTGATGTGCCTAAAACATTGCACACAAACTCATCTGGAAGCCCCCCCCCCTCCCTGCGCAAGTCTCCGCTGTAGCCTTGGGCGTCGTCAAGCAGACTCACCGGTTCTTAGCATTGATAGGGCATGTTTGCGCAGTGAACAACGCCTCAGTTGTTGTTCGCTATAAAGCGAGGATGTCTTGCGCACACACACCGGTGTGACCGATCTAGCTCCTGGCGAGGTTTCGAGCCGTCAATCCAACGCAGTTCCAGCACCAGCAGCTGCAGCTGCAACCAGCTCCTTCATATATTGTTGTCTTGGTACTTGAATGCCGTCAACCTTGCCAATACCCCCATGCCCCTGGCACCAGCAGGCACTTGTCGCTTACCGAGGAATCAAAAGTGGTGATGCGGGCTTGTGCTAGGGATTGTGACAACTTCACATGATTGTAACGTCTTGTCCGATTTATCACGTTTTGCACTGTGAGGCGTTCTTCAGCAATATAGAGGTGATAAGTAAATGCTTGCACACAGCCATGTACTGCAACAAAAACTGCGGTTACGCCACACGGCTGCATCGCGGCAGGCAGCGCGCTATGCAGACTTTTTGGAGGAGGGGCGGGGGGCGCAGGAAAGCTAGAGCAAGATGGGTATAGATTTTTAGCCAAACTTCCGGCAGTGATGATTATTTCATGCACGGGCATGCACAAGGTAACCTTGGCAAGGTCGGCTACATGTTGTGCTCAGTGTGGCGATGGTGATGCCTGGCCCTTGACCTCAGCCCTAACTTCAACCCAACATGCCTAGTGGACTGAAACCTGGTAATGATAAACGACACACCATCACACCCTGTAGAGCACGCATCGAAGCACCAGTGCCGTCAGCGCTGCCTTTCTGTGCGAGGCGTTTCAGTCCTGCGGCCTCTATGTGGGGGGTTTATTGCCCGCCCCTCCTGCCGCCTTCCGCATGACTGGCACAGGACAGGTATTGGTGCAGCCCGCCTCCTCGAGGCTTTTCCAGAGCTCTCGGTCAAGCAGCAATATATTCATTTACCACTGATGTTCGAGGTGCTTGGTGACTGCTGCTGAAACTCACAAGGACCGGCTTAAACAGTGTTGTCAACCAAACATACGAGAGCTTCCCAACATGAACTTAATTGTCCCTAGCCATGCGAGTGATAGCTGAAGCTCATTTACGCACGGATGCTTTGTGTGTATGTAAAGCATTCTTGTTCTGCTCGTGAGCCAAGTACTGTAAATGGGCGTAAATCAAACATAGATCTGGATCTTGACAACTATGTTGCGTTTCGATGAAGACCTCCACGCTGCAGCCTCTGTCATCAACGACTGGACTCCCTCTTATAACGGAAGTATACATGGCAATGGACGAAGCTACCGTGGAAATCCTCAGGGCCATGCTTTTGCAGATCAAGACTGGTGTTGTGACAAACCACAGGTTTTATTTAATTCTAGCTGACAAGGGAAGAAATTGTGATAGGACGGCCCTTTGCTGCGCACGTGCAGCGGATGCAAAATGTGGCTGTAGATGATGAAATGTGGCACCAAGCGGTCACATCGCCCTGCTGCAGCAGGCGATTTCCACTGATGGTGACGCCATAACTCGCTATTGCTGAAGCCGTAGGGTTTTGGCTTTCTGCAAACCACGTTTGTGCTCGCGCAGGAGCTGAACTTGTGTCTAAGGCATCATCAGCCCCACAAGTGATGCGTTTACACTACTGAGCTATCATAGTACCTATGATACAACGATGCATTCTAAAGTGTAAACTAAGTCATCTATGTCATTGGCACACCTCTTGACTGAGCACGCTTCAGGTGGCCCTCCTGCAGCAGGTACCATGCTGTACTTCTTTTGCATAGTGACCACTTAGTACTTGTACGTCAGCGTACAAGCTGAGTGGTAAGGGGATGCAGCAGCAGCATCAGCAGCAAATGCTGAGCCTTGATTTTGTATACGTCTTACGCTGCCCACTGCTCACTGCTGCTGCTGCTGCACACCAGCAGCCTGCTGCTGCAAACACAATAAGCACCGAAGCAATCACACGCTTGCTGAACAGCAGGCGGTATCAGGACGTTCAACCTCCTCGTGTATGCACATGCTGGCCACGTTTGAGACCACTCAGAAGTCACTTTGAAGTGCTGCTGATTAATCCTTGCCACGATTGATGCAACAAGGTGTAAGGCTAGCCTATAGCTGCCATGTATCCAAGGTGCAGGTCTAAAGCAAAGGGTAAGCCATGTCTTCTCCAGACAAGAGTTGAGGAGGGCAGTCAACTATGTACTTGCTAGGAGCAGATGCAGAGATTCACGTCTCTACTAGAAGCTCAGTTAAGGCAGGGCAACGCAAGGACTTTCAACTAACAAATACCAGATGATGGAGGGGCCGCAGGGCAGCATGCTGAGAAACCTGTGCAGGTATAGGAAGGAGTGAATGTATTTTGAGCAAGCAAAGTAGTCCTGGTGAGCCCACTGCAGCCCGCCTTACAACTGTCCATCTCAAATGAATGTTATGGGGCGGACTCACTTAAACTTGACTCTACAAAGGTGAGTCTTTGTTATGGAACAAATGCCCCAAACAGCTACACACGGGTGCAAACGAGTCCCGTTGTCAGGCGAAACTACTGCGGTTCATACACACATGTTTTGACACATATTGCCCTGATGCATATGGGCTCTTCAGCTAACACTGTTTCACGACCGTCTGACCGGTAGTGCTCAACGAAACTGAGGCATAGGTGTTTGTCCCGGTAAATGCCCAGCACATAAAAGTGACCCCAAAGTTAATGGACGTCCATCGTGTTGATCTATATCGTGCATTTTTGTAAAACGGGGCTCATGGTTCTGCTTTTTACCTGTGTGGCAACGCCTTGCTGCCACACACCGTTACAACCATACAATATCCCTCGGCTGACCGCTGCTGGTGGCAATGCTCACTGTGCATAACCACGGGCACAACACTTTAAATCTCAGCATGGCTTGATACAGTGGACATGCACGGTCACTGATGCCTGCCAAGAGAGCAATGGCGTACTGCTAACCCTAACTGCATAATTAGCACATCACATGACACGTAGATCCAACCCTGCAGAACACACTTGGGGTGCTTGAAGGGAGCACGTGCAGCAGACAACCCAAGTAACTTCCGAAGGGACAAGGGCAACACTAGAAGTGAGAGATGGGAGAAAGAGAAAAGATACTCAAGCTGCTTAGGCCTTCACTTCTAAGCTTCCCATTCACCTCTTTTGTGCGTGCCACATGCTTGTGAGTTTTTGTTCCCTTCTTTCCAGGGGTGTCGCCAAATATAGCGTGCAGATAGCCCCTGCTGCACAAGCCAGGCTTCACAGCGCCTGCAATGAGTGCACAGGCCACAGAAGTACTTTACATCAAGGGTTTCGCAAAACATCTCCGTCAAAAACGACGCTGCTGTGTGCTGCTGTTTCTGGTGCGCGTTGCTGCAGGCTGAGCTGGTCCACCGGGACCTGCGCTGGCCCAACTTGGCGTGCGATATGGAGTCTGCAAGCCGCTTTTATCTGCTGGATCTTGAGATGTGTGCCCGGGCGGATTGCAAACCAGCGATGGCACATCCGCCTGCGCACTGGGGTCCGCACGCCCTCATTGGCAGCTTGTACACGGCTGCTTCAGATCTACACTGCATGGGGGTGATGCTGCGCCAATACGTCAACCTTGCCACCAGCGACAATGCCCGCAATTTTCTGGGCATTGTTTCTGCCCATGCGAAAGACCTGCACGAATCGGCAGTGGAGCTTCTGCAGCACCCATGGATTTCATGTGCAGGGGCTGCCTGCACGGCAGCAGGTGCGCTTCAGGGGGAGGTTTGAGTAAGCCTTTGGTTACAATGCTGCCGCTACAAGTCGAGTAGCCTTTGTTGTCAAGCACAAGGCTTTGTTCCTGCCGGAAGCGTGCGTGGCATCCATGGAGTGCTGCCCGGGCCTGCTTGACCAATGGAAATGGCCCTCGTGTACCGATCCATGAGGTCGCGAACTTGCAGCATCGAGCCCGCACGCTCTGTTGCGTCACATCGTTCATCAGTCACACGTGCACAGCATGCACCAGCACTGCTTTGGTGCCGCATACCGGGCCCTGCAGTTTAAACCCTAGCTTGCAAATAAATCTCTCAATTTGCGCATGCATGGTTTTTGCATCGGATTGCCCGGCACGCTGCTGCTGCTATTGCCCCATTTGTGCTTATCAGCCTGTGGCATATGCCTTCCCGCTGCATGCTACTTGCAAATACACAAGGACAGCGACAGCAGACATGAGCTTCAGACAACACAATCGGTTCAAATGCCGTGGCGCGTCAGAGGCTATGGAGTTGTGTAGACTCTCTACAAAACCCTAGCGACCCTGGTACACTTTTTTTCTTCAGGGTTGATCATGAAGCACACTGAGCAAGGTATACGAGCATGCAAGGCCTACAGCGTGACACCTTGTGGCACGCCGCACAGGGCCTTTGTATGCACACAGGCAAGGCAGTGGAGACCTGTATACGTGAAAGGCGGCAGAGCGTGCAGCGTATGCACCTGGGCAATGACAAGCATATGAGGATGTGCGCACGCATGCGAAGACACGCGTACGCCATGAATGCCATGGACATATATTTGGGTGTATTGCTGTGATGCCCGCGCTGCTCTTCTGACTGCTGCTGCTGCTGCGCTGCTGCTGCTCGCACACTAAATCTATGCTGCTTGCGCTGCACGTGCGTCTACACCTGGTGCATCTACAGATGTGTCCTGCATCTGCGCACATGACATTTATGCGCATCAATTGTAAGACACCTCGTGAAGTACTGTTGCACACAAGAGTCCTTGCCCCCCCACCCCTCCACCCCAGTGTTCTCACTCACATCAGACATCAACATGTCGTTCTTGAAGCAGTCCCCAATTGGCTGCTCGACCAGCACAGGAAACAGTGTCCAGCTCCATCCTCCCACTCCCTTTGTGCGTGCTGTGCCCCAGATTCAATTCGGGTATTGCTACAGCACTGCCTGTACACCGAATGCACTGCTTTCGATCACTTGTTGAGCGCATGCTGCAGGTACCCTGTCAGCGAGGATCGCGTCAGCAAGTGCACAAACACTGATCAGTCATCACAGGTACATGGCCCTAAACATGCACACTATAGGTGGAGACAGAGGATTCTTGAAAATGTGGTGGCGGGATGCAACCTACAGGTGGCAACAGAACCATCCACAAGCCACAAGATATGTGCGGCAACATAAACTTGATGGTACTTCAGCTTCAACTGTGAGCACCGCGTCTGACGTCAAATCTTAGACATTGGTCTCTTCATATGGTAAGAACCTGCATTTGAGCTGTCGGAGCACGTATGCAAGAGCACATGTTGCGCAGGCATGTTACCATCCACGACTGTTGCAGTTGCGACGCGGACCCTCAATGCGCTGCTCTAGAGATATTACATATCGTAATGGACGAAGCGAAACATGCACAAGTGGCAAAACACCGAATTATGCACAGAATCCATTGCCCTGCACAATCAAGAGTGCTCGCCAAGCTGGTTTAGATTTTAAATAGAGTGATGTGGGCAGCACGTATGAGACGTTCACGCATTGCACGGCGATTGATTTATGTAGGCACATTTGCAGTTCCGATGTGAAGTAGAGCATATTCTTAAGCGTGGGGTCAGGGTAAAGGTCAACACGTTTTTGTTACAAGGACGATGGGTCAACAAACCCAATCATTAGAGCGTTGAGGTGACCGAGTTGGGTTTGAGCTATAAGCTCCTGGGGTACCCCTGGGGCAGTATTGTACCTAAGGCCTGTTAACCCTAACCAAGCCCTAGTGAAGTTGTGTGATCAGGGTGCGAGCAAGGCCTGGCCGAATGCATTTGGCATGCAGAGTGCTGGTCAATGAGCTAAACCGGGTGTTAAATCTTTCAGTCCAAGACCTGAAAATAGGGTTCGAAACCAACCCTGCCTGCAGAGCTACCCACGGCAATAGGGTTGTACAATCAGAGTGTAGACTCAGTCTACGCTGCACAGGCCTGGTCGTCCAAATGCAAACACCGTATCAATGTAATCCGGGCTTGGACTCATCTGCGGCACTGGACCTGCACGTTACCTCCACCCTAGACCAAATGCAAGCTCAACTGCTTCAAGCAGCAAGCATCTTGATGGCGCGGGGCCACAAGCTGAGTATCACCCCACCCTACGAGGCGAGCGCTCTGCTCAACCTCCTGATCTGAGCCCTGACCGTAACCATGACTCGCACCATCGCCTGCATGCAGCCCTAAGCTGCCTGCTCCCTGCGTGAACCCTCTTAAACTTTGCCACACATTGAGTGCCTGCCAGTTTGACTCATGTATAAAGCAAATCCATCCTCAGCCGTCACATAGCTGGAACCCCACGGTTATCTAGTTGAGGTTAATGTAAATTCGAGACCCTGACCCTACTGCGCAACTGAAGCTGTTCACACAGGGTTTGTATCTTTAGATGATGATGATGCGAAGCACCTCCTGCTTCTCCGGTGGCCACCAACGCATAGTTGACGTCACGAATGGCAGCAAATATGCTCGCGGTTGCCTCCCTTGTGATCGTGAAACACCTTGCGGCTCAGTGGAGGGGGGTGACGCGCAGTGCACTTGAAATCAAAAACGCAGACTACTTGAAGAGATGCGAGGTCTGTGCTATGATGGCTTCTGTTGCAATCATGTCACGTGTGGACACCAGATGCCGAGCAGTGAAGATACGGCATGGACGTCGCGCTGCTGAGGGTTAGGATAAGGGTTAGAGTTTAAAAGCACAAATCTGCACCAGTGTCCTTAGCGCACCGTTGGTATGCTGCTGTATGGAAGCGGGCATGCAACACATCTGACATCGCACCCTGCAGAGTGGATTACTTAGCCAGCCGTAAATGACCATGCTGTCAAGTTATCACCTTCTGAAGCGCCAAAGTCATCACTCGAGAGTTGAATCGGAGCATGGCATACGTTTATACTTCGCAGTACCTGTGCTTGTCATTAGGTTTAATTGACTAGGACCTCATAATCCTGCGTTACTTCTCAGCACGTAATGTAATCTCGATGTTTCTGCATGTCAATGCAGCCGCATGCCTACCTTCGACTGCAGTGCCTGCACCAGGTGCCAGCTCATACCCCCCCCCTCTGTCCTTATCAAAGACAATGATGATCCTGTCGTGTTTCTGACCTGTTGTTTCAACCTGCGTTACGGTTGACAGTCGCAATTGGTGACAGATTACCTCTCTGAGAACTGAGGGCACACATTTGATATGCATGTACCTCGTCAGAGTAGGTGGGTGACTAATGTTCACCCACCCCAACTGCGCCTACTGACCATGATCAGGTCAAAGCTACGGCAACTCCAGCTGTCAGGCCATCCTGGTGTCATGAGCTGTTGTCATCCATAGTTTTCTTGCATGTCAGCTTCATTGACGCATCTCTGGTCAAGAAAGGCAGAAAATTCATGCGGTTGACCCACGTTGGCGCATACATGCATGCTTCAGAGTACACTTTAACACTGGCTGCGCACCATTAATCAAGAACTAAAGTATACTGGTAGCCGCCAGTACTAGTAGCTGCATACGCAAGGTTAGGAGGAGCCGCTGGCGGAGCGGCGGCGCGGAAGGCGAGGATGCACAGGGGACACTGAGGGCACAGCAGCACCGCACGCTCAACCTGTCAGCCTGGCTACAGCCCGAGGACTAGAGAGCGATTTCGCTCCACCGCGGGCCTGTGGCGAACAAGGCCAGACACGCAGCGTGGGTCGCCGGTGACAGCAAGTAAGCCTCGCATTGATTTTGCTAAAGCTACCTACGCACACAGCGACATCGGCCGAAGCACAAGAAGGGCAAACTAAAAAAAAAAAAAAAAAAAAAAAAGAAAACATCAGACGATATCGCCGTCGACGGATCGGGAAGGGGGAACCTAGGGCACACTGGATCGCAGGACAGTAGATAGCAGTTCACCAGATTAAGGTCTGAACGCTTGCTGACCAGCTTGATTTACAGCCGCACAAGGGACCTCGCCTGGCAGAGACTGACTGCATTCAGCACACGCACAGACACGACAGGATCACGACACTGCAGCGGCAAGGACACGAATTGCACAGCATTGCATTCAACCTAGCTGCCTTGTGTTGGTCAGAGGCAGAGAGCTTGAGCACACCGACTCGTTCCACCACCGCTCGTTCACGACGGCGGGAAAAGCACCTCACCAGATACACCAGAGCAGGGTGTGATCTTGAACTGGAAGTGGTATAGCTGTGCAGGGACGTGTTCGCGGTAGGCAGCCGGGCTTCTTTTTTTTTTTTTTTTTTTTTTTCTCTCGCCCCCCAAAGTCGCCTTTCAAAGCTATGGCCCTCCACTGGCTTACCAGCCCTACCTCACATGGGGAGGGGTCACCTCTGAAACGCAAACGGGGACAGCGCAACCACGGGCTGAATACTGGCTTGTGGTGATGGCAGGTCAAAGCTGCACGCCAATCTGACACACGCCGCAGACGCCGCCATGGTGTTGGCCGTTGGGTACGCCTAGCGATACCGCCGCCGCCACCGATCCCGGGCCCGCCGCCAATCCCGGGCCCGCCGCCGATTCCGGGCCCGCCGCCGATCCCGGGCCCGCCGCCGATACCGGGCCCCCCGCCGATACCGGGCCCGCCGCCGATACCGGGCCCGCCGCCGATACCGGGCCCGCCGCCGATCCCGGGTCCGCCACCGATTCCGGGCCCGCCGCCGATACCCGGCCCGCCACCACCTCAGCTGATGGCCCAGAGCTCTAGACCGCGGCCGATGCCAGAGGTGCCAGTGTGCAGTCAGGTTGCAGAGCTGTGCAGAAGCATGCGCAGACTACACTTGTCGTCAGCCGACTCGGACGAGCCTCAGGGCAGTGGCAGCCATGCGCACGTCAAGAAGCGCCGCCGCCATCTGACCAGCCCAGGTGCCAGTAATCACTGTAACAGGGGATGCTCACAGACGAAGCGCCCGCGGCATCAGCCTGCCAGTGACTCGGAGTCTCAAGCGGCGAGTTTACGGGAGGCACTGCCGCCAACAGCGATAATTGTACTGAGCTTGGTGGTACTACCGCCACCAGCGGCAAGTACACGCCGTCGGGCGACACTGCCGCCGGATCCACCAGTAGCGACAACGCCAATGCCAAAACGACGATCGCGGCGAAAAACGCCTTTAGTGACGGCTGCCACTGCCGCACCAGCGGCGGGGCCCGCACCGGCCAACCCGGTGGTTGCACAGCCACGGACGACTGTCACAGCCGCCGCTGCATGCGGTCGCAAGGCTACCTCCGACTTAACGGCGGCGGCAACGCCACGTGCGGCAGACATGGTGCCAAAACCACCGGCAGCCGCTGCCGCATCAGATGGCCAACGCGGGGCAGCTGCATCCCGGCGGGGTCGGCGCCGCGGCGCCAACGCTGGGCCGCCCCTGGGCCGCCTCGGAAGCATTGGCAGCATCAACCGCCCAGAGTCGCCGTGTGGCAAACTGAGTGCGCTGGCAAAGGCGGTCACCATGACCGTGCCCGTACCGATGGAAGTTGGCGAACCTACCAGTGGGCCAGCGGGTCACCAGAGACGGATCACGTCGCGGCCTTCGCAGCCAGCTAGCAGCGGCGCCTCTCCCCAGTGGCATCCCGGTCCTCAGCCGATGGAGGTCACCGCAGCGGCAACCCCATGTGCTGCAGACATGGTGACAACAGCACCAGCGGCCGCTGCTGCACCGGGCGGCGAACGTGGGGCGGCTGCACCCCGGCGGGGTCGGCGCCGCGCCAGCGCCCAAAGCACTGGCAGCGTCACCCGCCCAGAGCCACAGTCTGGCGGTGCGCTGGCAAAGCCGGTCACCGTGACCATGCCTGTACCGATGGAAGTTGGCGAACCTGGGCCGGCGGGTCACCAGAGACAAATCACGTCCCGGTCTTTGCAGCCAGCTGGCAGCGGCGCCTCTCTGTCAGGCGGCAGCGTCACCTCTGACGGTAACAGTGGCAACGGGCACCCAATATCCGGCATCACCGCTAGGACAGATCTGGCGCCCGCCAAGATACACGCTGCCAACCGGAAGGTCAATATCCCGGGGCTGGACTGCCGCATGTGCGACAAGTTTATAGTGCGAGCAAATCCTCGCGCCCTGGACAAGAATTGCCCAGCGGCACACGCATGTGCACACCAGCGCACGCGCCACACAGGGAAAGGGAAGCAATTTGCAGAACTGCATGTTCAGCTTTTCCTAGACCACCGACCAATATACGGCGGCCTGGAGCAGGTCTGCGATGGGTGCGGCAACCTCTTCATCAGACGCACAGCAGCAAGCGCCACGACACCATCTGGTGATCTAGGGGCCCTGGACCAGTGCGACGTGTGGCGCTGCGCCGACTGCCTCGCAGGCCCGGTCGCCGCGACAGCATGCACACTGTCAGGCTGTGACCGTGCATCAGGCCATGATCACATTGCTGACATACACACCCGACCAACGACATGCGCGGCGGCAGCGGGTGGTGCAGCTGTTGGTGGGGGGAATAGCCTGAAGCCAACAGCCGCGCTGCTCGCCGCCGCTAGCAAATGTGGTCCCATACGCAAAATCCTCGGATGCGAGCACCTGGGGTGGACCCCAGGCAAGCCCATGCATCTACGTTGGACGGTGTGGCAGTTGCGCCGCTGCCGAGACTGACCCGGAGCAGCGCAATGGGTGTGCTGCCTGGCGAAAGTCGTGCTAGCGATAGCGGCGCAACGATGTCAAGCAACGATCGTGTGCCCAGCACACCTGGCAGTGCAGCAGCTGCTGTCGCAGCGGGCGCTCAGTCTAGCGAATGCCCCAGGGACCCGACGGGATCTCACTGGCAAGGCTTGCTGGGGGCGGCTGGCGCACTCGCGCGCAGGGTACGTGCACTGGCCCTTGCCCCCAATCGGGCACGCGTCACGGTGCTTTGCGCTTGGCCGACGGGTACCAAGCTTGAACCCTGCCGCACGTCACGCCGACTGCACGCGCCAGCAACACAGACCCTGCTGGGCCGGACTCCCTGCGCACCGCTGGTGGATCAGATGCATGACCTGACGGTCACGTTCAGCTTGCTCTCCCTCCGAGAAGAGGGTAACGACCTGGCAGCGGTGTTTGACCAACTCTCCCTTAGGGAACCGGTCGTTGCCAGGTCGCCAGCCAGCCGGGAAACATGGCGAGTCAGACGTAACGCAGGCCGGTGATAACAGCACCCACGCAACAATGACCGAGACAGCATCTGTCATGGCTATGGTTGCCAGTGGAAAGCGCAGTCGACGCAGAGGTAAACACAGACGGCGGACGCAGGAGCGACAGGCCCAGTGCGACAATTCTCCTGCACCCCTAGGGCAGCTGGCACCAGCCACCACACCGCCAAGGGGCGGTGCCTCTGCCCCCTCAGCACCAATATCCGGGCCGGCGAAGGTCACCACCGTGACGGTGGCGACCCGGATACCCTCAACCGTGTGCCATACAGTCACCGTGGAGGAGCAGCAAGACGCGCTGGCAAAAGCCACCAACTATGGTTTTTCCACTTGGCACACGGGCCTGCAGGCACTCCACAAACAGGCGCTTGGGGAAAACACAGCGACGCTAGCACGTGGTGGGGAGCTTCGCCCCGTGAGCAACGTGGGCAACGGCAACTGCCTGATTCATACAGCTCTACACGGCATAGGCAGCGTCGCAGTTGAGCACGGACTGCCGGCCCCAGCGCTGGTGATTGCCATGCGAGAGGCACTGCTGGACGGGATGGTGGCATACGTCACGCAGGGGGCGGGCAAACAAGGGGCCAGCATGTCATCGATGCGTCAACTGACCGCGCATGCCGCAGCCCAACCTGCGTGTACACGTGAACAATTCGACACGTACGGGACACGCGCTCGCTGCCTCGCAATCGAGTACGGCACAAATGAAACGGATAGCAAGGACAGCGGGCACACGCTCCTGCTGCAACGCCTACAGGAAGAGGGCGTGTGGGGACGGCCCCTCGGTTTGTCTGTGTGGGCCATTGTTGCAGCGGTCTACGCGGTCTCGGTGACGGTGTGGCAGGCCAAGCCTCAGGCCACTGGCAGCACGCAAAAATCAACAGGGCTGGTGCTGGCACAACTGATGGGGCTGCCAGCGGTATTCGCACCGGCGACTCCAGCTCAGCCTGACTGCCATCTGGATGTGCTGTGGACGCCGCCTGGGCTATATACAAATGTGGGACACTTTGAACTGCTTGTCGCCCCTGCGGCAGCTCCGCCCTTGCCAACCACTATGACAGCGTCGGCGACCACTCAAGCTGACAGCACCCACATCACGGCTCCGAGTCGGACACAGCCCCGTACTGCGCTGCAGTTGCCACAGCAGCCTGAGCCACTGAGGTGTCCACTATGCACACTGGCATTTTGGCAGCTTGGTCAGAAAGAGGACAGCAAACAGCGAGGCAAACTGTCAGCTGCGAGCCGCATGGCACCGGTAGTGGCCCACTTCAACGGTGGTAGCTGCACGAGGTCGATGCTGAACCCTGAGGCGAGCACATCACACTGTCAGCAAAATCCGGCGGCAGCATACGCCAAGGGCATCCGGCAGCAGGTTGATCACGACCCATCCGGTGACCGTGCCCCTTCAGGCAGCAGTACCTGCAGCACTGGGGCACACCATGCCAAGCATGTGCAGGAGATGAGCACCATGTATGGTTGCACGGCAGAATACTTCCTACGGGCGGTAAGGAAGCTGAGTGCATGCACAGGTGCCTGCGGCCTGGTCCATATGTCAGCCAGCGCGGGGCAGAGGCAATGCGCGCTGACCTCGCCATGCCACACGTGTCGACGGAATGGAAGCGCCCCCACGCCCGCACGCCCGGCAGTACCCCCGGGCCAGTCCGAGGGCGGGGGTGCGGGTAGCGACGGCGCGGCCGCGGCGGCGGGGGCTGCCGCAGCGACACCTCCAAAACTACCGGCGGTGCCGGCTAGTGGCGCTGCCAACTCAAAGTCTAGCAAGAAACGCCCGGCGGCCACGGCAACCGGCGCGCAACGCCGGCGCCGAATGGCAGCTGCTGCGGCACCGCCTAGCAGCGCCGGCAGCCGCACTCAGTCTGACAGCCTGAGGCTGCAGGACAGCAGCCCCCCCCACGGGACGGCCGTGGGATGGGCGGACATGGACGTGGACCCGCCGGACGATGCCGCGTCACCCCCCCCCCCGACCACCACCACCAGTGGCAGGCCCTCAAAGCCCCAGGCACGAGCATCCCTGGCTTGGGACCTCTCGACGCCCTCGGTCGTCCACGCACTTGACCAGACCAATGAGGCGGATCTACTGCTGCTGCGGTTCACCACGACTGCCAACCCCTTCCGCACTCAGCTGCAGTGCACCCAGTGGGCACGGCTAGTGGAGCACGCCACACGACTACTGGCGGACGCCACAGACAGTGCACGTGAGGCGGCACGGGTGCGCCTCCACCATGGTGCCGGGGCGTTTGCTCATCAGGTTTCTCAGACTCTAGTGCAGCGCGGCTACAGGCTGCTGCACCTGCTAGCAGCGATGGCCTTTGGTAGGCAACCGGAGGGAACCGGTATGCCGCCTGCGGCCCGGCTGGCAGCGTTGCTGTCTGGCGACTTCGCGGAGCTACTGAGAAAGACGCTGTCAGCAGCAGCGGCGCTGCGGGCCCCCAAACCAAACAACGCAGCTATGGCGTCGGCACAAACGAACTTCGATGCCGACTGGACGGAGGCTGACTCCAGGCAGCAAACAGCATGCGCTGCCCTCTCAGGCAAGCGACGGGGGGTAGGCTTGGCTGCCGCACGACTAGAGGCGCGTGAAGCATGCGCCCCAGCAGACGAGGTCACGGCACAGGTGCTGGCAGCAAAGCACCCTGAAACTGGCACCCGGCCGGGGGTAGTCGATACGCCAATGGAGCAAGTGCGCGGCCTGGTACGCGACGCCCGGCGGCACTGCTTACACAGCGCAGGGGTGGCAACGACCACCGGGCCAGCTGGCAGCGGCAGTCCTGTCTTCGAATCGGGTCAGGCACATGATCACAGCGATAGGCCTGAGGATGCTGCCAGCGCAGCCGGACGGCGCCTCGAGGTGGAGGCGGCAGACATACTGTCGACCTTGTCCGCAGCAGGGGCGGGGAAGGCAGGAGGGCTGGACGGCCTACGCTATGAACACCTCTTGATGGCCGCTGGGCCTGGTGCACCAGTGAAAGCAGCCACCCGCCCCGTGAGCAGTGCCTCGCCAGGACTAGCTGGTGATTCAGAATCAGATGTGATGGAACCGGCATTCGCCCATCACCTGGCCAAGGTGTTCACGACGCTGCTTGTTGAGCCCGAACTGCTGCCGGAGCAATCGCAACGGCTTCTCCGCGCCGCGGCCCTCTCAGGCATAGGACAGAAGCGGCGTCCGATCGCCTGCTCCAGTGTCTGGCGCAGACTCCTCGGGTCCACAGCGGCACGGAGTGTCAAGGGCAAGATATCGGGGCTGCTGGCCTCCATGTCGCAGTTTGGCGTAGGATACCGGTCTGGCGTCGAGCATGTGGCAGCGCGCGCGCGTGTGGCACGAGCTGTATGGCACCACTATCCAACTGGACTGTGAGAACGCATTTAACAGTGTGGATCGCGCCGCCATTGTGCGGGGGCTTATGCTCTTCTGTCCGGAGCTGCTCCCGCACTTTGAGTCCGTATACTGTGGTGACACTGCCCCAGAGATGCGGGTGGAGGTGAACGGTGAAGCTCGCATTATCTGCTCCCACCTAGGGTGCCAGCAAGGGGACCCTCTAGGGCCGCTGTACTTTGCAGTGGCAGCGGCCTTCCTACTCTTCTACCCTGATGGAGTGAATGCGACGCCCGGCAGTATGCCGGCCTACGGCCACAGCACAGCGGAACCGCCAGCCCCGCACTGCGCTTTCCTGGATGACCTCAACGTGCTGCAAGCTGCCTACTTCGACGATGCAGCGGCCGCTGGGGTGGCAGAGGTGATCCGCCGGCTGGCGGCAGGGGGCCTACGCGTTCGACCAGACAAGTCGCTGGCCATCGCCATGCGCGGCACAGTGTTTGATGAAGCGGCCAGAGCACGCCTGCGCGCCCTTGACATACCGTTTGTGGACACCACCATGCCAGAATCCAGTCAGGGCTTTACGTCGGTCGGGGTACCGGTAGGGCACCCAGCCTATGTGCACGCTGCCATGAGCAAGCATCTTGTCGACGCAGGGACATGGCGATTGTCGTGGCAGCTAGCTGGAATGGCGCGGCATCACCTACAGGCAGCACAGTTCATTCTACGCAGGTCACTGACGAAGCGCATGGGCTTCTTAGCTCGGGTCGTTGACACGGCTTTGAGTGAGACATGGTTGCACGCGTTTGACGGGTTCTGTGCATGGACGCTCGAACGCATGCTGCATCTGCACGGCTGCTCTACCGCGGCAGCCATGAAGTCACACCTGCTGGCCGCCTGCACTGCTGGTGACAATGAGGAAGCCAGCAGTGGCAGCGTGCTGGTATTGCCGCGCTTGGGCCCGCCAGAACTCACGGACATCGCAGTGCCACTGCGGGCGTCACGGTTGCCGGAGCGACGAGGCGGTCTGGGCATGCCGCTTTTGGGGCTACTGGCACCAGCCGCATACACGGCCCAGGCATGCACAACACTGAGGCCGGCAATAATTCATGCCACTGTGGCAGCAGGGGCCCTGAGGCTCGGCACTGACGAACACGGCGCAGTCACCTGGTTCGCGCAGCACTCATGCGCAATACGCGAGGACCAGGGACTGCCGCCAATCATCGAGGCCGTGCGACGCTCTACGCGAGCGCTGACAGCTGATGGCGGCGAAAAATCACGCACAGCTGTGGCCGAGCAGCTCCCAGCATCGTTGCTACGGTGGGCAGCAGATACGACGGCCGCAGCGTCGACGCTCCCCACTGCGGTGCAAGCGATCTACGCCGCAACTGCCGTCACGGAGACAGACTGAGTGACCGCTGAGCCAGCCCCACACACCCACGGCATTGTGCCTGGCGCCGAGGCGGCCGCTGCGGCGGCGACCGTACCTGGCCATCAAGCCGCTGCCGCGGCTGCCCCTTCCACGCCCGCTAAAACACAAACTAGCGCGGAAGAAAGCAGCTGCAGCGGCGGGCAGGAGGACGACGACGACGACTGGGAGGCCTATGCTGACGAGATCTGCAGGAAGGTAGTGCCCCGCCGCCGGCGCGGTCACTTCACGCACGGACTACAAGCCGGCCTTTCAAATGTTCTTCGACGTCAATACGAGGATTGCCTGGTGGAGGACCTAGAGGCTGCCTCGGCTGGTGCCGTGGGCAAGCCGACGCAGGCTGCACCTATTGGTGACTCGCGCGACACCAGCCGCCGCCGCCAACAGGCTAGCGCACGGGTCCTGGCGCAGCTGCGCAGCCAGCGTGCGTCCGGGGCAATGGCGTGGATGAGCGTGCCACCCACTGCCAATGACCGCCCGGGTGCGGCGCCCATGTCCAGTATGGCAGCAGCCACGATGATTTTGATTGCGATCTTCATAGACGGGTGGGGCATACAGGGCGAGGTGTGCCCATGGCGGTGCAGTGATGTGAGCCCCACCTCCACGCATGCGATCAGCTGCCCCAGCCAGCACATACGGGGGCACAACGCGACACACACTGCCCAAAAGCGGTGCCTGCAGCGCATCTTGAGACAGCACCATGTCTCTATTGTCCGCAATGAGGACGCTAGCGTCTTCAAGGTACCGGGGTATCGGGCGGACACAGTCATTGACCCAGGGTGTCTGCACTTTAGCAGTGCATACCGTAACAAGGGAATAGTGCTAGACACAAGTGTGCGCGCGCCCACAGCGAGCTCGTACCTGACAGGCAAAACAAATGCCTCGAACACGGACGGCTATGCTGCTGGGGTGGGGGAGGACGCGAAGGTCAAGCACCACACCGGCACCTTGACGTCATCTTGGGCTTTTGTGCCATTCGTGCAGGAGTCGTACGGACGGCTGGGCAAGCAGACAAGCCTTTTTGTTAAGGAGTTGGCAATGCACTCAGCACTGTGCTCAGGGGGGGGGAATGCAGATGTGTTACGCAAGGCCGGGTTAGCTAAGCGTCAGATCCTCATTGAGCTGAGCATATCGCTGGCGCGGGAGTTGGCGGAGCGCGTCATGGCGTACACACGTGGAGCGCGAATGCTGGGCTGTGTTGCGGCGCCGGTATCCAAGCTCCTAGGGCACAGCGCAGACTAGGCTGCTGCGTTGACGCAAGCTTTTCGATTGCATAGGCAACCCGGCCTCCCTTGGGCCTTTATAAATACAAGTCCATACGTACTAGTAGCTGTCACCAATGCAAAGCACAGTTTGCGCCATTAGCGGCCCTGTGAATTTCACATGTAATTATGGTGTCAAGTTGCGGTTGTGTGCTACATTCATACCTGCTCGTTGGCTCCATGCTGCATGTGAATGCTAACACGGCCGCCCGAAGTGGCTGTCGACGGTTCCCATGCACAGCCATAGAGATGCATCAGCGCTCCCTTCCATGACAGGCGTCACCGCTGCAGTTGAGCCTGTGCCTGCGCCTCGCGCCGCCTGCCAAGATGACGCAGCGCTCAGGTGCTCAGTCAATCACTCATTCCAAGCAGCTCGAGATAGCTTTTGCGCCGCGCGCTCCTTGCAAAGGTGAAGCAGCTCTCAACTGAACACAAATGTCAAAGTACATCTTGAGCACATGTGAAGGGTGCAGTTGAGATCATGTGTCATGCAAGGAATCAACGGCACAACAACAGGCTGCCCCCATCAGAGCAGGGACATCACCATCAGGACAGCCGGCAGTAGACGACCTGAACGCTGGACGCACTTTGATGATGCTTGTGAAATGCACTAACGTAATGGATGGCACACATGCAATGTGGATTATGTATGGCACACAAAACGTGCTTACGCAAAATGCAGCAGCCTTCAACACAAGTGACTCAGCACCCGCTCCATAGTGTGTATACATGCGTACGTCAAATCAGGCTGATCTGTGCTTCAAGCAGCAGAACCAGCAACGGGGCGCACAGCAGTAGCGGTGGTGCACTGAAAAATTGCATTGCTTGGAGAGCATTCTTGTGAGGGCAACGTCAGGGCTAGAGCAAACCTCATGTCAATGCTCGCCTGTGCTCCGGGCAGCGGCAGGGCGCACAGCAGCGATGGCAGCGATGCACCGCCGCCAATGTGGTCACAGGCATTGCGTGGGACGGCAGCAGTGCCAGCTGTCAATGACTCTACGGTACTGGCTGCTCCTCGGTCCTGAGCAATCAGACATCACGAGTGTGGGTTGGGGTTTAAGCAACATTCCAAAACGCAGAGCATACATCACCTTAGCGAAGTGCAGCACGACAGTGCTAGGCCCTGAACTCACTACAAGGCTCCAGCCCTAGCTGAACGCGGCCCTAACTCTTGACAGCCACAGTCTTAAGCCACGACCTGCCTGTGATGAGCGCTCTCAGGCTGGACGCAACCGTGACGGACATGAGGTTGTTAGCTGTCTGCCACCAAACAGGCTCTATGATTCAACAGATACCAGATTTCAAACCAAGGCCTTCATCAAGTTGGACGTCTGTGCCTTTTGAGACAAATAGTACAGAGTGTATGTCGGTCTCGACAACATATTGCGCCGTCCAGCACTGCATTCAGGTATGCGGCCCATCAGACACGGACGACTGCAAACGTTGAGCACTTGTGTGTGCATACATGCATGCGACACCCAACAGGGCATTGCTGCCGCTTGCCTTTTGTACATTTAGTAGAGCGTTGTAACTATGGCGTCTGTTGGCATTGCAAATGCACAGTCGGACCTTAGGTAGAGGGTGCCTGCCAGCTGACCAATGAACCAGGACACTGTAGCATCAGGGGATCGACAAGTTCCCTGCATGCTGACACAAGCAGAGGAACAGCGAGCTTGAAAAACAGATACGCAGCAGCCAAATTCACAAGCAGGACGCACCTGGCGCAGCGTGACGGGCAATCTCGACAGCAGAGACAGCTCTCTCGATAATGGTGTGCATACTTTCACTTATCGCCGGCCTCTCTTTCTGTGCCAGATTCGTCATCTTCTTGCCGTCGGTCCATGCCTTTTAACGCACGTCTTTGGCCACACCAACTTGGCGCCTATGCGCCCCGACGAACAGAGCGACATTCTACAATGCGCTGCTGCGGACGCTTTCCTTAAAGCTTTTCTTCGCAACATCTGTAGGTGTCGATGCCGCAGCAGCAGGTGTTCCCCTGTATTTTTGTGGCTCAAGGAGTTTTAGCAAAATAGCATTGATTTTGGCTTTCTGCTAATTTGCCAGTGCTGGCTGCAGCAGAGCATTGATGTTCCATGCACCAGATTCAATTTGACATGCCAATGTCATATGGTTCTTGCTGCAAATGCCTGCAACAGCGTACTCATGAGTGGTCTGCTCAATCTTGCATGCAGAATATTTTGTGTGCCGCTGCATTCTTTGTCATGAAGGTGCATTGCATTGACTGATCTCATCAACTTATACACTGCATGAGCGTTGCTCACTATGCGGCTCAGCATCATCCTACTTCACAGTCAAGCACGCGCCCCCTCAAGTTTAAAGTTATGGTGCCTCCAGCTTCAAGTTGCTGTCAGTTCGAAGCATGCAGCAAAATGAGTCAAATATTGAGTGCTCCACTCATACTTATGTAGGTGTTAAGTCACCTAGGGAAACCTGTTCCCAACTCCTTAAAGAATTCTTCAATGAGTCGAAGTCACATTGGTCACTTTCACACTGGTCTATCCCTTCCCGAGAGGCCACCATATCGGCTTCGTACACATTGGCCTGCCAGTATGCTCATGAAAGTGAATGGCCGACTCATATTAAAATTCTCGTAAAATGCGGAATGGCGCACTGAAGTAGCCATAAGCTGGAGTGGGCGCTGCTGTCATGAAGTAAATGTATTGTGGTCAGTGTGCGTTATGTCAGTCCTAGCAGTAGGTCATGTGCCACCAGCCATCGCACACCATCGCGGTCACAAGACGCGTTGTGATGGCAGTGAGTGCGTTTCAACATACCATCATACCTTGTAGCAACTTTGTCCAGCTCAAAGGCAAGGGCGTGGTCGCAGACACGACTGTGCGTGCCCGGGCGGACAGCAAATACATGGCGGACAAGTAAGGGTGGCCATAAAGCGGAGGTGGGGAAAGGAAAAGGCTGACCGCCACAGCGGCGCGCTGAGCTCGTCTCAGGTGTTCGCCCCGTTTGTACGGAGTCTTACGGGCAGCTGAGGGCACAAGGGCGCAGAAGACTTAAGGACCTGGCATGGCACTCAGCACTGTGCTCAAGGGGCACGGGGGCACAGATAGCGAGCAGAGCTGCAGCCAACAAGAAACAGATACTGCGGCGCTGAGCAGGTCCCTAGCATAGGAGCCGAGCACATCACAGCGCATGTACCCGGAGCAGTGATGCTCGGCAGCGCAGCACGCCCGGTAGCAGCATTGCTCGAACACGGCTCTGCTGAACTGTTACAGCGTCACCCACAGATTCTCGATGTTTGCACCAGACGTTGTCGAATCTGCATACATACCCTCCGAGTACGAGTTTGGAGGACAAATGCCGATATCCAGAGAGTATGTACCGAGTAGCCTCGCAGTGGCAAAGCCGACAAGTACCAGTACAGCCACTCAGCCGAAAAGCGAATCCGAGTTTTTACTCCGCCCCGACTGGTTGACCACATGACTCCAGGCGAGTCTCGGCGAGTGTTTGCCGAGTATGGTGAGTATTGCATGCAGGCGTCACTCCACACCACAATGTCGAGGTAACAGTAGCTTCAAATGCTGAATGCCAGGGCGCAGGAACTCGGTGTCTGAACTGTGCTCTGCTGAACCGCCGCTGCTGCTGCTGCTGCTGCTGCTGCTGCTGTTGCTGCTGCTGCAAAGAAAATTGGTGCTGAGACTCTGTCAGTGACGCCAAATCGAGTAGTTTTGATGCCCTCCTGTGCAGACCGAGCAAGTTCACGCCGAGTATACTCGGTACGTCTGAAACACCAAGGTTTGTACAAAAGATGACCGGCCTCGCTTGGGGCCCTTTTTTGATACGAAAATAATATCCGTAATTGAAGTCAAGTAATCACTTTGTTGGCGTCGTCACATGCCAAAGAACAGAATCGACCGCACTGTGCACCGTCTCACGCCTTACATTAACTGTCGTCTTCTCGGATCATGTTGATACCCTCAATGCTGTCCTGCCCAACGTCTGCGCACCACAGTGTGTCGTCTGCCCTGTCAAACAAGTAGCGCCAGGGGTTTTCATGCCGTACGCGTAGATGCTGCGCAGAGGGCCCGCTTGGCCGTGGCGCCTTCGCGAAGGGGTTGTGGGCAGGTACTGTATACAGGAAACCGTCAGTCAGTAGCCTGCTCCTGTGCGACGCGCACACGCAGGATTTTGCCCAGCAGGCTGCTGAGGTCCTGGGCGTTTCAGATCGCGCCATTGCTGTCATTGGCACCTGCAAGCAAATCTACAGGGAGTACACAGTTCATATCGCAGCACATGCAAGGAGAGGGAGTGGTGCATGCTGCTCCTAGCTAACATAGTTCTAGGACAGGCAACGTGACTTGGTGCAGAGTTACCACAGCATGCTGCTGGCCCTCGGGCCAGATTCGCACAGGGCCGGCTGATGCAAAGACGAAAGAACCCTCTGTTGTTGCAAATGTTGAAGGACGGCTGCTGGTGCTGCAATGTCTCATGACAGTTACTGCACCTTGCCCCTAGTGATGGCAATTATCATGCTCATGATGGCAACAGCAGCAAGCAGTGACGTAATGGGGAGACACAAATGTGAAGCACCGAGTTCGGCTGACATGTCCTGAACGCTGCTGCATCCTTGCAGTTCTTGTACAGACGAACAACAACAATGCCATAAACCATGAAGGACTGCAGTTACTACAGCAATTCAGGTTCGCAAGTTGAATGGTGTTTGATGTGCTAATGTAGGAAGCACAGAAGGTGATGGGCACCCTGCATGAAAGGTAACTAGCCTTGGTGTACAGCTGGGCGGATGTAGTGCGCCTCACAGTCACAGAGCAAGCTCTCTGCTGTGGTGAATGAAGGTTCAAGACAATGCAGGCCCACTCACAAAGCAGCCCCAAAAGGCTTTGTTGCATGCGAAGCAAAACGCTCACCTGCCACCCATGATCTGCATCAGGAGAACGCCGCATGTTTCTGAAACGGGCCGTACAACTTCTGCAATCAAGACAACACAAGGCTGCTGCCCCGTGCTTCCCCTACTGCTTTTCCCAATCCTGCTCCCGCCAGCAGCACACGCCACTCCCGTGCTCTTGTACATGCCAGCCACGAAGCGGCGCACCCCACCATTATCAGCTGCTCGATGTCCCGTCAGCTCCAGCAGCACCTGCTGCCGTAGTATGCCGCACGCGCCAACCGAGCAAGCCCGCCGCACTTGCACTTGATTCAACGAAATGAAAACGCCATGTGCCCAGGCAAGCCTGGCAAACTGGGGCGACATCAAAGTGTGCCGCAGGGGGCTTTGACGTGCGTACCACACGGTGGTGTCCCGCCTGTTCAATTCAAATTTTTATCAGAGCCCTGCCATGGCCAGCAGCGGCAGCGATGCTGATGGCGGCGTGGATGTCCATGTGGTAGTGTTGAATGCCGAGAGGCTAGTGCCGCTGCTGCTGCTGCTGCTGCTGTCAATGCAGCGGCGGTCTGCGATGCTGCTGCCTCTGCTGCTGCTGACGGTGATGGCGACCCACCTTTCCTGTGGGCGGTGTCGGACATAGACTCCACCACGCACACCATCAAAACTGGTTTCGCGGGTGAAATCTATGTTTTTTGTCGCAATTCAGCGAGAAGGCTGCCACTTCAAATTGGCTACTGCCGCCTCACGAAGCTGAAGATAAAGGAAGGACGCAAGTTCACAATGCGAGCAACAGCAACTTGTGGTCCTTGGTGCGGAGCAGCTTCACGAAGTTCGCCCAGAGTCTGTAAGACAAGAACAGGCTTCAAAGAAGCCCCCCCCCCCCCAGCTCGCAGCTGTGGCGATGTCTTCGTGGCTGGCGTCTGCCATGACTCTAGGGGTAACTTCTTTTTGACTAAATTTTCTGCTGTTGTGTCCTGGCATTTCCATCATTCTAAAACAGCATATGGACATGTTATCTCGTTTATCTTCTGCAGGCCAGTCAGGGCTGGCACATAAGCTCGGCTGCGCCTTCTGCGTTCGCTATATACGTATACCGCCTAGAAATGCCAATACGCCCGCGATATACCCCCCAGCAATACCGACACATCCGCGATATATGTTTGGCAACCTGCTTAGCACTTGTTCGGCCTGCTTTTGCGCCCCGTGTTAAACCGTCTATATTCATCAAAGTTTAATCTGCTTGGCGGCGGAAAACTGTTGTGTCGCCTGCCGCCGCTGCAATGGCTCCTATTGTAGAGGTGAGTTGTGGAGGAATGTAACCGAGCCCACGCCACAAAAGTGGGTGCCCAGAGTGTCACCAGACCAAATCAGGAGCATACATGGTTCGCACACTGCACTGACACACTTCTACGTATTCAGCAACATGACCCTTGCCAGGCCCTGAGCCCAAACCATGCTCATCTGCTGCACCATTACAGCCATTGACAATACATGTGGGACAATGGAATCCGATGCATCATGCTGTGGCACAGCAGGCTGCACGCGCAATGTTGGGTTCACCATGTCACAATATCGGCAGTAGTACATCTTTCGTTGGCTGGTTACTAATATTCTCGTATTAAAAAGGGCCGCAAGGGAGGCCGGTTGCTTGTGTGGACAACATGAAAGCTTTGTGGGCGGCTCTACCAAGGGTTTGCGCTCCTACACATAATAATGAAAGCACTTATTGAATTGTATTATGGCACAACGAACCAGGTCTTCCTCATCTCTCATTTTCTAAAATATGCGGACGACCCTACACTGGCCGTCGCCCTTGTTGCTGCCACCGTACGGCAGAGAAAAAACACAGCGGCGCCCAGTCTGAGCCACACCTATTGCTGCCGATGTCTCCATCTCTTAATCGATGAAGCTGGAGTGCCGTGGTGAAAGTACATCATAGCGTTTCAAAAGCACAAGCAAGATGGCGGCAGTTGATGCGCACCAGCATGTGTGCAGTGTAGTCAATGCAACAACAAAATTTGTTCACTGATGGCTGTCCGCTTCCATCAAAGTTTGGTGACAGTGAGCTGGTACCCCAGCTTGTGCGCCTGCTCGTGTAGAAGTGTGAATTGCTCTTCGATACCTGATTGCGACATCTCAAGATCAACCTCCAACCTCATTTGCTCATCTAAGGCGCCACGGCTCTTGCCCTTCAGAGTTGCAGTTTTATCTTGCAGGTTTTCAAGCTGTTGTGTCAGGCTTTGCAATTGCTGTCGCACTGCAGACGTTTGCTTATACTGTGCGCGCAGTGTCTGTGCCCTGCTGTCCCACCGTCCGTAGTTGATTTCTGCAGTCCAAACAGCATCTTTTGCCTCGCAAATGAGAGACGCAAACTGAGTTTGCAACTCAACAAAGTCCTGTTCCCACCCCCCCTCAGCTAATTCAACGGCCTGACGGGCATCTCGGTGCCTTGCCATCATCGACGATTGGTGCTCGTCCAGCTCCTTGATTTGGCGCTGCAGTGCGTGGACTTCCTGCTGCTTGCGGGCGTACGACTGCTGCAGTTGCGCACCCTTGCTCTCCAGCTGCTGCTCACGCTGCGCCGCATCCTTACGCAGCTAGCTGCTCCAGCTCCTGCTGGCGCAGCAACTCCGTTTTCTCCCGCCGCTGCTGGATGCACAGGAGATCCTCCTCCACCTCAGTGCATTGCCTCGCTGCCGCCGCCATCGCTGACTAAGTCCTCCAGCGCGCGATATGCACGCATCGGTCCGCTTGCGCCCGGCAGAATGTTTACCAATGCCAATGCCAACCGCTGCGGGTCCCGCGAGCAGTAAGCGTCCACGATGTGCGGAACAGCATGCTCTGCAAGATGGCGTAGGAGAGTGCCGTTGGCAGAAGTCGTGCCACCTCGAAACGCTTCTACAGGCACCATAAAGTCAGTCGCCAGCGGCCACGCTGTCAGCATGCCGTCCATGGTCACCACCGCGCTTGAGTACTTGGCCATGTTGTTAATGTTGCCCTTTGGGGGCGGCAAGGGCACTTCAATTCTCAAGCACGGCGGTGCGCACTTCGAAACGCTCAGCACCTGGCCGAAGTTCTGTAGAAACGTGTGGAGGGCAGTGAGAGTTGGCTTAGCAGCTTTGACGTACAGGTAGAAGTGCGGCGCTAGAGGTGCCTTCCGTGATGCCATGACGATAGCGGTCGCTTCGACGGCGCTGCCCATGTGGGTTGCGACCGCGGCACGCACACGCTGGCAAAATGGCACGTAGTCGTCCTTCGTGAATGAGCGCCACAGCGGATTGTGTGGTCCTCTGATCGCTTCCTGATCGCCTCCGTAAATCCAACCAGGCTCGGTGTCGTTGAAAGCATTGTCATCTTCGATATGACCATTTTCGGCTCTGCGGCGGCTTTGCTCCTGCTCGAAGCGGGCTCTAGACTCCGCCACCCTGTTGGCGTCGCTGACTGTGTGAGTGTTGATGTTGAGGTACTCGATGACGTGAATCTGCCAGCCAGCACCAGAGACTGGCCGGGCAGCGACGCCAAAGCACTGTGGTGCGAGTTGTAGCTTCAAGATGTAGCCGCCCCCACTGCTGCCGCTGGCGCTGCTCCACATACTGATGCATGCGGTTCTCCGAAAAAGCGCTGGCGATCTCTTGGTCCATATGGAGGGTCGCCTGCCTCTGAGCTGCAGCTGGCACGATTGCTGTGGACGTCGCTACTGGAACAGAGAGAAGTCACTGTGGCTTCGGCGCAAGTATTGGAGTGGCCCTGGTGCACTGGATTGATGTGACGCCCATAGCGGTCAGTGCCTGTATCATCAGCCGACAGTGGGTCTCGCAGCTTCTCTGTTGCTTTAGCCTAATGACCACAGACCTGCCCTCACCTGCTGCTGCAGTGTCCGTGTTATCTAGACTGCACGCGGCTGTTATGAGTTGCGACTGAGCATCTGGGTTAGGGCCTCTCAGCTCGTACTCCAGCTTGTAGTACGTAGTTCTCTTCCTGCTGTCCTCCATACTTGTTATTTATTGTTCTGAGCCGCTCTGTCACTCACTATCTTCTGACTCAGAGCCTACGCCTAGCGCCAAGGTTGAGCACCTGGTAAAGTAGCTGTATTCACCGTCACAGCCGGCAAAGAACCGTTATCGGTTCAGAAGCAAATAGCACACGAATCGTGCCGACTTAGACGTCAGGCGTGAGGTGCTAGGCGACTGCGGTGATGTCTGCTGCTGGACGTGAGACGGTGAGGCGCGTTCTGCTGTCAAGCCGCTAAGGGCTGACAGGTGTATACTACATGCTTAGAAAAAAATTCCTACGCCTTAGACGCGCCTAGCGCAACCGGGTGGGCCGACCTGCTGCCTATGTTTTCTTAGACCACACAGGAAGGCTTCATCAGATCACTTCTCATCATGAGATCTCTTTCACAAAAAAATTTGGCGAGCTAGTCGAGGCGCGAAGAAACCGTTGGACGCTAGGCGCAGGCGCTTCAGTTGGTGCTACAGCTTGAAGTATGTAGTTCACGCCTGCTTTTGGCGCCGCTTTGCCCCTACGCCTACGCCTAGCGCCTAGGCGGTGTTGAGCACCTGGTCGAGGAGCTACACTAACGCATGGGCTTTTCGATACTGGATAGGAAGCAAGGGAGCACACAACGCGCGCCTAGCTGGCCTTGAGGCGTTAGGTGCCAGGCGACTGCGGTGATGTCTGCAGCTGCAACTGACATGGAGAGGCGTGGTCTGCTGTGATTACGGAGGCTGGAACTACTGAGGAGCTGGTTACTGATTGTATGTTGTAAGAAAACGCTTACATCTACGTGCCTACTGGCTAGGCACCACCGCTGCCGTGTAGGCTGACCTGTTTCTTTTTCATGAGAGCAATCAAGAAGGCTTCTGATCACGACCTCCTATGAGGTCAATCTCACTGAAAAAAAATTGGCAGTAAGTCAAGGCTTTTTTCTGGCCCACCTAGTCGTTAGGGGCAGGCGAACAGTGATATCCGCAGCTGAAGTTAAGTGATTTCTACTGTGATTACGAAGGCTGAAACCACCCAGGGGCTGACTGCGCCTGTGCCTAGGCGCTACCGCTGCCATGTAGCCTGACCTGTTTGTTTCTTCGAGAGCAAACAAGAAGGCTTCAGATCACGACAATCGTTACGAGAGCTCTTTCACTGAAGATACTGGCTGAAGATATTTGGCAGCAAGTCAAGGCCTTATCGCGCCCGCCTAGTCATCAAGCGCTAGGGACCGGTGATATTTGCAGCTAAAACAGACATGATCTGCGGCTAAAGTTGAGATGGATGGGCATATTCTGCTGGGATTATGGAGGCTGAAACCACTGAGGGGCTGCCTGATGGTACGTAAACCAGAAGAATGCCTGCGCCTACGCTTAGCGCCTAGCGCCTAGGCGCCGCCGCTGCTACCTACTAGGCTGACCTGTGTGTTTTTAAAAGCAAACCAGAAGGCTACAGATCAGGATTTCCTATGAGTTCCCTTTGAAAAATAAATTTGGCGGTAAGTCAAGGCCTCGCCTGGCGCGCCTAGTCGTTAGGCGCAGGCGAACGGTGATATCTGCAGCTAAAGTTGATGGATTTCTGCAGCGATTATGGAGGCTGAAACCACTCAGGGGCTGACTGCGCCTGCGCCTAGGCGCTACTGCTGCCAAGTACTACTAGGCTGACCTGTTTCTTTCTTCGAGTCTCTGAGAGCAAACAAGAAGGCTTCAGATCACGATGCCTTTATGAGAGCTCTTCACTGAAGATATTTGGCTGAAGATATTTGGCAGCAAGTCAAGGCCTTATCGCGCCCGCCTAGTCATCAAGCGCTAGGGACCGGTGATATCTGCAGCTAAAGTTGAGATGATCTGCGGCTGATGCTGAGATGGGTGGGCATATTCTGCTAGGATGATGGAGGCTGAAACCACTGAGGGGCTGACTGATGGTACGTAATCCAAAAGAATGCCTGCGCCTACGCCTAGCGCCTAGCGCCTAGGCGCCGCCGCTGCCGTTTAGGCTGACCTGTGTGCTTTTTTAGAGCAAACCACAAGGCTACAGATTAGGATTTCCCATGAGTTCTGTTTGAAAATAAATGTGGCTGTAAGTCAAGGCCTTGCCTGGCGCGCTCAGTCGTTAGGCGCAGGAGAACGGTGATATCTGCAGCTGAAGTTGAGAGATTTCTGCTGTATTTACGGAGGCTGACACCACCCAGGGGCGGACTGCGCCTGCGCCTAGGCGCAACCGCTGCCATGTAGGCTGACCTGTTTCTTTCTTCGAGAGCAAACAAGAAGGCTTCAGATCACGATACCTTCATGAGAGCTCTTCACTGAAGATATTTGGCTGAAGATATTTGGCAATAGGTCAAGGCCTTATCGGGCCCGCCTAGTCGTTGAGCGCTAGGCGACCGGTGATATCTGCAGCTAAAATTGAGATGATCTGCGGCTAAAGTTGAGATGGGTGGGCATATTCTGCTAGGATGATGGAGGCTGAAATCACTGAGGGGCTGACTGATGGTACGTAATCCAAAAGAATGCCTGCGCCTACGCCTAGCGCCTAGCGCCTAGGCGCCGCCGCTGCCATTTAGGCTGACCTGTGTGTTTTTTTAGAGCAAACCAGAAGGCTACAGATCAGGATTTCCTATGAGTTCTGTTTGAAAATAAATGTGGCAGTAAGTCAAGGCCTTGCCTGGCGCGCCTAGTCGTTAGGCGCAGGCGAACGGTGATATCTGCAGCTAAAGGTGAGATAGAGGCGCGTGTTCTGCTGTAGATATGGAGGCTGGAAACACTCGGGGGGCTGAGGGGCTGACTGATGGTACGTACAAAAGCGCTTGCGCCTACGCCTAGCGCCTAGGCGCCACTGTTTTGTTTTTGAGAGCAAACAAAAAGGCTTCACACCACGATCTCCTATGAGTTCTGTTGCACTGAAATCACATTTGGCAATAAGTCAAGGCCTTGGCTGGCGCGCCTGGTCGTTAGGCGCTAGGCGACCGGGATATCTGCAGCTAAAGTTGACATGGAGGGGCATGTTCTGCTGTGATTATGGAGGCTGGAACCATTGGGGGGCTGACGGGCTGACTGTGTAGGGGGGTGTCTCTTACACAGTGGTGTCTTGCAATTGCTGTTGAATTTCCAGCTTGAACAAGTCCTCCTGATGAGCGTGTAACTGCCTGCCTTTGTGCCTTGAGGGAAGAGATGAACCACTCCCTCCAGAATTCTACCGCTCGGTAGAACAAACGTGGCGTGCAAATTTTAAGCAAGAGCAGAAAAGCCTCCTTTAGGTTGGTGTGGAATCGTGAATGATCAAATCAAATCAGATGATGGTGAGGCTGCACCAATCCTGCACTGTGTAGGAGAGTAGCGCACCAGCGTAAGCTAAAGGAACTGCAAGAGAGTAAGCTTTAAGCTATCAGCAGGGTATCAGTTTGATGGAGGTCGGAGCATCCCCTACATGAGGGCTCAACATGTTTCAGCCTCAAGACAGAGAAAAGTAGGCCACTATGTATTAATGGTGGTGTCAGGCTTCTCCTGCACATGTCTGCATGCTGACTTGCTGCATTTCATCAAGGATGGTGGTGCGCACACTTCTTGCCCTTGCCTGCATTGTTGCGCCTCCGTCGCCAATTTCAAGGCAGGCTATAGCACTGCCACCACCGGTAGTTCTGCAACGCCTTCTTGGCTGCAAGTAGGGCAGTGAGCCATGTTTGTCATTCTTGCACGCCCGCTCCTGTAGTATCATCTGCATCTCGCGCCTTAAGTCCTCCAATGCAACAGGTTACAACAGCTACAACCACGGTGCAGGTTGCCCAAAAGAACTTGAAGTAGAACCATTGACAAAGGTGTGGATCGCAGCAGTCACAAAACATCACCACTGCTGGTCGCCTTGATGAGGCCAACAACAACAAAGGCCATGCCTTAAAAACCCGCCAGCAGCAGCCGACACCCGAGACCCACGAGCTCATCTTCACAGCTCTCGGGTCCAGACAACTTTGTAGACACACCCTTCGTGACAGTTTGAAAGAATGCGTCAGAGGCCTGGGAAAAGAAGTTTGCGTTGTGAGAGCTCGCGGCGAACACCGAGCTCGCGGAGCAGCTCTCGGGCCTCCCTTTGTGACGCTTGAAGATGCTATGGCATCACCGATGCTGGTCGCCTTGACGAGGCCAACAACAACAAAGGTTATGCTTTAGAAACCCGCCGGCAGCAGCCGACACCCGAGACCCGCGAGCTCATCTTCAGCTCTCGGGTCCAGACAACTTTTTTGTAGACACACCCTTTGTGACAGTTTGAAAGAATGCGTCAGAGGCCTGGAAAAGAAGTTTGTGTTGTGAGAGCTCGCGGGCGAACCGAGCTCGCGGCGCAGCTCTCGTGCTCGCAGCTGCAGGTCAGGGACTGAGAACACAACTTGCTGCACTCCCCTCCTTGAGAAAACCTATTACAACAACGGTCATGTGGTTTCACAGCCGCCACCAGCAGCAGCAGCAGCAGCAGCAGCAGCAGCAGCAGCAGCAGCAGCCGACACCCCGGACACAGCGCGTTCCAGAACAATTTGCAGACACCCCTTGCGACGTTTTCAAAACTAGGCGGCAGCAGTGGGCTGAGGAACAAAGTTGCTCTTGAGATTGAGAGCGGTGAGCTTGCGGTACAGCTGTCAGGGTGGCGGTTGAGGACAGAGCACACCATCACCGGCTCTACTGCTGCTGCTGACACCGCTGCAAGCACCATGTCGTCCAACAAGGATCCGTACAAGCGCAGCGCTTACCGGCTGGAGCACAGCGATGTACCAGCAGCAGCAGCGGAACTGGTGATGCAAGCTGCACGCGGATTGCCCTCCACCAAGGCCGTTATGCCTGGGCCATATCGATCGGTGTACATCAGCATAACAAACCGCAGCTGCCGTGCCCACTATAAGGAGATAGCAGCTGCGTTGAGGCAGCAACAGCTCGGCGACACCATCACCCTCGTGCAGCCGGAGGCCAGCAGCATAATTCTCGGGCAGAACGAGATACGACGCTTGGTTCCACCGGCTGCTGCGCAGTTGTCGCTGGTACC
Organism: Tribonema minus; assembly: GCA_017506865.1. NCBI lineage: Eukaryota > Xanthophyceae > Tribonematales > Tribonemataceae > Tribonema > Tribonema minus. Next base: position 23,429 of record JAFCMP010000290.1, on the reverse strand, counting down.
GGCACCGGTGACGGCTGCCGGTACACTGGTTCCGTTCGCTCAAGGAACTGCCGCAACCGTCGCTCGCATTTCGGTGGATGCAGACGTGTTCCAGGCCTTCAGCAACGGGTACCCACGCCTGCAGCAGTTCGTGGCGAGCCAGCAGCAGCGGCTGCCACAGCAGTGGGGCGGCTACATCATCCAGGTCAACTATAGCCCCCTGCTGTTCCAGAAGCGACTGCCCGACAACAGCCTCCACGACGTTGTGTACGTCAAGACGGCACAGACTTCATCTTCACCGAACACCGCCTCACTGATCTCCGCCACCAGGAAGAAGAGGGCTGGTCTGTTACGGAAGCTGAGGACGCACGGAACCCCTCATGGCAGCTGTTTCCACGCGCCGATACGCAGGCAATCTGTGCACGAATACGCACCACGGCGCTGCTGTGCAATGTGGTGGATGCTGCGGCGGTCGTCATGGCTACGCGCAGCGGAGCTTTAGCCCCGTCCCTCTTCCTGTTCGTGCACCTCAAAGGCGGATGCACACCGACTCGCGACGGTCTGAAGTCAACCCTCAGCACAGTGGGGCAAATGAGCAGCTCTTTCCGCGTGCGGCACTTCCACACATCGCTGCCTCGCGCTTCCACCAGATACCGCATGAGTCTACCGAAGGACTACTCCGGCAATGTGTACACTGATCGGTGGACCATAGTAACACACAATGCGGGCCCCGGGGGTGCGTACGCTGTGGCCGGTGGTATCAGACATTGAGCTGCCCGGTCCTGTCGTCCAAGCGGGCTTTGGCCTTAACAGTGCCATACTGTCCCACATCATGGAGGCAGCTGCGACGCACGTCGCATACGCGACAACACATGGCGGTGAGCAGCAGGTGCGCCGCATCGTCAGCACACTCGCCTCTGGCGCCCCGCAGCAGGTGCTGGCGACGGTGCAGCTAATCTACACTCAGTATGGCACGGACGTGCTGCAGAAGGTGCTAGACAGGCTGCGCGCGAGGCAGCAGCGGAGGACACAGAGCGCCTGCGCGCCAGCATAGAAGCCGCGGAGGCGACGGCGAAGGAGCTGCAGGCTGTGCAGGGTTACAAGGCTGGAGGACATGAGAGCGGAGCATCTAGAGGAGAGTTGGTCGCTAAGGGAGGATGAGCAGCGTTTGAGGGAGGAGGTCGCAGCGCTGAAAATCACATGCGATGCCTTGGCCAACGAGAGGTACGAGCTGTGGGCAGAGGCTACAAGCAAGTGTAGAGCAAGCGGCATTTTTGTCAAAAAGTACAGCAGTGAGAGTGATGCACAGTTCTATCTAGCTGAGCACAACGACCACCTTTGTGGTCGTCTGCAGCAGCTGCAAAAGGAGAATCATGAGCTGCGGGCAAGTATGATGACGAGCTAGACCATCGCGCAAACTTGCAGAAGCGCTGTGGCATGAAATAAACAGATGTCTCGGTTTCGATTTGCGTGTGTTTTTGCACATTCAACTTCCACTGGTATTTGATGGCCTGTTTGAGGTTGCACGCAATGTGTACTCTACTCCTGCTCTACACACGCTACGCCTTATAAAACCTACTCTGCATGTCTACACTTCTTTACACAGCACCGCTACACTGCACCTCTACACTCTCCTACACTCTACACAGCTAAACTGCGTGGACTGCGCTACACACTGGACACAACTCACTACATGCCTACAGCGCACGCCTCTACACAGCACCGCTACACTGCAACTCTACACTCCCCTACACTCTACACAGCTAAACTCCGTGGACTGTGAACACATCTCACTGCATGCCTACAGCGCACGCAATGTGTGCTCTACTCTGCTCTACTCACGCTACGCCTTATAAAACCTACACTGCATGTCTGCACTCCTCTGCACAGCAGCTATACACTGCGCCTCTACACTCCCCCACACTCTACACTGCTAAACTGCGTGGACTGCTCTACACACTGGTCACATCTCACTACATGCCTACAGCGCACGCAATGGATACTTTACTTCTGCTCTACACACGCTAAGCCTTATAAAACCTACTCTGCATGTCTACAGTCCTCTACACAGCACCGCTACACTGCACCTCTACACTCCCCTACGCATTACACTGCTAATCTGCGTGCGTGGGCTGCACTACACACTGGACACATCTCACTACATGCCTACAGCGCACGCAATGTGTACTCTACTCCTGCTCTACACACTCTACGCCTTATAAAACCTAGTCTGCATTTCTACACTCCTCTGCACAGCACCTCTATACTGCTGAACTGCGTGGGCTGCTCTGCGCTACGCCTTATGAAACGTAGTCTGCATGTCTACACTCCTCTACACAGCACGTCTACACTGCTAAACTACGTGGGCTGCTCTACACACTGGTCACATCTCACTTCATGCCTACAGCGCACGCAATGTGTACTCTACTCCTGCCCTACACACCCTACACCTTATACAACCTACTCTGCACGTCTACACTCCTCTACTCAGCACCTCTGCACCGCTAAACTGCATGGGCGGCTAATCAAATTGCGTGGGCTGCTAGCTTACACCAATGTACACTGCTCTACGTTCCCCACTAGACCTTGCAAAGCTTACACAGTACCTCCCCTATACAATACATTTCCCTGCACCCACCTGTCAGGCCTGAACAAGTGTACATTGGTCTACACTGATGTACTTGGCACATTGTTCTTTGCACTATTCTACACTCCTTGCACCAGGCTGAGCGGTGCCTATCAGGCCTGTGCAAGTGTACTTTCCTCTACGCTGCTGCACACCTTGTTTTCTAGCCTACACTACACTAGTCTACACTGCTCTTCACTGCCACGCTATGCACCTTGCTACCTGGCCTGTACTTTATGCTGATCATCGATCATATTTAAGGTTGGCACTTGCGTAGATAGTATATATACGGTATATTGGTATATACGCGTATATATACGCGTAGACGCCATTCGGGTGCGTATTTTTGCGTATATTCACTTTAAGCCATGGACGACGCCCCTGACCCTGGGCCCGACAAGGGCAAGGAAGCTAGGGCTCTGTTTGACAAGCTGAGGGGCCAGAAGCTCAAAGGCAGAGCTCATTGGTGGAGCAGCTTTGACGTGGTGATGCTCTCAGCCACAGAGGTTGTCCTGCAATGCCTTCGCTGCCCGGAGCAGCTCAGCGCCCTTAACCCGTCGGCTCGGGCAACTTCACACCTGAACAGCCGAGCCTGCACCAGGGCTTTTGCAGTCGCTACGGAGGCTGCGTCAGCTGCTGCAGCAGCGGCCGCTGCGACTGATGTGGAAGAGGAAGGTGGGAGTGGACACAAGCGGCCTCGTACAGCCGCTGAACTGGCCAGCCCTGTGCCTGCAAAGGACGTGAGGCAGCACATGGTCTCAGCGCATCAGATCACCCAGGCAACCACCTGTCTGGCCCGCTTCTTCTACAAAAGCGGCGTGGCTCTGCACCTTATCGAGCAGGAGGACCTGCTGGCTTCGTTCAAGGCCCTAGGCCTCACCCTCCCTAGCCGCAAGCAACTGGCCAACAAGATGCTGGACTCGGAGTACGAGCGGGTGAGAGCTGACGTCTGGCAGGAGATCCGTCAGCTCTTCCTGCTCCAGCTTTCAACAGACGGGTGGCGGCGCAATCACTGCGCCGATGGCGCGCCCCTCATCAACGTGATGGTGCTGAAGCCGAAGGGAGGGTCCCGCTTCGTCAAGGTGGAGGCAGCGCGGGGCGTGTGCAAGAACGCCGAGTGGATTAAGGAGCAGCATCTGCGCTGGGCACACGAGGTCACGGAGGGTGATCTCAGCCGGATGCTGGGCATGGTGATGGACAACACCAAGGTAAGCTTCTTATATCACGTTATGCAACCGTTCTTGATGTAACAAAGTTTCTCTATGCTTCTTTTTTGTCATGTGTATGCGACCATACCTAGTGTGACAAATGAAGTGTGCTAATGGTGTCTTGATGCGCGCATCATGATCAAGTTTAGTGCTTGACTCAACATCTTCGTGCAATGTGCATGTGTCGCGCTGCACCCGCAGGCTAACAGAAAAGCCATGGACATGATGAAGGCGCAGCACCCTCAGTGGATTCTGCTCGGGTGCCAGGCTCATGCTTTGGCCCTGCTCATCAAGGACCTTCACGGCGACAAGACTACGCGGCTGCCCTGGTCCAAGAAGGCGTACGCCACCGGCCTCATGATGTCCAACACCATCAACGGCTGCGAGCCGGTCAAGCGCGCGCTGCGCGAGCAGCAGAAGGAGATGTACGGCAGCGTCAAGGGCGTCCGCACGCACTGCCCCACGCGTTTTGCTATCCTGCACTTCATCATCTGCGACCTGTTGGCGTCTGAGGAGGCCATCAGGCGCATGGCGTCCGCGCGCGACTGGCCCACCATCTCTGGCACCACAACGCACGCGGACGAGTTTGCCGGTGCTGCCACCATGGTGCCCGCGCGCGGCCGCACGCCGGCATACCGCTTCTTCAGCGAGGCCAGTGCGCTGAAGACGCTGGTGCAGCCGGTGAGCGACGCCATCCACCAGCTGGAGGCTGATAAGGCGCTGCTCAGCCAGTTGTTTCCCATTTGGAAGCAGCTGCTGAAGCACGCCGCCAACTTTGACGCCCATCCCGACAACGAGGGCCGCGCAGCCGCGCTGCCGCTGTTCGAGCGGCGGTACGAGTTGCATCGGGCCAAGGAGTGGGTGGCCGCCTACGTTGTTGACCCCTGCTACGCGGTGCAGACGGACGGCGAGTGGTTCTTGCCCTTCGGATCGCTGGAGCCCATGGAGCTCGCGGCTGCCAAGGCCTGCATCCTGAAGCTGGGCGGAGCGGAGCATGCGGCGGCTATCACCGCGGAGCTTGTTCGCATGCAGCTGGCGCCCTTGCCAGAGGTCATGTGGGAGTCGCTGCCAACGCTGACGGAGCGCACCACGCTGGCGTCTGGTAAGGTGCAGCTAGCCAATGGAACCATGCGCCGCGGTTGGTGGCAGACTGTAGGCCGCCAGCACTTCCCTCTTGTGTCCAAGGTGGCTGTGAGACTTCTATCGTTTCACGCTACCGCGTGCGCCACTGAACGGAACTGGTCGCTGTGGGGCACGGTGTACACCAAGTGCCGCAACAACCTCGCTCTTGCAAAGGGCGAGAAGCTGGTGTTCATCAAGGGCAACGACAAGAAGGCTGCCGATGTGCTTGATGAGGAGGTCATGCTTGAGCTGCTGGAGGAGGGCGCCTAGGCTAGTCAACGTTACACGTCCAACAACGTCTCAATACCATCAACAAACCTGTTTCGTTCTTTCTTTTTGAATTTGGTGCAATCTGTTCTGATGTTTGCATATCTGTAGCCTGCAGTCTGAGCCTGTTCGAATGCACTTGGTTTGAGAGAAATTCAATAACAGGAACTGGCAGTTATGTCATTGTGGCTTTGTCATATACGCTAATATACGCAGTATATACGTATTATACGCCAAAAATACGTATAGTAACGGGTATGTAAAATCCAGATATACGCATTGTGCCAACCCTAATCATATTGGAGCACACTCTGCCTGTAGAGTGAAATGCGATGGTCTTTGAGCCGGGCCAGTAGCCCACCTTTGGTGGGCGTGCCAATTGTAATCACTTGTGGAAACGATGCATAAGCACGAAAAGGTGGCATGCCCGGGAAGGGATCATTACCATTCCTTACCAGCAGCAGCCTGTCCCCAAGTGTCTGCAAGATGCCTTCCACAAAATGCTCATCCCCCAAGCGAGGCATACTAAAGCCGACCAAGGAGACAGCACTGTCATATTGTTGAGCAAGTTGATACGCAGTCAAAGCTGCCAGAGCAGCGCCTGCAGAATGTCCTATGCATGTCAAAGAAGCAGGTGATGAAAGCCGTTCGTGTGAGTCAGGCTCTCACAGACGCACTAGACGGCGCTGTTGAAGGTAAAACCCAGCATGCGCTCTACCAGGGCCATACGTCGTAAGAGAAGCGTGCGCATCAAGAATGAGATCCTTCAGGCCATCTGTGCCCCTAATACAGAAAATATGTTCAGTGTCACTCACCTGCATCAGCATTGCATGCGCACCACTGGTCTGGTCGGTATAGAACGCAGGGGGTCTGGTAGCGCCGCTGAGCTCCTCAAACGCTGGCCCAGATTGTATGAGTTGTGCGGCCAGAACTTCAGCAGGTGCGCGATACACACAGCTAGCAAAGTTTACAGCTTGCAGCAGCTTGGCTACAGGAAGCAGCATTTACACCTTGCCTGCCAAAATTACAGATCAACACTCAAGTTCGAGCAGCCGTAACAGGTGACGGCAATCTGTACACGTGGCTAATTTTGTTAGCATACATGTAGAGAAACAATGGGAGTCATGTGCTCCAGGTACATATTGAACCAACATCGAGAGTGGCTGCACCTCAATACCTTTGGTGACCGTCCGTGTGCAAGAAGTGGCCAGTCTTCAGTAGTCGTCAGGGATAAAATCTATGTGTTTGGCGGCTGCGACGGTGTTGTGGATTACAATGACCTGCATTGTTTCGACACGGTCATGCATGAGTGGAGTGTGATGCATTCAGAGGGTGGGCCAACGCCACGTGCTGCATTTGGCATGTGTGCAGGGCCTGGTGCGGAGGACTTTACGATCGCATGCGGTAGCAATACGCAATACATGAGCGCATATTCATATGGTTGGTCGTATGACACACGGCGTCGTAAGTGGACTGAGCTCTTTGAGTCGCCAAAAGCTCTATATGGTGTTTCGATCTGCTGGCATGGTCATATACTGCTCATGTACGCAGGCACAACGGGGTCAGAGTACTGTAACCACTTGTACGCATTTGATTTGAGAATTGCTGGTGTTGTAAAGGTCAGTACATCAGGATCATGCCCCTCTAGAAGATACAAGCATGAAAGCGTTATTGTAGACGACTGCATGTACATCCTAGGCGGTGGCTCCTTCGCACCTACTGAAAGTTGCATGTATATAAACCAGCTCAATTTGAGATCACTGGTGTGGCAGCAGGTGAAAGTGCAAAATGACACTTCTACCCCGAGGACAGCCTTCAGTTGTTGTGTGGACCCCGAAACATTGAAAGTTTGGGTGTTTGGCGGCTTTGATGCTGACAACACTCGCATACAAGCCTTTCAAAACTATGACTTGACATCAAATGAGTGGAAGGTTGTGCAGACTGTATGCAGTCCAGACGCCCGTGCCTTTCATTCCGTGATATACGCCCAGGGTTCCTTGTACCTAATGCTCGGTGCAAACGGCAAGAGAAAATTAATGATGTTTGGCAATATCGAATTTGAAGCACTCCACCCACGCTGCAAATGCTGGCAGCGTACGCATATTTGAGGCTTCCACGCCCTGCACGGCAACCAGCGATACCTGATGAGATGCAATCACTCATAGAGTCTGTGAGATTTACACACAAGCCCACATTTTCTGCATGACACAAAGTTGAAGTTATGCTGAAACTTGAAGTTTCTGTGGCTGGGCCTGTTGCAAAAAGTATTTTTCAGAGGCTGACCCTAAATGGGGTCGGTACGACGCTCGCCAGGTTTTCGTAAACTGCAAATAATTATGGTCCAGCATCAAAAGTGTTGGTGAGATCATGCTAAGAGAGCTTCAAACATCCCCAGCATAAACAGTCACCATACTAAGCCTTACAGCGCAAAGTTGAACTTATGCTGAAAGTTGAAGTTTCTGAGGCTGTCCTGTCGAAAAAAGGGTTCATAAATGCAAATAATTGTGGCTAATTGTGGCTCAAGATCGAAAGTGTAGGTGAGGTCAGGCTAAGAGAGCTCCAACCTTGCGCTACACTAGCAGTCACCATACTAAGCCTTATGACTCAAAGTTGAACTTGTGCTGCAACTTGAGAGGCTGGGCCTGTCGAGAAAAGGGTTCATAGAGTGCAAATAATTGTGGCTCATGATCTAAAGTGTAGGTGAGATCAGGCTTAGAGAGGTTCAAACATCGCCAGCATTAGCAGTCACCATGCTCAGCCTTACAGGGCAAAGTTGAACTTATGCTGAAGTTTCTGTGGCTGGGCCTGTCGAAAAAAGTATTTTTCAGAGGCTGACCCTAAATGGGGTCGGTACGACGCTCGCCAGGTTTTCGTAAACTGCAAATAATTATGGTCCAGCATCAAAAGTGTAGGTGAGATCATGCTAAGAGAGCTTCAAACATCCCCAGCATAAACAGTCACCATACTAAGCCTTACAGCGCAAAGTTGAACTTATGCTGAAACTTGAAGTTTCTGTGGCTGGGCCTGTCGAAAAAAGTATTTTTCAGAGGCTGACCCTAAATGGGGTCGGTACGACGCTCGTCAGGTTTTCGTAAACTGCAAATAATGATGGTCCAGCATCAAAAGTGTAGGTGAGATCATGCTAAGAGAGCTTCAAACATCCCCAGCATAAACAGTCACCATACTAAGCCTTACAGCGCAAAGTTGAACTAATGCTGAAAGTTGAAGTTTCTGAGGCTGGTCCTGTCGAAAAAAGTATTTTTCAGAGGCTGACCCTAAATGGGGTCGGTACGACGCTCGTCAGGTTTTCGTAAACTGCAAATAATTATGGTCCAGCATCAAAAGTGTAGGTGAGATCATGCTAAGAGAGCTTTAAACGTCCCCAGCATAAGCAGTCACCATAGTAAGCCTTACAGCGCAAAGTTGAACTTATGCTGAAAGTTGAAGTTTCTGAGGCTGGTCCTGTCGAAAAAAGGGTTCATAAAATGCAAATAATTGTGGCTCAAGATCGAAAGTGTTGGTGAGGTCAGGCTAAGAGAGCTTCAACCTTGCGCTACACTAGCAGTCACCATACTAAGCCTTATGACTCAAAGTTGAACTTGTGCTGCAACTTGAGAGGCTGGGCCTGTCGAGAAAAGGGTTCATTGAGTGCAAATAATTACGGCTCATGATCTAAAGTGTAGGTGAGGTCAGGGTAAGAGAGGTTCAAACATCGCCAGCATTAGCAGTCACCATGCTCAGCCTCACAGCATACACTTGAACTTTGGTGTAGACTTGAAGTTCCTGAGGCTGAAAAAAGTATCTTTCAGAGGCTGACCCTAAATGGGGTCAGTACGACGCTCGCCAGGTTTTCGTAAACTGCAAATAATTATGGTCCAGCATCAAAAGTGTTGGTGAGATCATGCTAAGAGAGCTTCAAGCATCCCCAGCATAAACAGTCACCATACTAAGCCTTACAGCGCAAAATTGAACTTATGCTGAAAGTTGAAGTTTCTGAGGCTGGTCCTGTCGAAAAAAGGGTTCATAAAATGCAAATAATTGTGGCTCAAGATCGAAAATGTTGGTGAGGTCAGGCTAAGAGAGCTCCAACCTTGCGCTACACTAGCAGTCACCATACTAAGCCTTATGACTCAAAGTTGAACTTGTGCTGCAACTTGAGAGGCTGGGCCTGTCGAGAAAAGGGTTCATTGAGTGCAAATAATTATGGCTCATGATCTAAAGTGTAGGTGAGGTCAGGGTAAGAGAGGTTCAAACATCGCCAGCATTAGCAGTCACCATGCTCAGCCTTACAGCGCAAAGTTGAACTTATGCTGAAACTTGAAGTTTCTGTGGCTGATCCTGTCGAAAAAAGTATTTTTCAGAGGCTGGCCCTAAATGGGGTCGGTACGACGCTCGTCAGGTTTTCGTAAACTGCAAATAATTATGGTCCAGCATCAAAAGTGTAGGTGAGATCATGCTAAGAGAGCTTCAAACATCCCCAGCATAAGCAGTCACCATAGTAAGCCTTACAGCGCAAAGTTGAACTTATGCTGAAACTTGAAGTTTCTGAGGCTGGGCCTGTCGAAAAAAGTATTTTTCAGAGGCTGACCCTAAATGGGGTCGGTACGACGCTCGTCAGGTTTTCGTAAACTGCAAATAATTATGGTCCAGCATCAAAAGTGTAGGTGAGATCATGCTAAGAGAGCTTCAAACACCCCAGCATAAGCAGTCACCATACTAAGCCTTAGAGCGCAAAGTTGACCTTATGCTACAACTTGAGGTTCCTGAGTCAGGCTGTCGAAAGGAAAGCATACGTCACTTACTTCAAGCAAACCAACACACGAGCCACTATGGCGAGCGTCTGTGGACCACACATGAAACGGGGCGGCAGAGATAGTCCGAAGACAATGCCTCACAGATGGTCGCCCGACAGCCACACGTGCTGGCGGTCCTCTCTATGCTCCACGCTTTCCTGGCTTTTGTGAAACTACATGCATTGATCGCTTGAACCATATGCTCAAGGTCTCCCTGTCAGTTGCGCAACAGTGTATTTGCTATGTCTCCGATAGCTCTCGTGCGTGCACCAGGCAGGTCTGCTGCTTGTAGCGCTGTTTCTCGTGCAGCTCGCTTCGATGGCAAGGACACAGGGGTCTGATCAGCATCTTCTGCAGCTTCCTTTAATCCTACTGCTGGCCTGTGATGTGGACTTCAATTCACCTTCTGCGAATGCTGCTGCTGGCTTCAGAGCTTCCGCACTTGGTCATCCTGCTGCTGATTCTTCTGCGACTCCTGTGCTTCCTTTGTGCTCCTGCGCTCCTTTGTGCTCCTATGTGCTCCGGCGCTCCTTTGTGCTCCTTATGTGCTCCTGCGCTCCTTTGTGCTCCTATGTGCTCCTGCGCTCCTTTGTGCTCCTTTGGTTCCTTTGTGTACTCCTGAAAGTGCATCAATCGCAGCAGCAGCAGCAGCAGCAGCAGCCTGCTCTGACTTGCTTCATGATCGGGGTAGGTAAAGTTCCCTTCTGTGGTGACTGGGTGGTGTCCCAGCTCACAGTGTTGACTCTTCAGGAGTGAGGAACTGCTCCATTGCTCCAGTTACAGCCTAAAGCCTGCGAATGTTGCCTTGAGAAAGCAGCGGCGCTTGCAACTACTCTCTCCAGATACCAAGTGCCATGGCGCCGGTAAACGTGGCGGTGCAAAAGCAGACAAAAGCCTTCCTTAAAGCATGTAGATCGGTTTCTGATCATTAGGCGAACACAAGCACAAATGCAGCTGAGCGCTGCTGCCATTCAACTTGAGGTGACTGTTGACAAATACGGGCACAACTCTCCAATTGAGCCCTGGCCACCTCAAGGCGTGCTACGTGCTGCCAACACACATCAGTCATCCTAATGCACGCTAATGGCGGCCGCTTCACGACATACGCCCCCATCCATGACGTCATCGACCGTCTGGATCAAATAACAGTGAAGCGTGCAAGGAGCTACTGCAAGCCCGGCCTACCGCAAATAAGCAATGCAAATCCTCAGCAGATACAGCACGCCTGGCACCACTTTACTGCGCGCCAAGTGTTGTCGATGCGATTGCAACACCTGATTGCGCATCACAAGCAGATACTACCCCTCTAGGCGGCGGCTGCGGCTACACGGTGGCGGCGACACCGGCAGCGGCAGAGCAGCATCATATGTTGACGTCATGGTACTGAAATAACAGAGGGGAGTACCGCCAGTGTGTGGCTATATGCCTCTAATGCTGCACCCGTCAAAGAGGCTGCACCACTTACATACGCCCCGGTAATTGCCTACACTAGCAAACAAACGCACAACTTGCGATGCAAACCAGCACTCCACACTACTGCGCCCCCGCTTGAGGCACTCACGCAACCCCCACACTATTGTGCTCCCGCTTGAGGCACTCGCGCAACCCCCCACTACACCCCGTGTCATGCACGCCCTGTTATAGGGATATAACCCCTCCCCAACCCCTAAAAAGTCACCATAACGTAGGCGGTGCCTTAAGGTGCGCGCTGGTAGACGCGACTATGCACCTGCTGGAGAAAACGATACACCTGGCGCCTACTCTCCCCGCGTTTCCTTGAACGTTACAGGAAAGAGGCTGGAAGTTCGGCTGCGGTCAGTCTCATGGCATACGGCCCGAGTTCCCGCGCGCTACCAACCAGGCTGACGACCAATCCCCCCATGACGCCCCCCCCCCCAGTCGGCGGCTACGATGGCCACGTCCCCTGTTCCAAGCCGTAGCAGTGCTCAGCAACGTGAGGAGCACCGCACACTCCGCGCGGCGCAGCAGCTCGCATGCGCGCCCGTCCTGACTCCCACAGTACGCCCCCAAGCGCTTGGCACTGCTCAGCAACTTGCTTTGCACGACGTAGCTAGGCCATACTATGCAACGCCAGTCCGCCCAGGCCCGTTAAGTTGACAGCGCTCAGCAGCTCGCATGAGTGCGTCCCAAATAGCTTAATCCCCAATCCGCCTCCGGGCCTGGGGCAGCGCTCAGCGACTGATTGAGGCTGCCCTTGCCTTGGCAGTGCTCAGCAACTCGCTGGAGCACGCACTGCGCCGTGTGGTAACTCACTCACACTTGCGCTAGGCCAATAGCTGAAGTTGAAGCGCCCTTGCTGAAGTTGAGCTGGTGGTTGAAGTTGAAAGGTGCTTCGCTTGAAAATCTCGTCACCGGTAGATGCGCATGTAGAACGCCCGCCGCTGCGCGCCAAGACGGAGTTGAATATCTCGTCACCGGTAGATGCGCATGTAGAACGCCCGCCGCTGCGCGCCAAGACTCCGTCTTCACCTCATATGACACTCCTCCTGAAACATGCGGCACGCAAGGCGCGGGGTAGGGAACGCTGCCAAACAACAAGACTTGGATATTTCTAATTGACATATACTATGGTATTGCAGAACCGAACCGCTGGTGCTGTTGCAAGGGGCTGCCAGAAACTGCCAGTGCGCTCGCCAAGGAACGGTGACGAATGATGCAGTGTATAGATGAGACGTGCCAGATGCTTGTCGCCTTTAGTCGCATGACCTTTATAGCGGTTTGCAAATGAGGGCAGCTGAGCCGTCAACTCATCCGGCTCTGCTGCATCAATCGGGCATATGAATTCCACCGTGCCATTGGAAGCAATGTGTACCACATAGCCATCACAACTATCATCAGAGCCATCTACCCATGCAGCCAATGAAACTCTTATGATGTCACCTTTAGCATATGGGCATTTTTCACGTGGTGCTGGTGCTGCAGCCGCTGATGGCCTGTCAGCCGGGTCACGGGGCACATGCTGTTGATCACGCGTAGGCAAGTGTACATCTGGTGGAGGCGGCACCGCTACTTCAAGTTGTCGCTCAGCAGCCAGCTTCAGCCTACTACAGTGGATGTACTTCAACATGACTTGCCCTGCATGCGTCGCCCGCAAAACATATGTGTCTAGCCCAGGTATTCGCCTTTCTACTACAAATGGACCCAACCAGCGTTCTGCTTTCAATTTCTTACTCAGCCCCTTACGAACGGGCGGATAGTGTACAAGAACATGATCTCCAGGTTCAAAGCGACGAGCAAACCCTTTCTCCTGCGCTGCCGCCGCCCGTAGCCTCTCCTCCTGCTCTTGTAGTGACACCTGTACCAGCCTGTGTCCTTCCTTGATGAGCTCATGAATTACGTGCAGGTGCTCAGCTGCTGACTTCCACCTGCGCGACAGCTCAGGTGCACGAAGATCTCCCAACATTGCCTCGAACGGCAGCAGGGGCTCACGCCCATATAACATGCGAAACGGTGACATGCCATACGTCGTGTTTGTGCAAGCTCTGTGGTTGAAAAGAGCCATGGGTAAGACTGAGTCCCAATTCTTCTGATTGTCTTCTACCATCATTGCCAGAAGGTTGACAAGCGTGCCGTTGGTGCGCTCAGTGAGACCATTGCATGCAGGGTGGTAAGGGGATGTGAAGCGCTGCTCAATGCCCACTAACCTAGTTAGCTCTTTCATCAGCAACCCCCTGAACTCCTTAGCATTGTCACAGAGGAACATTTGAGGGCACCCGTGCCTTGGTATGATCTCACTGACTATGACACGCGCAACAGTGACTGCTGATTTGTCAGGTATCGCAAAGGCCTCCGGCCACCTAGTCAGGTAATCCGTGAAGACCAAAATGAAAGTGTTGCCCCTGGCAGTCTTGGGCAGCGGTCCCACAATATCGAAGCCTACCAATTGAAACGCATGCTGTAGATCTACATCTCCAAATCCATGCACACGCACACGCATATCGCGCTTGGACTTGCGCTTTTGGCATGCCAGGCAAGTCAGCACCCACTTGAAAACATCAGAATACATGCCAGGCCAGAAGTACCTGCGCCTCACTTTGTCATATGTGCGAGCAAAGCCACTGTGACCTCCACCAATCGCACCATCATGACATTCCTCAAACACGCGCTCTCTTAGTGACTTCGGTACCACTAGCAAGTCTGTGCCTGTCTTGTGGGACCTGCCACCAGCAGCAAAATGCATTCTCCCATTGCGCATGTAGTAGCCAGCGCGCTCAAATGCGCGAGCATCCTCAACTTCTCTAGGTGAGAGGCCATGTGGGGGACCACCTGCTCTTAGACTAGTAGTCAAGTACTTCGCTACTTTCCCCAATACCGCATCCTTGCTCAGCGAAGATACCAAGTCGCCCGCTTCAAACACGGCGCGATGTCGTTGCCTATTACCATCTACTTTGCCACCTGTATCCTTGTTGTTGATGTCTTCATGGCCATCCTCCAATTCAGCCTCAAGGTCCATGTTCTCGTCGCCATCTTCTGGGAACAGCTGAGCCACCCTGCTTGCTGTGATGTTGATTGACACTATCTTCACTCCAGCTGCATCGTCACATTCACAAGCGGCAGGCAAAACAACAGACGAAAAATTTCCCGGAACAGGTGCTGGCCGCTGTATCCCCCCATGCTGCGAGGTCGTCGCTGCATCATTAGAAAAGGCCACACCTGCAGACACTGTGACGAAAGTGCCATCCCTGATACGCGAGAGGGCGTCAGCATTACCATTCTCTCTACCAGGCCTGTGCACAATGTCCATGTTGTATTCTTGCAGTTCTGATATGTAACGTTCCTGCCGCTTGGTGCGCGGTTCTGAGCCACCCATCAAGTGCGCCAATGCAGAGTGGTCAGTTTGTAGGATGAACGTGTTACCATTGTGCAAAAACTGTCTGAAGTAGTGAACTCCTTCCATTGCTGCTAGCGCTTCCCTATCATAAGTACCATAATTGCGTTCAGCACTTTTCAAAGTACGACTATAGTATCCTATCGGGTGCTCTCCGTTGGTGGGGCATATCTGCGTTAACACCGCTCCCAGTCCATAGTCAGAAGCATCAGTCTGCAAAACCAACTTGACTGAGCCATTGAGGATGCCTTTCAAATCGGGATGTGCTAAAACAGGGGATGTCTTCAAGGCCTCCTTGAGCACCTGCCACGCAGCAATGCAATCATCCGAGAGCTCAAACGGTACACCTTTGCGAGTAAGGTTGACCAGGGGCTCCGTGATTGTTGAAAAATGGGAGATATACTGCCTGTAGTACGCTGCCATACACAAAAAGGAACGCACATCATGAAGGTCAGAGGGCAAAGGTATCTTCTCAATTGCCTCTACTTTTGATGGATCAACGCGCTTGCCCTGGGCATCTACGACATGACCCAGAAATTTGACCTCCCGCATGGCGAAGTGACACTTGGACGGCTTCAGCTTTATGCCTACTGAGAGCAGTCGGCTCAACACTATCTCCAAGTGCTTCATGTGCTCTTTGAAGGTTTTGCTGAAAACCAGAATATCGTCAATGTACACCAGGGCGTACACCCACAGCGCATCATGCCCCATAGCAAGCTGCATTAGACGCTGAAAAGTAGATGGCATGTTCATAAGCCCCATAGGTCCCACCTTCCATTGATAGCACCCCCATTTGGTTTGAAAAGCCGTTATTGGTCTGGATTCTCTGTCCAATTCAACATGCCAAAATCCAGCAACCGCGTCCATAGAGCTAAACCACTCAGAGCCATTCAACACTGAGTGCACCTCATCTATGCGCGGCAGCGGAAACCCATCCTGACCGCCACCACGCTCTTTCACTGCTTGATTAACCGCCCTCAAATCCTGCACAACTCTCATACCACCGTCTGGCTTTGGTATTATCATGAGAGGAGAGTTCCAGGGTGAATTTGACGGCTCAATCACGCCCTTCTTCAACAAGAAGTCAATTTCCTTCCATAAAACTTCAAGTTCTTTCAGACTATACTTTCGCAATCTGGAACGCACAGGCCTAGCATCTCCAACATCAATATGGTGGCGGACCAACGACACTTTTCCTGGCCTACCATCATGTGAGAAGATCCCCTTACGTGCCATTTTGCGAAGCAAATCTGTCAACTGCATTCGTTGAACTTCCGTCAAGTGTTCCAATTCCCCAACACGGAACGCGGCAAGCCATTCCAGCTCCCGTGCCCGTTGCACTGCTTCATCGTCCGTACACTCTTGAGCTGCAGATGAGTCAGCACCAACACCAGGTTGCGATTCTACATCAACCTTCGCTTCCTTTTTTGGTTTATTGTGAGTTTCAGGGACGGCAGTGCAAGGAGCATTTGGCGGCGGCGGTTCTGCGGGGGGCCGCGCCTTGTGCACTATCTTGTCTGCGTGGGGCTCCTCTACACTCAATGTTTGCACTCGTGAATCAGAGACTGGGTTTAACTTAGCCGAATTGACTTTGTCTGCCATGCTGCTAGTTGAAGTAGTTGACGTTGAAGTAGGGTTCACCTGTGCTCCACACCCCCAACCTACGTCGCAGCTCTCAGCAAACAGAGCCTCTGCTGCCGTTCCCGAAATGACATTTGGCGCCTCCGCTTGCGCCTCAGCTGGTGTCACATAACCAGCAGCAACCATGAAGCAAACCGTGGCTAGACGATCATTGCGCTCTATCTGTGCTATCCTCGCTTTGATCGCCGTCAAGCGCTTTTCTAGCAACTGCTGTTTCTCGTCTTTCTCCTGTACTGAAGTCAGTGCTATTAAGCTCCGTGTGGTTTCCACTTCACATCTGTGTGATTGTCGCTTCCACAAATCCTCATCTAGCAAGTGCAAGTGCCCAAGCTTGACGCCCGGTTTCAGCTTACCGGTACGCTTGACAATAGTGAGATTTATAGTGCTGGTGTGCATGCCCTCCTCTACCAACACTCGCTGCCGCCGCACAGCCCAATGCCCCCGTGGGTCAATTGCCCCTTCGAGCACATAGTTCCCCGGTGGTGCGTCACCAGTCCAAGTCACCACAACTGCAATTCCATCCGCTGTAGCTTCTGAGACGGGGTACTTCTTGGCTATATAGACAGTAGCTTGTTTTTGCAAAGCAGCCCCTTGCTCTGCAACCAACACAATGTTGTCCCATCCTGGTAGTTCTGTTTCGGCGGCAGCGGCCAACTCAGGGTTGTCTGACACTTGATTCTTGCCAAAGCGCTCATCTGCATGGTCCATCGCTATGGTGTATGCTTCCATCATTGTCAGCTTACCTGGCGTGCGCGCCCCGCCGCTACGATGGCCATCCTCGTCATCACCACCGGCTTCGCCGCTGTCGGTGCTTGTCTCGTCACCTTCGCTCGTGGAGTTGCTGGCTGATGCTTGCGCGCTGGTCTCGCAGGCGGTCTTCTTGGCGTGGTCTGCTGTGGAGGGCTGCGGCCCTGGCTCCCGGTTGTGGTTCGCCGCCCCCATCGCGAAGCCCTGCTTGTACTTCAACTTGCGCAGGAAAGGCATGCCTTGCAGGTGTTGTGATACGAGGACAGGCCCCACTGAGGTGCCTCCCTGTGGGTGGTCGTCAGGGAGGTCATAGGGACCCAAGGTCTGCACAAACAAACCATCCTCGATCATGCGAGGCGGTATGGGTGCCTGCTGGCGCTGCAAGTCGAACAGCCCCTTGCTCTGCAACCAACACAATGTTGTCCCATCCTGGTAGTTCTGTTTCGGCGGCAGCGGCCAACTCAGGGTTGTCTGACACTTGATTCTTGCCAAAGCGCTCATCTGCATGGTCCATCGCTATGGTGTATGCTTCCATCATTGTCAGCTTACCTGGCGTGCGCGCCCCGCCGCTACGATGGCCATCCTCGTCATCACCACCGGCTTCGCCGCTGTCGGTGCTTGTCTCGTCACCTTCGCTCGTGGAGTTGCTGGCTGATGCTTGCGCGCTGGTCTCGCAGGCGGTCTTCTTGGCGTGGTCTGCTGTGGAGGGCTGCGGCCCTGGCTCCCGGTTGTGGTTCGCCGCCCCCATCGCGAAGCCCTGCTTGTACTTCAACTTGCGCAGGAAAGGCATGCCTTGCAGGTGTTGTGATACGAGGACAGGCCCCACTGAGGTGCCTCCCTGTGGGTGGTCGTCAGGGAGGTCATAGGGACCCAAGGTCTGCACAAACAAACCATCCTCGATCATGCGAGGCGGTATGGGTGCCTGCTGGCGCTGCAAGTCGAACAGCACCGGCTCTGTACGCAGAGTGCGAATGATGAATGACATCACTGGGGCAAGCAGTATCTGACCACTGCCCTTCGCCAGTGTTGACTGTGTGATGCCTGGTGGCACCTTGAGCCACCACAGACCATTGGCCCGCAGTAAGTCTGCCTGCGATGGAGCATAGCGTTGAGTGGCATTGTACTGCGTGTCCCCCTTTCGCATGTCACTGTCTGATGGTTCACGGAATGCATGAAAGTGACGCGCAACAAGGGTTGGTACACTGCGCGTCATCTCATGCGTCCAGCGCGCTGTGGCATTGCGAGGTGGCAGCACAAACACTGGGTTAGTGACACCCCACATCTCCATGGGGTTGATCTGCAGTTCGTGCTTGTCCTTATGCTTTGCGCGCTCCACCTTGTGAGCCACGCGCTGGAGCGCGTCCACCACACTCTGATCACCCTTCATCATGAGGAGGAACACTCGGTTGCGCAGGTTAGGGAACCCCAGGTTTTCACCCGAGAGCTCAAATGACAATATGTGATAACCTGCGTTGAGCGCTGCCTCCAACGCGAGAACTCCACTGACAGTCAGCCCCAGCTCTGGCGCATTTTCAATTAAGAGTCGCTTCACTCCCTTCTGTACAGCCTTGTGCACCAGCTGTGGTGTGGTGCTTGCGGTCACCAGATCTGGGTCCAGCTCGACTATCTTGTCCCACACTTCATCAGAGGTGTAGTCCCCTATAAGCGTAGGAACCGTGGGGTGAGATGCACGAAAAACTTTGGCGAAGTCTTCACTGGTCTCTACTGCCATTGCCACTTGTGCTCCCCCCATTATTGCACCCATTACGGAGCTGCCAATCCCCCCCCCAGGTCTACCACCTTTAGGTTAGGTACCAGCATTTGCTCTACGTTTGGGTACTCACCATGTTCAACTGCCGAGATCTGAGACCAGCGATCGACATGGCAATTCTCCAGCACCCAGTCTGACCCCCCCTTTTTGTTGTAGCAGCCCAAGCGCCTGTTCTCAGTGAGCTCTGAGGCAGCTACACAAATCTCTGTCTCACTGTCTGAGGGGTAGTCTGCTTCTGAATCAGAAGTCAAGTCTGTGTCATCATCATCACTTTCCGACCAGTCAGTTGCTTGCACATAGTCATCCACCAACTCTGCGCTGCTTGCATCGGAATCAGAGTACACTGACTCTACTTCAACAGTCTTGTCAGTGCGCCAACACGGACATGACACGTCAGTCTCCCAGCCTGTTTTCGGCAGTGCTTCCACGCTCACAACACGCTCATCCTGCTCATTGTCGAGGTCAATGGGTGGTTGTACTTGTACTTTCTCCGCACCTACTCCTGTTCCAAGCACAAACTTTGGCCCCGGCTCTCCATCCTGTGTGAGTGGCGCGTCGAGCAAATCTGCAGGCAGTGCTCCAAACTCAAACTTCAACGTGTCAGGCGCCGACGCTGACCCGTCAGACCCCCATTGCAAAGCAGTGTGCAGTGCTGTCTGAGGGCCACTACCACCTCCTTTGATGCCCCCAGCGCCTTGGCGCCACGAATCACGCATCGTAGCTACTTCATCCGGGCTTAGGGACTTGACCCCCTTTGTAGGCATGTCGGGGTGCTGCACTATGGCAGGAGTGCGGCTAGTGAGGATGTCCAAGCGCATCTTGCTGATTGTAGTGAAGCTGATTAGGAATTGGGGGTCAATTTGGTTGCTGACGTGAAAATCAACTTGTTCCGTGACCCCTGCAACTTCAACTTCAACCGTGACCATGAACATCACTGCGACCAAGTGCCTGCCCACGCCGCGTATTGCCTTGAAGATTGGTGGTCGCTGCGATTGCTCAAGACGTAGTGCCTGCTGAGCAGTGTCCGCATTGTCGCGCAGCTTACGCAACAGCAGACAGTATGCGCGGAACTGCATCACGTTGCACCCAGCACATGAGTCCAGGTACACGATGGCGGGCATGATTCTGTGGACCGTTGCCTGCACCATGAGCACTGTTGAGCGTGGCCTAGGGCCGTTCACATCGCCAGCACCTGTAATGCAGATCATGCAGCTTACTTCGGCAATGTCATCACCTGGGCCTAGGCAACAGCACTGAGAGAATTGCTGAGGGTCGCACGTCAGACACACACCTCCAATGGACGGGTCCTGCGCGAAGAATGCTCCCGCTGAGAAGGGGTAACAGGCGTCGTCATCGTTGCTAGTGTAGTGCACTGTTGGTGGCAAGGCGGAAGCACCGTACATCATGGCTAGCGCGGCCTGCATCATCGCGGGAGACACAGAAGCGGGGTCAAACGCAAAGTTGTTTGCAATACGTCCACCGCTGCCGCCATTGCCCATGTAACCGCCACTTGGCCTCTGCCCCTGGCCACTGCCGCTGTTGTTGCCACCAAAGCCTCCGCGACCGTACCCCCCCCCAAAGCCTGACCTGTTGGACTGCGCTTGCCCGTATGGCCCGTAAAATGGCCGATTGGGCGCCAGAGCAGGTTGTGAGGTGCGTTCATATAGGCGCACCAGTGTATCCAAACGTTGATTGATGTCACTGGCCTGCTGCTGTTGGTGCATTTCAAGGCGCTGCAAGGCACTTTCCAACGATATACCTGAGCTGTTCGATGGCGTAGGAGTTGTCAACGTGGCGCCGCTGCTGCCCTGAATGGCCAGAGCATCAGCCCCCATGGCGCCGTCACTACCGTTTCCCGCCTCCGACTCTGATCCTTCCTCAAGCGCAAAAGCGAGAGAGCTCTTCTTGTCTGACTTCTTACCTGCCTCATTCGCCAGATATGCTCTCACTGACATGCCCTTGCTTGCTGCCATTACACTCTCTACCGTGTGTAACCGTCTTTTGATAGCCTCTGTTGACACCTCACAGGCCTCACCTGCCTCAAGTGTCACACGGAATGCCACCAACTTTTCCATGAACTTCTCTGCTCTGGGTCTGGCCTCACGAGATCTGCCTATGACTTCAATGAGCTTGCGCACATATTTGTCCTTGAGAAGCGCTCCGCCGCGTTCCTGCGGATGCAATGTGTACTCCAGGACCTTCTCAAAGTCCAACAGAAACACTTTGACACCTACCCCTGCCTCCAGGCGCAGCTGCTCCAGCCTGCTTGCGGCCCTACTTCTCTGCATAGAGTCACTGTACAGGTCTGTCAATCGTGTATGCAGGGCCTTGACCTGCTGTCCAGACAGATTGCTGTTGGCCTGCTTCTCACTGATCCATTTCGTGATTTCCCTTCGCAGCTCAGCAGAGAGGCAATATTGCAGCATTAGTGGCACGTATGAGGGGCAAGTGCGGTTACTAGAGTTGCCGTCGGGTATTCGTTGGACCCCTTCGAATGACACACGTGCCGCCAGCGAGTTGAGCCATTCGCTCATCATGCATGTAATCAGCTCATGGTTGACTGCCTTGTTCTCCGCATTCTTGTACTCCAAACCAGTCTCTGGGGGGTCATCCAAGAAGTATAGCGTTGCATGTGACACGCCTTTGAGAGCCCGCGGTGCCATCAGGCGAGGAATCACTGCAGATGACTCATCTTCCTCGTCTACACTGCGCACAACTGCCCTGCTAGAGTGAGACCCAACTTCAACTCTTGTTTCTTGCGCTGACTGTTCCATTGGGACTGCCAGCTGCGGCTGCTGCGGCACCTCGGATGGGCGCTGCTGGTGCCCCTGCTCAACCTGATGCTGTAGCTGCTGTTGCTGCAACATCACCTGCTGTTCAAGACGGTGCAACTGCTGCTGCTGCAACTGCAACTGCTGCTGCAACTGCAACTCCTGCTGTTGCTCAACTTGACGTTGCTGCAACTGCAGCCGCTGCTGTTCTTCCTCTTCTCGTTGTGACAGCTGCTGCTGCTGCTGCAACAACTGCTGCTGCTGCTGTTCCTCCTGCTGCTGCTGCTGCAACAACTGCTGCTGCTGCTGCAACTGCTGCTGCAACAGCAACTGCTGCTGCTGCTGCTGCTGCTGCTGCAGCAACTGCTGTGCCTCTTCTTGCTGCTGCTGTAACTGGGCCAGATCCGCCCCCCGCGGATTGCCCTCCACGTAGCGAGGCACTGCGGCACGACCTATCGCATTCTCATGCAAAGTGTGCGGCACAAACCTCCCGGTCACAACATCCACCGGGACCTGAAAGTCCAGAGGTGGTGGAGGAGCATCGAGCCCCACCATCTGCCCTTTGCTGAGCGGCAGATAGTCAGAGAGCAGTGGGCCTGCATCCTTGCCCCAAATGAGAGGGTTGACTGGTGGGTGCGAAGGCGTCACGGGCATGATCCAGTAAGGTGTCGTGCAGTTTGCGACGCGCGAGGCAGGCACATCATACACTACATCCCCAGCCTCCGTCCTGACGCGAAAGAGCGGGTCGAACACATTGGCCTCATCTACCTCTGTGTTAGTGCTCAAGAAGTCTTGTGCCATCCTACAATCCTCCCACTGAGTGGTGATCTTGCAGCGTACCGGGGCGTTGACAGGCATGATGCAAGGGGTTAGTCGATGAGCCGCCACTTGACAGACCTCTGCACTCACAACTTTCCTGACCACAACATAATCCATCAGCGCGTGAGCCCTGCTGAAGCGGCCCATCGGCTGGCACCAGGCTGGCGCCACCTGCACCAGATGCACCTTATCCAACTTGCCTGCCTTGCCTTTAACAGTTGGTGCATGCATGTCATGCCATAATGCCAATTCGTAACCCGAGGGTCGCCAAACTGAGTAGTTCTTCTCCGCTCCCTCCAGCAGCTTTACTTCCCACTCCTCACCCAGCGTCTCGTCATCCGCATGCAGACGTGTTGCATACACTTCGCCATCACGCTTCGCAACCACACCCATACGGCCTACGAGTTTGTCATTTCTTCCAAACCACACTACAACCAGCTCACCAGAGTGTGGTACTTCTCCTTCGAACAATGCACGTCGCTCGTTGATTGTCCACAGGCTTTCACGACGGGCATGTGAGTACTGCAAGTGAGCTGCCAAATAGCCTGCAGGGTATTCGTACCAAGCCGTTGTTATGGCTCTACGAGCAACCTGATGTATGCCTGCTGTCAGGGGCTCCCCTTCACGGTACACTGAACGCCCTTTCAACGGTGCAGCATCCACCAAAGCCTCTGCCCGTGCCAGGCGAGCAGAATTGATTGAAGTGGTTATAGAGCCAGCAATTGAACCTGTTCGTCGCTGACCTCGAACAATCGACTGCAACCCTCCTTCGCTCTCCAAACCACTCTGTGCACTGTGTACTGACATGATTAACTTCCGAGTCAAGCTTCTTCTCC